>OX451735.1:223956395-224556395 GCA_948472305.1 Vicia faba
CAACCGGGAAATATAATATGTTTCAATTTAAATTAAAAAATGGAGTGAAACAAATTTTCCCCTTGGTCCGTTTACCAACTGTGGGAAAAGATTACCTAGTTTTGTCTATAAAAACTCGACGTTCATTCACATTTTCCCTAAACATATCTCATTCCAACTTCAAACTTCATCTTCCATCAACAAAACTCTAATTTTCCTACAACAAACTCAAAAACATAAATTCTTTCATAAACCAAAATAAAAAACATTATTTCTTGTTGTGTTGTTGTTATTGTTGTATCAACGACTTTTAAGATTTGATTTTGAAGATGCTAAAATTGTATCTTGAAAATTTTGGTTTGAAAATTAATACCAAGTTTCACTTTATCAAGTAAATGATATTCTTGAACATTGACATTAATATTTAAAGCCAAAATTTTCAAGATAGTAAAAAATTAAGAAGATATTGCAACTTAGAAAGAAAATGGTGAATGGTAAGAAACTAGAATGGAAACAATACATGGTGGTGTTTCCTTTTTAACTTTTTCTCATTCATTTTTTTTTTTTGCAATATAAGTTATTTATGTTGTTCTTTTTGGATTGATTGCATTATGCAAAATAACTTGAAGTTTATTCAAGTTGTTTTTGGTGCAGAAGGGATACATGTGTAACACGATGTTCCAACATATGTGATGCACCATCTAGTCTCTGACAATAGAAATGTTATTGCATTATTAGTTCAAATTTATTCTATTCAAGATTCACTCTACAAAGAAGATATATGAAGATAGTTAATTTGAATGTTTTGGTGCAACACGTGGAACACGATGTTCCAACATGTGTGTGGTGCAACATCTGACCCTGGTTAGCAGCCCATGATGGATGTTGCTAGGTGCAAAAAAAATTATTGAGATTTAATCAGATATGTTTTAGAATGTTTATCAATGTTTAGAGAGTTTTATGAGCAAATCAAATATAATAGATTCAACTATTATTCTGGATGAATTTAACTCATAGATCCAAAGGAAAAAAATTCCATAATGAATTGCTATCTAAGGAGAATTAATTATAATATTTTAGACAAGTTTTGTGCATTAGGATTAAGTTCTTTGTGCTAAGGTTTTTCAGTCTTGTACTCCACGTTAATGTTATAATAAGGATTAATGTTGGATCTTTTTTGTTGTACACCACATTATTGCTTCAGTAACTTGGCATAGTTGTTAGTTTGTCTTAGTTGAATTGTAAATTCAACTATCATTGTGTTTATGATTAAGTTGATCACTTGAGATTAGTGATTGAGAGAAAGTGAAAGGAGTTCTCATGTTTAGGGGGAGTCATAAATAGAAAGTTATTAGGATTAGGAAGAGACATTAAATATCATGGAATTGGTGTTTCTATAAGACTAATTGTACTAGTTCGAAGTAGTGGATTTCTTTCTTGGATAGAGTGCCCTCCAAGCGTATGTGTTGTTTCACCGAATTGGGTTACCTTGTGTTATTTTATTGCTTTCTGCATTGTGTTGTAGTTGATGTTATGCTATTGTCATACTTGTTTAACAAGTTGGACCAATTATTTCAATATCGTGTCTAACATCTATTCTCTCATGAACAAAATTTCAATTTGTTTCCACGATTTCTAAAATTGACTGAGAGAAAAAATAACTTAACATGAATAAAAACAAAATTGTTAGTGCTGAGATTCGAAACGTGTATATGAGAGACATTTTCTCACCGTCCTTAAAGACAATCGAAGAAAGACATATTTTAATTTTTATTTAAAAATAAAAGTGAAAGAAACTCACCACTTTTATAATAATTAAAATACAAAATGACTGGTAGTGAGATTTGAAGTATATCTTTGAAGAACAGACTGGTAGTGAGATTTGAAGTATATCTTTGAAGAACCTTTCTCCACGATGGGTAATATTAACCGAGAAAAAATGTGAATTAAAAATTAAAATGAAAAAAATACATAATTAATAAATTTTACTTTAACAAATTAATTGGTTGAGATAAAAATTTATTAATAAATATACATTTTGTTGTAGTGATTCTTTAAGTTTTTGAGCTTGATTGCTTTGTTGCATGTAGTGATAGTAAAATATTGAGTTATTAGTTGCGGCTTAAAGCACTCTTCACCATGAAAAAAGGACTACAATCACTTGGTTGGGCCGACTAAACACCATAACATTGAGGTGGTCATTAAAAATGCCTAAATTTATAAAATTTGATCTATATTTTTTGAGATTCTAAAGCGTGACAAATGCGTAAGGGCTTTGACTAGTCTTGTTATTTTTGAAGAGAATAAAAAAATGAGCCATAATATATTATAGATTTCTAGTAAACAACATTGACCATTCTTTCCATAAAGAAGAAAAAAATCTCATGGAAATCAAAATATGTATGAGTCATGAGTTGCCAGATGTAGAACCATCGACTTCACATTTTTCCAATCAGATAAATAAACCTATAATATAAATATAATAAAGGTTTAAGTGGATGAGTCATGCGCCACGCGCATGTTTTTCTTTTATGGAAAAGGAATGTTTTTCATTTTTGGGTAGTTGCAATTTGCAAAGAGTAAATTAACCAAAAGCTAGCCAAAAGCCATATAAAAATATTGATAAAAATCAAATTAAAAAAGTTAGCGTGCGTGATATACATAAATATAAAAAGTTAGCGGCGTGATACACATACATTGCATCATATTATTATTATTATTATTATTATTATTATTATTATTATTATTATTATTATTATTATTATTATTATTATTATTATTATTATTATTATTATTATTATTATTATTATTATTATTATTATTATTATTATTATTATTATTATTATTATTATTATTATTATTATTATTATTATTATTATTATTATTATTATTATTATTATTATTATTATTATTATTATTATTATTATTATTATTATTATTATTATTATTATTATTATTATTATTATTATTATTATTATTATTATTATTATTATTATTATTATTATTATTATTATTATTATTATTATTATTATTATTATTATTATTATTATTATTATTATTATTATTATTATTATTATTATTATTATTATTATTATTATTATTATTATTATTATTATTATTATTATTATTATTATTATTATTATTATTATTATTATTATTATTATTATTATTATTATTATTATTATTATTATTATTATTATTATTATTATTATTATTATTATTATTATTATTATTATTATTATTATTATTATTATTATTATTATTATTATTATTATTATTATTATTATTATTATTATTATTATTATTATTATTATTATTATTATTATTATTATTATTATTATTATTATTATTATTATTATTATTATTATTATTATTATTATTATTATTATTATTATTATTATTATTATTATTATTATTATTATTATTATTATTATTATTATTATTATTATTATTATTATTATTATTATTATTATTATTATTATTATTTGAATTAATGGCATCTTAACATCGAGGAGAGATTAGATATCCCAACATGTTGACACCCTCTTTCTCCTCCATCTTATGCCTATATTTCATAAATATATGAATGAAAAGAAATAGTATGAACTATGGAGACTAGGCCTTACCCCAAAAAAGAAAAAGAAAAAAAATTACAAAAATCTAAAAGGGAGATCCAACTTAGAATTTTTTTTAAATAACCATGTTTTGTAAATAATCATCTTTTCTAATTAATTTTTAAAGTATTTATATTTTTAAAAAATAAATTATAACGCATATCACATGTAATTCTAATTGGAAATTCCATTGAAAAAATAAGAGTCTTAGTTAATAAATTGAGGAATGCACTATGTTTAATCAATTGAATTGCTGACTATGTATATTTTATAGGAGCCGTCGCCGGTTCTTATATGTGGTAGATTCTTTATATAACTTTAGTTCACTTAGTTAATAAAAAAATTGAATAAAATTAATAATATTTAATTTAAATCGGATTATATATAAAAATATTTTTTTTATATTAAGGAGGATGACCCGCTTAATATGCCAACAAGTATATGGCTACTAATCGTAACAAATATTTTCATATGTAATGCGATTTAAATTAAATATTATTAGTTTTTATTTAATTGTTTTTATTAATTAATTAAATTTATAAAAAAAAATCTGTAATACATAGGAGTCAGATAAATTAGTGATTGTTCTTATGGATTGTAGATAGTCGTTATTTCAATTGATTAGATATAATATAATCGTCAATTCAATTGATTAGGATTTTTGTTTTTCAATGGAGTCGCCTATTGAATTGACATATGTTATGTGTTGTAATTTTTTTAAAGCATGAGTTTTAAAAATTCGGAAAGATGGTTATTTAGAGAATTTTCCCCCGAAAATATGGTTATTTAAAAAGAAATTAATTTATCCTTCAAGAACTCCCCTTTCATGAAAAAATAAATAATATCCGACCACGTGAAAGTTTGTCAACACAAGAATTATCTTTATCGTATATATCATGTTCCAATTAGGGAACTTTATAATGATATGCGAGAAGAGACGTCATTTGAATGATTGTTGTAAGGTTGACCGACACGGTGCTAATTTGGATTTTTTTTTTGTAGCTTAGATATATATGTGTGAAATTTTGATCTTGTTCCGCCATATTTACCCAAATTTGTTTGATAAATTTGAATATCATTTTGTACCACTAAAGACAGTTCAATATTTTGCGTATCTCGAATGATTGTTTCCTCCATTATCAGATGTATTCTGAATTACACTATCTTCCAAGCTCTAGCTAGAATTAGATGTACTCACCCTAAAAACTTCATTTACACCTTTTATTAGATTAATAGTATGAGCAGTGTCTTGTATAACAAATGTATTTGTATCATGAAAATCATCACTCCTGTTATCCATATCTATCACGACCATCTCACCATCTTCTAAATTATCAAGTATTGAATCAGTCTGCTTCGTTGGATTAAGACGCTCACAAGATGAGTTGTTCAACCCTTCTTATAAATATTCATCTTGATGTTCTGTATTCTACTCCAACCAAAAATGTGTGTTTTCCTTACTAATCAGAATGCCTTTCTTATTAATAAGAGTGTTTTTCTTAATAATAGTCGTCTACACAATCAAAACTAATATTAATAATAAAAATAATATATATATATATATATATATATATATATATATATATATATATATATATATATATATATATATATATATATATATATATATATATATATATATATATATATATATATATATATATAAGGAAAATATATTAACATAGATTATACATAAATAATTGACAAATGGGCAACAAGGTGCGCCGTTATCCGTTTTCGGATGAAAAAATCAATCCTCTTAAAAATTACATTTATTGTTCTAGGTTACACAATATTGCTATGCATGAACTTTTATACTCTCTGTAAAAGATGGTGCTAGAAAACCAAAAGTATCAAAGGCAAATGGTATAAATGCATGTTGATTTTCGAAACACATTTTCTCATGCTTGGCCATTTTACTTGAAGCGGCTTTGAGAGCTTCTTGTCCCCCCAGTAAAACCTCCATTCCTCAATCCTACTAGTGGAGAAACCCCAATCAAATCTATACATGCATGTTTTCCTCTTTCCCATTCATACACTAGAACATTTGTTGGCCTAAGAGTCGATCTCTCTTCCTGTGGGTCAATCAAGAAGTTCACATGCGCCTCTTTCTTCACAGATACCCCAGCACACCTAAATATATCAAATAAGACATTCCTAACAAAGTCATGTCAATATTTGAATCCTGGAAGCTCTTTGCAATGAATAACGTGTTCAAAAAATGTATCCAAGCACGCCTTACGACAACTAGGGCAAACCTCATCAACGGAAAATAAGAGAATCATAAACTGGTATTTAAGGATGGTACGATACTCTACGGGGGACATATGTTGGCCTAGACCGCCAATATGGATAACAAAGAGAAAATCTTGGGCATGTGATGCTTGCAAGCAACCAAAAATATCTTTCTTTCTTGTGATCATGTCAAGTTTTACTTTCATGTCCTGAACACTTTTATTAAAAAGAGCACTTTCCAAAACATGTTATGCTTTATGAGGAATTGTGTCATGTCAAGTGAAACTGCTAAGGTCAAAATCTGGAATAAAAACACTAACCCATCCAAAGCTCTAACGAAATCAAGGTCTATACCGTATATTCCACTGCCTCTCAATATATGATCATGTAACACCCAAGACTAAGCCCTAGAAACCACAAGCGTGTATAAGGATGCCTATACTACCGAGTACAAACCCAATCCCCCAACCTCTAATAGGTAAAAAAGTCACCCTCCATTGAAGGTCCCCAAAAAAGGACATCCACCAACCATGATGTCTTTAATCGCCCTTCGCAACTATTTGTCAAACCAAATAGTTGCTTTCTCTATATTATTAGGTTGACACATTCTAAGGCCAAAAAAGAGTTTGGCGATACCCATGCAAGAATGAAGTAGAAGAAACTCACTCTAAAAATCCCTTAGTTGTTGCAGGAGATGCATGAGCTCAACAACCCTGGCTGCTCTCTTCATGGACAACCCCTCGATAAAACCTTTATCTCGACTAACATCCCCTCCAAGAAACATCATCCATAACACCGGCCTCACAATATATGAAGGAAACAACTTCCTAAAAAGTTTACTATCATCACACAAAGGTCAAAAGATCTCAATTTTATGAATATTCAATACGAGCCCTAAACCTGGATGGGTCTCCCGAATGATGTCAAGGGCTTTAGCAAGCTCCTTAAAATCCCTTATGATGGTTCCATCATCGAGGTACCAAGCATGAAGAAGAAGCTTACAATTGTCATTGATCTGATGAATAAGTGGGTGTAACACAAAGGCAAAAAGGAGTGGCCCTAATAAATTACCTTACTACACTCCAATGCCTATCCTCGAGGTATAACTTTGTTGCCTGACCATAGAGAAACTCAACCCATAAGGAACTAGATGAGTATCTCACCCTCATCTCGCAGAATGGTTGATTGATCTACCAAATTAAAAGCATTAATAAAATCTTTCACGAGCATAGTCAAAGAGCCATCTCAATGCTGCTTGTTCAACACCTTGTTGACACTATGCAAAATGACCTCAGCACCGCCCGATACCCCGACCCCAAATTGGAAGTTATTGAGATATCATGCCACATCCTTACTGGCTCATTTCATCGCAATATTGGATACCTACCACCTCCAAATAGAACCCATAATAATTGGTTGTATCCCACCATTAGACTTTAAAAACAATGTCAAAGATGATGAGGCAACAAACTCTGTCAAACTCATCGAGCATCTCCCTCTCAACCATTAGTTAACAACTTGAGTGATTGCTCATAAGAGATCTCTAGACACATCATAACCTTCTCCACATATCGCGTTCAATAAATGTTGAGCTCCTAAAAAATCTCTACCACATGAAGTCCCTTTCGGGAATGACTTAATGCACCTGAAAATTTTATTAACTTCAACCACTATAGAAGCTTCAGAGAACAATATGGTCGGCATGGAAGGAGGTGGTTTGCATGAGTGTTTAGCTTCCAAAGCCTTCATAGTACGTACATATAGGGGGCTACACCAAATGAATCCAACACCTTCACAACTGTTGTGAAATGACCATCTACAACCTTACAAAGACATTGCTTGATGTTAGAGCTCACATTTGCATCTCCCTCATCAATATGAACTCCCTCATGGCCTAACTTCTCTTGCTCACATCTATCTAACACACTATCAACTAATTTGATAAGACCATCTGCATCCCTCCAAATAATTAAGCACTCTAAAATGTGATGTTGTTGCCAGACTTTTCGATTCCCAAGTTTACGATCCCACCTATTCTGAGACTTGACTACTTATAAAGTGTAACGAAAAAGAAGTAACAATTGAACCCAAACACCTATAATTTTCAAAAATACTTATTTAAAAAATTAATTTAATTTTTAATTAATAATTATTTTTAAAAATATTTTAAATTAAATTCCACATTAGATTTCAAAATGCATTGGGCTTCCCTGATCCTTTAATATTGCCTTAAAAAAAGAGTATATTGAAAAGCAAACATAGATTAAGTTCCTTGTTGATCATGATATTTCAACTTTATTCTTTAATCATTTCTTCCATAACGGGAAAGCAAATGCTTGGTGTAACAACCAATTGAATCGAAATATACTAAAGAAGGAAACTCTACCAACTTACGTGCCGACATCATAGTTTGTTGCTTCATCACTAAGAACAGTCATCATTTGACATATTAAAATTGTTAGTTTTTTAATTGAAATAAAATTTTCTTTTATCAAATGAAAAGTGGAAATAAAAAACTTTTTTTTCATCTGTCCAATGATATTTTATCACCAAGAGTACGAAAGCCTCAAAGTAGGAAAGCTCCGGAATAAATTACTTTCCCCCAAACTTCTCACACGTTTTTCTATAAAAAAAATTAAAATTTGAATTCTAAAATTTAGAATATAATATTAGTGTTCAAATTATAAAATTCGATCTTATTTCAAACATTAATTATCTTTAACAACTTCATAAACATAATGCAAAATAATTATTTTAATTAGTAATGATTATGTTAGATTTATCTCTAATAATAACAAAAAAAAATGTTGAATATTAATAGTGACTAATTGAATTCATCTTTTGATTTTAGTCATTATAATATTTTAGATAATTTATAAAATGCAAGTAATGAAACATCAAATTTACTTTTGATTATATCATTACACAAAATTCAATAAGTTGTGACTAAATCGATTTTTTACTTTTGGACTTTTGGTTATGCCACTAAGTGGAATTTAAAATCTATAATTATGATTTGATCATCGCAATTGCTCTCCAGTTAAAAAAAAAAGAAGACTAAAACATCAATAAGACTTACATCAAATCTGTTTTTATTTAATTATTATATATATTTATAATATAAAAAAACTAGATGTTCTAAAAAATATCATTTTAATCTTTTTTTCTTTATTCTCTATCATATTGTAATTGTTTATCTTCCATCTAATCATAATTATGGAAAATCGAACCATAATTTTTTTTATTAAATTCAATATCAATTATTATTAAACCACCTATTCAATTTTTGCTAGAAAATAACTTTGCCACAATATGTTTGAAAATTAATAACATATAGGCTTCACATATATTTTGTAAGGATTAAATTGATGCAAATATTTATCTGAATTGAATATCAGTTGAGACAAAACATATTTTTTGATGCAATTGTTTATTTGAATTCAGTGGCAATTATCTAATGGTTCAATACATAGTTTTTTGATGCAATTGTTTATTTGAATTCAGTGGCAATTATCTAATGGTTCAATACATAGTTTTTTGATGCAATTGTTTATTTGAATTGAGTGAAAAATTTTGTTCAGTATTATTTATATATATATGGAAAAAATATATTATTGATTCAAATATTTTTATAAATAATATTAAAATATGAGAAAACAATCTATAATTAATTCAAATATTTTTATAAACGATATTATTTTTATATACGAGACAAAATATACTACTAATTTATATATTTTTATATATGATATAAAAAACAATTTTTTTTGTTTTATTATTTCTTTGATACTATTTTTGTTGGAAATTCAACTTTAATTTTTCAAAAAAAAACCTTTCTTAATGTCACAACTTTTTTTCCATGTGCTTATACTCTGTTTTAGTTTTTCTTTCTAATCATACATTTTAGACTTGTTTATTTATAAATTTAATATAAATTATCATTAAATGTATAGTAAATAGATTTGATTATTTTAAAAACAAAATTAGTTAAATTTAAATGCATGTGAATAAAGTGTAAAATATAATTAATTTTAAAACTTTTATGGAATAAAATTTTTATCAATATTATTTTTATATGCAAAAAAAATTTTATAATATAAAAAAACTAATAGATAACTCGTGTGTTCGCACATATTAAAACATTTTTAAGGTGAAACTATAATTAATAACGGAAAGAATTTACGATGGTGATTGATTAATGTTTACATAAGAATCAGAAATCATAAAAGGTAGATAAAATGTAAAGATAAATTTGATGATAAATATACAAAGATGAAAATGCATAAGGAATAATAAAAAAAGTGTCTTCAGTAGATAATGACAATGTAGAAGGAACCGTTGGAAAGTGCACTGAAAAGAAAAAATTAGTAGTAGTTAGAATAACATTGCCTATATAAATAAACATAGTGCTGTTAATCACAATGTAGAAGGAATTGTAGGGAAGTGCACTCTTCACCAAAGAACGTTTTTGAATGTTAACAATAATGTATATTAGTTGGTTGTGATACTATTAATATAGAAGTGAAAGTAACTATAAATACTTTAATGCTTCCAGAGAAACGTTGTAAGTGTTATAACCAAGCATCTTAGACTAAAATATATGTTATAAAAAATAAAAATAAAAGGAATTTAGGATAAATAAATATAATTGTTTCAATAGAAGACAAGTAAGAAAAAATATTGTACAAAAGAAAAAGAAATACAATACCTAAATAACATTGTGGAAAAATTCTTTGAAAATCACATTTATTGTTTTATTTAACAGTATTTTATCTTTGTCATGGATCAAGATTTTCATATCAGCTTTGTTTTTGACCCTTGACATTACAAGATAAAGTTGTCCATATATCTTTTTGACAAATATAAATCAATATAGTTTAATGATTGTTCTCGAGATTCATTTATTGTCATTGCAAAAGAAACAATAATGAGAAATTGTCTTCTTATAAGCTTGAATGGTCAAGGAGATTGAGAAGGAGACAAAGACATTTTAGATATGTAAATAGTATTTTCAACATGGGTACTTGAAATAATCTTAGTCTCGATGACATGATTTATAAGCCTTGTTACCGTCAATCTTGTACCATTGCATAATCTCTCAGATTGATCCAAATTTTCATTACATTATAGTTGTGCCAATCTTCAATTTCATGGAATGATTTGAAAAACCAGAAATTTTCAAGCACCCTAAGAATTCTGAAATCAAATGCTCGAAAGCCTCATTGTGATTAGCATCTGATCTATCAATAGAATCACTACTCAATATTCCTTTTCATCACCTAAATAAAACATGTTATTATATTTAGTCATGTATCATAAAATGAAAATGTTTAAAAGTGATGTTAGACATGATATATAAATAATTGGTTACCTGGAAGAAGATTAGTAATGTAATCATTGATTTCATCAACAATTTCTAAATTTGAAGCCAAAATTTCTCTACTTTGAAGGTATATCGGATTTGTGAGATCTTCAATGAGGTTAGGATAAGTATCGATAACAATTGTCTCTATCGCGTCCACAAAATCTGATAAAAGTAACTCAGGTGGAATACTTATTTCAGCATATCCATCATTTGGTTCCGAGAGCTTACCATCTCCAACTTATAAAATCCATTTAGAGAAACTTTCAATTTCTGCAGCATTGTTAGATATTGATCCAGATACCAAACACATATTTTTTGTAAGCGTTAGAACTGTTAGAACATAGTTTGGTTCTGCATCTTTGTAATAGTTTTGATGATAACAAATACATGATATATACATAAAGAACAAATATGCTCTATAATAATTTAATAAAATATGCAGAGGAGTTCTGATAAAGAAACATAGAAGTTGGCGAACAAAATTATGCTAAGAAGATATGATAATAATTCATGTACAACTGTTGAAATATCACGCTCAAAGAAGTTCTAATGCTAAAACTTCTGAAGCACCAAAGCTGCATGCTAAAACTCTGATGAAGCAAAACTATGATGATCTAAAGTCTCAATGTTAATATTCTTATTCTGATCAGTCTTTAAAGAAGCAAGTTCTGATGCGTTACAATTCAATCATTGTAAATCAAAGAGTAACGGGTGATACCAGACAAGATCTATATTTTTGGAAAGTGCATTAACAACTTTTTATAAACCTTCCAAAATCATCTTCTCATGTCTCATATGCTTCGCCTATATAAAGGAGTCTTGAAGAGTGATCAAACACACTTGCGCATATAAAGAAATATTCTCATAAGCTCCCTCTTATCCATTCATTATGCTTTAACCTTGTGTATAAATTACATTTTTTATTCATATTTTGTAATACCTTGAGAAACCAAGTTGTGGTTTAGTCTCAAGAAGACATTGATGTAATTGCAAGCTTCTCAAGTCATATTTAAAGCATGTGTTTTGATGAAGATAACATGGACATCAAGTTTCAAAGGATGTGCAAAAAGCTTATCAACATCAAATTAAAGTCTTGAAGATTATTGAAGAATTATTAAAGAAATCATCAAATGTCAATATGGTATAAATAATTCTTAAAACCTTGAATATAGATGTTCACAATATGCATTCATCAACAAATACATATTCCATAACTTTAACATCAAGAAAAACTTTGTTTGAAATATCTTTCAAAATGTATTTTTGAAAATAAACCTTTAGGAACCGGTTCCTCCCTAACAGGGAACCGGGTTCCAGCTTTTCTCAAAAAACATGTCCCTGGTTTTTGTACCAGGAACCGGGTTGTACCAATAGGGGAACCGGTTCCTGCGTGATAAATTTGAATTCCAACTTATAACGTTCACTAAGAACCGGGTTCTGTCAGTGTCGGAACCGGTTCCTAGCGAACCAATGCAGCTTTTACTTTGTTTTTTTGAACATTTTTCAAGTGGTATCTTTTCATGAATGCATTGTAACTTTTCATATGAATTGGCATGAATGAAGAGGTTCTTACAACTTTATAAAATGCAGATTTTTTCAGATTTAAAAAAAACAAGAACACATATAACATTTTTCAAACAATGTTCAATACTTCAATTTTCAAATTAAAAAATATACTTCTTCATTAACAATTTTCTCTTTTACTCACATTTGAATTTAAACTTTCATGTGTTCATAATTTTGTGAAACTTGCCATATACACTTTCATTATCATTTCAAGTTTCATACATACATTGTGAACATTTATATACATTGTTGAGAATTGTTTTTATCTTGAAGAAGAAGATCAATTGAAGATTGATAAAGCTCTCCATATACTTCAAAATTAATCATTGTATTACTTAAAGATTTTCCCTTACTATCCAGGATTGTTGGAAGTAAGTGTTGTGATTTGAAGATGATTGTTCTTCATTCACATTAGTGTTTGTTTGGTCTTAAAGGTGTTAAGAACCTTTGATCACCCTATATGTTAGATAGTAAGCATAGGCTGTAAAATCATTCTAACTATAGTGAAATCTCTTTCGTGTTGGAAAGGGGACTGGAGTACTCTCGGATTGTAAGGGGAACCAGGATATATCACCGTGTTCTTTACTTTTCCGCATTTATCGCTTTCATCACCATAATCGAGAAAAGATAAAGATATAATCAAAACCTTCAAATACTTAACCAAAAATTACTACCAAGCATTCTCATAAAACCGAATAAATTTTTATAAGACCTAATTCACCCCCCCCCCCTCTTAGGCACTCCGAGACTTACAATTGGTATCAGAGCAAGTTATAGGTAACTTGTTCCTAAAGATCCAGAATGGCTTCCGCAAATCATCAACCAGTCTTCAGAGATGGTGGTAGTAACAACAAGCCTCCTCTATTCTGTGGTGAATATTTTGACTTATGGAAAATACGCATGAAGGCGCATTTAGAAGCACAAGGAGAGGAAGTATGGGATGTTGTTGAAAATGGTCCATTTATCCCAATATCAGTAATCAATGACATTAGTTCTGTAAAACTCAAAACTGCATGGGACGACGATGATAAAAAGAAAGTTCTCTATGATAAAAAGGCAATAAACCTTCTTCAAGGCGCACTCAGTATGGACGAATTTTTTCGTGTCTCGAACTGCAAGACAGCAAAAGAAATATGGGATACCCTGGTTCAAACTCATGAAGGAACGACTGAAGTAAAAAGATCAAGGCTAAATACCTTGAGTCAAGAATATGAACTATTTCGAATGCAGCCCGGAGAATCCATTCTTGACTTACAAAATAGATTTGTGCATTTGACAAATCACTTAAATGCTCTTGGTAAAACCTTGACAAATGATGAACTCAACTTGAAAATCCTTAGATCATTGACTAGGGAATGGAAACCAAAGGTAACGGCAATCTCGGAAAAGAAGAGTCTCTCCGCAATGACTTCCGCTACATTATTTGGCAAACTTCAAGAATATGAAACGGAACTCGGTAGACTTGAAAAACATGAAAATTTAGAGAAGAAATCCAAAGGCATTGCCTTGAAAGTTGATTCAAAGGAAAGTCAAGATAAAGATGCATCGGAGGAAGATGAAAACTTCTTGCTTCTTGTAAAAAGGTTAGGAAAATATTTTGGTCATAAAAATAATCTTCATAATGCTAACTTTGTCAAGAGGAAGAAATTTTATAATCATAAAGATAAAGAAGCCTCCACATCAACACAAGATGTCACATGTTATGAATGTGGAAAGCAAGGTCACATAAAGCCGGATTGTCCAAAACTCTCCAAAAAAAAAAAGGATTCAAAGGCAAAAAGGAGTTCAAGAACAAAAAGGCTTATGTTGCATGGGAAGATAATGAGATAAGTTCTTCATCCGATTCGGAAAGCGAAGAATGTGCAAATCTAGCATTAATGGCTTCACATCACTTCGACAATGAAGAAGAGGTTAGTAATGAATTTAATCTTTTTGATGATGATGTTCAAGATGCTATTGATGAACTCTTGAAAGAATGCAAAAGTTTATACAAAAAGGTGTCAAATCAAGAAAAAGAACTTCTAAGTTGTTTAGAAAAAATTGACACCATGACTAAAGATTTTGATCTTCAAAAACAGAATTTTATTAAAGAAAAAGAAAACTTTGCATGCTCCAAGTGTGAATCAAATGTCTTTCAAATTGTTCAATTAAAAAGAGTCATTGAACGATATGAAAAGGACAAATAGGATTGGAAGGATTACTAAGCCAACAACGTTATCCAAATGATAAAAGGGGTCTTGGTTATGTGAATTCTAAGAAACCAAGTAACAATCCCACTGTTTTTGTAAAGGCTAGTAATAGTTCCAATCCCAAGAAAGTAGAAAAGAAGCAAGTTGTTCATAATCATCAAAAGAAAAAGGCTAATGTATCGAAAAAGAAAACATTTCCTAAGAAGAAATCTTATCCTTCTAGATATAGAAGTAACTTTGAACCTACTTGTTTTTATTGTGGTATTAAAGGCCATACACCTAATGCTTGCTATGTTAGAAACTTTAGTATAGCAAGTGGGAATTATGTGTGGGTGAAAAAGGGAACTAACTATGAAGGACCCAAGGCAACTTGGGTACCTAACAAAGAATAATTTGTTTGTGTAGGTATGCTTGAAATCCACATCAAATGTTTGGTATCTTGATAGTGGATGTTCAAAGCATATGACAGGAGATGTACACCAATTTTCATATCTAGTACATAAAGCCAAAGGGTATGTCACCTATGGAGACAACACCAAAGGAAAGATTCTTGGCGTTGGAATAGTTGGCACACTTCCATCCATTCAAATTGAGGATGTTCTCTATGTTGAAGGATTAAAGCACAATCTTCTTAGCATAAGTCAACTTTGCGATAGAGGGTTCAAGATCAAATTCAACAAAGATGAATGTCTCATTATGGATGAGGCAACAAATGAGGTAAAACTCAAAGGTATAAGAACTAACAATATTTTTATGATTACTTTAGATGATTTGTCTCTGAAGGTACAATGTCTTATGGTAAACAACAATGACGCTTGGTTATGGCACAAGAGGATCGCTCACATTCACATGGAGCACTTGAACAAATTGGTTAAGCATGACTTAGTTATTGGTCTACCAAAGATGAAGTTCATCAAGGACAAATTATGTAATGCATGCCAAAAGGGCAAACAGACCAAAACAACTTTCAAATCTAAGAATGTGGTGTTTACTACAAGACCACTACAATTGTTACACATGGATCTCTTTGGTCCATCAAGAACAAAAAGCTTCGGAGGTAATGTATACGCTTTAGTCATTATTGATGATTTTTCTAGATATTCTTGGACTTTGTTTCTTGTGCAGAAAAGTGATGCTTTCAAAGCCTTTAAGAAGTATGCTAAGCAAATCCAAAATGAAAATCACTAAAGATTGTATCCATAAGAAGTGATCATGGTGGAGAATTCCAAAATGCTCAATTTGAAGAATTTTGTGAAGAACATGGTATCTCTCATAATTTTTTCAGCACCTAGAACTCCACAACAAAATGGAGTAGTTGAAAGAAAGAATAGGTTTCTAGTGGAACTTGCAAGAACAATGCTTAGTGATGCAAATCTTCCTAAATATTTTTGGGCGGATGCGGTTAGTACGGCATGTTATGTTGGAAATCGAGTTATCATTAGACCTATAATAAAGAAGACTCCATATGAACTCTTCAAAGGAAGAAAGCCAAATATTGCTCACTTTCACATTTTTGGATGCAAGTGCTTTGTTCTTAACAATGACAAGGATAATCTCGGTAAGTTTGACGAGAAATTCGACGAAGGTATATTTCTTGGTTATTCGCTTTCTAGTAAAGCATATAGAATTTATAATAAAAGAACTTTAACTATTGAAGAATCTATGCATGTATCTTTTGATGAAACTAACCCCTCCAAGGAGGAAGTAGTTGTTTGTGATGATGATGATCCTATAGATTTACCCCCGAAAGATCTTTCAATTGATCGAATTAAGAAATCACCGGAAAATTCAGAAAACATTGTTCAGCAAGATTCAAACACCAATGATCTACCAAAAGAATGGAGAACTCATAGAGACCATCCTATTGACAAAATTATTGGTGACATTAGCCAAGGAGTATCAACAAGAGTGAATCTAAAAGATGCTTGCTTAAACATGGCGTTTGTTTCTCAAATTGAACCTACCAAAGTTGATGAAGCCTTAGGAGATGATCAATGGATTATTGCTATGCAAGAAGAATTAAATCAATTTGAGAGAAATCAAGTTTGGGAACTTGTTCCTAGACCAAGTGGTAAACACATCATAGGTACCCGATGGGTGTTTAAGAACAAACTTGATGAGAATGGTCTAATTGTTCAAAACAAAGCAAGGTTGGTTGCCCAAGGTTACAATCAAGAGGAAGGAATCGACTTTGAAGAAACATTTGCTCCGATTGCAAGGTTAGAAGCTATACGTATTTTACTTGCTTATGCTTGTTCATTAAATTTTCAGCTTTTTCAAATGGACGTCAAAAGCGCATTCTTGAATGGATACATCAATGAAGAAGTCTATGTCAAACAACCCCCGGGATTTGAAGACTTCAAACATCCTTCACATGTCTTTAAGTTGAGAAAGGCTCTTTATGGCTTAAAGCAAGCACCAAGAGCATGGTATGATAGACTTAGCAATTTTTTGTGTGAAAAAGGTTTCGAAAAGGGTAAGGTTGATAAAACCTTGTTCATTAAGAGAATCCAAAGTAACACTTTATTGGTTCAAGTCTATATTGATGATATCATTTTTGGATCGACTAACAAAGAAATGTGTGAGGAATTCTCATTGATGATGCAAGGAGAATTCGAGATGTCTATGATGGGAAAGATGAACTACTTTCTTGGACTACAAATCAAGCAACTAGAAGATGGAATCTTCATCAATCAATCTAAGTATTGCAAAGAATTATTGAAAAAGTTTGATATGGACAATTGTAAAGCAATGAATACTCCAATGGGCTCCGGTACATATGTTGATCAAGATGAATCCGGTACTCCAATTGATATTACAAAGTACAGAGGTATGATTGGTTCTCTATTTTACTTGATGGCAAGCCGTCCTGACATCATGTTTAGTGTTTGTCTTTGCGCTCGCTTTCAAGCAAATCCAAAGGAATCACACCTCATGGCATTTAAAAGGATCATGAAGTATCTTAAAGGAACAATCAATGTCGGCCTATGGTATCCAAAAGGTAGTACTTGCACTTTAATTGGTTATTCTGACGCGGATTATGCAGGTTGTAAAACTGATCGTAAAAGCACAAGTGGTACTTGTCACATTATTGGAAATGCATTAGTATCATGGGCTTGTAAAAAGAAAGCATGTGTTGCTCTTAGCACGGCCGAAGCAGAATACATAGCAGCAGGTAGTTGTTGTGCACAAATTCTTTGGCTCAAGCAACAACTCCGTGATTACGGACTTGATCTCGGATGCATTCCTCTTCGATGCGACAATACAAGTGCTATCAATATTACAAAGAATCTGGTCATGCATTCAAGAACCAAACATATACATATTCGACATCATTTTCTCCGTGATCATGTACTTAAAGGAGATGTCGAAGTCACTTTCGTGGATACTCATAACCAACTCGCGGATATCATCACTAAACCGCTTGCTCGAGAACCTTTCTTCAAAATCCAAAGAGAACTTGGTATTTTGGATGAAGGTAATATCTAATGTTTCTCTTAAGATACATGTCTTAATTTTTAAATGTATCTATTTCACTCTTTTTCCCCATCCTTTTTGATGTTAACAAAGGGGGAGAAGAGTATGCATGTATGTTGTTTTGTTTCAAAGAAATTGCAGGCCCAAATAAATGTCAAACTCTCTCCAAAATTCAAAGAATCGTAGACTTAGGGGGAGCATACAATTTAGGGGGAGCCTTGCATTTGCTCAACATGTTCGCTACACAAAACAACATGAACATTTCAAGAAATCGTTTTCAAGACTTGGTTGTCATCATCAAAAAGGGGGAGAATGTAATTGCAAGCTTCTCAAGTCATATTTAAAGCATGTGTTTTGATGAAGACAACATGGACATCAAGTTTCAAAGGATGTGCAAAAAGATTATCAACATCAAATTAAAGTCTTGAAGATTATTGAAGAATTATTATAGAAATCATCAAATGTCAATATGGTATAAATAATTCTTAAAACCTTGAATATAGATGTTCACAATATGCATTCATCAACATATACATATTCCATAACTTTAACATCAAGAAAAACTTTGTTTGAAATATCTTTCAAAATGTATTTTTGAAAATAAACCTTTAGGAACCGGTTCCTCCCTAACAGGGAACCGGGTTCCAGCTTTTCTCAAAAAACATGTCCCTGGTTTTTGTACCAGGAACCAGGTTGTACCAATAGGGGAACCGGTTCCTGCGTGATAAATTTGAATTCCAACTTATAACGTTCACTAAGAACCGGGTTCTGTCAGTGTCGGAACCGGTTCCTAGCGAACCAATGCAGCTTTTACTTTGTTTTTTGAACATTTTTCAAGTGGTATCTTTTCATGAATGCATTGTAACTTTTCATATGAATTGGCATGAATGAAGAGGTTCTTACAACTTTATAAAATGCAGATTTTTTCAGATTTCAAAAAAACAAGAACACATATAACATTTTTCAAACAATGTTCAATACTTCAATTTTCAAATTAAAAAATATACTTCTTCATTAACAATTTTTTCTTTTACTCACATTTGAATTTAAACTTTCATGTGTTCATAATTTTGTGAAACTTGCCATATACACTTTCATTATCATTTCAAGTTTCATACATACATTGTGAACATTTATATACATTGTTGAGAATTGTTTTTATCTTGAAGAAGAAGATCAATTGAAGATTGATAAAGCTCTCCATATACTTCAAAATTAATCATTGTATTACTTAAAGATTTTCCCTTACTATCCAGGATTGTTGGAAGTAAGTGTTGTGATTTGAAGAGGATTGTTCTTCATTCACATTAGTGTTTGTTTGGTCTTAAAGGTGTTAAGAACCTTTGATCACCCTATAGGTTAGATAGTAAGCATAGGCTGTACAATCATTCTAACTATAGTGAAATCTCTTTCGTGTTGGAAAGGGGACTGGAGTACTCTCGGATTGTGAGGGGAACCAGGATATATCACCGTGTTCTTTACTTTTCTGCATTTATCGCTTTCATCACCATAATCGAGAAAAGATAAAGATATAATCAAAACCTTCAAATACTTAACCAACAATTACTACCAAGCATTCTCATAAAACCGAATAAATTTTTATAAGACCTAATTCACCCCCCCCCCCTCTTAGGCACTCTGAGACTTACAATTGACGGTAGTCTTTGTGATTGTGTAATCAAAGTTTTGATTACTGGATTAAGAACTCATTTAAGAGAGGAGAAATCACCTTGACGGGTGGACTGAAGTAGTTTGAGTTCAAACAAACCAGGATAACCAAACGTGTCATAATGTTTTAATTTTTGAAAACCCCAATTCAAACCCCCTTTCTTGTGTTTTTCTATCCTTCAATTGGCATCAGAGCTCCTAGTTCTGGGTGTTAACACTTAACCATGTCAGAAAAAGATCCTAGCAAGAAAATACTATGGTGGGACCAAGTTAGATCAACAACAATGATAACTATGATGAGAAAGACAAAATCAGTGGAAAACCTCCAATCTTTTATGGTGAGAATTTAGCTTACTGGAAAGACAAAATTGAAAAAAAATTTCTAGCTCATGACGCTGATCTCTGGAATATAGTAACTGATGGCTACATCTATCCAATTGACGAAAGCGATCAGAAGATCGATAGAAAGAAAATGACAGATCAACAAAGAAAGAATCCAAAAATCATCACAAGGACAAAACAATCCTCTTAAGTGTTATCTCGTACACCGAGTATTAGAAGATCACGAACATAGATTCAGCTAAGAACATGTTTAAATCTCTGAGAATGATGCATGAAGGCAACACACAAGTCAAAGAGACCAAAGCTCTTGCACTCATCCAAAGTATGAGGCCTTTAAAATGGAAGAAGATGAAACAATTGAGACAATGTTCTCAAGGTTTTAAATTATGGTTGTTGGACTAAAAGTTTTGGACAAAGGGTACTCAATAGTAGATCATGTAAAGAAAATCATCAGAAGCTTACCCAAAAAATGGAGACTCATGGTCACAACCTTAAAACTAGCCAAAGATCTGAACAAAATATCTCTTAAAGAACTTATCAGCTCTTTGAGAAGTCACGAGATAGAACTAGAAGAAGATGAGCCCTAGAAGAAAGGTAAGTCTCTTGCTCTTAAATCTAGTAAAAAAATATGAAACTAAAGCTTTTTAGGCAGAAGAAGAAAACTCTGGTGGATCCTCGTCAGAGGAAGATGAACTATCTCTTCTTTCCATAAGAGTCCATCAGCTATGGAAGCACAGACAAAGGAAATTCAGAAACCCCGAAAGAACATGCAATCACTCTGAATCATCCTCTGGATACAGAAAATCTAGCAACAAATATGTTATATGCTACGAATGCAAAGAGTCAGGTCACTACAAAAGTGATTGCCTAAATCTTCAGAAAGAAAAACCTAAGAAGAAGTTCTCCAAAGAAAAGAAGTAAAGTCTTATGGCAACGTGGGATGACTCAGAATCTTCTGAAGCTAAAACAGAATCAGAAGATGAACGAGCCAATATAGCTTTAATGGCTAACATATCAGAAGACACAAATACATCAGAATCTGAATAATATTCAGAAGAGATATCTTTAACAACAAAGTTGAAACACCAGTCTTGGTACCTAGACTCTAGATGCTCTCGACACATGACGAAAAGAAAACATATGTTCCAAAGCCTGGAACTTAAATTTGGAGGATACGTAGGTTTCAGAGGCAATTAGAAAGGAAAGATTATTGGCTCTAGAGCCATTGGTAATAATACACTTCCCTTTATAACTAATGTTCTGTTAGTAGATGAATTAATGTATAACCTGTTATCCATAAGTCAATTAAGTGATAACGATTATGATATAATCTTTAATCAAAAGTCATGTAAAACAGTTAGTCAGAAAGAAGTAACTATCCTTTTTAATGATAAGAGAAAGAAGAACATTTATAAAATAAACTTTCTGAACTAAAAAGTCATAATGTAAAATGCCTTATGTCTGTTAACAATGAGAAATGGGCCTGGCACAGGATATTGGGGCATGTTAGTATGAGAAGAATATCTCAGATTAACAAACTCAATCTGGTCAAAGGACTTCCTAACTTAAAGTTCATCTCCGATGCCCTGTGTGAAGCAAATCAAAAAGGAAAGTTTGCAAAACCCTCTTTCAAATAAAAAATGTTATTTCTACCTCTAGACCATTAGAGCTTCTGCATATAGATCTGGTTGGACCAGTGAAAACTACATCCATCAGTGACAAGAAGTATGAATTAGTGATCGTAGATGACTATAGCAGATGGATATGGATAAAGTTCTTAAGACACAAGGAGGAGTCACACTCTGTGTTCTCTACTTTTGTAACCAAGTTCAAAATGAAAAAGAGTTTAGAATTGTAAAAGTCAAAAGCGATCATGGTGGGGAATTCGAAAACAAAAGTTTCGAAACATTTTTTTAATGAGAATGACATTTCTCATGATTTCTCTTGTCCTAGAACTCCTCAACAAAATGGAGTTATAGAACGAAAGAATAGAACTTTACAAGAAATGGCCAGAACCATGATCAACGAGACTAACAATTCTAAAAACTTATGGGCAGAAGCAGTTAACACAACATGTTATATTCAGAATAGAATATCAATAAGACCTATTCTAGAAAAGACTCCATATGAACTTTGGAAGAACAGAAATCCCAACATCTTTTATTTCCATCCATTTGGATGTACTTATTTTATATTGAACACTAAAGAACATCTAAACAAGTTTGATTCAAAGGCACAAAAGTGTTTCAAGTTAGGATACTCTGAATGCTCAAAAAGTTATAGAGTATATAACACAGAAACATGAATTGTGGAAGAATCTATTAGTGTCAGATTTGATGATAAGCTTGGCTCTCAAAAGTCAAAGCAGGGTGAATTTTTTGCAGATATAGAAGTTTAAATTACAGGTACTGAAGACAGATCTTCAGAAAAATAAAAGTTTATAACTTCAGCTAAATACAGAATAAGACATCACAAATATTACAGGAGCTTGTAAAGAATCCATCCAGAAAAAACTATCCAGAAGCAGCTTAACACATACTGAAAACATGACTCTGGGAAAGAAAGATGATCCAATCAAATTAAGATCTACATTCAGAAATACTGAAGAATCTCTTATTGGATTAGTGTCTCTAATCGAACCGACTTCTATAGACGAAGCCCTTCTAGACAATGATTGGATACTTGCAATGCAGGAAGAACTAAATCAATTTACCAGAAACGATGTTTGGGACCTAGCTCCTAAACCAAAATGCTTCAACATAATTTGAACTAAACGGGTCTTCATAAACAAGCTAACTGAACAAGGAGAAGTTTTCAGAAACAAAGTATGACTGGTTGCACAAGGTTATAATCAGCAAGTAGGGATAAACTATATAGAAACCTTTGCTCCAGTCACCGGGTTAGAATCTATCAGACTCTTAATTTCATTTGTTGTAAATAATGACATCACTCTTTATCAGATGGATATCAAAAGTGCCTTTTTAAATGATTACATTGATGAAGAAGTTTATGTGCACCAACCCCCTGGTTTTGAAAATACAAAACATCCAGAATATGTTTATAAACTTAAGAAATCATTATATGGTCTGAAACAAGCTCCCAGAGCTTGGTATGAAAGACTAAGTAACTTTTTGTTAGAAAATAATTTTACCAAAGGGGAGATGGACACAAATCTTTTATGTAAACCATTCAAAAATGACATTCTGATTTGTCAAATTTACGTAGATGATATAATTTTTGAATTTACTAAAGCCTCCTTAGGGAAAGAATTTGCTAAGACTATGTAGGCAGAATTTGAAATGAGCTTGATGGGTGAACTCAAGTTCTTTCTGGGAATTCAAATCAACCAAACTCCAGAAGGAACCTATATACATCAAAGCAAGTATGTTAAAGAACTTCTGAAGAAATTTGATATGTCAGAAAGTAAGCCATCCAAAACTCCTATGCATCCTACATGCATTCTGGAAAAGAAAGAGGTAAGTAAGAAAGTAGAACAAAATCTCTACAGAGGTATAATTGGTTCTCTCTTATATTTAATAGCTTCAAGACCAAATATTCTATATAGCGTTTATCTTTGTGCCAGATTCCAATCAGATCCTAGAGAATCTCACTTAATAGCAGTTAAGAGAATTTTCAAATATCTGAAAGGTACTACTAATCTTGGTCTATGTTATAGAAAATCCAGAGAATATAAATTAGTAGGGTATTGTGACACTGACTTCGCTGGAGATAGAATAGAAAGAAAAGCACTTATGGAAGCTTCCAGTTTCTGGGAGATAACCTAATCTCATGTTCCATCAAAAGATAATCCACTATTGCACTATCAATTGCAGAGGATGAATATATAGTTGCAGCTAGATGCAGTACTCAGATGCTCTAGATGAAGAGTCAACTTGAAGATTTTCATATTTATGAGAGTAAGATTCCTATCCTCTGCGATAATACTTCTGCTATATTTCTTTCTAAAAATCTTATTTTACATTCTAGGGCTAAAAATATAGAAATTAAACACCATTTCATTAGGGACTATATTCAGAAGGGAATTATTTGTTTACAATTTATAGACACAGACCATCAATGGGATGGCGTTTTCACTAAACCCCTTGCTGAAAATAGATTTATTTTCATTCTGAAACACCTTAGTATGGAATTATGCCCAGAATAAAAGTGTAGTTTATGTATAGTTAATCCTCATAACTTTTTAATTTGTTTTTGTGAACATCTGAACAATAGTTCTTCAGAAGTGAGAATAAAAATTATATCAGAAACTATCCAGAAGATCCGAACGTTTTCCTAAAATGCTTCATTTCTAAGATAGAAGCAAGCAGTCCACCATATCAACATTTGCCAACCCTAAACGCTAAGTCACTCTATAAGGCTGAACAGATGTTCAAAATCTGAAGGGATGAAACGGTTGAGTTGATGCGTTGAGGTGCGAGTCAAATCAGTAACTTTTCAAAATATTCACGCCATTCCTCTTTTTGAGAAATTATTAATATTATTAATCATTTTGTTTATTTTATTAGTTCAAATTAAAATTCATGTTTTCTCCCCGTTGGCTATTTATACCTCACTTTGTCACAAACGCTTTCACACCTTCACTCTCACTCACCTTATTCTCTCTGTATTTGTTCTTTCCCCTTTTGTGTGCTCTCAAACCCTAAGTCTATGAACAATGGCTTCTTTTCAACAAAAGTCTCAAGATTCCCGAATCAACATTCCTGGTTCATCCTATACTACAAACGAAGAAAGGTATGTTGAACCTTCAAGAACTCTCCCCACTCAGGTTGATTCTCTGGAAGTTCTCTGTGAACTTATCGTTGATTTTGAAAGCATGAAAGAAAATGGGTATGACCTTATGCCTGCTGTTGAGTTTCAAGGGTGGATAAAATATTTTGATCGATTAATTGGTCCAATTTTTCCCAAACTGGTTAAAGAATTTTGGATTCATGCTACTGCATCAAATCATCAAGTAACTTCTTATGTAATAGGAAAGAAGATCGCCATCATAAAAGATCTCATTGGAAAGCTTATTGGTTATGACAGAAGCGACATAAGATGCAGTCAAATGGAAGATGAATATTCTGACCTAACCATCGTATCCAAATAAATCTTCTCCTCCTCTGGAAAACCATCAAATAAGATCAAAGATTTGAAGGACTATCTCAGAATTTGGTCCAGAATAATTCTGGGGTGCATCAATCACAGAAAACCAACTAGTTTTCCTAACTACATCAATGTTGATCAATAATACCTGTTGTACTTCATTGCAACTAAAGCCAAAGTCTTCCTCCCTCATATTCTATTCAATCATCTGAAGACCAGTGTTAAGGAAACAAGGTAAGAAGAAAGAACCAAAAGAGATTGGATTCTGTTGGGAAGGCTTAATCTCGGATATTATGACAGAGAATAAACTGATAGAACATATGAGTGAGGCTTAACAAGCAAGTGTTTTGGAACCATGTGCTAGAAAGCCTCTCAACGCCAAGATCCTTAAGAAAATGAAGATTATATAAACCATTAAGAAGGATCCCACACTTACTACAAAGGAAGTCATCACCACCAGAAAAGTCCCTCAGAAGGATTTTCCTCTCTTCACTCAAGAAGACTCATCTCCAAAAATTGTTCTCAGATATTTGGAAGCCTGTAAGAGTTATGGAACAATTCCAAATGTAAATATCCTTGATCTCAGCCAGCAACCTCTGGAAGTTGCTACCAGAAAGACAAGAAAACGGAAATCTGTTAGAGAAGGAACTTCTCATAAAACTTCCATAGCCGCTAAAAAGAAAGGTAACCCCTCTTTTATTTCCGTTATCGAATCCATTTTCTTATCAACATATGAAACATCCTCATCTCCAAAACCTGCTGAAAATCCTTCACCTCAAACCATTGATGACATTGACATATAAATTGATACCTCAATACCCACTAATCATCCTTTAATTAATCCACCTTCTACCCAATTTATTCAAAGTCAGCCTGAACTTACACAAGTTGTTTCAGATATTGATCAATTTGATCCATTTTTGAAGCTCCCTAAACCGAAAATCCAAATATTGCCTCTGAACAAATGCCAAAAACCACATCAGGAATTCTAGGCATCACTTGCCAACTTAACACCTCTCAACCACCAAATATCTTCACCACAACATCATAAGACTTCTCCCTTCCAGATATTCCATCTCCTTATAATTCAATACTGCCCAACTCTCATATAATCCTTTCTGACTCTCCCACTCCCACTGATTACTCAGAAGATCCTCTAAGAACCATAATTGATCTAGAAGCCTGGGATAATCTTGTCACAACTTCTCAAAAATAGCCATTCCAAAACAAACACCAAAACTATCCAAATCAGATGTTGGTAAATCTCTGCTGGTTTTTGAAACAGAAATATGGGAATGGGTTAACTCCTTGAAGAAATATTGCATGGATAATCTTAACCCAACTGCTTCTGATTCTCCCTGGACTCATTTCAGAAAATGGTTTAATTCTGAATCTCTGAAGATGAAGGAACTCAGTTATGAAATTGCTCAACAGAACTTCTGCGATCACCTGAAAATCTTTAAGGATTAAGTTTTATGTAACTGGGTAAGGAAACCCCTTCTTCTTATGGACAATACTTCTTGGGAAGTGTGATACGGTGGTAGAACCGACTGTTAATATTGGTTTGCATTTTTTGTTTGCAAATGTCGCAGTAAGCAAGAGTCGCCACTGAATTTTATTTTATCCAATCAGGAAAAGGAAAAAGAACAGAAAAAACCTTTTTCGAGATGGTTTTGAGTACGGGGGGTAGATTATAGGAAGGGAAGGTGTTAGCACCCTTTCTATCCATGGTTTTCCATGGGCTCTTAGGTACTTGCTCATTTTGAAAACTGCTTGTGTGTGCTTGTTTTGAAAAGTTTGATTTACTTTGTATTAACCCTTGTTTCTGTCCTCAAGAGTGGTACGAAGTTGTTTTTGAAAACTTTGTTTCAAAAGTGTTGGTGTGAAAAAGTTTTTGTTTGTTTGAGAAAGTACCTAGGAACTAATCTACCCACTCGAAAAAGGTCTGTTCGTTTTCTATATAGACAATGCTATCCCATTATTGAGAAATAGGTAGCATCGTCGTTGGAGTTCTTTAGGGACATTGGAAGGGACAAATACGATCACAAAAGCAATGTTAGGAAATGTTAGTAATCATCCTAAAGCCTTAAAGATCTTTTTCCGAGGCAACATCCGAATGGGTCATTTTAGATCTTTCGGGGCTAGAGGACAACCACTAACAAACCCTATACTTCATGACTGTTTACCGAAGGCAACCGAAGTGGAGTAAACCCCTAAGAGTGAGCATGTGCGAGTGTAATTTTCAGTTAATTTATCTTTGCACATTTAGGGTTTTCTACCGTATTAATTTTCAGTTTTTCTTTCCATACAATCCTATTAACATACATCTAAGCAGTTTATAGTTTGCGGAAATTAAAGCGAAAAAGTTAAAGTCCTAGCTATTACAGGGCTTTTACAGATAAATAATTATTTTGACCGAAAATAAAGATGCGGAATTGAAACCCTAATTACTATTACAAACTCGGAGCAGTTACAATAATAATAAAAAGGAAATTAAAAAATGCGCGCGACGAATTAAATGCGAGAATAATTAGCAAAATCTAAAAGATCTAATTAAAAAAAAAGTTTAGGTTAGTTTTTTGAGAAAATATCAGATTATATACAAAATTAAACCCTAAGTCTAATTATTTTAAATTATGACAAAAGAAAGAATTAAATTGCCTTAATTTAATTAAACTAATTAATTAATTAAAGAAACAAAATATATTTTTATGAAAAATGATTTTGGATGTTTTTTATGATTTTTTGATTAAATGAAAAAGTAATGATTTTTGTGTTATTTTTAAAAAGAAAATTATTAGAAAATAATTAAAAGAATTAAAATAAAAAAGATAAAATGGGCCTGTTAGAAGCTGAATGAGGGGGTATGATGCTGAATTGCTTAGGTCCATGAAGCTGAGCCCATTCCATGCGTGTGATTCCCTGCTGTTCCAGCCTGGGAGTGCACCATAGTCCTTCCTTGGTTGAGGCGTTGGATCTGGCTAGCAATGAATCCAATTGCAAGATGGTGACAGCGCATGGGATGCGCTTGGAAAGGCAATGCACATAATCTGTAGAAACAAAGTGAGAAAATAAAATTTGTTGGGACCTGGGATCGAACCCAGGTCCTCCCACTCAAATCAATACACGTCTTGCCATCTGGGCTATCTGCTTTGTTTGTTAGTATAATAAAAACAAATAATAATATATGAAAACACATGGATAAAAACAAAAACACGCGCTAGCATTTGAATGGACCAGTACCATGATGCCAAGTCATCGTCTCCTTCATTGAGACCGTCGTCTTAGGTATCACCTTTTACCTACAGAAAAATGTATGTAGCCATAGCCTGTACACTTCAAACATCAAGAAATACGCATGATAAATGAAATTAAAGACCATGGTTCAACTTATATTGATGCCACGAACACCATGGTGTGATACGGTGGCAGAACCTGACTGTTTTAGGAAATTGCTGGTTTGCAGCGTTTTGTATTCATAAAATTTCGCGGTAAGCAAGAGTCGCCACCGACTTTTATTTTATCCAACTAGAAAGGAAAAAAAGCACAGAAAAATTCCTTTTTCGAGATTTTGAGTACGGGGGGTAGATTATAGAAAGGGAAGGTATTAGCACCCTTTCTATCCGTGGTTCTCCACAGGCTCTTAGGTACTTGCTCATCATTTTAAAAATTGCTTTCGTGTTTGTGTATTTGAAAAGTTTTTGTTTTACTTCGTTTTAACCCTTGCTTCTGTCTTCAAGAGTGTTACGAAGTGTTTTTGAAAATTTTGTTTGAGAAGAGTGTGAGTGTGGAAAAGTTTGATTTTGAGCAAGTACTTACTAGCATCTACCTACTCGAAAAAAAAGAATGTTTTTGTTTTTGTTTCCTTTAGACAGCGCTATCCTACTATTAGTGAGTAGGTAGCACCGTCGTTGGAGTTGTAAGGGTCAATTTGAAAGGGACGTACGATCACTAAAGCAATGTTAGGATGTCTTAGTAATAACCCTAATATCTCAAGATTATATTTGAGGCAACATTTCCGAGGAAACCTTTCCGAGGCAACATTTACGAATGGGACTTTTAATCTTTATTTAGACAAGAGGGAGACCACTAAGATATCCTATACTTAATGATCATTTACCGAAGGCAACCGAAGTGAGAGTATACCCTAGGAGTGCGCATGTGCGAGTGATTTGATTTCAGTTATTATCTTTGCACATTTAGGGTTTGCTAACTGTTGTACCCCAAAATTTGCCCTCCCATTTTTCATAGAAGACACAACCCTAGGGTTTCTCAGATATTCAAGTTGGCTCAAGAATCGGTCAGACAGATTTTCTCCTATGGCAGTA
This sequence comes from Vicia faba, assembly GCA_948472305.1. Lineage (NCBI taxonomy): Eukaryota > Viridiplantae > Streptophyta > Magnoliopsida > Fabales > Fabaceae > Vicia > Vicia faba. Next base: position 223,986,265 of record OX451735.1, read on the forward strand.
AACCAACAATTAGGGTTTTTCTTGCAATTCTCAAAAGAAATGAATTCTCAAAGATCCAATTGGCTTTCACATGTTTTCATGCTTTCTCAAGTTTACTGAAAAGACAGTGTTTGTTCTCAAGGCATGGTTGTTTGGGACAAGAGATGGAATTTAAGACTATCATGTAAGATACTCATGATTGTTTAATCCAGGTTAACCAGATGATTTGCGTCTTTTAAAACATTTGCTTGGTCAGGAAATGGAATACACAGTGCATGTTTGTTTGGAATACAGTTGCAAGATTACAGGATTATTGGAATTTAAGTTATCAGATTGGAGCGTTTTGTTTCAATTGTCTTGATTGGGAATTCAAAAATCAAATAGGATGCAAAGAGAAAACTACAAGTTATTGTTGATCAAAGATTTCAAGTAACACCAGAACATTTCATATGATTTTCTCCAATTTCAAACGTTGTTACAAAACAATTTATTATTTAAATACTTTAGGTTTTACAACTTATCGTATTTGAAAATGAATTAGTACAACTATTGGGTACAATGCAAGAATGATTGTTCTAAAATACAAGGAAAAATTCAAATGCTTGATTGGCCTAAGAGAACTAATTTATGCCTAAGTTTGACTGAAGTTCTTTTGATATCTCCAAAGACCTTCCTTGCTTGCCCTATGGTTCTTTCCTTCCATGCTTTGCCCCATCCAATTGTGCTCATATAAAAATGATAGAAAGAAAAGTTAGTACAAATTAATTGGACATGAGCAAGAATTTTCAAAAGAAAAGTGTTCATCATTAAAGTTTGCAAAGTGGAATCAGAATGCCGTTATTCATCATATTTTTATTTCCCCTATTTGCAAATCACAAGAACATTATTCATCTTGGTTCACAAAAAGAAAGAAAGAAATGCTACAAAACTGCCCAAAATGCAAGCAAGCTATCCAAACAAAACAAATGCAGCAAACTTATCTAAACAAACAGAATAATACAAACTGAATGCAAGCAAGCTGCGCAAGCTAGGCAACAAACAACAAAGTTGTCCAAACAAGTAAAATGTGCAAACAGAGTACCCAAACAGCAGCCAAACAAATATTGCAAACAACAGTGCATCACCAAACAAATGCAGCAAACTGAGCCAAACAAAATTGGACAAAAAGCAAACAACAAATAGCAGGCAGCAAAGAAAGTATAGCAATATGATAAACTAAGTCAAACAAGCAAGAGGCTTGTTCAATAGGTTAAGTCATCATTTTCCATTTTATTGCAAACTTTTCAGAAAAGGCAAAAGAGCAATTGACTCTTAGGGTCATTGAGAGAGAAGAGAGGAAAGAAGTCACATAGGGATGCACAACCCTGCTGTCTTGACTGTCACAATTGCATAGAAGCTGCTAGAAAACAAAACTGCCATAAAAAAACCAAAGGAACAACATAGCAAAATATTCAATTTCTTTGTTTCCCCCCCCCCCCCCCCCCCTTTTTGAATAAGAATTCAACAGAAGCAACACTAATATGACAGTAAAAACTCTCAAGCAGATGAGAGAAAGAAAAAAACATTTTATCAAACTCAGAAAAACTGAAAACAAGTCTCTACCCCTCAAAACCGGTATAATCTAAAACCTCCACAAAACTGTCAAACCCAAATCTGAACCGTAACCAAAACAAACCTTCAAACTGTCAACAAAATCAACAACCTTCAAAAACACTGTAAAACATTCAAAACCAAACTGTCAAACCATTTCAACACCATCAACCTAACCTGCAACATGTTCATCAGCACACAGTAGCAGACCACAACAAAACCTCAAACCATTTTCAAAACTCCCAAAAGCTCCAAAAAAAACTGTCAAAGTCTGAGGACCTCAAAAACCACAAAAATCATCAAATACCTAAAACCTGTCAAACTTTCAAAAAACAATCTGAAACATGTTAAACCAGCAAGATCAAAAACCTGTTAAAACCATAAAGTCTCAAACCAACAGCAAGAAACTTCATCAAGCCAAACTGTCAAAACCAAAAACAAAACCAAAAGCCAAATATCCCAAGCATCCCACAAATACCAAACTCATCAAACCTGTTAAACCAACAAGTCAAAAACCAGAGAAACTGTCAAGACCATCTCAATACCATCAAACCTGGAAACTGTAACAACAACCTTCAAAGAACCTCAAACCAAACTGTAACACCAACCTTTAAATAACCTCAAACCAAACTGTAACACAACCTGCAAAAACCAAAACTGTAAGCAAACATATCCAAAACCAAACCAGTAATACAACCTGCAATCAAACCGAATCAGTAACAAAACCATCAAGCTAACAGTCACCATCTCCAAATCTCAAACACAACATCCAACAATCAAAAATCCCAAAATCCATCGAATAGCATCATCATCATTCCAAAATACAGAGATAAGAAGAAGGTTACCAAAGAGTCAGAAGCACCCAGACGTCATCTTCATCTCCTCCCCCGTCTCTGGACACCACGGAACCCAACCTTTAATCTCTCCCTTCCCCTCTCTATTGCACATAAATAATCTCCATCAGGTACTATTTTATCTCCTTTATCATTTTTCATAAACGCATCTTTCTGCATCTAAGAGGTGAAAACCTAATTAACAGCAAAATATGATAAGATAATAAACGAATTTGTAAATTTTTATAGAAAGAACATAACCTTTTTTTTTTCAAGAAAACCAATAGGAGCTAGGATATGGAGGCAAGAGAGGTGAGGTTCCGGCGACTGAGAGTTGGGGAGGATCAGACGAACTGATTTCGTCGTTTTTAGGGTAATCCGAACTTAGGGTTTTCAGAAAATCACGAATCATGGTGAGATAAAGATGGAGAGGGCGATTTGATTCGCGAAACAGGGATCTTTTAGTGAGGAATACAGAGATGAACAAAATAATGGAAGAGATGAGCGAAAGAGGTGATGAGACGACGCCGCTGTGAACGAAGGGGGTTCCAAGAACCCTAATTCGTTTTCCACCCTTAATCTGAAGCTAATGCAAAGTTAGAGGCATTGGGCCTGTTTTGTTACATTACCCTTAAGCCCATCTGCTTCACGTTTTACACCCCCCTTGGCTCGTTCTTATTAACAGTAAAACACCCTTTTTCTTTGGGCCTAACAACCTTGAACTTCCATAAGCCCATTTGTTACTTGTTTTTTAATTTATTTCTTTTTTTGATAATAAAATTACTAATTAAAACATAGAATACCTTTTTATACATTTGATTTAAGTTTTTGTGATTAATTTCTATCATTTTCTTTTTTTATACAAGCTTATCTTTATTAATTTTTTTTTACATTTAATAAAAACATCAAAAAATTTAATTTAATTTGTTTCCTTTCTTTAAACTTATTTACATAATTAATAAAACAATAATAATAAGGTTTTTAATTTAATCAATTTTAGAATAGGTTTTATTTTTCTCTTTTCAAGTAAATACATTTCATTTCATACTTTATTGACTTTATTTTCATAAATTGTCATAGCTTTATACTAAATCGCACGAAAATTTAATTTGGTTGTATTATTTGATATTTGGACATTGTTATTTCATTTGATTCATCCCCATTTGTAACAATTGTACCCCCATTCCCGAACATTATGTAATAGCTTAGAATTTCAATTCCCACAATTTATTGCTTTCTATATACTGTATAGTAATTAGGCGTGTATGGCAAGATTCAAAAATCAATCGCTAGATGTCCTAATCAAAGAATAAAATAACTTGAAACCAACACACTTTTTCACACGCGCACCTCTAGGGTAACCTCGCTCGTTGCCTCGGAAATACAATCATGTTCCTCGAATATGATACACTTTAGCAATGACCCTTCAATAAGATCGTAGTCCCTCGATGACCCTCGATGTTGCCTTCGATTAAAACGATCTCGTCCCTTACAAAAAATTGCTAAAGCGTTTCACAAGTTGCCTTCAATGATTGTAAAATTGACCCGCGCCTGTCCCTTCACATCCAATGGTGGGGCTTCTTACCGAATCAATGGTAAGATAACACCATTAAAAGGAAGAAGAAAAGAACAATTTAAGACCTTTCGAGTAGATAGATTCGCTCTTAGTTACTCGCTTGCTCACGACAAAAAGACTCTTACACCTACACTTCCATTTCAAAACATTCTAAAAAAGATAGAACGTTTTGTATACGTTCTTATAGAGACGAGAACCATTGCAAAACTTCTTTTCAAAACACTTTTCGAAACACAATTCACAAACACATCGTTGAACCATTTTTCAAAACAAAACTTTGTATACGTTCTTATAGAGACGAGAACCATTACAAAGAGATTTTTCAAAATACTTTCAAAGTCCACACCACAAGAACACAACCAAATGAAAGCAAGTGATCTAAACAAGTAACTAAGAGCCCATGGAAAACCATGGATGAAAAGGGTGCTAATACCTTCCCTTTTCATAATCTACCCCCCGAACCCGAGAAAATTCTCGAAAGGTATTTCCTGTGCTTTTTTACCTTTCCTTTTGGATAAAAGAAAAGTCGGTGACGACTCTTGCTAACTGCACAAGTGCGAACGAAATGCAAAACTTCAAGTCATTTCTCCCACCGTATCACACTAACCATTTTAAAATTAACATACATTCTTGTCATGCAATCCTATTATCATACATCTAACAGTTAATATTTGCGAAAATTAAAATGCGAGAAATAAAGCTACGCTATTACAAGGCTTCGGGGAGGGGGATTAATTACATAGCCAAAAACCCGTAAAAAACGATAAATAAACAAAAAGATCCTAATTAAACTATTACATCCCATGAGCAGTTACATTAATATCATAAAAATAAATAAACGCGCACGATGAAACGAGAACGAGAAAGAATTTAGGGTTTTGACCCCGTCTAAACCTAATTGAAGGAAAAATCATTTTTTGTTATTTTTGATTATTTTAAGAAAATAAGGTTTTAATTAAATAAATACAAACCTAATCACTAATTAATTTAAATTAAGAAAAATAATTAATTTGACCTATCTTTATATTTTGGTTATTTTAAGAAAATAAAATAAAAATTAAATCAAATAAAACCTAATTTTCTAATTTGTTTTAATTTATTTACAAAAAGATTAAAATTACCCTAAGTTTAATTAAACTAATTAAATTAAATTTAATAAAAATAAACCTAAATCTAATTTGATGAAAAATTTATTTTATGAGTTTTTGTAAAAAAGAATTAAATTTGTGTGAGAAAATAATTTAAACAAAATTAAATAAATAAAAGAAATATAGGAGAAAAGAGAGAAATGGGCCTGGTATCAAAAGTAAAAGGGGGGTGTCAATAAGCCCAATATGCCTTGGTCCATGTTGACCTTCAGATTCCATGTTGCACGTTTGACTAGGCCTATGGTAGACCTTCATGCGCCAGGCATTTGATTTGGTTTGCTTTAGATCCAATGGTTGAAAGCTGATGGCATATGGTGGATCTATGGGAAGCCTGCGTATGGAATCACATATAGAAAAATAATATTGAAGAACAAGGGGACCTGGGGATCGAACCCAGGCCCTTTAGCATTTGGCCATAGCGTGCTTGCCAACTGGGCTGGCTGATTCTTTTGTATCTGAAATAAACAACAATTAATATAATGGAAAACGAGATAATGGATCCAAAAACGCGTGAAGTTTGAATGGACCAGCCAGGGGGTTCCCCGCCACCCTTCTTCTTCCTCTCTCCGCTGTCTTAGGTAAAACAACTTTTACCTACAGACGTTCTCTGTAGGTATAGCCCCTATGATTTTCCAAAATCCACTGCACGCATGATAAATCAATTCTAGTGGTACCAATCAACTCGTGGCAACCTCACGAGCATCATGGTACCACTCTTCATGGCTAACTATCCCTGCAATCAAAACCCCTAAAAATGAAACCTAAACCCTAATCATGGCAAATCTCTGTATGGCTAACAAAAATGTAATTGAATATTATCATTAGCTTGCAAATGTTTCACTGAACAAGAATATGTAAAGAATTCATGCTACAAATTCCAGAATAGTGAAATTGAATTTCAAGAAAGTAAGGATATCGTGAGGTGCTTACAGTGCGTGTCTGGGCACGAAAATGCTTGTTGATGATTGGGATAGACTCCTTGAATGCCCAACAAGCGAATTAGATAGCTGGGAAGGCTTGAGATAGCCTGGAACTATGAAATCAGATTGCCACTTTTCCTTGATTTTTTGAAAGTTGTTCTTCTCTTTTCACGCCTCTCACCCTTATGCTTTTGGTCTGGATTTGTTCTATATGTACCCTTGAGTGAGTTAGGTTTACAAATTTGCTTCAAATCTTCTCCAATAATGGTCATTGATCATGATTTGATTCTCATGTAAATCTTTCTAAATCAAGACAAAATCCAATCTTTTTATGTACAAACAATCCTTGCATGATTTGATCTCATTACCAGCTATTCATGGACCTGAAATATGCACAAAATCTCAAGGTTTAAATGATTTTTGATATTTTCATTATTTATTATTGATTTTATTTGATTTAAATGAAATAAAAATCAAAATAAATGACAAAAATAAAATAAAGGAAAGTGGGAAGGATCATGGGTCGTGGACCATGTTACAAACTCAATACAAACACAAAAAGTTGGGCCCATTTGACAAAAATTGCAATTTTGGCCACTTTTGACTTTTGGCAATTTTGCAAAAAGGGTCAACTTCACCAATGCATAACTCCTTCAATTTTGACCCTAGATATGTGTTCTTGGACTTTTTAGAAAGCTTGAGATGTCCTTTAAGCAACCCTTTTTGTCTCATTTCAATTGAGTCTTCCATGTTCATGTATGAAGCTTTGACAAAAAAGGTGTTTTTGTTGACTTTTCAAAATGACCTATAATGTCCAAATTTGTATCTTCTTGTGAGTGCATATTTTGAACTTGGTAGATGAATATTAATTTTAGATTATTGCATCCTCTTAAAATGATCTTTGGATGAGTCATTTCTGATAAAGTATGAGAAGGTTATGCTTGGTCAAAGTTGAGTTGATTTTTCCTGCAAAACCCTAATTTAGCAACTTTGGGGTTTTGATGAATTGTGAGAAATCCTTGAGGAATCATGATCAAACCTTGATCAAATGATGAATAATACTTCAAGATGAGGATGTTGACCAAAAATCTTGAAGTTTGACTGTATGTAGGACACATTTGACTTTTGCCCTAACATAGTCGATTTTTAGGCCTTTGAGCAATTGACTGAGCAAACTTCCTCTGCAAGGCTTGAAACTTGACATGGATGATCTTGAGAACATATTAGGACAATAGTGAGAATTTGGGATCCCTTTGACTCAAGTATGTTGATGCAACATGAAACCCTAATTTGAGGTAGACTGGCTTAGGAGAGAGTTTGTCTGGTGAACCCTTGGACTTCCTTGAGAAATTTGAGGACCTCACTTGAAATGTATTGAGAAATATGAGAGGGTAAATTTTGGGGTACAACATCTGCCCCTGTTCAATCTTCTTAAACCTGAGGATGTAGATTGGCTTGCTTGCCTTTCGTGATTCGAAGGTGGAAGATGATTGAACACTAGAGTGCCCAGAAATTTACACTCGCACAAAGTGGTACTTGTCTTGTGATGTTGGGAATGGGATTATAGTTGCCATTTGGAGATTGGTGACAGAGGATGGGCTTAAAGATGCCATTCGAAGGAGTGTTGATCGCATAAGAGATTCCTTTGCGAGAGCTTGTATACCTGTTATTGAGGAGGATTTCGCTGGGGAATGCTAGTCTCTGTCTTGAGGAAAAGTTGAATTTTAGGAGCTTCGGTCGTCCGTTATTATATTGGGGAATCGTCTCTTGGTCGAAGAGGTGAAAATGAACTACTATCTGGTCGTGATCCAAGCTTCATAGTGATAAGATCGACTGCTATTTGGCCATGCTCCAGGATTTACAGTGACTTAACGGGGAGATGAGATTAAACTTGCTATCTGGTCGTTCTCCAGGCTTCGCAATTTTTCAATTCTTATCTGGTCGTAATCCAGGCTTCAGAAGGAATTAAGTTATTATCCGGTTGCATCCGGGCTTCAACTTGAATTTAGGGCACACTAATATCCGGTCGACTTCGGACTTCTTAGTAATTGTCCAGGTAAACTGCTATTTGGTCGAAATGCAAGCTTTGCAGTGTCTTGTACTGTTATCTGGTCGATTCCAGGCTTCATCCCTTTGCCACTATCTAGTCGTAATCCAGGCTTCACGATGTATTATACCATTATCCGGTCGAATCCAGGCTTTATGGTGTTCTTGTACTGCTATCTAGTCGATTTCCAGGCTTCAGAATACTTACTTCCTATCTGGTCGTGTTCCAGGCTTCAGAAGAAATCAAGTGGTTATCCAGTCGCATCCGGGCTTCCATTTGATTTTTAGGCCTACTAATATCCGGTCGATTTCCGGGCTTCATAGTAACTGTCCGGGTCGACTGCTATTTGGTTGAAATCCAAGCTTCACAGTGTCTTGTACTGTTATCTGGTCGTAGTCCTAGGCTTCAGTGTCTTTTACCGCTATCTGGTCGTAATCCAGGCTTCACGATGTATTATACCATTATCTGGTCGAATCCAGGCTTCATGGCATTTGGAGAAATCAAGATATTATCCGGTCGAATCTGGGCTTCATAACTTGAATTAAAGATATAACACTATCTGGTCGACTCCAGGCTTCGTAGTATTCTTGGCTGCTATCTGGTCGTAATCCAGGCTTCACAACATCTTATACCATTATCTGGTCGAGTCCAGGCTTCATGGTGTCTTGTATTGCTATCTGGTCGTAATCCAGGCTTCACAATAACTTTGTTGAGCTATTATCCAGTCGATTTCTGGGCTTCACAATATGATGGGGAAATCAAGATACTATCCGGTCAGATCCGGGCTTCATAGCTTGAACTGGAATAGAAATCTTTAGCATTGATTTGACTGAACCAGAGAAAACTTGTGAGAATTTGGATTGTACCTTTCCCTGAAAGGTAAAGAGTTAGTCGTATGTGATGTCATGATGTATGAAATGTATTGAGCAATGATGTTCTCAAAATAAATGAGATTGTGCTGTATGATGCTTATGCACATGTCATGATGTATGGATATGCAATGTTTTTATGATATTCTCTAACTGGGGAAAATAAATCCTGGACTGCTGCTGGAGAATATAAAGAGTTGAGTTCTTCGTTCTCGTTGGGGATAACGACCGAAGATGATTTGAGAATGAATTGGCGGGAGAATAACTCTGCTGGAGAATAAACTAGCGAGAGAATGACTCTGTGGGGAAGAGATACTCAGTCAGAAGATCTGCTGATTTGGAGAAATAACCTCGGCTGGGGATGAATTACCGCTGCTGGCGATAATGAACCCTGTTGGGGATTGAGTTTCTGCTTGTGGAAGAAATAAACTCCATTGGGGATAATCTTCCATTGTTGGTGATAGATGAACTCTGCTTGGGGAGAATTAATACCAATGTTTTTAGGTACTTCCTACTCTGTGGGGAGTGTATGTACCTTTAGTCATATTCTCTAGCTGGGTCTATCCCCGTTCCTGGTGGGTAGAGCAACTGTAAGGTTTGGACATTTCTTGTTTGCCCCTATTCCTGGAATTACGAGTAATCGTCTTTTGTTTCGCATGTAAATTTTTATGAGCAACAATTATTTTCAAATGCATATATCAAAAATGAATCATTGGATGTTCTTGCAAAACAAAATAGAAAAAGAAAAACAACTTTGAAATTTATTGTAAAATGAATTGTATTGATTTTGAAGTTGGCCTGTAATAGGCGTTTTGTACAAGAGGTTGGCGTCCCAGTAAGAGAACACCGCCGAAAGATAGAAATTATACAATTTGTGAAAAACAAATAAAAACAGCTATGTGAACAATCCCACTGGGTTCCAAATCTGCTATTGCCCTTATTTCTTCGAGCGTCTCATCACTTTGCTACTTGGTTGAAGGTAGATTAGATTGATTGGCGCCATCCGAGCTTGATAGTCAATACTGAAGTCTGGTTGCAAGATGATCCAATGAGACATAGTGTTACGCTTTGATCCTTAATTTTTTCCTAGACCGCCCTTTCGGGTTTTCAGTCCACCGGGATACCCTTTTTTACCCAAGCCGCCTTTTCAGGTTTTCTACTTGCCGGGTGTACAGTTTTTTCATTTTCATCCCTTATTTTTTCCCGAACCCTTTTGGTTCTCCGGGAAGCCCTTATTTATGCCTAGGCCAGTCAACCTAGCAGGTTTTTGATTATGCATAGTATTTTTTCACTATGTCTGCATTGACGGGGTGAGGAAGGTCGTCACCATCCATGGTGGTTAGAATCATAACTCCTCCCAAGAAAATATTCTTAACCACAAATGGCCCTTCGTACGTAGGGGTCCATTTGCTCCTGGGATCACCTTGCGGTAGTATGATGCGTTTGATCACTAGATCCCCAACTTGATACTCTTGTCGTTTGACTTTCTTGTTAAAAGCCTTGATCATCCGCTTTTGATACGTCTGACCATGACAAATAGCAGTAAGTCTCTTTTCATCGATTAAGTTTAGCTGATCAAGCCGGGTCTGGATCCAATCGTCCTTGCTCAAACCTGCATCTTTCATAATCCGGAGAGAGGGTATTTGGACTTCAATGGGTAGGACTACCTCCATGCCATACACCAAAGAGTAGGGTGTTGCCCCTGTTGACATTCGTGTTGAGGTACGGTACCCATGAAGAGCGAATGGTAGCATCTCGTGCCAGTATTTGTATGTCACCATCATATTCTGCACAATCTTCTTGATGTTCTTATTTGCTACTTCAACAACCCCATTCATCTTCGGCCGGTAGGGAGAAGAGTTATGATGTTGTATCTTAAACTTTTTGTAGAGCTCGGTGATCATTGTATTGTTGAGATTTGTACCATTGTCCGTAATGATCCTCTCTGGTAAACCGTATCGACATATCAAATTGTGTTGGATGAACCGCGCCACAACGTTCTTGGTTACTGTAGCAAAGGAAGCTGCCTCAACCCACTTCTTGAAATAATCAAAAGCTACCAGAATGTAACGATTCCCATTAGATGCAGTAGGTCTGATCTCACCAATCATATCGATGCCCCACATTGCAAAAGGCCAAGGAGCTGTCAAAACATTCAGAGGAACTGGAGGTACATGCACCTTATCAGCATATACTTGACACTCATGACAGGTCCGAGAATGCTGATAGCAATCGACTTCCATAGTAGACCAATAATATCCTGCCTGTAGGATTTTCTTTGACATGGTATACCCACTGGAATGAGTTCCAAAGATACCTTCATGTAATTCTGCCATAATCCTTTCTGCCTCGTTCTTGTCCATACATCGCAGTAAGGTTGAGTCATGGTTACGCTTGTAAAGGATACCATTACTAATGAAGAACTTTGTAGTGAATCTCCTCAAGATCTTCTTATCATTAACAGATGCACCCTCTGGGTACTCTTGAGCCTCAAGATACCTCTTTACCTCGTGAAACCAGGGTTTATCTGCCACCTCTCCAGTCTCAATGTCACAACAATGTGCGGGTTCATCCAACCTCTCAATGGTAATCTGGGAAGCTTCATTATCCCATATGACTTTGAACATAGAAGACATGGTGGCTAGTGCGTCCGCTAACTGATTCTCTTCTCTGGGGAAATGTTCAAAGGTTATCACCTCAAAGTGCAGAAGCAACGTCAGTACATACTCTTTGTAAGGAATAAGATTTGGATGCTTTATATCCCACTCGCCTTTGATCTGACTAATCACTAAAGCAGAATCTCCGAGTACACTCAAGAACTTAATCCTCAGGTCGATAGCTGCTCGGAGGCCCATGATACATGCTTCATACTCTGCCATATTGTTGGTACAGTTAAAACATAATCGGGCGGTGAATGGAGTATGACAACCCTTAGTAGATATAATCATAGCACCAATGCCATTACCTAACGCATTTGAGGCTCCGTCAAATTACATAGACCATCGGGATCCCTCCTCAGGTCCTTCATCTGGTCCAGGTTCTTCATAGTCGGTCACCAACATGATGTTCTTATCCGGGAACTCGAAATTCATGGATTGGTAATCATCCACGGCCTGATGCGCCAAATGATCTGCTAACACACTTCCCTTGATTGCTTTTTGGGTTGTGTATTGGATATCATACTCAGTTAAGATCATCTGCCATCTTGCTATTCTTCTGGACAAGGCGGGATTTTCGAAGATATACATGATTGGATCCATATTTGATATCAATAGGGTAGTGTGAGTCAGCATATACTGTCTCATCCGACGAGCAGCCCATGCCAAAGTGTAACAAGTTTTCTCAAGCAGTGAGTATCGGGTCTCACAGTCGGTAAACTTTTTGCTAAGGTAGTAAATAACGTGCTCTTTTCGGCCAGACTCGTCATGCTACCCCAGCACACACCCCATTTAATTGTCCAACACTGTCAATTATAAGATCAAAGGTCTTCCTTCAACTGGAGGCATCAGAATAGGTGTCTCTTGGAGGTATTCCTTGATCCTTTCGAAAGCGGTATGACATTCATCATTCCATTTTACCATTTGATCTTTCTTCAACAGCTTGAAGATTGGCTCACAAGTAGCAGTCAGATGTGAAATGAATCGGGCAATGTAATTCAGACGCCCGAAAAAGCCTCTAACTTCCTTTTCTGTTCGGGGAGCTGGCATATCCTGTATAGCCTTCACCTTTGCAGGATCCACTTGAATACCTTTATCACTAACAACGAAACCCAGCAGCTTACCAGACCTTACCCTGAAGGTGCACTTGTTAGGGTTTAACCTCAGCTTGTACATCTTCAATCTGTCGAACAGTTTCTGGAGATGGTCAAGGTGTTCTTCTTAAGTCTGGGACCTTGCAATCATGTTATCAACGTAAACCTCAATCTCATGGTGAATCATGTCATGGAACAAAGCAACCATGGCGCGCTGATACGTTGTCCCATCATTCTTCAACCCGAAAGTCATTACCTTGTAACAAAATGTGCCCCACTGTGTAATGAAGGTTGTCTTCTCCATGTCCTCGGGAGCCATCTTAATCTGACTGTAACCAGAAAAACCATCCATAAAGGAGAAGATCTTATGCTGCGCGGTGTTGTCGACCAGAACATCGATGTGAGGAAGTGGGAAATCATCTTTGGGGCTCGCCCTATTCAGATCTCTATAGTCCACACACATTCGTACCTTACCATCCTTCTTCGGCACCGGAACAATGTTAGAAACCCACTGCGGGTAAAAAGTAACAGCTAGAAATCCGACGTCAAACTGTTTCATGACCTCAGCTTTAATTTTCTCAGACATCTCAGGGCGCATACGACGAACCTTCTGCTTTACCGGAGGATAGTCTTCTTTAGTCGGCAGGTGTTGTACTACAATGTCAGTGTTAAAACCAGACATATCATCATAAGACCAGGCGAAGATCTCAACATAGTCGCGTAACATCTGTATCAACCGTTGCTTAACACTAGGTTCCAGATTTGCACCTATCTTGACCTCTTTCCTGTCTTCTACTGTACCTAAATTCACTGATTCCACTGGCTCTTCATGACGCTGTATGGCCCTCTCTTCCTACAGTAACAGTCTAGAAAGTTCCCCAGGCACCTCACAATCATCCTCACCTTCGTCCTCGGCTTGGTTGATCGGATTTTCGAAGTCATAACTGGCAGTAGCAGAGTTGTTATCAACGGGATCCAAAATTGATGTGGATCTGCATTATGATATGTGAGTGTGTGTATGACAATAGTTGTTTTGATAAAGTGCGAGATAGAAAAGAAAAACAAGGAGCATAAAATTTGTAATGTAAGAAACGTCCAATGCTTTATTGATGATTGTGATGCGGTGGGAAGAACTGACTGTTTTTGGATATGCTGGTTTGCGTTTTGTGTTTGTTTTTGCAAAATGTCGCGGTAAGCAAGAGTCGCCACAAACTTTTATTTTATCCAACAAGGAAAGGAAAAAAACACAGAAAAATTCCTTTTTTCGAGATGTTTCTCGGGTTCGGGGGGTAGATTATAGAAAGGGAAGGTGTTAGCACCCTTTCTATCCGTGGTTATCCACGGGCTCTTAGGTACTTGCTCATATTGTTTTCAAAAATTTGCTTTCTTTGTGTTTGTGGGTCTGAAAAAGTTTTTGTTTGAAAAGGAGTGTAAGTGTGAAAATTTTGTTTTGTTTTGAAAGAGAAAGTATCTAAGAACCATCTACCTACTCGAAAAAAGGAATCGTTCTATGCTATCTTCCTTTAGACAATGCTATCCCACTATTAATGAGTAGGTAGAATCGTCGTTGGAGTTTTAGGGTCAATTCGAATGCGGGACTTACGGTCACCAAATCAATGTTAGGACGCCTTAGCAGTAACCCTAATGTCTTAGATCATTTGTTTTTAGGCAACAATATCCGAGGCAACCGTTTTGAGGCGACTATGATCTTTGGACAAGAGGACGACCTCTAAAGTGACCTATACTTAATGACCGTGTACGGAGGCAACCAAGTGGGATGTACCCTAAGAGTGCGCATGTGCGAGTGTGTCGTTTTCAGTTAATTTTATCTTTATACATGTTAATGGTGATCTATGTTGATTTTACGTTTAAACATTCAATCTTGTCATGCATTCCCTATTATCAAACATCTAACAGTTATATTTTGCGGAAAATAAATTACAGAAATTAAATTACAAGGCGTCGGGTATTTACATCGCCAAAAACAACCCTTTGAAATTTAAATGCGGAAAATAAATAAAGCGATGATTAAATGGTCCTATTAGCTATTACAAACCGGGAACAAATACAATATCGAATAAACAGATCGCGTGCGGGAAATTAAATCGAGCGCAAAATTCTAGGGTTTTGACCCTTTTTTATTTAAAGAAAAGATTTTTTTTATTTGTTTTCGAATTAAGAAATAAACTATCCTAAGTTAATTATTAAATTAAATTAATTAAACTAATTAATAAAAATAAATATTTTGGGTTTTTTGTGTTATTTAAAGAAAGAAAATAAAATTAATCAATGTTAATAAAAAAAACTAATTATGTCTAAGTTAATTTTAATTATTGAAAAAAATATATTAAAGTTATTCCTAATTAATGGTCTAAATTAATTAAATTAATATTTGTTAATAAAAAAATAAAAAATTTGATTTTATGAAGAAAACATTTTTTATGGTTTTAATTTTGTAAAAGAAAACAAATTGATTGGTTAATTAATATTTGAAATATAATAGAATAATTAAATAAACTAAATGAAAATAGAGAGAGATAGAGGTATATGGAGGCGCATTGTATGCTACACACCTAGATCTGCACCTGATTACATGAAGAGGAAAAATAACAAAGCATATGGGGGAACTG
The DNA here is from genome assembly GCA_948472305.1 of Vicia faba. NCBI lineage: Eukaryota > Viridiplantae > Streptophyta > Magnoliopsida > Fabales > Fabaceae > Vicia > Vicia faba. The sequence goes on from OX451735.1 coordinate 224,001,608, forward strand.
GGATTCGAACCCAGGTCTTGTGGATGTTGCCAGCGCTGATTTTCCACTAGGCCAATGTGTTCTATTTGTTAATATATCAAACAAGTAAAATAATAAGAGAAAACGCGTTAATATGCCAGAAATAAAAAAAAAAGCGCGCGCGATTTGAACACGCGAATGGGAGGACGACACGCCATCATCCCTGTCGTTGGAACCTGCAACATATTTACATGCGGATTTGAATCTGCAACTAAAATCATAGGTTCATCCTAAAACTCATCTCAGGCTATATAAATTCCTCCCAAGACCATGGTTGCATTCGTCTTCCTCTCCCGGTCACGTCCATGGCCATCATTAAGGCTAATTTTACCTGTAAGAGAAATACCCCAAAAAGCTCCAAGAACCCTAGCAATGGTGATTCTTGGTACAGGTCATATAAATGAAATTCAATAATACAAAAAGTTTGCAAATGTCTTGGTGATCACAAACATGTAATTATTTTGTTCAAAAGATGCCAGAATGAGGATTTTCGAATTCAAGAAAGAAACGGATCCGCGTGGTACTTACAGTGCGTTTGGGCGTGTATGGGAGCTTGCTTTGGGTTGGTTTCCACTCAGTGAACCTCCAGGAATTGATTAGAATCGCTCTTGGCTTCTGAATTTGCCTCTAAGTGTCAATTCGAACTCAAGCTTTTTCACACTTTTTTCAAGTTTTGTTTTGAGTGTTCTTGCAGCCTCCAACCCTCAATTTCATGTGCCTCTCTTTCTTATGTATGATCGAATGCATTAGGTCAAGAATTATAGTCCAAATCTTCTCCCATCATGGCTTGCATATTTGATTTGATTTCCATTTGAAAACTTGCCAAATTTGTCAAAAAACCATCTTTTTGCACATGATATGCTTGATACGAATTTTGATGATGATTATGATGACAATAAAGACCTGAAACAATAAAAAAGATCTTAGGTAATTAAGGTTTGGATTTTATTTGATTTAATTTTGATTTAAAATGATACAATTCAATAAAAAATCAAATAAAATAATAAAAATAAGATATGGGCTCATGGCTGAATCTAGGACACGTGTGCATTGTGTAAAGTTCAAATCAAGTGGAAAAGAATGGGCCCATTTGACAAAATTTGATGTTTTGGGGATAGTTGACTTTTGGCAATTTTGCAAAAATGCCCAACTTCAACAATGCATAACTTCTTCAATTTTGAACTTTTGGAAGTGTTCTTGGACTTTTTAGAAATCTTGAGATGTCCTCTAACAAAACCTTTTGGTCTAATGTCATTTTGATATTCCATGCTCAAGTTATAGGCTTTGGAAAAAAAGGTGTTTTTGTTGACTTTCAAAAATGACCTATATTGTCCAAATTTATAACTTCTTGTGAGTGTATAGGAAATTTCATCCTCTTAATAATGAGATTTGTATGGGTCATTTCTAATAAAGTATGAGAAAGTTATGCTTGGTAAAAGTTGAGTTGACGTTTCCTACAAAACCCTAATTTAGCAACTTTTAAGTCTTGATGAATTTTGAGCAATCCTTGATGAATCATGATAAACCCTTGATCAAATGATGAAATACCATTCAAAATGAGAATGTTGACAAAAAATATTGAAGTTTGATTGTTTATAGGTCACAGTTGACTTTTGCCCTAGCATAGTCGATTTTTGGACCCTCTGAGCAATTGACTGAGAAAACTTCCTCTGCAAGGATTGAAATTTGACATGGATGACCTTGAGAACATATTAGGACATTGGGGAGAACTTGAGGTCATTTTGACTCAAAGATCTTGATGCAACACAAAACCCTAATTTGAGGTTGTCTGCCTTAGGAGATAGCTTGATTGTCCAACTCTTGAGCAATCTTGAGCCACTTGGAGATTTTTCTTGCAATGTTTGGAGAAATATGATAGGGAAAATTTTGGGGTACAACAGCTGCCCCAGTTCAATCTTCTTAAACCTGAGGATGTAGATTGGATTTCGTGCCTTTCGTGATCCGAAGGTTGAAGATGATTGAACACTAGAGTGCCTAGAAATTTGCACTCGCATGAAGTGGTATCAGCCTTGTGATGGCGGGAATGGGCTTACATATGCCATTTGCTGGAGCGTTGATTGCATAATAGATTTCTTAGCGAGAACTTGCATACCTGTTGTTATAGAAGATTCCGCTGGGGAAGTCTAACCTTTATTGATATTTGGGGAACTGTCTGGTCTTCAACGTAGTATACCGTTGAGATTATAGAAATCGTCCACACTATGACGGAGGAAAATATCAAGATCTAGGAACTGTCTGGTCTTCAACGTAGTATACCGTTGAGATTGTAGAACCCGTCCACAGTTTGACGTAGGGAAACATCTTCATCAAGATCTAGGAACTGTCTAGTATTCAACGTAGTATACCGTTGAGATTATAGAACTCGTCCACACTATGACAGAGGGAAAAATCTCCATCACGATCTAGGAACTGTCTGGTCTTCAACGTAGTATACCGTTGAAATTACAGAACTCGTCCACACTATGACGGAGGGAAACATCAAGATCTATGAACTGTCTGGTCTTCAACGTAGTATACCGTTGAGATTGTAGAACTCGTCCACACTATGACATAGGGAAACATCTTAGTCAAGATCTAGGAACTGTCTGGTCCTCAACGTAGTATACTGTTGAAATTACAGAACTCGTCCACACTATGACGGAGGAAAACATCAAGATCTAGGAACTGTCTGGTCTTCAACATAGTATACCATTGAGATTATAGAACTCGTCCACACTATTACGTAGGGAAACATCTTCATCAAGATCTAGGAACTGTCTAGTCTTCAACATACCGTTGAGATTATAGAACTCATCCACACTATGACGGAGGAAAACATCAAGATCTAGGAATTGTCTAGTCTTCAACATAGTATACCGTTGAGATTATAACACTTGTCCATACTATGACATAGGGAAACATCTTCATCAAGATCTAGGAACTGTCTGGTCTTTAACTTAGTATACCATTGAGATTGTAGAACTCGTCCATACTATGACGGAGGAAAATTGTCAAGATCTAGGAACTGTCTGGTCTTCAACATAGTATACCGTTGAGATTGCAGAACTCGTCCACACTATGACGGGGGGAAACATCTTCATCAAGATCTAGGAACTGTCTGGTCTTCAACGTAGTATACCGTTGAGATTGTAGAACTCGTCCACACTATGACGGAGGAAAATTGTCAAGATCTAGGAACTGTCTGGTCTTCAACGTAGTGTACCGTTGAGATTGCAGAACTCGTCCACACTATGACGGAGGGAAACATCTTCATCAAGATCTAGGAACTGTCCGGTCTTCAACGTAGTATACCATTGAGATTGTAGAACTCGTCCACACTATGACGGAGGAAAACATCTTCATCAAGATCTAGGAACTGTCTGGTCTTCAACGTAGTATATCGTTGAGATTGTAGAACTCGTCCACACTATGACATAGGGAAACATCTTCATCAAGATCTAGGAACTGTCTAGTCTTCAACGTAGTATACCGTTGAGATTGTAGAACTCGTCCACACTATGACGGAGGAAAATTGTCAAGATCTAGGAATTGTCTGGTCTTCAACGTAGTATACCATTGAGATTGCAGAACTCGTCCACACTATGACAGGGGGAAACATATTCATCAAGATCTAGGAACTGTCTGGTCTTCAACGTAGTATACCGTTGAGATTGTAGAACTCGTCCACACTATGACGGAGGAAAATTGTCAAGATCTAGGAATTGTCTGGTCTTCAACGTAGTATACCGTTGAGATTGCAGAACTCGTCCACACTATGACGGGGGGAAACATCTTCATCAATATCTAGGAACTGTCTGGTGTTCAACGTAGTATACCATTGAGATTATAGAAATCGTCCACACTATGACGGAGGAAAACATCTTCATCAAGATCTAGGAACTGTCTGGTCTTCAACGTAGTATACCGTTGAGATTGTAGAACTCGTCCACACTATGACGGAGGAAAATTGTCGAGATTGAGAACATTATCTGAAATTCAACCGAGGATAATTCAGTTAAGATTTAAGAATCGATCCAGGTCTTCGACATAGCTGAGAACTTAACTGCATCTTTCCTGAAAGGTAAGGGTCAGTCGTATGCAATGCATGATATATATCAAGCAATGATGTTCTAAAATAAATGAGATTGTGTTGTATGATGCGTATATGTATGTATCATGATGTATGGAAATGAGATGTTTTTAGCTAGGGAAAATAAATCCCGGATAACTGCTGGAGAATAGAGTTGGATTTTTCGTTTCCGTTGGGGAATAAGCTGATGAGGAGATTACTTTGTGGGGAAGAGATGCTCTGTTGAGGATTCCACTGATAAATTCTGTTGGGGACGAATTACCGTTGCTGGTGATACTGAATCCTGTTGGGGATTGAATTCTTGTTGCTGGTGATACTGAATCCTATTGGGGATTGAATTCCTGTTTGTGAAAGGAAAGAACTCCGCTGGGGATGTTCTTTCAGTTGTGGCTTCACGGGGGATAACCCTTTGAGCTTTGCTGGGGATAATCTTTCTTTGAACTCGGCTGGGGATATTCATTTTTATACTCCGCCGGGGACGAACTTTCGGAGTCTACTGGGGATGATTCTTCAACTCCATTGGGGAAGCTTTTTCATACTGCGCTGAGAAAATTTTAACTCCATTGGGGATATCTTGTATTCTACCAGGGAACATCCTTATACTCCTCTGGGGAATATTAAGACTGCCGGGGATATTAAGCCTTTTCAGTATGATGGTGAATGAACTCTACTTGGGGAGAATATTACCAATTCATTCATTCACAGTTGTAAGTCTCAGCTGGGGAGAGCTATCATTACTGTCCTTTTATTTTACTCTGCAGGGAATGAATGTTACTGGGACGTGTGCTGAGGATATGACGATGGCTTTGCATCGAGACTTTTTTGCCCCTATTTCTGCGGGAGAAGGTGCCTGAGGAGGCCCCATGGATCGAGTATTATCCCAACCTATAAGGTGCTTAGTATCTTTCGATCGAAACGATAAGTCTTCTTCTGGTAGGCAAGTGACGAGATGACGAGACATATTCGTACGCTTTGATCCCTAATTTTTGCCTGGACCTCCCTTTCGGGTTTTCAGTCCAGCGGGATACCCTTTTTTGCCCAAGCCACCTTTTCAGGTTTTCGACTTGCCGGGTGTATAGATTTTTTCATTTTCATCCCTTATTTTTGCCCGAACCCTTTTGGTTCGCCGGGAAGCCCTTATTTTTGCCTAGGCCAGTCAACCTAGCGGGTCTTTATTCATGCGCGGTATTTTCTGACTATGTCCATGCTCTCAGGATGTAGGGAGGTGTCACTGTCGGTAGTGTTATGTTGCCATACTACCAGAAGATCTTTGTTTGATCATGCAAGATTCGTTGCTGGAATTCATACCCAATGCCCCAATTGATTCAGATGGAGATTTGCCCCCGGCTATTTGGCATTTTGAGAGATTCCTTGAATCTCGACTTAACTGCCCCAGATGATGGCAATGCTCATGCCGTGCCCCTTGGTTGGAGGTGTTTTTTCCACTTGAGGTGACCCTTTTTATTGAAAAGGTTTTTGTTCACTAGATATTCGTCGTGCGAATTTATCTGCTGTTTGAACAAATAGTCATATGCAAACAATGTTATTTTAAGAATGCAAAGCTTATGTTTGTCTTGAAGTTTTTGAAAATGCATTTTTTCAGTAAGATAGGAAAATTTTGTAAAATGTGACGTCAACTCAGGATTTACAGCAAGCCCTACAGGAGTCAGTATACCTTTTGTAACAATATGCTTTCAGACTAACCCATGCTTCAGCTAGGACTTTTAAGGGTTATAAGATGGCCTGGTTCACGGTTTACGAAACAAAGGATAAAGGCTAAAATTTTATTTGTACCCACCCGTTCTTCGTGATGTTCTTCGATCCTAAACTCAGCTAATCGTGCATTAGATCTTGTTTGAGTCTTTGCTCTGATATACCAGTGATGGTTCGGATACTGACAATTTATTTTGAACAGGAAGTCATTTTGTTGAGAGTTTGCAGGATCTTTTCCCTTTTGGTTTTTATTATCCCTGTTTTTTTGCATGAACTGTTTCTTTTTGTGATTACAGTCAGTGGGATGCCCCAGTTTTTCTTAAGTCTCCTTCACAGGTTTTGACTTATTGAGCTTTTATTTTGAGAGATAATGACTTCCTGTCCTTACGATTATACGGAACCAACATCATCTTTTGTTTCGGAAGGACTTCTTTGATGCCATTCATTGTGCACCTGGATCAACTGAGAAAACTACCCTGCCCCAGGTTATAATTAAGGGTTTTAATTTGTGAAAAGAAAAACTCCAACTTCTTTGGCTCAAAGGGGTTGACTAGGGATTATCTTCCTTATAACTCCACTATTTAGGATTTGAAACAATGCTTGTACCTCGTCAGCGGGGTCTATTCAAAAGCATATTGTAGAGATCTTGGTATCATTTTCGTCATCTTCCCTCTAAAGGCTTAGAAATTTTTTTTAATCGAGAGTTGATCATCACAAAAAATGAAAGAAATTTGAATATAGTGAAATACGAATGGATTGATTTAAAACAGACATATGCAATGCATTGATAAAGTAACAAAGTTTGACACGAATAAATGTTTTAACAATCAAAAGAAAATTACAACTTGAAAATTCTAATGAACAAAAAGTCTTCTCGTCTCAGTACTTGTCACTTCAAATGGTGAACCTTGGGGGGATGGCAAAAGAATTCAATCTGACCGTCTTGTGTGAGTTCCAATGCTCCTTCAACAATCAGGTCTTGAATTTTGTTGCTCAATGCCCAACAAATGTTAGTATCATGCCCCGGGCTGTTGGAGTGATATGCACACCTTGCATCAGGATTGTACCTTGGGGAGGCTATGTTGGGATTCTTAGGAAGGTCCCTTAACGTCACTAGATTCAATCTCAACAGGTGTTGTAAAGCCTGAGACAACGACATGTTGAGCTTGGTAAATTGCCTCTTGGGCATATTTGGCTTACTCTGATCAACCCGTTGTTTATGGCAAGGTTGTTGTTGGACCCGTGAGGTAGTAGCAACTTGGAGAGGTCTATTCTTCATCAAACCAAACCTTTGACTTCTCAGAAGTTGATTAATGACTTGGTTCCCGGCCTTGACTGTTTGCATCATGTTGTTGTATCTGTCTTGATGAAGCTGGTTGATAATGGTTCTCAACTCTTCTTGTTCCCGAGCTAAGCCTTGGATAAGAGCCATCTGCCCCAGCATCTGGGTTTTCATGGCACTGAACTCAGCTTGCAGTTGTTCCAGCCGTTCGTCCTTATTGTCTTCAGGACTTTTCTTGACCAAGTTCCCAATGAGGAGGGTTTTCAACTCTTCCTGCCCCTTGGATAGGTTAGGAATACGTCCCAGAACTGAGCTTCTCGAGTTTGAAGATATTGGTTGTCTTGTTTGAGAGCCATTGCTGAAATAAACAGCGAGGACATGAGAGACCGGTATTGGAAGACCTGTTATGTAATGATATGTATGATATATGTATGCAATGTTTTCAAGGATCTCGCGGGGTAAACAAGAAACTTGTTAGAATTTGAATTTCGCAACTTTGATTGAAGAAACTTTGTGTTGTTAAGAGTCCTTCTTCAAGAGTCAAGCTCACCATATCGAGTGGGTCATAGCCCCTGACTCAAGTTATCGTGTTTTGATCTCTAGACGACATTGCCTAGAGGAAAATAAACCCCCTTTGTCCCTTGCTAGACATTTGATTTACCATGACCTGCATCATAAACCTTTGAGATCCTTGAAATGGTTAAGGAAATGTTAACGCATGATGTTATCATGTGTATGCTATGCGTTTAAGCAAAAATGTGAGCTGATGTAAGTAAACCCTGCAATAAATCCAAATTATTGGATAAGGACTGTAAACAAAACCTGCAAGGAATTCATGTTGTCAGATAAAAAGAATGTGCAAGTAGTTCAAGTTTGAAGGCACACAAGTCACACAAACAACCTTAAGTTTAGGCTGGCATGGAGTTTAGGTACTACCCTCTTTCAGTTTAGTTGGTTCAAACCTGTCCTAAAAATAGTAACCGGGTTCTAGAGGATCTCAATATCACTGACTACCCTCGATCAGTCATAATTCCAGTTTAGTAACCTTTTCTTGCGGCCAGAATTATCGCGAGAGTTTAGTCTCAATGAGTGTAGCATACTGCTACTGTTCTATGGCCAAGTTGGTCAATTTAAAGGTTCTAAGGTCAGTTGGTGCTTAATGACCCCTTAGCATACCCATATTCTCCTCGTTGCGCCACAAGGGATATTGGTATATACTAAAGTGCCACACCAACGTAGCTACTACTTCAACCGTATCGGTCTACGCCGTACAGTTCCCTCACAATTTATTGCTACTTACCTAAAGGGTATCCCCCAGATCCAGGTTAGGATCTATAGTAACTCCGATACAACCCACAAAGATAAATCATACAAGTCAAGCAATTGAAAACAATATGAACTATTCCTAAGGTACACCCCACTTATAAAGATATCCCCAGCAGAGTCGGCAGTTCTGTGATGCGGTGGGAAGAACTGACTGTTTTTGGATATGCTGGTTTGTGTTTCGCGTTTGTTTTTGCAAAATGTCGCGGTAAGCAAGATTCGCCACCGACTTTTATTTTATCCAACAAGGAAAGGAAAAAAGCACAGAAAAATTCCTTTTTTCGAGATGTTTCTCGGGTTCGGGGGGTAGATTATAGAAAGGGAAGGTGTTAGCACCCTTTCTATCCGTGGTTATCCATGGGCTCTTAGGTACTTGCTCATATTGTTTTCAAAAATTTGCTTTCTTTGTGTTTGTGGGTCTGAAAAAGTTTTTGTTTGAAAAGGAGTGTAAGTGTGAAAATTTTGTTTTATTTTGAAAGAGAAAGTATCTAAGAACCATCTACCTACTCGAAAAAAGGAATCGTTCTATGCTATCTTCCTTTAGACAATGCTATCCCACTATTGATGAGTAGGTAGCATCGTCGTTGGAGTTTTAGGGTCAATTCGAATGCGGGACTTACGGTCACCAAAGCAATGTTAGGACGCCTTAGCGGTAACCCTAATGTCTTAGATCATTTGTTTTGAGGCAACAATATCTGAGGCAACCGTTTCGAGGCGACTATGATCTTTGGACAAGAGGACGACCTCTAAAGTGACCTATACTTAATGACCGCGTACGGAGGCAACCAAGTGGGATGTACCCTAAGAGTGCGCATGTGCGAGTGCGTCGTTTTCAGTTAATTTTATCTTTATACATGTTAATGGTGATCTATGTTGATTTTAGGTTTAAATATTCAATATTGTCATGCATTCCCTATTGTCAAACATCTAACAGTTATATTTTGCGGAAAATAAATTGCGGAAATTAAATTACAAGGCGTCGGGTATTTACATCGCCAAAAACAACCCTTTGAAATTTAAATGCGGAAAATAAATAAAGCGATAATTAAATGGTCCTATTAGCTATTACAAACCGGGAACACATACAATATCGAATAAACAGATCGCGTGTGGGAAATTAAATCGAGCGCAAAATTCTAGGGTTTTGACCCTTTGTTATTTAAAGAAAAGATTTTTTTTTTGTTTGTTTTCGAATTAAGAAATAAACTATCCTAAGTTAATTATTAAATTAAATTAATTAAACTAATTAATAAAAATAAATATTTTGGGTTTTTTGTGTTATTTAAAGAAAGAAAATAAAATTAATCAATGTTAATAAAAAAACTAATTATGTTTAAGTTAATTTTAATTATTGAAAAAAATATATTAAAGTTATTCCTAATTAATGGCCTAAATTAATTAAATTAATATTTGTTAATAAAAAAATAAAAAATTTGATTTTATGAAGAAAACATTTTTTATGGTTTTAATTTTGTAAAAGAAAACAAATTGATCGGTTAATTAATATTTGAAATATAATAAAATAATTAAATAAACTAAATGAAAATAGAGAGAGATAGAGGTATATGGGCCTGTTTGGAGGTTCAGAATAGAAATTCAAAGGCCCAATTACATTGGCCTAGCTTGACTTTTTGAGATCCCCTATGCGCATGTTGACTGGACTCCATGGTGGACCATCAACCTGGATCACCAGATCTGGCCTTTGGCCATCTGGCTGTTGGAGATATGGAGGCGCATTGTATGCTACACACCTAGATCTGCACCTGATTACATGAAGAGAAAAAATAACAAAGCATATGGGGGACCTGGGATTCGAACCCAGGTCCTGTGGATGTTGCCAGCGCTGATTTGCCACTAGGCCAATGTGTTCTATTTGTTAATATATTAAACAAGTAAAATAATAAGAGAAAACGCGTTAATGTGCCAGAAATAAAAAAAAAGCGCGCAATTTGTACACGCGAATGGGAGGATGACACGCCATCATCCCTGTCGTTGGAACCTGCAACATATTTACCTGCGGATTTGAATCCGCAACTAAAATCATAGGTTCATCCTAAAACTCATCTCAGGCTATATAAATTCCTCCCAAGACCATGGTTGCATTCGTCTTCCTCTCTCGGCCACGTCCATGGCCATCATTAAGGCTAATTTTACTTGTAAGAGAAATACCCAAAAAAGCTCCAAGAACCCTAGCAATGGTGATTCCTGGTACAGGTCATATAAATGAAATTCAATAATACAAAAAGTTTGCAAATGTCTTGGTGATCACAAACATGTAATTATTTTGTTCAAAAGATGCCAGAATGAGGATTTCCGAATTCAAGAAAGAAACGGATCCGCGTGGTACTTACAGTGCGTTTGGGCGTGTATGGGAGCTTGCTTTGGGTTGGTTTCCACTCAGTGAACCTCCAGTAATTGATTAGAATCGTTCTTGGCTTCTGAATTTGCCTCTAAGTGTCAATTCGAACTCAAGCTTTTTCACACTTTTTTCAAGTTTTGTTTTTAGTGTTCTTGCAACCTCCAACCCTCAATTTCGTGTGCCTCTCTTTCTTATGTACGATAGAATGCATTAGGTCAAGAATTATAGTCCAAATCTTCTCCCATCATGGCTTGCATATTTGATTTGATTTCCATTTGAAAACTTGCCAAATTTGTCAAAAAACCATCTTTTTGCACATGATATGCTTGATACGAATTTTGATGATGATTATGATGACAATAAAGACCTGAAACAATAAAAAAGATCTTAGGTAATTAAGGTTTGGATTTTATTTGATTTAATTTTGATTTAATTTTGATTTAAAATGAAATAATTTAATAAAAAATCAAATAAAATAATAAAAATAAGATATGGGCTCATGGCTGAATCTAGGACACGTGTGCAATGTGGAAAGTTCAAATCAAGTGGAAAAGAATGGGCCCATTTGACAAAATTTGATGTTTTGGGGATAGTTGACTTTTGGCAATTTTGCAAAAATGCCCAACTTCAACAATGCATAACTTCTTCAATTTTGAACTTTTGGAAGCGTTCTTGGACTTTTTAGAAATATTGAGATGTCCTCTAACCAACCCTTTTGGTATAATATCATTTTGATATTCCATGCTCAAGTTATAAGCTTTGGCAAAAAAGGTGTTTTTGTTGACTTTCAAAAATGACCTATAATGTCCAAATTTATAACTTCTTGTGAGTGCATTTTCTGATCTTGGGGTATGAAGATGGATTGTAGGAAATTGCATCCTCTTCAAAATGAGCTTTTTATGGGTCATTTCTCATAAAGTATGAGAAAGTTATGCTTGGTTAAAGTTGAGTTGACTTTTCCTACAAAACCCTAATTTAGCAACTTTTGAGTCTTGATGAATTTTGAGCAATCCTTGATGAATCATGATAAACCCTTGATCAAATGATGAAATACCATTAAAAATGAGAATGTTGACAAAAAATATTGAAGTTTGACTGTTTATAGGTCACAGTTGACTTTTGCCCTAGCATAATCGATTTTTGGACCCTCTGAGCAATTGACTGAGAAAACTTCCTCTGCAAGGCTTGAAATTTGACATGGATGACCTTGAGAACATATTAGGACATTGGGGAGCACTTGAGGTCATTTTGACTCAAAGATCTTGATGCAACACAAAACCCTAATTTGAGGTTGACTGCCTTAGGAGATAACTTGACTGTCCAACTCTTGAGCAATCTTGAGCCACTTGGAGATTTTTCTTGCAATGTTTGGAGAAATATGAGAGTGCAAATTTTGGGGTACAAAAATGATATATGAAAATGACAAATAATAAGCCCTCACAAACAAAGCCAAGGTGCCTCGGGCAAGGCACCGAGCCGTAAAGTTTCAAACTGTCTATTACAAATCTTAAAACAAAAGCCTATTACTGTGTAATAAAAGAAACAGGCACGAAGTCTTTCGCCGTCCAGTTGTTCAATCCACCGTTGGTAGTCGGGTAGATCCAGTTGTCGATATCTGAATCTTTTTCACCATCTTCAATTGCATTCACTCCCTGATTACTGATATACAGAGGAGGTCTTCCAATCCGTGCGCGCCGAACGACCCTTTGAGCCTCTGTAGTAAAGCCCAAACCAAACTTGTCAGTTTTGTGTGCAAAGTCAGGGAGTTGACCTCAATTTGCACACCCACCTTTTTCAATTACAACCCTAACATCCTTGAGGGAAGCCATCTTCATCAGAGGTTTGTCAGCAGCAACTTCAGTCGACGCTAGAGCCTGGGGGACCTCTTCAAAGTTATGACAAGGGGTTTCGATGAATTCCCCATCCATCTACACATAGCGAAAGGAATTAAGATGACTTACCATGTACTCCTCCTCACCTTATACCGTGACGATCGTCCTTTTTACTGGATATTTCAACATCTGATGGAGCGTAGAAGTCACTGCCCCAGCCTTATGAATCCAAGGGCGACCCAGCAAGCAAGAATAAGATGGTCGGATATCCATCACATAGAATGTAGATGCAAAAGTCTGAGAGCCAACTTTAACAGGGAAATCCACCTCCCCGTGCACCATCCTTTTTAACCCGTTGAAAGCCCTGACCATAATATTACTTGTCTTCAGAATTAAACCTTCACAGTCCAGATGGTCTAACGCTTTCTTTGGAAAAACATTCAATGAGGACCCCGTATCCACTAATACATGGGCCATGGTAGTGCCCATGCACTCGATCGAGATGTGCAGAGCATCATTGTGATTTCTTCCTTTAGCAGTCAGATCTGTGTCTGAGAAACCCAACCCATTGTCGGCAGTCAAACTAGCTACGCAGTCTTTGAATTGATCGGCAGAGGTTTCCTGCGGCACATGCTCTATTTTGAGGAAAGCAACTAAGCCTTTGCATGGGCTTCCAAACACAATAACAAGGACAACATGGATATTTTTGACGGGGTCTTCCCCAGCTGCTCGACTACGTTGTAGTCACTCTTCTTGATAATCTTCAGAATCTCCTCTATCTCCTGCTTAGAGGTTTCTACAATGATTTTCTTAGGCGCCTCCGTCCGGGAAGGCTCACCTGTGATTTCTTTGTCCCGAGTCCCAGATGGCTCGGCGACAGGGGTGATAAGTGGAATAGGAACTGGGACAGTAGCTGATGTACTAGCAAATGGAATGACAATAGGTTTGTGAACAGTCGGAGGGGAAATCTCGGGAGAAAAGAGTCTTCCACTTCTGGTGACCTTGCTAGCCCCGACAATATTGCTGATATCTGCATCAGCTTCTTCAATCTTTAAGTCTTGCTTAACTCCATGGTAATACACATCGGCCCTATAGTGCCAAGGGACAGCCTTATCCGAGGTTTATGGGATAGGACCAGGGATAGTAATTATTAACGGAACGATTCTTGGAACAGATGTAATCCTAACAGGCTTTCTCGAGGAAGCCTTGGAAGGATTGGCGGAAATGGTTATGATGGCAACATCTTCAATTTGAACCAACAGAATCATAGTCTTCTCGAACAAGATCTCTTTGTTATCCATCAGGCGCTGAACACCTGATTTCAAAAAGTGGCAACCAGCAGGCAGAATTGAACACACGTGGCAACTTTCGCCACAACCCGGAAATAAACCGGCCAAAAATAGATTCTTCTTAACTGTCATCAAAGGAGTAGAAATTTCTTCCACGGAGGTCACAAATAAATCACTGTCCACAACATTTACTCCATGACCGTGCTTGGGCATAGGAGCAGTTATGACGTTGGGTTTCTCTGGAGTGTCAAACTCAATCTCTTTAGCTTCAATCAAATCTTGCACCTTATTCTTCAAGGCCCAACAGTTGTTTGTATCATGACCTGGGCTATCAGAGTGATAGGCGCAACGGGCATTCAGGTTATATAGCAGAGACGTGGTGCTGGGATTCTTCGGGGCTTCCCTCAGAGTTACCAGGTTGGTCTTCAACAATTGTGGTAGAATTTGAGACAAGGTCATATTAAGCCGAGTGTACTGTCTCTGCGGTCTCTCCATTCTTTGCTGATTGTTACGTTGCGGGGCAATGGTGGGTCTTGATATTACTACCGTATTTACTGCTTGACGGCGTTCAGGTCTGTTTTGGCTCCTCGAGCTGTAAACTGCACTAGCTTCTTTCTTACCAGTGAAAGACTTCTTTTCTGCACTTGATGAAGTACCTTTCTGTATCTTACCACTTCGGATACCAGCTTCTACTCTCTCCCCAGTCAAAATCAGTTCCGTAAACCCAGATGATGAACTGCCGATCAAATGATTGAAAAATGGACCAGACAACGTCCCTAGAAACATATCAACCAACTCCCTATCAGACAAAGGGGGTTGGACTCTTCCAGCCAGATCTCTCCACTTCTGAGCATAGTCCTTAAAACCTTCACTTGCACCCATAGACATACCCTGAAGCTGAGTACGAGTGGGAGCAAGGTCGGTGTTATACTGACACTGCCTGTAGAAAGCAGCAACAAGATCCTCCCAGTTTTGGACATTAGCTCCTTCCAATTGATAAAACCATTCAAGATGAGTCCCTGACAGAATATCTTGAAAGAAATGCACCCACAAATTTCTATCAGCAGTGTAAGGTTGGATTTTTCGGACATATGAGCGGAGATGGAGTTTTGGACAGGATACTCCATCGTACTTGGCAAAAACTGGAGCTTTGAACTTATGAGGGATCACCACCCCAGATGTTAGTCCCAGATCCCCGAAATCCAAACCATGTATCTTCTGAATCTCCATAGCGCTCAGACGGTCTTCAAGTTGTTTGTACCTATCCTCAGTAGGAGGATACTGCTCATCATCAAAATCAGTATCCTTATCAGAGACTACAGAACTAGGACCCTTTTCTTCCTATTGGTCTTCCTCTCCTTTGGATGAAAGAGACAGATCAACTTACTTTCGCAACCTATTCCTAAATCTGTTACCCATATTCAGAAGAACCACCTTCTTCTTTTTATTCTTCTTCTTCTTCTTCTTCTTCTTCTCCTTCAGGATGAGAGTCTTCAAATCTTCTTGTCCTTTAGCCAAGTTCAAGAACATCTCTTGGAATTGGGCATTCTGTTCCTGAAGAGCTTTAATGGCTTGATCGATAGGTATTTCGGATGACATTTCGTGATGAAATAAACAGCGAAGGAGATGAGAAACCTGTAATGATACCTGTAATGATGTGCATGATAATGGGATGCGTATGTAATGATTTCAAAGACCTTGGGAGATTTAAATTTGCAAACCAAGAAGTAAACAAACTTTATTAGATTAAACTTGTAAAAAGGTTCAACAATGCCTTTAAGGCGTTTACAAAGAAGTAAATGAAAAACAAATCTAAACTAGAAAAGCAAAATAAATAAATTAGAAATCCGATGGTCGCTTCCCCTTCATGCTGACGTAGTCATTGATCGTTCTTTCATTCTCGAGTTTCCTGGTTAGCTTCAAGATCTTCCTTTCTTGCTCATGATACTTTTCCCGATAGGTATCCCTCTCCTCTTTCAGCTGAATCCAGGATCTCTTCAATGCCCCAAGATCAGTGGGCATGTAGGGATAAAAGACTGTATAAGGAACACCCTCTTTGTTGGTAGGCTCCACAATCACTGGCAACACAGCTTCATAAGGTATCCCAAGCTTCTGGGCTCGAGCTCAGACCCACTGGAGATAAGGTTGCATAAAGAGAGAAGTATTTGGTCCTAGCTCTTGAGGGTAAGACCTGTTCACCATGCCCCAGGCTCGTATAAACCTTCGGCGATGCTCGTCAATGTCCTTCTTATAGTCAAATGAAATATCTGTAAGAAGTAGCTCATGAGGACCGTCTCTCCAAGCGCGACCAAACTGTCGCAAAGCCAAGCAAGGACTGTAGGTTATTCCCCCTCTGATTCCAAGCAACGGGACATTAGGGTATCCACCACATCGGTCAATGAGAGCAATGATTTCCATAGCCTTAGAACTCCAAAGAATGTCTGTATGGGCAAGGGACATTATCCTGTAAGACCATCCTAAACCTTCCTCATTCTTCAACACGGACTTGGGGAAGTGCGAAATAAACCACCTCGCTAGCAGCGACATACAACACATGAGAGTCCCTCTTCTACGTACAGTACGAGTATAGAGGGCATGCAAGATATCACCCAGAAGAGTGTTGGCTCCCGAATTCGACACTTACTATATTTGGTCTTTTAGACCAAAAAACTGGAATAAATCAAGCCAAGCTGAAGAATGTTTCGACGTATGAAATAACTTAGAAAAAGATCTAAGTTGTATTTGAGACTTCGACCAGGGCTCACTTTCAAGGTTTCGAATGAAGAGGACCTATGACCTTCGACTAAGAGAAAATACCCTCACTTTGACACTTAATACGAGGGATATTTAAATTTGAATTATTGGAGGGAAAGACAGTTTCACTAGCAGCTAAGAAGAAGCAACAGGGCTGGGAGCTAGAGGTCGAGGGACATGCAGAGGACACTTGTCTTCATCTTAGCTCAGAATCATCCCTCGATGGTTACTTAGTTTTTAGTATAAATTAGGAAATCTGTGTAGTTTTTAAGTGTGTTCAACCTATTGTGCTAGTTACTCAAATATTGTCCAAGTAACTGCTGTGTGAGAAAGGATAAAACTGAGAAATGTACGTTAGAAACACCTCTTTTCATTAATGAAAGTCTTTTACATTGCTTTAATCTTATTTTGCAAAGTTATCTTTCTTGCATCTTTACCTGCATTTCTACATTTCTGTCTACTTTTCCAAAATCTCAAGTATCTTTTCTCTTGTCGAACGTGCGTTCTTCCTGATTGCTTGTCTTACATAAAAAATTAGCATATGTTCTGGGATCAATCTGATCGATCTCGTAAGTAACCAAAAGAACTTTCCTTTTTTGGAGGATCAGCGGTTGTTTACCAAAAACCACGGTAAACAAATTGGCACACCTGATGGAACGTTGCTAATTTTTATTAAATATCTTGTTTATGTTATTGCGTTTCTTCTGTACAGTGATAACGTTGCATGTTATTAAGAAGTGGTAGAGTAACCAACGAATATACTGTTAGGAAGAAAAATAGCGAGAGTAGTATGGCTAACGAGCCAAATCATGGAGAAATACATCTACCAATTACTGGAATAGTGGTTACTACCGCCGTCGAAGGGAATATCCTAACTTCCGTTGGATCAATACCGACGCTAACCACAAATCAAACTGGACCCTTACTTTTGTATGTAGGTCCAAAAGGTCCATTAGGAACGCCTCCACCAAGGGAAAATCTAAAATCTCGACCATTTGTGCCCCCAAGATTTTCGACAACCTGGATGGGTCGAGGGCAGCCATATGGCATGTAAACTACTGAAAAGGCTAGCCTTATGAATGCTGCTTCCACTTTTTCAGAACCTTTGGTGAATGCATCATCGCCATTATAGGGATCTGGAGCCAGTAGAAACTAATTCTTAGGAGGGCCATCTCATACAATACCAAGCCTCACAAATGTTTCAACAGCAATTTTGAGGCAACAGATGGACGAAAGTAATCATGATATGGTGCAAATGTTAGCACAAACTCTAAGTACAGTGCTAAACCCCCTCATTCAAAATGCTACACATTTGAATCAACAAATGACAACGCAAATGACACGCATGGCTGAATTCTTTGGGGTACCCCAACCTGTTTGACAACCCTAGAGGATACCAATAAGAGCAAATCAAGGGGCAATCATAGAAGAGGATTTGACTGTTAATCCAAACCCTCAGATTCCTAGAGCATAAATAGAACAACCAAGGGTTTAAATACCACGAAACCCTAGAGAAATCGATCAAGGAGTTATTATGGCTAATAGAAACCAAAACGCTGATGAATTGATACAGTAAGTTCGACACCAAAATTATGGGACAGACAATAATCTAACTGCCATGATCGAAAGGATTATGATTCAAAACAGGATGAATGTTGGTTTTCACATACCAAACTTCACATCCCCATTGTCAGAATATATTCTGCAAACAGACTTACCACCTAGGGGAAAGGTTCCAAAGTTTACTAAATTTTCAGGGGATACGACAGAGTCCACTATCGAACATGTAGCTAGATATTTGATAGAGGCCAGGGAAATAGAAACCAACGAAAACCTTAGAATCAAATATTTCCCAAGTTCCCTAACAAAGAATGCTTTCACTTGGTTCACCATCCTCCCAGCCAATTCGATCCACAACTGGAACCAATTGGAAAGATTGTTCCACGAATAATTCTATATGGGCCAGACCAAAATAAGTCTAAAAGAATTGGCTAGTGTGAAGAGAAGGTTTACAGAGCCAATTGATGAATATTTAAATAGGTTTAGATTACTCAAAGCCAGATGCTTTACCCAAGTGCCTGAGCATGAATTGGTTGAAATAGTAGCGGGGGGCCCGAATTATTCGATTAGGAAAAAGTTAGATACATAATACCTAAGAGATATGGCCCAACTGACCGATAGAGTTCGACAAGTAGAATGCCTTAAAGCTAACAAAGCTAAAGCTGCCAAAACTCATCGATGAGAAAGGGTAGCCTATGTCGAAATGTATGATAACGATCCAGAGATATCTAGTGATCCTATAGATGTCAAAGAAGGTGAAATAGATTTAGCAGAATTAAAACAAGGACCACCATATTCTTGTAAATTTCTAGTGCCATCAAATGGGAAAAATCCTGTAGAGTCTGAGAAAAGCAGCGACAAATTTCCTAAGAAAACTTATAGTTTCGATATATCCAAATGTGATGAAATATTTGATATATTAGTTAAAGATGGCCAGATGATAGTGCCCCCAGGGGAAAAATTGCCTCCTTTAGAACAAAGAAAGAAAAGAGGTTTTTGTAAATACCATAATCTTTTGGGCCATAAAACCTCACAATGTTTCCTTTTCAGGGATCTTGTTCAACAAGCGCTAAAGGAAGGAAGGCAGAAATTTGCTAATAAGCCAGCAATGAAAATCGACGCAAACCCACTGCAGATAGAGGCACATTATGCTGAACCAGTAGGCATTCACATGGTGGAAGTTTCTGAAGATTTCATTACTAAACCCATCTTTGGAAGTTTTACTGGAAACATCTCCATAAAAACTATTGAAGGGGTGAGAAAGAAAACTGAAGGCCTAGATCTGAAAAAGGAAGTTACCCAAGGCTCAAACAAGAAGGCCACTGAAGGCCTGAAACTGAATAAACGGGTTACTGAAGACCCACACAAAAGCAAAGGAGTTACTGAGAGATCCAACAAAAGAACCACCACATGTTCTTACTTGGCCGCTGTAAAAGGTTCGACAGAGAATCTAGAGGCCAAAATGCAGAAAATGAATCTCGTTGCCAAAAGCAACATGCAGGTCAACATGGTTGAAGTCTCTGGCGCCAAGGCTTCAGAGGAAGCCATTCGTCAAGAAGAAGTAAATAAAACGGAATTCCCAAAGGAGAATGAAGATCTGGAAGATTTTCTACATAGGTGCCAGAAGAAAAAATCGGAGGTAATGCTGTGCCCTAGATGCAACTCTATTTTTGACAAGAAAGTCGTAGAACACATACAAGGTATGAGAATTGTGAAAGCGAAACAGGGCACCAATGCCCAACAAAAAATGGGTTCAGAAGTCATATTCGACCCCAAAAGGGGGCATCAACAAGGATCCATGAGTCAGGTAAGGAGGCCACCAACTTTTCGGCCTCCAACTAATGTACCTACAGATACTTGGCTTAACATCATGGGAAGAAAAAGGCCAAACAAAGAGAGATGGCAGGCGTTCGATGTGCCAAGAGGTTCCTCTTTAGGTTACAGAAATGAGTTCCATGCTTCTACGTCAAATAAGATAGCCCATATATCGAGCAATTACAAAGGAAAAAAATCCTATGTCCCGTTCACAATGGAGAAGATTCTAGAGACGACGAAAAGCCGAAAAATAGGCAGTTGGACCTCATCCAGAGGTTAGCACCAATGTGCAAAGGAAACCAAGGAAGCCTCTAGAGAGGAATCTTATGCCATGGACGGAGGAGTGTGGGTTGAATGATGAAGACAACTTCGATTTTGGTGACAGTTTAGACATCATGGTGAATGTCATATCAGTGTTACCTAAAGAATACAACCGTCAGGTTGAAGTTGAGGAAACTGACTTAATGGTTGAACAAGAAATGGCTAGACACAAGCCAGTATGTTACTATGTAATGAACAATGGTTGCATAGAAGAAAAAACGCATTTTTCGAGCCACCAACAGAGGCAATGAAGAATCATCTAAAACCCCTGTTCATCAGAGCAAAGATATGGGAAATAACTATAAATAAAATTCTGGTTGATTGTGGGGCGACCATCAATATCATCCCACAATTCATGCTGGAAAGGCTAGGAAAGGGAGATGCTGACATCAAGCCCCATAAATGGTCTTGTCCAATTATGAAGGAGGCATTGGCACCAAAATGGGTGTCATACAACTAAACCTTAAAGTGGGATTAATCCTCCGACCCATCATGTTCATGGTGATCTCAGCGAAACCAAACTACAATATGCTCTTGGGTCGAGAGTGGATACATGGCATCGGTGCAATGCCATCCTCGATGCACCAAAGGGTCACGATATGGCGCCCCGATGGTATCATGGAAAACATTGAGGAAGATCAGAGTTATTACTTAGGTGAAATCAACAGTGTCGGAAAGAATACTTTTGACAGAAATTTGGCTCACATAGGGCCATGTAATCCACCCGAGTTTGATTTAACTCCAACACCTAACGCCTTCTGCTCTCTATACCTACACTCCAACTATGGCTTTCAGTGGGATAGAGAAGACTTATCCAACATGTACTTTTAAGGAGTTGATGATATACAACCAACAGGATGGGGAAGTGAGTTTGGTGACGATGACTGAGTCACAAACTCTGCAAAAGATTTCGGCGCATGTGGCCGAAAATAGAATGATAGCGGCCTTGGAGGCTGAAGTTAAATATATGGCCCTCGAAGCCAATGAACATGTCCTTTCTAAAAAGGGCCCTGGGAAAGATTTTGACCCAGAGCCTCCCGACGTAGAAACGAAAGACCTTTGAGATTAGAGGTTAGACGATGTGATACGGTGGGAAGAACCGGGATGTGGTTTTCCTTATGTCGTTAAGGAATTTGCTGGTTTGTGTTTTACGTTTGTGTTCGCAAAATGTCGCGGTAAGCAAGAGTCGCCACCATCTTTTATTTTATCCAACAAGGAAAGGAAAAAAGCAAAGAAAAATTCCTTTTTTCGAGATATTTCTGAGTACGGGGGGTAGATTATAGAAAGGGAAGGTATTAGCACCCCTTCTATCCGTAGTTATCTACGAGCTCTTAGGTAGTTGCTCATCATTTTCAAAATTGTTTTCTTTGTGTTTGTGGGCTTTGAAAAGTTTTTGTTTTAACTTCGATTTAACTCTTGCTTCTGTCTTCAAGAGTGTAATGAAGTGTTTTTGAAAATTTTGTTCGTAAAAGAGTGTAAGTGTGAAAAATTTTGTTTGGATTGAGAAAGTACTTAAGAACTAATCTACCTACTCAAAAAAAGAATTGTTCTATGTTCGTTTCCTTTAGACAATGCTATCCCACTATTAGTGAGTAGGTAGCACCGTCGTTGGAGTTTGAGGGTCAATTCGAAAGGGACGTACGGTCACTAAAGCAATGTTAGGACGTCTTAGTAGTAACCCTAATGTCCTAGATCATTTATCCGAGGCAACCTTTCCGAGGCAACTTTGATCTTTGGACAAAAGGACGACCACTAAAGCATCCTATACTCAATGACCGTTTTAACGAAGGCAACCAAGTGAGAGTGTACCTTAAGAGTGCGCATGTGCGAATGATTCAATTTCAGTTTATTTTATATTTGCACATTTAGGGTGATCTAACTGTTTTAAATTTAGACATACATTCTTGTCATGCAAGCCCTATTATCAAACATCTAACAGTTAAATATTTGCAGAAATTAAAGTGCGGAATTTTAAACTAAGCTATTACAAGGCTTCAGGTATTTACATCGCCAAAGACAAACCCTTTGAAAAATAAAACAAAGCGATAAAAATAATAAAATGTCCTATTTAACTATTACAATCTGGAAGCAGATACATTATTGGATAAAAAAAGTAAATCGCGACGCAAAATTAAATCGGGCGCATGATTAGGGTTTTGACCCTTTTTGAAGAAATTTTTTTTGGTTTTTGTTGTTTTTTTAAATTAAGAAAGAAATAAACATAAGTTAAAGAATTAAATTAAATTAATAAATTAATTAATGAAAAAAAATTATGACATATTTTTGGATTTTTGATATTTTAAGAAAGAAAATAAAATTATTGAATTAGTGATTAAAACCTAATTAAGTCTAATCAATTTTAATTATTTACGAAAATAAGTTAGAGTTTTCTAAAATGAAAACCTAATTAATTAATAAGTATTTATTAAGGAAAAAATAAAAGTTTAAAGTTTGATTGAGATAAAAAATATTTTTGTGATTTTTATTTGATAAAAAGAATTTTGATTGGTTAGAAAATTAAAAAAATAAAAACAATTAATAAAACAAAATAAAATAAATAGAAGAGAGAAAGGTGTTGGGCCTGATTTGAGGGTATGAGAAGCAATTTTGTAAGCCCAATATTGTTGGCCTTTTTTTTTACTTTTCTGATCCAGTATGCGCCTGTTGACTTGGCTCATGGTGGACCTCCAACTTTTGACCACCAGATCTGGCTCTTAGCCATCTGGCACTTAGATGGGTGATGGCATATGGTAGGCTGCACACTTGAGCATGCATATGATTATATGAAAAACAATGAGAAAATACAAAGTGCTGGAGGCAGGGATCGAACCCCTGACCTCTAGCGTTGGAACACTTTGAAGCTGACATGGCAACCGCTGGGGCATGTTTGTTGTTTGTTAATAATAACGCAATGAATATAATATATATGAAATCAAAACAATTTCCAGAAAGAAACAAAAAAACGCGCGTGGTATTTGAATCCACCAATGGACGGGGGACACCTCATCGTCCCTGTCCTCAAACCTGTAACAAAAATACAGGTAAAAGCGTAGGGCTATGCTAAAATCTTCTCCAGGTCATATAAATCTATTCCAAGAAAATGGTTTGACTCGCCATGGCTTCCTGATCAAAACCATGCTCTTCTTGTGTCTCAATTATGCCTGAAACAAAAACACCCAAAAATACGAACCGAACCCTAACAATGGTGGTTCTTCATACATAGCATATAAATGAAATTAAACAATGCAAAAAGGTTGGACGCGTTCTTGTGATCACGAATGTACCATTAGTTTGCTTAAATGATGCAAGAATAATTCAAATCGAAACCAAGAACATGGGTGACTATCGTGCGACTTATAGTGTGTTAGGGCGTCTGAAAATGCTTGGTTTTGATTGGGATGGCTTGTGTGAATGCCCAGGACGCAATTGGAACAAGTTTTGACCTCTAAAAATGCCTCTAACCTAGATTTCGACTTCTCAATTTTTTTGTGATTTTTTCACTTTTTGTTCTGCCTCTCTCCACAGTTTCCAACCCTTGTTTTCGTGTCTTTTCCTTCCTTATGTAATGCTCAGTGTATTAGGTTAACAAAATTGATCCAAATCTCGCCTTATCAATGCTTGCATATTTGATTTTATCTCCCTTTACAAACTTGCCAATTTTGCCTAATTCCAATTTTTTTGCACATGATTTGGTTTGACTCGAATTTGATGATGATAATGATTGTAATCAAAGCCTGAAATAGCCAAAAGATCTTGTGTTATCAAAGTGTTGGATTTTATATGATTTTATTTGATTTAAAATGAATAAATTCAATTAAAAATCAAATTAAATAATAAAAATGAAATATTGGCTCATGGCTGAAGCTAGGACACATGGGAAACTATGCAAGCTCAAATCAAGTGGAAAAGAATGGGCCCATTTGACAAAATTCGAAGTCTTGGGGATAGTTGACTTTTGGCAATTTTGCAAAAAAAGTGCAACTTCAACAATGCAGAACTTCTTCAATTTTGAACTTTTGGAAGTGTTCTTGGACTTTTTAGAAAGCTTCAGATGTCCTCTAATCAACGCTTTTTGTAGCATCTCAATTTGATATTCCATGCTCAAGTTATAAGCTTTGGCAAAAAAGGTTTTTTTGTTGACTTTCAAAAATGACCTATAATGTCCAAATTCATAACTTCTTGTGAGTGCATCTTTTGAACTTGGGGTGTGAAGATGGATTGTAAAGAATTGCATCGTCTTAAAAATGAGATTTGGATGGGTCATTTATCATAAAGTATGAGAAAGTTATGCTTGGTAAAAGTTGAGTTGACTTTTCCTGCAAAACCCTAATTTAGCAACTTTTGAGTCTTGATGAATTTTGAGCAATACTTGATGAATCATGATCAACCCTTGATCAAATGATGAAATATCCTTCCAAATGAGAATGTTGACAAAAAAAACTTGAAGTTTGACTGTATGTAGGTCACAGTTGACTTTTGCCATAGCACAATTGATTTTTGGACCTTTGAGCAATTGACTGAGCAAACTTCCTCTGCAAGGCTTGAAATTTGACATGGATGATCTTGAGAACATATTAGGACATTGGGGAGCACTTGAGGTCATTTGGACTCAAAGATATTGATGCAACACAAAACCCTAATTTGGGGTAGACAACCTTAGGAGATAGCTTGTCTGACCAACTCTTGAGCTATCTTGAGCCATTTGGAGATTTTTCTTGCAATGTCTTGAGGAATATGAGAGGGAAAATTTTGGGGTACAACAGCTGCCCCTGTTCAATCTTCTTAAACCTGAGGATGTAGATTGGCTTTCATGCCTTTCGTGATCCGAAGGTAGAATATGATTGAACACTAGAGTGCCCAGAAATTTGCACTCGCATGAAGTGATGTAAGCCTTGTGATGTCGGGAATGGGCTTACAGATGCCATTTGGAGATTGTTGGCTAGGGGATGGGCTTAAAGGTGCCACCTGCAGAAGTGTTGATCACATAAGAGATTCCTTAGCGAGAGCTAGTATACCTGTTGTTGAGGAAGATTCCGCTGGGGAAGTCTGATCTCTGTTGAGATTTAGGAACTTGCCTGTAATTCAACTGAGGTGTTGAGATTTAGGAACTTGCCCGTAATTCAACTGAGGTGTCGAGATTTAGGAACTTGCCCGTAATTCAACTGAGAAAAACTCTGCTGAGATTTAGGAACTGTATGTACTTCGACGGAGGAGAATTGTCGAGATTTAGAACCTTATCTATAATTCAACTGAGGATAATTCGGCTGAGACTTAAGATCCGGTCATTAATTTGACTGAGGGAAACATCTTCATCGAGATTTAGGACTTGTCTGTAATTCAACGGAGGATAATTCTGTTGAGATTTAAGAACTGTCAGTAATTCGACGGAGGAACTTTGTCGAGATTTAGAACCTTATCTGTAATTCAACCAAGGAATTTTGTTGAGATTTAAGAACCGGTCAGTACTTCGACTGAGGGAAACATCTTCGTCGAGATTTAGGACTTGTCTGTAATTCAACCGAGGATAATTCTGTTGAGATTTAAGAACTCGTCCATACTTCGACGGAGGAACTTTGTCGATATTTAGAACCTTATCTGTAATTCAACCGGGGATAACTCAGTTGAGATTTAAGAACCGGTCAGTACTTCAACTGAGGGAAACATCTTCATCGAGATTTAGGACTTGTCTATAATTCAACCGAGGATAATTCTGTTGAGATTTAAGAACTCGTCCATACTTCGAAGGAGGAACTTTGCCGAGATTTAGAACCTTATCTGTAATTCAACTGAGGATAATTCAGTTGAGATTTAAGAACCGGTTAATACTTCGACTAAGATAAAAGCTTCATAGCTTTGAATGAGATTTTGGCCGCATCTTTCCTGAAAGGTAAAGGTTAGCTGTATGTAATGCATGATATGTATCAAGCAATGATGTTCTCAAAATAAATGAGATTGTGTTATATGATGCGTATATGCATGTATCATGATGTATGAAAATGTAATGTTTTAGCTGGGGAAATAAATCCCGGATAGCTGCTGGAGAAAAGAGTTGAATTCTTCATTTCCGCTGGGGATGGCGAACAAAGATGATTGCGAGAATAAACCTGCAGGAGAGGATAATTCCGTTGGGGAATAAATTGATGAGGAGATTACTCTATGGGGAAGAGATGCTCTGCTAAGGATTCCACCGATAAATTCCGTCGGGGATGAATTACCGTTGCTGGTGATACTGAATCCTGTTGGGGATTGACTTCTTGTTTGTGAAAGGAAAGAACTCTGCTGGGGATGACCCTTCAGTTGCGACTTCACTGGGGATAACCTTTTAGACTCTTATGGGGATGATCCTTTGAACTTTGCTGGGGACAATCTTCACAAGTTTACTGGGGATGACTCTCCAAATTCCTCTGAGAAAGGTTTTTCAGATTGCATTGGGAAAAATTTCAAATTCCACTAGGGATATTTTGTATTCTGTCGGGGAATATTCTTATACTCCGTTGGGAAATATTAAGAACTTTCATTGCTGATGGTAGATAAACTCTGCTTGGGGAGAATATTACCGATTCATTTACAGTTGTAAGTCTCAGCTGGGGAGAGTTAACATTACTGTCTTACTCTACGGGGAGTGAATGCATCTCAACCATATTCTTCAGTTTGAATTTACCTTGTACCTGGTGGACAGAGCAATTGTGAAGCTTGGACAATTCTTATTGCCCCCTGTTTCTAATATTACAAGTAATGGTCTTTTGTTTCGCATGTAAATATTAATGAGCGGCAATTAATGTCAAATGCGTATATCAAAAATGAACATTGGATGTTTTTTGCAAAACAAAACAGAAAAAGGAGAAACAGTTTGAATTTTCTCTAAAAATGAATTGTATTGATTTTGAAGTTTGGCCTGTAAATAGGCGTTTTTGTACAATAGGCTGACGTCCTAGTAAGAGAACTCCGCCGGACAATAGAATTTACACAATTTGTGAAAAACTAAACAAGACAGCTATGTGAATAATCTCATTGGGTTCCAACTCTGCTATTGCCTTTATGTCCTCGAGCATCTCATCACTTTGCTACTTGGTTGAAGGTAGATCAAATTGATTAGTGTCGTCCGAACTTGACAGTTGATACCGAAGTCTGGCTGCAACGGTGATCCAATGAGACATAGTGTTACGCTTTGATCCCTAGTTTTTTCATGGACCGCCCTTTCGGGTTTTCAGTCCACCGGGATACCCTTTTTTTCCCAAGCCGCCTTTTCAGGTTTTCGACTTGCCGGGTGTACAATTTTTTTATTTATTTTCATCCCTTATTTTTGCCCGAACCCTTTTGGTTCGCCAGGAAGCCCTTATTTTTGCCTAGGCCAGTCGACCTAACGGGTCTTTGATTATGCCTAGTATCTTTTCACTATGTCTGCATTGACGGGGTGAGGAAGGTCGTCACCATCCATGGTGGTTAGAATCATAGCTCCTCCTGAGAAAATGTTCTTAACCACAAATGGCCCTTCATAAGTAGGGGTCCATTTGCCCTTGGGATCACCTTGTGGTAGTATGATGCGCTTGATAACCAGGTCCCCAACTTGATACTCTTGTCGTCTAACTTTCTTGTTAAATGCCTTGATCATCCGTTTTTGATATGTCTGACCATGACAAATAGTAGTAAGTATTTTTTCGTCGATTAGGTTCAGCTGATCAAGCCGGGTCTGAATCCAGTCATCTTCGCTCAAACTTGCATCCTTCATAATTCTAAGAGAGGGTATCTGAACTTCAATGGGCAAGACTGCCTCCATACCATATACCAAGGAATAGGGGGTTTCCCCTGTTGACATCCGCGCTGAGGTATGGTACCCATGAAGAGAAAACAGTAACATCTCATGCCAGTCTTTGTATGTCACTGTCATCTTCTGCACAATCTTCTTAATGTTCTTATTAGCCGCTTCTACAGCCCATTCATCTTCGGCCGATAAGGAGAAGAGTTGTGATGCTGTATCTTGAACTGTTTGCAGAGCTCAGTGATAATCTTATTGTTGAGATTTGTACCATTGTCCGTAATGATCCTCTCTGGTATACCATATCGACAAATCAGATTGTGCCGAATGAACCGTGCCACGACATTCTTGGTTACAGTAGCAAAGGAAGCTTCTTCAACCCACTTTGTATAGTAATCAATGGCTACCAGGATGAAACAATGCCCGTTGGATGCCGTAGGTCTGATCTCGCCGATCATGTCAATGCCCCACATTGCAAAAGGCCAAGGAGCTGTCAAGACGTTCAGAGGTACTGGAGGTATGTGCACCTTATCAGCATAGACTTGGCACTTGTGACAGGTCCGAGAATGCTGATAACAGTCGGCTTCCATGGTGGATCAATAATATCCTGCCCGAAGGATTTTCTTTGCCATGGTGTGTCCACTGGAATGAGTTCCGAAAGTACCTTCATGTAACTCTATCATTATTCTTTCTGCTTCATTCTTATCCACACAACGCAGTAAGGTCGAATCATGGTTACGCTTGTAAAGAATGCCATTGCTGATGAAGAACTTTGTCACGAACCTCCTCAAGAATTTCTTATCATTAACAGATGCACCCTCGGGGTACTCCTGAGCTTCAAGGTACCTCTTTACCTCATGAAACCAGGGTTTATCTGCTACCTCTTCAGTCTCAATGTCACAGCAATGTTCAGGTTCGTCCAACCTTTCAATGATAATCCGGGGAGCCTCATTGTCCCAATTGACTTTGAACATAGAAGACATCGTAGCTAACGCGTCCGCTAACTGATTCTCCTCTCTAGGGAAGTGTTCAAAGGTTATCTCCTCGAAGTGTGGAAGCAACGTCAATACATACTCCTTGTAAGGAATAAGATTAGGGTGTTTCATATCCCACTCTCCTTTGATCTGACTAATCACGAGAGAGGAATCTCCGAAAACACTCAAGAACTTAATCCTTAGGTCGATTTCCGCTCGAAGACCCATAATGCATGCTTCATACTCCGCCATGTTATTGGTGCAGTTGAAACAAAGTCGGGTGGTGAATGGAGTATGAGAGCCTTTAGGAGATATGATCATGGTGCCAACGCCATTACCCAAAGAGTTTTAAGCTCCATCAAAGTACATAGACCATCGAGATCCTTCCTCAGGTCCTTCATCCGGTCCAGGTTCCTCACAGTCAGTCACTGTCATGATATTCTCATCCGGAAATTCAAAGTTCATAGACTAGTAATCGTCCACTGCCTGATGCGTCAAATGTTCTTCCAACACACTTCCTTTGATTGCCTTTTGGGTCGTATATTGGATGTCATACTCAGTCAAGATCATATGCCATATTGCTATTCTTCCGGACAAGGCAGGCTTTTCGAAGATATACTTGATTGGACCCATCTTTGATATCAATAGAGTAGTGTGAGTCAGCATATACTGTCTCAGCCGGCGAGCAGCCCTTGCCAAAGTGCAACAAGTTTTCTCAAGAAACGAGTATCGGGTCTCACAGTCGGTAAACTTTTTGCTAAGGTAATAAATAGCATGCTCTTTTTGGCCAGACTCGTCATGCTGCCCCATCACGCACTCCATCGAATTTTCGAGTACTGTCAAGTATAAGATCAGAGGTCTCCCTTCAACTAGAGGCATCAAAATGGGTGGCTCTTGGAGATATTCTTTGATCCTTTCGAAAGTGGCCTGACATTCATCGTTCTACCTTACCACTTAATCTTTCTTCAGCAACTTGAAGATTGGCTCACAAGTAGCATTCGGGTGTGAGATGAATCGGGAAATATAGTTCATACGTCCTAGAAAGCCTCTAACTTCTTTTTCTGTTCAGGGAGCTGGAATTTCCTATATAGCCTTCACCTTTGCAGGATCCACTTGAATATCTTTATCGCTTACGACGAAACCCAATGGTTTACCAGATCTCACCCCGAAGGTGCACTTGTTTGGGTTTAACCTCAGTTTGTACAACTTTAACCTGTCAAATAGATTTTGAAGGTGGTCAAGATGTTCTTCCTCAGTCTGGGATCTTGCAATCATGTCGTCGACGTATACCTCAATCTCATGATGGATCATGTCATGGAACAAGGCGACCATGGCGCGGTGATATGTTGCCCCAACATTTTTCAATCCGAAAGGCATGACCTTGTAGCAAAAGGTACCCCATTGAGTAACAAAGGTCGTCTTCTCCATGTCTTCGGGAGCCATTTTAATCTGATTGTAACCGGAGAAACCATCCATAAAGGAGAAGACCTTATGCTGTGCGGTGTTGTCAACCAGAACGTCGATATGAGGCAGAGGGAAATCATCCTTGGGGCTTGCCCTGTTCAGATCCCTATAGTCGACACACATTCGAACCTTACCATCCTTCTTTGGCACAGGAACCACGTTGGCCACCCACTGTGGGTAAGAAGTAACTGCTAGAAAATCGACATCAAATTGTTTCATAACTTCAGCCTTGATTTTCTCAGACATCTTCGGGCGCATTCGACGGACTTTTTGTTTCACTGGAGGACAGTCTTCCTTGGTAGGAAATCGGTGAACCACAATATCGGTATCCAACCCAGGCATATCTTCATAAGACCAGGCGAAGATCTCAACATAGTCATACAACATCTTAATCAACCGTTGTTTAACACTAGCTTCCAAATTTGCACCAATATTGACCTCTTTCTTGTCCATCTCTGTACCCAGATTCACTGTTTCCACTGGCTCTTCATGCGGCTGTATGGCCCTTTCTTCCTGAAGTAATAGTCTAGCAAGTTCACCAGGCACTTCACAATTATCTTCACCTTCGTCTTCGGCTAAGTTGATCGGACTTTCAAAGTCATAACCGGTAGTAGCAGAGTCGTTATCAGTGGGATCCAGAGTGGATGTAGACCTGTATATGTGAGTGTGTGTAAAATAGTTGTTTTGCAATATAAAAAGAAAAACAAGGAGCTCAAAATTTGAAATGTAAGAAAACGTCCAATGCTTTTATTAATGATATATGGAAATGACACACATAAAGCCCTCACAAACAAAGCCACGGTGCCCCGAGTAAGGCACTGGGCCGTAAAGTTTAAAAAATGTCTGTTACAAATTTAAAACAAAAGTCTCATTACTGGGTAATAAAAGAAATTGGGATGAAGTCCTTTGCCGTCCAATTGCTTAGTCCACCATCGGCAGTTGGGTAAGTCCAGCTGTCAAACTCAGATTCTTCAACATCGTCTTCAATGGCATTCACTCCTGCATCATGTTTAGGCTTTTCTGGTGCTCCAAACTCGATCTCCTTGGCATCAATCAGATCCTGTACCTTATTCTTCAGAACCCAGCAGTCATTCGTATCATGCCCCGGGCTATCAGAATGAAAAGCACAGCGGGCGTTCGGGTTGTACAGCGGTGATGTTGTATTGGGATTCTTCGGGGCTTCCTTCGGAATCACCAAATTGGTCTTTAGCAACAGTGGCAAAATATGAGATAAAGTCATGTTGAGCTGAGTGAATTATCTCCGTGGCCTCTCAGCTCTTGGCTGATTGTTGCGCTGTGCGACAACAGTTGGTCTTGAAATAACTACCGCATTAACCGCTTGGCGGTGCTCAGGTCTATTATGGCTCTTTGAACTGTAAACAGCACTGGATTCCTTCTTAAAAGGCTTCTTTTCAATACCTGATGAAGTACCCTTCTGTATCTTGCCGCTCTTAATACCGGCTTCAATGCTTTCCCCGGTCATAATCAACTTTGTAAACCCGGACGATGAGCTTCCAATCAGATGGTTGAAATATGGACCAGACAGGGTCCCCAAAAACATATCCACTAGCTCCCTATCTGCCAAGGGAGGTTGCACTCTACCAGCAAGGTCCCTCCACTTCTGAGCATAATCTTTGAAACCTTCACCCGCACCCATGGACATACCCTGAAGTTGGGTATGCGTGGGAGCGAGGTCAGAATTGTATTGGTACTGCTTGTAGAAAGCAGCAGCCAAGTCCTCCCAATTACGGATACTAGCTCCTTCCAGCTGGTAAAACCATTCAAGCTGAGTCCCTGAGAGACTGTCTTGAAAGAAGTGGATCCAGAGGTTCTTGTCAGCGGTGTATGGCTGAATCTTCCTAACATACAAACGGAGGTGCAGCTTTGGGCAAGAAACCCCGACGTACTTAGCAAAGGCTGGTGCTTTGAACTTGTGGGGAATCATCACCCCAGATGACAGACCTAGATCACCAAAGTCCAACCCAGGGACCTTTTGAATCTCCATCGCACTTAACCGGTCTTCAAGCTGTTTGTACCTATCCTCAGCAGGAGGATACTGGTCTTTGTCAAAGTCAGTGTCGTTGTCAGATACCACAGGGCTAGGCACCCTCATTTCTTCTGGGTTTTCTCCCCCTCCAGATGAGTGGGATAGATTGACTTCATCTCGCAGCCTGTTTCTAAACCTGTGACCCATGTTCAGGAGGACTGTCTTCTTCTTCTTCTTCTTCTTATCTTTCAGGATAAGGGTCTTCAGATCTTGCTGACCCTTAGCCAAATTCATGAACATTTCCTGGAATTGAGAGTTTTGGGCTTGTAGAGCCTTGATAGCTTGATCAGTTGATGTTTCAGCAGACATGATGCTGAAATAAACAGCGAAGAAGATGAGAAAACCTGTAAGGGTACCTGTTATGAGGTGCATGAAATGTGCATGATATGATTTTAAAGACTTTAGAGATTCAAATTCGTAAACCAAAATAAAACACACTTTTATTAGATAAACTTTGAATTCAAATGTTCAACAGATGCCTTTAAGGCGTTACAAAAAGGAAATACTGAAAAATAAATCAAAACTAGAAATAATCAAAAAGACAATCAATGCTCCCATGGTCGTTTCCTGTCAGTGCGGACATAGTCATTGAGGATCTTCTCATTCTCCAATTGCCTTGTCAACTTCTGGAACTTCTGCTCTTGCTCATGATACTTTTCTTTATAAGTATCCCGTTCTTCTCTCAGCTGCATCCAAGATCTCTTTAATGCCCCAATGTCAGTAGGCATGTAAGGATGGAGGATGGTAGGAGGAACCCCTTCTTCATCAGCAACTTCAAGAGTTATAGGCAAGACGGCTTTGTACGGAATTCCCAGCTTTTGGGCACGAATTCGAACCCAACGGAGATATGGCTCCATTGGAAGATAAGTCTTTTCACCCAGATCGTGCGAATCAGACCTGTGTACCCTATTCCAGGGGCGTATGAACCTACGACACTGCTCATCACTATCCCCTTGGAAGTTAAAGACAATACTCGGCATCAGCAACTCATGAGGTCCTTCCCTCCTAGCTCGCCCAAATTGACGTAAGGCCAAGCACGAATTATAAGTGATCCCTCCATGGGTTCCTAGAAGTGGAACATTGGGGTATTCCCCACAACGATCAATAATAGCCACATCTTCCATACCCTTAATATTCCAAATGATGTCCATGTGAGAGAGGGACATAATCCTGTAGGCTTAACCCATGCCTTCCTTGTTCTTCAACACTGATTTGAGGAGATGAGAAATAAACCACCCCGCCAGCAATGGCGCACAGCACATAAGGGTTCCCCGTTTCCGAGCAGTATGGGCATAAAGAGAGTGCAGAATGTCACCCAAGAGAGTGGGCACAAGATTACCGGACATAAAAATCTTCACTGCATTCACGTCGAGGAAGGAATCCGAGTTAGGAAACAACACCAAACCATATATGAGAAGAGCCAGAATGTCTTCAAATGCCTGAAAGTCTAGACTGTCCCAGAACTGATTAGCCCGATCAACCAGGAATTTAGCCAAGAAACCTTTTGTACCACTTCTAGTCTCCCAGTTTGACATTACCCCAGCCTTTGTCAGATGAAGGGTTGAAGCAATCTCTTCCGGCCTAAGGATCTTCTCCCAACCTGTAAACGGGGTCTGCTCTAGAATGGAGATACCCAGTAGATCAGTGAACTCTTCCAAGGTAGGGACTAACTGGTAGTCCGGAAAAGTAAAGAAGTGGTACAGTGGATCAAAGAACTGGACTAATACACTCATCATCTGTTCATCCATCTTGGAGTTGACCAAACCCAGGAGGTGCCCATGTCTTCTGATAAAGGAATAAGTATCTGGCATCTTTGCAACCAATTCCTTAAGCTGAGTGGGAATCTGGACAAAGTTGATCCGAATAGTGTTTCTACGCATGGGTGCCATGACCTACAAAACAGAACAAAGATGAATCCCCTATGTCTTTGAAATATGTTATACTTGATGCAAGATGCATGCAATGTCATGATGCATGATGTTATGATAGAAACACACCACAAGTATCCACAAATATAAAACATGGTAAGGGCACACAAGTCACACATATAGCCTTTAAATTTCAGGCTGGCAAGGAGTTTAGGTATTACCCTCTTTCAGTTCAGTTGGTTTAACCCTGTCCTAAAATAGTAACCGGGTTCTAGAGGATCTCAATATCATTGACCACCCTCGATCGGTTATAATTCCAGTTTAGCAACCTTTTCTTGCGGCCGGAATCATCGCAAGAGTTTGGTCTCAATGAGTGTAGCATACTACTACTGTTCTATGGCCAAGTTGGTCAATTTAAAGGTTCTAAGGTCAATTGGTGCTTAATGACCCCTTAGAAGACCCATATTCTCCTTGTTCCACCACAAGGGATATCGATACAAACTAAAGTGCCACACCAACGTAGCTACTGCTTCAACCGTATCGGTCTACACCATACAGTTCCCTCATAGTCTATTGCTACTTACCTAAAAGGTATCCCCAGATCCAGGTTAGGATCTATAGTAACTCCGATTCAAACCCACAAAGATAAAGCATACAAATCAAGCAATTGAAAACATGATGATGAATTATTCCTAAGGTACACCCCACTTATTAACTCCCCAGCAGAGTCCCCAGTTCTGTGATACGGTGGGAAGAACCGGGACGTGGTTTCCCTTATTTTGGTAAGGAATTTGCTGGTTTGTGTTTTGCGTTTGTGTTCGCAAAATTTCGCAGTAAGCAAGAGTCGCCACCGTATTTTATTTTATCCAACAAGGAAAGGAAAAAAGCACAGAAAAATTCCTTTTTTCGAGGTATTTCTGAGTACGGGGGGTAGATTATAGAAAGGGAAGGTATTAGCACCCCTTCTATCCGTAGTTATCTACGGGCTCTTAGATACTCGCTCATCATTTTCAAAAAAAAATTCTTTGTGTTTGTGGGCTTTGAAAAGTTTTTGTTTTAAATTCGATTTAACTCTTGCTTCTGTCTTCAAGAGTGTAATGAAGTGTTTTTGAAAAATTTGTTCGTAAAAGAGTGTAAGTGTGAAAATTTTTGTTTGGATTGAGCAAGTACTAAAGAACTAATCTACCTACTCGAAAAAAGAACCGTTCTATGTTCGTTTCCTTTAGACAACGCTATCCCACTATTAGTGAGTAGGTAGCACCATCGTTGGAGTTTGAGGGTCAATTCGAAAGGGACGTACGGTCACTAAAGCAATGTTAGGACGTCTTAGTAGTAACCCTAATGTCCTATATCATTTATCCGAGGCAACAATATCCGAGGCAACCTTTCAGAGGCAACTTTGATCTTTGGACAAAAGGACGACCACTAAAGCATCCTATACTCATTGACTGTTTTAACAAAGGCAACCAAGTGGGAGTGTACCTTAAGAGTGCGCATGTGCGAATGATTCAATTTCAGTTTATTTTATCTTTGCACATTTAGGGTGATCTAACTGTTTTAAATTTAGACATACATTCTTGTCATGTAAGCCCTATTATCAAACATCTAACAGTTAAATATTTGCAAAAATTAAAGTGCGGAATTTTAAACTAATCTATTACAAGGCTTCGGGTATTTACATCGCCAAAGACAAACCCTTTGAAAAATAAAATAAAGCGATAAAAATAATAAAATGTCCTATTTAACTATTACAATCTGGAAGCAGGTACATTATTAGATTAAAAAAGTAAATCGCGACGCAAAATTAAATCGGGCGCATGATTAGGGTTTTGACCCTTTTTGAAGAAAATGTTTTTGGTTTTTGTTGTTTTTTTAAATTAAGAAAGAAATAAACTTAAGTTAAAGAATTAAATTAAATTAATAAATTAATTAATGAAAAAAAATTATGACATATTTTTGGATTTTTGATATTTTAAGAAAGAAAATAAAATTATTGAATTAGTGATTAAAACCTAATTAAGTCTAATCAATTTTAATTATTTATGAAAATAAGTTAGAGTTTTCTAAAATGAAAACCTAATTAATTAATTAGTATTTATTAAGGAAAAAAATAAAAGTTTAAAGTTTGATTGAGATAAAAATTATTTTTGTGATTTTTATTTGATAAAAAGAATTTTGATTGGTTAGAAAATTAAAAAAATAAAAACAATTAATAAAACAAAATAAAATAAATAGAAGAGAGAGGGGCGTTGGGCCTAATTTGAGAGTATGAGAAGCAATTTTGTAAGCCCAATATTGCTGGCTTTTTTTTTACTATTCTGATCCAGTATGCGCATGTTGACTTGGTTCATGGTGGACCTCCAGCTTTTGACCACCAGATCTGGCTCTTAGCCATCTGGCACTTAGATGGGTGATGGCACATGGTAGGCTGCACGCTTGAGCACACATATGATTATTTGAAAAACAATGAGAAAATACAAAGTGCTAGAGGCAGGGATCGAACCCCTGACCTCCAGCATTGGAACACTTTGAAGATGACATGGAAACCGCTGGGGCATGTTTGTTGTTTGTTAATAATAACACAATGAATATAATATATATGAAATCAAAACAGTTTCCAAAAAGAAACAAAAAAAAAAAACGCGCGTGGTATTTGAATCCACTAATGGACGGGGGACACCTCATCGTCCCTATCCTCAAACCTGTAACAAAAATACCTGCGGATTTGAATCCGCAGCTAAAAGCGTAGGCCTATGCTAAAATCTTCTCCAGGTCATATAAATCTATTCCAAGAACATGGTTTGACTCGTCATGGCTTCCTGATCAAAACCATGCTCTTCTTGTGTCTCAATTATGCCTGAAACAAAAACGCCCAAAAATACGAACCGAACCCTAACAATGGTGGTTCTTCATACATAGCATATAAATGAAATTAAACAATGCAAAAAGGTTGGACATGTTCTTGTGATCACGAATGTACCATTAGTTTGCTCAAATGATGCAAGAATAATTCAAATCGAAACCAAGAACAGGGGTGATTATCGTGCGACTTACAGTGCGTTAGGGCGTCTGAAAATGCTTAGTTTTGATTGGGATGGCTTGTGTGAATGCCCAGGAAGCGATTGGAACAAGTTTTGACCTCTGAAAATGCCTCTAACCTGGATTTCGACTTCTCACTTTTTTGTGATTTTTTCACTTTTTGTTCTGCCTCTCTCCATAGTTTCCAACCCTTGTTTTCGTGTCTTTTCCTTCCTTATGTAATGCTCAGTGCATTAGGTCAACAAAATTGATCCAAATATTGCCTTATCAATGCTTGCATATTTGATTTTATCTCCCTTTACAAACTTGCCAATTTTTCCTAATTCCAATCTTTTTGCACATGATTTGGTTTGATTCGAATTTGATGATGATAATGATTGTAATCAAAGCCTGAAATAGCCAAAAGATCTTGTGTTATCAAAGTGTTGGATTTTATATGATTTTATTTGATTTAAAATGAATAAATTCAATTAAAAAATCAAATTAAATGATAAAAATGAAATAAGGGCTCATGGATGAAGCTAGGACACGTGGGAAACTATTCAAGCTCAAATTAAGTGGAAAAGAATGGGCCCATTTGACAAAATTTGAATTCTTGGGGATAGTTGACTTTTGGCAAATTTGCAAAAAAGTCCAACTTCAACAATACATAACTTCTTCAATTTTGAACTTTTGGAAGTTTTCTTGGACTTTTTAGAAATATTGAGATGTCCTCTAATCAAACCTTTTGTTAGCATCTCAATTTGATATTCCATTCTCAAGTTATAAGCTTTGGCAAAAAAGGTGTTTTTGTTGACTTTCAAAAATGACCTATAATGTCCAAATTCATAACTTCTTGTGAGTGCATCTTTTTAACTTGGGGTGTGAAGATGGATTGTAGAGAATTGCATATTCTTGAAAATGAGCTTTGTATGGGTCATTTATCATAAAGTATGAGAAAGTTATGCTTGTTCAAAGTTGAGTTAACTTTTCCTACAAAACCCTAATTTAGCAACTTTTGAGTCTTGATGAATTTTGAGCAATCCTTGATGAATCATGATCAACCCTTGATCAAATGATGAAATATCCTTCCAAATGAGAATGTTGACAAAAAAACTTGAAGTTTGACTGTATGTAGGTCACAATTGACTTTTGCCCTAGCACAATCGATTTTTGGACCTTTGAGCAATTGAATGAGCAAACTTCCTCTGCAAGGGTTGAAATTTGACATGGATGATCTTGAGAACATATTAGGATATTGGGGAGAAATTGAGGTCATTTGTACTCAAATATATTGATGCAACACAAAACCCTAATTTGGGGTAGACAGCCTTAGGAGACAGCTTGTCTGACAAACTCTTGAGCTATCTTGAGCCATTTGGAGATTTTTCTTGCAATGTCTTGAGGAATATGAGAGGGTAAATTTTGGGGTACAACAGACGACATCTATGACGATGAACCTATAGGTTTAGAAAAAGACCCGTTGGCGAACCATGTTAGAATGCTGGCGCAAGACCCTCTAGAAGAGGTAAACCTAGGCGACGGTCCTGTAAAAAAGCCAACATACATAAGTGCAAAAATAGATCCATAACTCAGGGTCGAAATGATCCAATTACTAAAAGAGTTCAAGGATTGCTTTTCATGGGATTATGACGAGATGCCTGGTCTCGACAAAAGTTTCGTAGAACTGCAATTGCTAATAAAGCCTGGAAAGAAGCCCGTTAAGCAGACTCTAATGTGGTTTGCACCAGAGATTTTATCAAAAATCAAAATGGAAGTCGAAAGACTGCTGAGATGCAAGTTCATCCGAACGACCAGGTACGTCGAATGGATTGCAAATATCGTGCCTGTTATAAAGAAAAATGGTACCTTAAGGGTGTGCATTGATTTCAGAGATCTGAATGCTGCAACACCCAAAGATGAATATCCAATGCCAGTGGTGGATATGCTTGTGGATTCTGCCGCTGGTTTCGAGTACATGAGTATGCTTGATGGCTACTATGGATATAATCAAATCTTTATTGCTGAAGAGGATGTGTTGAAAACGACATTCCGTTGCCCTGGGGCCTTAGGCACTTATGAATGGGTAGTGATGCCCTTTGGCCTGAAAATGCAGGGGCAACGTATCAGAGAGCCATGAATTCGATCTTCCATGATTTTATTGGTACTTTCATGCAGATTTATATTGATGATATTCTTGTCAAATATGTTTCAGGGAAGACTCACATGGATCATCTTCGACAATCCTTCGAGAGGATGAGACGCTACGGCCTGAAGATGAACCCTCTAAAGTGTGCTTTTGGTGTCCAAGCGGGAGATTTCTTAGGTTTTGTGGTCCATAAGAAAGGCATTGAGATAAACCAAAACAACACCAAAGCTATCTTACAAGCCAAAGCGCCAACTAACAAAAAGGAATTGCAATCCTTACTTGGGAAGATAAATTTCTTGAGGAGATTTATATCCAACCTCAGTGGGAAAACGCAAGCCTTTTCGCCACTACTTCGACTCAGCAAAGTAGGATTTGAGTGGGGGAAAGAACATCAAGAAGCCTTCGACAAAATCAAAGAGTACCTCACCAAACCACCTATTTTGGTACCTCCTTGTCAAAGTAGAAGTATGAGATTGTACATAGATGCGTCTGATAAAACTTTAGGGAGCATGCTGGCTCAAGAGGATGAGCATTGTGTCAAAAGGCCCATCTACTACCTCAGTATAGTTTTAAACGATGCAGAAACCAGATACAACGGGGTTGAAAAACTATGTTTATGTCTTTATTTTTCATGTACAAAGCTTAAGCAATATATAAAGCCAGTTGATGTTTATGTTTCGTCTCATTTTGATGTTTTCAAATATGTGTTGTCGAAACCCATTTTGCACAGTAGAATTGGCAAATGGGCGCTTGCACTAACAGAGTACTCATTAACCTTTATGCTTCTCAAGGCTATGAAAGGTTAAGTGGTAGCAGACTTTATAGTCGACCATTCTATACAACAGGGATCATTGAATTATTTGGAGATCGAACCTTGGAAACTGTACTTTAATGGTTCTATTTATAAAGATGGAACTGGAGTCGGAGTCCTCATTATTTCTCCAAGCAAAATTCCAACAACATTTAAGTACAAGATAGATGAGGATTGCTCTCATAATGAGGCTGAATACGAAGCGTTAATCGTAGGCCTTGAAACCCTATTGGAATTAGGGGCAACTCAGGTCGAAATAATGGGAGACTCAAAGTTAGTCCTAAAACAAATTACGAAAGAATACAAATGCATAAAAGAAAATCTTATCATGTATTTCGTAATAGCCAGACGATTGTTGAAGAACTTCGAGGTAGTTAACATTCGACATATACCCAGATTGGAAAATCAAGTACTAACGACTTGGCGCATATTGCTTCTGGGTATAAAGTTTCGAAAGACAAGCTGCAGCAAGCAATCGAAGTTAGAGGGAGAGTAACATCCACTAAGTTATCTCCATTGGATTTAAGGACCACAATGTTGGGATGCACTGATCACAAATTTTTTGAAATTTTGTTTATAGACAATCTAACAGAACAAGATTGGAGAAAGCATGTAGTGGATTATTTACAAAATCCAATGGCTTCGACAGGACGAAAAATAAAATATAGAGCACTGAGTTATGTGCTG
This sequence comes from Vicia faba, assembly GCA_948472305.1. Taxonomy (NCBI): domain Eukaryota; kingdom Viridiplantae; phylum Streptophyta; class Magnoliopsida; order Fabales; family Fabaceae; genus Vicia; species Vicia faba. The sequence goes on from OX451735.1 coordinate 224,042,738, forward strand.
ATGGGAAATGAATTATTCAAGAAAACACCTGAAGGTGTGCTTCTGAAATGCCTAAGTGAAACAGAAGCATACATAGCTCTTTCCACCATACACGCCGGGGCGTATGGAGCACACCAAGTAGGCCAAAAGATGAAATGGTTATTGTTTCGACAAGGATTATATTGGCCCACTATGTTAAAAGATTGTGTTGAGTTTGCAAAAGGATGCCAAGAATGTCAAATACATACAGGTATTCAGCATGTGCCGGCAAGTGAACTTCACTCGATTGTGAAGCCTTGGCCTTTTAGAGGACGGGCTTTAGATCTTATTGGAGAAATTCGACCAACATCTTCTAAAAGCCAGAAATATATATTGGTGGGCATTGATTATTTTACTAAGTGGATTGAAGCAATCCCTTTAGTCAATGTAGACCAAGAGAATGTCATTGAATTCATTCAAAAGTATACCATACATAGATTTGGAATTCCCGAAACAATAACTACAGACCAAGGGTCAGTCTTTACTGGTCGAAAGATGCAAGACTTTGCTGCGGAAATGGGGTTTAAATTGTTAACATTTACACCTTATTATGCGCAAGCTAATGGCCAGGTTGAAGTAGTGAATAAACTAGTGATCAACTTAATAAAGAAACACGTGGGAAAGAAACACTGATCACAAAATTTTTGAAATTTCGTTCATAGACAATCTAACAGAACAAGATTGGAGAAAGCCTGTAGTGGATTATTTACAAAATCCAATGGCTTCGACAGGATGAAAACTAAAATATATAGCACTGAGTTATATGCTGATGGGAAATGAATTATTCAAGAAAACACCTGAAGGTGTGCTTCTGATATGCCTAAGTGAAACAGAAGCATACATAGCTTTTTCCACCACACACGCCGGGGCGTGTGGAGCACACCAAGTAGGCCAAAAGATGAAATGGTTATTGTTTCGACAAGGATTATATTGGCCCACTATGTTAAAAGAATGTGTTGAGTTTGCAAAAGGATGCCAAGAATGTCAAATACATACAGGTATTCAGCATGTGTCGGCAAGTGAACTTCACTCGATTGTGAAGCCTTGGCCTTTTAGAGGATGGGCTTTAGATCTTATTAGAGAAATTCGACCAACATCTTCTAAAATCCAGAAATATATATTGGTGGGCATTGATTATTTTACTAAGTGGATTGAAGCAATCCGTTTAGTCAATGTAGACCAAGAGAATGTCATTGAATTCATTCAAAAGTAAATCATACATAGATTTGGAATTCCCGAAACAATAACTACAGACCAAGGGTCAGTCTTTACTGGTCGAAAGATGCAAGACTTTGCTGTGGAAATGGGGTTTAAATTGTTAACATATACACCTTATTATGCGCAAACTAATGGCCAGGTCGAAGCAGTGAATAAAGTAGTGATCAACTTAATAAAGAAACACGTGGGAAAGAAACCTAGAAACTGGCACAAGACGCTAGATCAAGTTCTATGGGCATGTCGAACTTGTCCTAAAGAAGCCACGGGAACAACACCATTTCGCCTAACCTGTGGTCATGATGCAGTGTTGCCAGTGGAAATCCACCTGTAGGCGACGAGGATTCAAATACATCATGATTTCCCTTCAGAGGTCTATTGGAATATGATGTTAGACGAACTAGTTAACTTAGACGAAGAAAGTTTGAAAGCTCTGGATCTTTTGAGACTGCGGAAGAAGCGAGTTGAGAAATCCTATAATAGCAGAGTGAAACTTAAGACGTTTCTGCCTGAGGATCTAGTACGGAAAGTAATTCTTCCGATGGATCGAAAAGATAGAAATTTGGGAAAATGGTCTCCTAAGTGGGAAGGACCTTTCAGGATTATCCATGCTTTCTCTAGTGGAGCCTATGAGATTGAAGAGTTAAGCGAAGATCAAAGACTTTTGAGGGTGAATGGTAAATACTTGAAAGCGTATAGACCTACGCTTCAAGAGGTAAAAATAAGTTATATATAGTCACCGTTGAATAGAGAATGACAAAACGGAAACTTAAATTTTTATTAAAATAGCCAAAATGGCTTTGAAATCATTACAACGAGTGATTACATAGATGAAAGAAACAGGATTCAAAAAGGAAGATTAGCCTTGATCTGAAGATACTTAATTCTTTGTAATTCTAGGCGTCGATCACATAAAGCCTTCGATTGATGAAGGGTCTCGAGCTTAGCATCAAGGGATTGGGCCCGATTAGCGTGTCTTAACCCTTCATCCAGTTCCTCTTGGCTCTCAAACTCAATGTTAACAGCGAGGAGTTCCTCCTTCTTTTTATCGTTGGCAGCAATTTTAGCTTCCAACTCTGCAATCTACACCCTCACTTAAGCAGTGTCTCGATTTATCTCTTCGACCTCTTTTTGTCTAGCCTCCCGGGCCTTCGATAACCCTTTTACCTTAGAGGCTGATTCGGTAGATGCGTGCCAGGCAGAATCCACTTGACCATTGGTTTCTTCAATCTCACGATTAAGAGTCCTTTGACAGTTATAGTCCGCTGATACTTGGTCAATAATGGAGATTAAATCCAAGATAACGCTGGCCACGTCCGGAGAAGCAATGAGGAGATCGACAACCCTCAGAGTAGTCTTCAGAAAAGAAGGAGCCGTGGGTTCCCCCTCCAAGGTTAACATTAAATCTCTTTTGAAGATTTGTGCCTTAACTTTCTGAAGGGCCTCATTGAGAGGAGAGGTCAAAGTAGATTTTCCAGACGCAGTTGAGACACTATGATCAGAGGAACTTTCTCGACCTTCTAGAATTGTAGTCAAATAGCCTAAAGGATTTTGCTATTTCAGCAAGGTCAAATCCTCTTTAGTTCTAGATCCTGTCGAAGGGACACTTTCGTTGACAGCAACAACCATATTGGCCACCTGCTCTGGAATTTCCTCAGTGTCTGTAGGATTCTGGTTTCCTTCAGCAGAACCCTCTTTGCCATCATCTTCTGGGATCCTTTCACTCTCCCTCTCTATCACAATCTCAGCATTAGGGGTCCTTTCCTCTTCAGTTTCTTGTACGTCAACCAACGGAGCCCTAGTCTCTTCAAGATTTCCTACATGGCCTTCTTCATTGACTTCCTCTATGGTTTCATGCTGAAGTTCGAAAGTTTGATTCACTTCATCAGCTGAACTCATGAAGGAGCCTTTCGCTAAAGAAGGCCCATAAGTAGGCTCTCCCTCACTATTCAATAGGGTGACAGAGCCTTCGACAGGAGTAGGGACTTGGTTGGAGGTGCCAGTAGTGTCCTGGAAAATAAAAGAAGTTCGTTTCTTTCAGAATTCTCATAAAGAAAAAGGGGAGTTCAAGAAGTAAATGATGGTTTGTCGAAGAAAATACATGGACTGGGATTTCAACACCGGGACTGGAGTTATCGCTCTCGCTAGGGTTCTTTAGCCTGGCGGTTACTTCCTATTCAGTAGGCTCTTTGATAACTACAGGAGGAGGCCTCGTAGCTGTAGTCTTAATTCTAATTTTTGGACGAGACTCAATGGCAGGAACTGGTTTCTTTAACCTTTGTCTCTTCAAAGGAACATGAGGAGATTCCTCTTCTTCATCACTAGAGATTTCGATCTCCTGGACCTTCCGTTTTTTGGGGGTAGTCTTCTGAATACCCAGAAAGACAAGTCAAAGAAATTAGTACCCATGTCAGACAATCGTAGAAAATAAGGGTATGGAAGAAAGTAAAATACCTTGGGAGAGGGGTTGACAAAAGAATCTCCCCCTTTTGTGCTTTCAGCAGCCTTCTTCGAAGTGTTTCTCTTGACAACTACAAAAAAAAAAACTAAAGTTAATCGAGCGTCGAATGATAAATCTGAAGCGAAGAGAAAGAAAAGAAGTAATACCTTTCTTGACCCTGTCGAGAACCAGCTTAAACGCCTCACGAAGGTGGTGGGCGAAGTCCTTTTCATCGAAGAACTCTTCATCATAATATTGTCTCCACCACCCCTCAAAATTACCAGAACTCAAAAAATTGAGGTTAAAGTTGAACATGGTTAGTACGTTCGACCAATGTACCTACCAATATGCTTGGTAGCAGCATCTTCTGAGTAGTCTGCGTTGTAAAATAACAACAGCTTCTCTCGAGGATAAATGGGTGAGGGAGGTGACTGGACAATGCCAAATTGTCGAGAGACAAGGTTTGGTTCATAAGAGATCAAGCTTAATTGATTTTTGGAGCTCTTGAATCTCAATGGCATAATTCTAGGGCGAAGAAACGATTCCCACATGCCCACATATTCATCATTCAAGACTTCCTCCTCAGTCAAAGGAAATGGTCTGGTGAACCATTTTGGACCAACTTTTCGACTGGCAAAAGGAGCCATGGTCGGAAAAAAACGTTTGCGCTCCACAAACATCATCACGATACTTGTGAAAGCTTTCTGAAACTGTTGGCCATCATCAGTAGGAGTCAGCAGTGCAAGCCTGGTACCTTCGACCCTCCTGTTCAGGATTTCTGGGGCCGCTTCATTAATCTTATTCTTCTGAGGAAGAAAAAATTCAAAGGTGGCATTGAGCCAAAGTTGGAGAAGCCAAAAAGGGCCAGAAAGCAGCAGGCTCGCCCTGTCCCCTATAACCTTGAGTTGAGTCACACCATTACTGATGGACTCATATAGATTGGCCAAAATCAATTCGGCCAGACAAAGGGGATAGCCGTGATGAAGCTGCATCGCAAGCGTTGGCATTTTCTTAGTCACCTGAAGTGACTTGGTGCAAAAAACGAAACGGGATAACCACATATCCAAAAAAGCTATATGCTCCACCTCTGACACAATACTGGAGGCTTTATCGTGGAAGTGGTTGATAAAAGTGGTGTAGGTGGGTTTTGTAGCTGCAAACCCAATAACATCTTCAGACAAATCCTCAGGATCGAAATAATCGGCAGTCGGTCGAAGACCGGTAATTGTGGCTATATCAAAGAGGGTGGGGGTCACCATCCCACAGGGAAGATGAAAGGTAAAATGTGCGCTATCCCAGAAATATAGCGAAGATACCAACATGAGGGGACAATAAGACAATCCTGTCTTCGACAGCATCACAAAATCGTAAATTCCCATTTCCTTCCAGACAGAGGTTTGTGCCTTCTCCACCTTATTCCGCCAATCTGAATACTCTGAGGAGAGGTTAGGGAATGATCAAAAGATTCTGGTCCCTTTGTTCATAAACTGAAGGTTAATGTCCTCTGTAGTCTGAACATGCTGCTGATTGGATGGAGTGGCATCTTCAGGATCATCCCCAGGCTTCTTCGCGCAACCTATGGGTTTGAGTCTTGGGTGAGTAGGGAAGAAGGCATGGTTCCTCATGGGATTCTCGACGCACGTAGACAGAGGACCAGACGTAGTGTATATGTCTTCAGAGTATCTAGTGGGAATGAGGAGCTGGGAATCATATGCTTCTCGCCTCTCCCTCATTATGGGTTCAGAAATGAACCGAAGCCCATCGGTCGAGGAAGGAGAAGGGTTAGTAGAAAAGATCTCTGGTTGGATTTGGATATCATCATCATTTTTAGGTTGGGGATTGTTTGGTGCATTGGAAAGGAAATCCATTTTTGCAGATTTAGAGAAAACGAAGTTGACGATGCAAGGTGATTAAAAGCAGAAGATTTGGAAATGCTTGGAAATATGAAATTTCCAAATGAAAAAGCTCAGGAATATTTATAGTCTTCAGAAAGGGATATGTCTCGTCAAGGCCATTTAATGCTGTGAAGATAGTGGGGCACGTGGCGAAGCATGAAGCGGTTTCCGTGCAGGCGTTGGGAAACGCTTTGACATGCTTGCCTAGGTTCTAGGAATATGGTCATCATGGAAGTGTGGTAACGACAGTTAGAAAAGACATCTTGGAGAAATAGTAATGATGGTTTTTTTTCCGAAAGTAGCAGCTGTTGGAAGATGAAAAGCACACGTCAAGACTTTATGGACAACTAGAAAGACAGGTGTCGAATGGAAAGATCAAAGAATGGCTATTTCTTTGGGCGTCGAAATAGACATTCTTGGGGGGCAATTTGTTGGCTCCCGAATTCGACACTTACTATATTTGGTCTTTTAGACCAAAAAACTAGAATAAATCAAGCCAAGCTGAAGAATGTTTCGACGTATGAAATAACTTAGAAAAAGATCTAAGTTGTATTTGAGCCTTCAACCAGGGCACACTTTCAAAGTTTCGACTGAAGAGGACCTATGACCTTCGACTAAGAGAAAATACCCTCGCTTTGACACATAATATGAGGGATATTTGAATTAGAATTATTGGAGGGAAAGACAGTTTCGCTAGTAGCTAAGAAGAAGAAACGTGGCTAGGAGCTAGAGGTCGAGGGACGTGCAGAGGACACTTGTCTTCATCTTAGCGCAGAATCGTCCCTCGACGGTTACTTAGTTTTTAGTATAAATTAGGAAATCTGTGTAGTTTTTAAGTGTGTTCAACCTATTGTGCTAGTTACTCAAATATTGTTCAAGTAACCGCTGTGTGAGAAAGGATAAAACTGAGAAATGTATGTTGGAAACACCTCTTTTCATTAATGAAAGTCTTTTACATTGCTTTAATCTTATTTTGCAAAGTTATCTTTCTTGCATCTTTACCTGCATTTCTACATTTCTGTCTACTTTTCCAAAATCTCAAGTATCTTTTCTCTGGTCGAACGTGTATTCTTCTTGATTGCTTGTCTTACATAAAAAATTAGCATATGTTCTGGGATCAATCTGATCGATCCCGTGAGTAACCAAAAGAAATTTCCCTTTTTGGAGGATCATCGATTGTTTACCAAAAACCACGGTAAACAAAGAGTAGGCACAGGATTGCGAGACAGGAAGATCTTAACCGCATTCACATCTATGAAGGAATCTGGATTCGGGAAAAGAACCAAACTGTAGATAAGGAGAGCCAAGATGTCTTCAAAAGCCGGAAAATCCAAATTATCCCAGAACTGTTGAGCTTGATCTATTAGAAACTTGGCCAAGAAACCTTCAACCCTGCTTTGTGTCTCCCAGTTGGATACTACATCAGCCCTTTTCAAATGTAGAGCTGAAGCAATCTCTTCTGGTCTAGGAGTCTGTTCCAAACCTGTGAAAGGCATCTGCTCAAGGATGGATATGCCCAATAAGTGAGAAAACTCTTCCATGGTGGGAACTAGCTGATAATCTGGGAAGGTGAAGCAATGATGCACTGGATCGAAGAACTGGAAAAGCACACTCATCATCTGCTCATCAGTACAACACTCGCGCTAAGGGAACAATGGAGAATATCAAGCAAGAGGTTTCTGAACTCTGTAGAGAGATGACTATTTTGAAAGCTAGTATGGAGCGCTTAACTGGTTTGGTCTAAATTTTGGTTGCCGCCCAAGTCAATCCTTCTAAGAAGGAGGAAGCGATGATAAAAGTATTCACTGATTGTCATTCAAGGACGTTGGTTTTGAAGTTCAAATCAAGCATGCACCGAAGAGTAAACACGATTGATGGTGACTTCGAGTTTTGAAGGATGTTTTCGGTAATTCAAGTCCAGATGGGAAGCCTTCCTAGATTATTAACTTATTCATGCTTTTTGTAATTTTTCTTGTTTATCAAAACATTGTTTACATGTAAGAACTTGTTTGCATCTGAATGATTATCTTAATACAATGAGTATGTTTGTCTTGAAGAAATTCATTTGTTTTCAAATTTTAAATTTCTTTTTGCATTATGATACCAACTTGTTGCCCATTCTCTTGCCTAGGCAGAGATTGAAGGGAGGATGATGATCTAAAGAATACAAAATCTTTGGTTGTATGCTTTTGAATAAAATCTTGATGACGATGTACAGGCATTGTTTCAAATCCCTAAACACTGGAGATATAAGGAAGATAATCCCTTGCTAACCCCTTTTGAGCCTTGAAGTAGGAGTTTCTTTTCTTTATGAAAAAACCCTCAAATTTTAACCTGGGGCAGGGTAGTTTTCAGTTAATCTGATTGAGTGTTCAAAATTCATAAGAAAGATATTTCTGAAGAGAAACTACGAGGGCTATCCTTCATGTATAATGAATCTAGAAGATGTGGAACCACAATTTTATCCCTCATTCATCAAGAAACGAGGAAGTCACAATCCTCTCAACAAGAAAATACAAGCTAATGTCACACATTGTGTGCAAAAGTCAAAAATCAAGAGAAAAAGCCTGCTAAGTCGAAAACTTGAAAACGTGCGGCTTAGGCAAAAATTAAGGCATCCCGCTGGACTATCAATTCAAAAGAATTAGTTTAGGCAAAAGTTAGGGAAAATAAAAATTGCAAAGAAAGGACTACAAAGAAAAGTCCTCAGCAAAGAACAAATTGGTGACTACAAACACGAAGACATGAGGGTGGTTTCTACTCCGAAAGCCTCGTCGTTTCCTTAACCGTCACAAAATCCTTTTGAGAGATGAACGCTCATGTTGAATTAACTAAACATAGGGTTGGAGAACATCATGAAGAATGGGTGGGCACCTATAAATTTTGAGCCTTAAAAATCTTTTTTCTAAAAACCATGAACCAGGCCACGTTACAACCTTCAAAAGTCCTAATTGAGGTAAGGTTATTTTGAAAGCATACTTCAATGAGATAGTGTTCCTGACTCCCATGAATGTTTGCTAAATAGATACGTTGGTATCATATGTTTTTCCTATACAAAAATAAATGTTGCTCTAACTCGCAAAATTTGTGCGATATCTTTTCAAAATCTTCAAGACTTACATAACTGTTGCATTAGAATTTTCATTCTCATAATAAACTTTTTCTAACTGCAAAACATTTGTTTGATATCAAGGAAGCTCAGATATAAGCACTAGTGATGAGTTTATTCTTTTAAGGCCTGAAGCTCTGTTGAGTAATTGGCGAATCATTTCAAGAAAAATCATATCCAGGGGCATGTCACCTGAAGACCGTAAGCACGGACATGTTGCTTATCCTAGTTAATGCTTTCCCAACTTGTTTACTCTTTTGGGGAAAAATTTGAAGACTTTGTTGTGCCAACTACAGTCAATCCAGGGAAATCACGTCGAGATTTGATGAATCTCTCTAAGAGTTTGTAGACACCAGAGCATGGTGAATGCCAGGTCTTTTGTAAAATCCTCTTGATACGATTTCTCCTCATCAACCATATAGCTTGGGGAATTTTAGAAGTGAAGTTATTTGCAAGAATTGTCGTGCAACATGCAGCTTATCAGTAGTAAACTTGGGGCATCCAAAATTAGTCCCAGGGGCAATCCAGATTTGTCAAGATATGTGATGTGTATTGCACACATTATCAGAGGGTGGTGTTCCCAGTATCTCCAGCTAAGCATGACTTTTTTCCAGCTGAAACATTGTTTGTGTTGTTATCCTTTCAATGGATTGTTGATGATAGAAGATTGGACTTTGGGTTTTCTACCTGAAAATATCTTCCCCTCCATAGATATTTAAGCCTTGTAAAAGGACTTTACTTCAATGATGGCTTTTGATCTATCTCCAGTAATGTTCCCATCTTGTTGAGATTAGCTGAGTGTCGAGTTGTGCTATGATGTCTTATCATCTTCTGTCTATCTCCTCTATCTGTTTTGTCAGCATATACATGACATTCATTTATTCATCCACACTTGCATCATGCATGCACATTTGTATTTGTTGATGTCTTTGAGTTCGTATACCTTGGTTATGTCTATTCAAATAGTGTATTTGATCTTTCCAAATAGAGTGTCAACTTAAGCAGAAAGTGCGCCTCCTTTCTAATTCCCCACTGAGTTAACTCTCGTGGAAGAATCTTTCTTTAGCTTTCCTTTTCCGTCTCTGGATAGGATAAATCCCGATTTGAGTTGTTTCCTCACTGGGTGGAGTCTTGTTTGACTGTTTTCTCTCCAGTTTATTCCTGGATTGAGCTTTGTCTCTTGTGAACGATACCCTGTGGATCTCTCTAGGCTGTGAAACCAAGATGGAGAGTTCATTGATCTTGCACATGTAAATACTTGGTCTCCTCAGGAAGGATTTATTCATGGTTCCCCATTGAAGATGAACTTTATTCCCTAGTAGTGTTATCATAACCTTCTTCTGGAATATCGACGTGACAACAAGCGACTGACTCTTTATTTGAGCAGTTTGATTATTTTTGAATTTTTTCATGTTATGACAAATGGCGGTCTCTTCATGAGCAGTTTGTCCATCCCCGATGAAATTATTGATTCTCCCCTCCAGCAATATCTTCACGATACTTTGTTGGTATCTTTGAAAGCAACAAGTGGCGGACTCTTCATGAGCAGCTTGTGTGCTTTAATATCTTCAAAGGCAACAAGTGGAGGACTCTTCATGAGCAGCTTGTGTGCTTTAATATTCTTTGAAGACAGCAAGTGGCCGTCTCTTTATGAGCAGCTTGTGGGTTATTGGTATCTTTGAAAGCAACAAGTGGCGGACTCTTCATGAGCAGCTTGTGTGCTTTAATATTCTTTGAAGACAGCAAGTGACGGTCTCTTTATGAGCAGCTTGTGGGTTATTGGTATCTTTGAAAGCAACAAGTGGCGGACTCTTCATGAGCAGCTTGTGTGCTTTAATATTCTTTGAAGACAGCAAGTGGCGATCTCTTTATGAGCAGCTTGTGGGTTATTGGTATCTTTGAAGACAGCAAGTGGCGGTCTCTTTATGAGCAGCTTGTGGGTTATTGGTATCTTTGAAAGCAACAAGTGGCGGACTCTTCATGAGCAGCTTGTGTGCTTTAATATTCTTTGAAGACAGCAAGTGGCGGTCTCTTTATGAGCAGCTTGTGGGTTATTGGTATCTTTGAAGACAACAAGTGGAGGTCTCTTTATGAGCAGCTTGTGGGTTATTGGTATCTTTGAAAGCAACAAGTGGTGGACTCTTCATGACCAGCTTGTGTGCTTTAATATTCTTTGAAGACAACAAGTGGCGGTCTCTTTATGAGAAGCTTGTGGGTTATTGGTATCTTTGAAAGCAACAAGTGGCGGACTCTTCATGAGCAGCTTGTGTGCTTTAATATTCTTTGAAGGCAGCAAGTGGCGGTCTCTTTATGAGCAGCTTGTGGGTTATTGGTATCTTTGAAAGCAACAAGTGGCGGACTCTTCATGAGCAGCTTGTGTGCTTTAATATTCTTTGAAGACAGTAAGTGGCGGTCTCTTTATGAGCAGCTTGTGGGTTATTGATATCTTCGAAGGCAACAAGTGGAGGACTCTTCATGGGCAGCTTGTGTGCTTTAATATTCTTTGAAGACAGCAAGTGGCGGTCTCTTTATGAGCAGCTTGTGGGTTATTGATATCTTTGAAAGCAACAAGTGACGGAATCTTCATGAGCAGTTTGTGTGCTTTAATATTCTTTGAAGACAGCAAGTGGCGGCCTATTTATTTGAGCAGCTTGTGTATCCCCAACAATAATGTCTACTCAGCAAATGGCATCCCTTCGGAAAAGTCCCGTGGGGAAGTTTGTATTTTATCCTTTTCAAGCGATATCTTGGTTAAGGAAAGAATTGTGTTACCATTCTTGGTGACATTCAGAAGTCAGAGATGTTTATCTCCAGTCTCAGTACTGATGACAATCATTTGCCATTCTCAGTGATGATGTCAATCATTTTGTTTTCCAGCCACAGTGCTGATGTAAATCATTTCTTCTCCAGTCTCTGTACTGATGTAAATCATTTCTTTTTCCAGTCTCCATACTGATGTAAATCAATCATCTGCCAACCTTAGTGCTGATGTCAATCATTTCTTTTCCAGTCTCAACACTGATGTAAATCATTCAAGAGTCTCTCATTTGAAGCCTATGACTCTTGTTTCCCCAGTTGAGTTATAATCTCTTCCCCTATGTGATTATTGTGCTTGGTTTCTTCAGCAGTAGTTTGTCTCATATGGCGTCATTCCCCATAAAATTCAGAGCATTGCATTCATATCATATCATGAACATAATTGTGATATCTTAAGGCCAAAAATTGTGTATTCTATATTTAAGTCCCTTCAATCTCGTCAAAATGAAGATCCCAATCTTCATATCTCCAGATAGAAGAAACTTAAATAGGGGCAGCTGTTGTACCCCAATTTTTGACCTAAGATCCCACTTTTATTTTTTGCAACAGTCAAGGTCACTAAATACAGTCGATTTTAACCTCTCACCTTCGAGCTTTGATTATGCAGAAATTGTCAAGTGTTTTGAACATTCTTAGCCTATGTATCACTAACTTCTAATCAAGCACGAAATGTGTGTTTTTTGTTTCTTTGATTTCATGTGATGACAGGTGTCTTTCGAATGCAACTTGGATTACATCCTTCGATTTGAGCAAGAACCTCCTTCGATTCAGCCTGCTTCGATTGGACAAGTTCACTGCCTGCAAGCTTATTTCGATTCACCAAGCGTGCTGCCTGCAAGCCTACTTCAATTTGGACAAGTTTACTGCCTGCAAGCCATGCTTCGATTGGGCAACATTGCTTCCTTCAAACACGGGCTTTTGATTGGGCAATATGTCTGTTTCGATCCACATGCTTCGATTGGGCAACATTTCTTCCTTCAGTCACAGGCTTCGATTTAGCAAAGCTTCAATTGGGCAACACAGTCTCCCTTCAGTCACAAGCTTCGATTTGGAAATACAGTCTCCTTCGATTCACAAGTTGGACCACTAAACCCTTCGAAGCAACGTACTTAGAGCATACATTGTTTGGAAACGAACATTTTTGTGTAATCATAAAGTTGGTCGAAGTGATCAAAACGAAAGGGGAAGCATTCAAGGAGTTTGTTGACTAAAGTCCCATATACTGCCAAACCCAAGCCAGCTGTGCTGCTACACAGCAGTCCTGTACCAACCTGCCACTAAGCTCCAAATACTGACAAGCCTACGTTGTCCCAGTCCTGTACTTGCACAAAAACGGAGTGCACAAGAACTACATTGAAGAAAACAAGGGGGCAACATACCCAAATAATTCAAATATTATTTGATTTCCCTCCAAAACCATATCAAAGCTCGCCTATAAATAAAGAGGCCACAACACATTTTTAAAAAAAAAAAGAGAGGACCTTTTGGCCAGGCGAACCAATCTTCAGAAAATTCTCAAACACCAAATTTTCTCAAACACAAAAAATCTCTCAAGTCCCTTCAATACTTGTGAGAACAAACCCAGAATCCTCAAACACTTACTTCCTTCGATTCTGAAGAACAACCACACTTCAGTCTCCTTCGAATCAAAGAAGCATCACACTTGCTTTTTTCTTTTCCTTCAAATCCAGCGCTCCCAGCACAGCCTGTGACCCCTCTTTCGAATCCAGCATCCAGGGCCACCACTCAAGGCCCCACATCCATTCAAAGCCTCCAGCAAGGTAAGTCATTCCTACCCTTGAACTTTTCGTTTCATAACATGTAAATACAATTCCTTTTCGTTTGAAACATTGTACATACCACTGTTCTTTCGTTTCCACCCTGTTAACATGTTTTAAAAGTTAACCCTTTCGTTTTTTCTTCTGTTTATCTGAATTAGCTTTAATTGTTAAACTATTTACCAAACACATACTAGCATGGCCTCAGGCCATGTTGCCATTTAATGTTTTAAATGAAAGAAATAGGAAACAGGAATTAGGAAACAAAGATTCTGGCTTCTACTATCTTTCTCCAGGTCAAACGAAAGAGACAACCAGGAGGCAAACCATGTCCAATCGAAAGACACTCCCTCACTGCTTTCAACCTCCAGTTGAGGAAGGAAACAAGGCAGAATCAAAAGACTTCGCCATACACTGACTGCCAGGCCAATCGAAGGACAAAACCTCACTGGTGTGAATTCCCAGTCGAAGGATATAACTTGCTGCTTCCTTTGCCCAATTGAAGGACAGGACCTCTCCCCTGCCAAGGCCCAATCGAAAGACGTGACATTGCTGTTTCCAGCCCCAATAGAAGGAGGCCAACAAAATTCCAGTCGAAGTGTGCTACTGCCTGGGTCGAAACACTCATTTTCTTACTTTTATCTTTGTTTTTCCTTCATATTTTTTATGCCTTTTGATATGTTTGTAATAGAGTAGGTTTTTATCTTTCTGCACTTTTATTTACTTTGTACAAATGCTAGTAATTAGGAAAGATAAAATCAACAAGTAAACAAACCAAAAAGATCAAAAACACTCTTTAATCATTACTTGAACATACTTTAAAACATGCAAAAACACTCAACAAATCAAAACTCCCCCCAAGGGCATGTTAACTTCGTTCTACCACGATACCGGCCGTGCCTGTTGCTAGAATGCGCGCGTTAATGTCGCCCACTAAAAAACACAAACAAATCAAATTTTTTCTAGAGGAACTACGGTGTTTTGATTCCTTCATTGGATAGGTAGGCAAAGGGTCACGAAACCCTCACGAACGCAATAATAAAAACACATTTTTCCCCTTAAACATATTTGTAGATAAATACACCCTTGTATATAACAAACAATTTTAAACAAAAACAGATATTTCAAAAGGTTCCTGCGGAGTACTGCATATGCATTGGGTGCTAATACCTTCCCATTGCATAACCAACCCTCGAACTCTTGATCTCTTTTCAAAAACATATTGTATTTTTTATTACTTTTAAGTACTATTTTACATTGCATGTTTTTTAGGGTTTTGTTTCGCTCTTTTCCCTTTCCCCTTGGAAATAATAAAGCGCGGTGGCGACTCTTGCTTTTGCGAGTCAAGTTAATTAATAGCTTGATCTCCGATTTTCACCGCTACACCACCGAGTATTTATTTACCCCACAAAAGGAAAAGGAAAATCATCGAAGAAAAACCTAAAGGCGAAATCAAGGTCTTGCGACCGAGAGATTGGGTAAGGGAGTCGATTACGTGAGGGGAAGGTATTAGCATCCCACACATCCATAGTACTCTATAGGATCCACTCTTGTTGTTCTAATCAAAGAGTGTATTCAATCTAATGCTTAAGAGTTTTAAACTAGGAAGGAATGCATGCAAAGAAAACACGGGAAAAAGAAGGAAATATTTACAAATTTTTGCTCGGCTGAGCCCCGTGACCAGATGCATGCATATCCCTTTTAAGGAATCAGAGCGCCGTAGTTTGGCTCACATATTTTGTTTGTTTGTATTTTTTTAATGAACAATATTAATCTAGCCTTCTGTTGCAACTCGACCTTTGGAGACTTACGTGTCAACACATAAGTGACTTAACATGTTCTTTTGAAAAGAGTTTTGAAAGAAAATCTCGTAAGCAAAAGAGTTTGTGTTGGTTGGTGTTTTTGCTACAGATAACAGCTAGTTAATCTCAAGAGAGATATTAGCTATTTCTCTACTTATTCATGAAATAAGTCTTTGAGACTTGAGCTACACCAAGGCTTAGAATGGAAGAACTATAAGATCGAGAAGAAACCCGCTTATCATTTCCCCTGCTCAACAAAGGTATGACTCTCATCAGTAATCTTTAAGTGTCTTAAGTTTGCAATAAAAATAAGTTTTTGTTTTAATGCAAACACAAATGAAAAAAAGAAAAGAAAAGTCTAAAGGGAGAGTGATCTAAATCTAACCTAATGTTATCATACAATGAGTGATCCTATCTAGGTTTGTATGCCAAAGAAAGTCTAACAAAACATATTCTATGGGGAACATACAATAAGAGTGAAGTCGTGATCTCAAATTCTAAATTGAGTGACTCATCGATCAACAAGAAATAAAGGAAAGCAATGAAATCCTATAGGGAGCATGCACTGAGAGTGACGTCGTGATCTCAATTTCTAAATTGAGTGACCCATCGATCAACAAGAAAGGAAACAAACACAAGCACAACACATATAGAAAATGAAGTGCGGAATGCCTTCTACAGGTCTTTAAACAGCGACTTCGAGCGCACACTCTTAATTTAATACTTCTCATGATATCTAGAAAGCAATAAAATTCGGAAATATAACTTGGAAGCAGTATAATACCAAACTGTGATACGGTGGCAAAACCGGACTGTTTTTAGGAAAATGCTGGTTTGCATTTTGCGTTTGTGTTTGCAAAATGTCGCAGTAAGCAAGAGTCGCCACCGACTTTTATTTTATCCAACTGGAATAGAAAAAAGCTCAGAAAAATTCCTTTTTTGAGATATTCTGAGTACGGGGGGTAGATTATAGAAAGGGAAGGTATTAGCACCCTTTCTATCCGTGGTTTTCCACGGGCTCTTAGGTACTTGCTCATCATTTTAAAAATTGCTTCCGTTTTGTGTGTTTTGAAAAGTTTTTGTCTTTATTTCGTTTTAACCCTTGTATCAGTCCTTAAGAGTGTTACAAAGTGTTTTTGAAAACTTTGTTTGAAAAGAATGTAGGTGTGGAAAAGATTATTTTGAGGAAGTACCTACTAGCATCTACCTACTCGAAAAAGGATTGTTTCTGTTCTTGTTTCCTTTAGACAGCGCTATCCTACTATTAATGAGTAGGTATAACTGTTGTTGGAGTTGTAAGGATCAATTCGAAAGGGACGTACGATCACTAAAGCAATGTTAGGACGTCTTAGTAATAACCCTAGTGTCTTAAGATCATATTCGAGGCAACATTTCCGAGGCAACATTTCTGAACAGGACTTTGATCTTTGTTTAGACAAGAGGGCGACCACTAAAATATCCTGTACTTAATGATCATTTACCGAAGGCAACCGAAGTGAGAGTACACCCTAGGAGTGCGCATGTGCGAGTGATTTGATTTCAGTTATTATCTTTGCACATTTAGGGTTTACTAACCATTTTAAAATTAGCATACATTCTTGTCATGGAACCCTATTATCATACATCTAACAGTTAATATCTGCAGAAATTAAAATGTGAGAAATAAAGATACGCTATTACAAGGCTTCGGGGATTAATTACATAGCCAAAAACCTGTAAAACGATAAATAAACAAAAAGTCCTAATTAAACTATTACATCCCATGAGCAGTTACATCAATATTTGCAGAAATAAATAAGCGCGTGGTGAATTGAGAACGAGAGAAAATTAGGGTTTTGACCCCGTCTAACCTAATTAAAAGAAAAATCATTTTTGGTTATTTTTGATTATTTTAAGAAAATAAGGTTTTAAATTAAATACATACAAAATTGCTAATTAAATTAAATTAAGAAAAATAATTAATTTTGACCTATTTTTGTATTTTTGGTTATTTAAGAAAATAAATAATAAAAATTAAATTAAACAAAAACCTAATTTTCTAATTTGTTTTAATTTATTTACAAAAGGTTAAAATTGCCCTAAAATTAAAATAAATAAATTAAATTAATTTTGATAAAAAATAAAACCTAAATCTAATTTGATGAAAATAATTTTGATGAGTTTTTTTTATAAAAATAATTGATTTTTTATGTTAGAAAATAATCAAAATAATTAAATAAAAGAAAATATAAAAATAAAAAGAAAAGAAAGAGAGAAATTTGGCTTGGTGATCAGTAATTGGGGGGGGGGGGGGGGCAATAAGCAATTCTGGGGCCCAAAGACAAGGGTCCACGTTTGACTTTTCTGATTCAGTGTTGCAAGTTGACCAGGATGCATCATGGTCCTTCATGTGATGGCCTTTGGATCCAGATTGTGGGTAATCTGATGGTTGAAAGATGATGGTCCATGGTGGTCTTTTGGCATGTACATCCGCATGATTATACAAGACAAAATAATATTGAAGAATATGGGGACCTGAGGATCGAACCCAGGCCCTTTAGCCTTTTCTCTCTCCCACTGACCAACTGAGCTGGCGTTTCTTGTTGTACAAAGAAAAACAAACAATTATTATATTGGAAAAGTGAATCAGTTCATAAAGAAACGCGCGAATTTTCAAATGGGCCAATAGGGTGGTGCCACGCCACCTTCTTCTTCCCTTCTCCGTTGGTAAAAGTCAGGGACTTTTACCTACAGACATAAGTCTGTTGCTATAACCCCTGCAATTTTCAAAATCTCACACAGGCATAATAAATCAAAACTAATGATGCAGATCAACTCGCATTGACCTTGTGAACACCAGAGCATCCTTCTTTTGGGCCAATTTTACCTGCACTCAAAACCCCTAAAACGAACAAGAAAACCCTAGCCATGGTGGATTTCAGTATAGCTAACAAAAATGCAATTACTCATTACCAATAGCTTGCAAATGCTTCAATGAATGAGAATATACAAAGTATTCATGCTACAAATGCAAAAATAATGATATTGGATTTCAAGAAAATGTCAAGGTCGTGAATCACTTACAGTGAGTTTTGGCGCAGGAAAATGCTTGCTAAAGGTTGGTATAGACTCCTTGAATGCCCAGGAAACGAAAGGAATGCTTGGCAAGGCTTGAAAGTGCCTGGAATTGTGAAAACATATTACACTTTTTCTTGATTTTTTTGCAAGTTGTTCTTCACTCTACACGCCTCTAACCCTTTACTTTTGATCTAAATTTGTCCAATATATATCATTGAGTGAATTAGGTTTACAAATATGCATCCAATCTTTGTAATTATGAAGATTTGATCCTTGATTCACACTTATATCCAATATTTCCAAAACAAGAGAAAATCAATCTTTTAGTGTACAAACATGCCTTGCACGATTTGATTCCCTTTCTAGCTGTATAAGAGACCTGAAATATGCACAAAATCTCAAGGTTTAAATGATTTTTATATTTCCATGATTTTATTTTGATTTAATTTGATTTAATTGAAATAAAAATCAAAATAAATGGCAAAAATAAAATAAAGGCAAGTGGGAAGGATTATGGGTCATTGACCATGTTACAAACTCACGACAAACACAAAAAGTTGGGCCCATTTGACAAAAATTGTAATTTGAGGCACATTTGTCTTTTGACAATTTTGCAAGAAAGGTAAACTTCACCAATGCATAACTTCCTCAAATTTGACTCCATGATGGTTTTCTTGGACTTTTTAGAAAGCTTGAGATGTCCTCTAAGCAACCCTTTTGGTCTCATCTTAATTGAGTCTTCCATGTTAATGTATGAAGCTTTGACAAAAAAGGTGTTTTTGTTGACTTTTCAAAATGACCTATAATGTCCAAATTCATAACTTCTTGTGAGTGCATATTTTGAACTTGGGATCTGAATATGAATTGTGTGGCATTGCATCCTCTTCAAAATTAGCTTTGGATAGGTCATTTATAATAAAGCATGAGAAATTTATGCTTGGTCAAAGTTGAGTTGACTTTTCCTACAAAACCCTAATTTAGCAACTTTTGGGTTTTGATGAATTGTGAGCAATACTTGAGGAATCATGATCAACCCTTGATCAAATGATGAATAATAATTCAAAATAAGGATGTTGACCAAAAATCTTGAAGTTTGACTGTATGTGGGCCACAGTTGACTTTTGCCCTAACATAGACGATTTTCAGGCTTTTGAGCAATTGACTGAGCAAACTTCCTCTGCAAGGCTTGAAACTTGACATGGATGATCTTGAGAATATATTAGGACAATGGTGATCATTTGAGACTCCTTGGACTCAAGTATCTTAATGCAACCTGAAACCCTAATTTAAGGTAGACTGTCTTAGGAGAGAGTTTGTCTGGTAAACCCTTGGACTTCCTTGAGCAATTTGAGGATCTCACTTAAAATGTTTTGAGAAATATGGGAGGGAAAATTTTAGGGTAAAACAGCTGCCCCTGTTCAATCTTCTTAAACCTGAGGATGTAGATTGGCTTGCTTGCCTTTCGTGATCTGAAGGTTAAAGGTGATTGAACACTAGAGTGCCCTAGAAATTTGCACTCGCATGAAGTGGTATTTATCTTGTGATGTCGGGAATGGGATTATAGATGCCATTTAAAGATTGATGACGGACGATGGGCTTAAGGATGCCATGTGAATGTGTGTCAATCGCCTAAGAGATTCCTTAGAGAGAGCTCGTATACCTGTTGTTGAGGAAGACTACGCTGGGGAATGCTGGTCTCTGTCTTAAGGAAAAAGTTGAATTTTAGGAGCTTCGGTCGTCCATTATTCTACTGGGGAATCGTCTCTTGGTCGAAGAGGTGAAAATGAACTACTATCTGGTCATGATCTAGGCTTCATAGTGATAAGATCGACTGCTATCTGGTCTGGCTCCAGGCTTTACAGTGACTTACTGGGGAGATGAGATTAAACTTGCTATTTGGTCGTAATCCAGGCTTCGCAATTTCTCAATTCTTATCTAGTCGTAATCCATGCTTCAGAAGGAATTAAGTTGTTATCTGGTCGCATCCAGGCTTTAAATTGAATTTAGGGCACACTAATATCTGTTCGACTCCAGGCTTCTTAGTAACTGTCCAGGTAAACTGTTATTTGGTCGAAATCCAAGCTTCACAGTGTCTTATAATGTTATCTGGTCGTAATCCCAAGCTTCAGTGTCTTCTACCATTATCTGGTTGTAATCCAGGCTTCATGGTGTTCTTGTACTACTATCTGGTCGATTCCAGGCTTCACAATACCTTACTCCTTATCTGGTCGAAATCAAGGCTTCAGAAGAAATCAAGTGGTTATCCAGTCGTATTCAGGCTTCCATTTGATTTTAAGGCCTACTAATATCCGGTCAACTATGGGCTTCATCGTAATTGACTGGGTAGACTGCTATTTGGTCGAAATCCAAGCTTCGCAGTGTCCCTTACTGTTATCTGGTCGTAATCCAGGTTTCACAACATCTTGTACCATTATCTGGTCGAATCCAGGCTTCATGGTGTCTTGTATCGCTATCTGGTCGTAATCCAGGCTTCACAATAACTTGTTAAGCTGTTATCCGGTCGATTTCTGGGCTTCACGGCTTGTGTTTATGATATACCACTATCTGGTCGAATCCAGGCTTCATGGCGTCTCTGTATTGCTATCTGGTCGTAATCCAGGCTTCATAATAACTTGCTGGGGATTAAACTATTATCCGGTCGAATCTGGGCTTCATAGCTTGTTTAAAAGATACCACTATCTGGTCGAGTCCAGGCTTCGTGGTATTCTGATACTGTTGTCCGGTCGTTCTCCGGGCTTCACAATATGATGGGGAAATCAAGATACTATCCGGTCGGGTCCGGGCTTCATAGCTTGAACTTTGTGAGGGTTTGATTGTATTTTTTCCTGAAAGGTAAAGGGTTAGTCGTATGTAATGCATGACATGTATCAAGCAATGATGTTCTCAAAATAAATGAGATTATGTTGTATGATGCGTATATGCATGTCATGATGTATGGATGTGCAATGTTCTCGTGATGTTCTCTAGCTGGGGAAAATAAATCCTGGATTGCTATTGGAGAATATAAAGAGTTTCGCTCGCTGGGGATAACGATCGAAGATGATTTGAGAATACATTGGCGGGAGAATAATTCTACTGGAGAATAAACGGGTGAGAGAATGACTCTATGGGGAATTGGGTTTCTGTTGGTGGAAGAATTAAACTCCACTGGGGATAATCTTCTAGTGCTGGTAACAGATAAACTCTGCTTGGGGAGAATCAATGTTTTTAGATACCTTTTACTCTGTGGGGAGTGAATATACCTTTAGTCATTTTCTCAAGCTGGGTCTATCCTCGTCCCTGGTGGATAGAGTCACTTTAAGGTTTGGACATTTCTGTTTTCCCCGGTTGCTGAAATTACGAGTAATCGTCTTTTATTTCGCATGTAAATATTTATGAGCAACAATTATTTTCAAATGCATATATCAAAAATGAATCATTGGACGTTCTTGCAAAACAAAATAGGAAAAGAAAAACAATTTTGAAATTTGTTGTAAAATGAATTGTATTGAATTTTTGAAGTTGGCCTGTAATAGGCGTTTTGTACAAGAGGCTGACATTCTAGTAAGAGAATGTCGCCGAACAATAAAAATTAGACAATTTGTGAAAAATAAAGAAAAACAGCTATGTGAACAATTCCACTGGGTTCCAATTGTGCTATTGCCTTTATATCCTCGAGCTTCACATCACTTTGCTACTTGGCCGAAGGTAGATCAGATTGATCGGCGCCGTCCGAGCTTGATAGTCGATACCGAAGTATGGTTGCAAGATGATCTAATGAGATATAGTATTACGCTTCAATCCCTAATTTTTTCCTGGACTGCCCTTTCAGGTTTTCAGTCCACCGGGATACCCTTTTTTTCCCAAGCCGCCTTTTCAGGTTTTCGACTTGCCGGGTGTACAGTTTTTATTTTCATCCCTTACTTTTGCCAGAACCCTTTTGGTTCGCCGGAAAGCCCTTATTTTTTCCTTGGCCAGTCGACCTAGCGGGTCTTTGATTATGCGTAGTATTTTTTCACTGTCTACATTGATGGGGTGAGGAAGGTCGTCACCATCCATGGTGGTTAGAATCATAGCTCCTCCCGAGAAAATGTTCTTAACCACAAATGGCCCTTCGTACGTAGGGGTCCATTTGCCCCTGGGATCACCTTGCCGCAGTATGATGCGTTTGATTACCAGATCCCCGACTTGATATTCTTATCGTTTGACTTTCTTATTAAAAGCCTTAATCATTCGCTTTTGATACGTCTGACCATGACAAATAACAGTAAGTCTCTTTTCATCGATTAAGTTCAGTTGATCAAGTCGAGTCTGGATCTAGTCATCTTCGCTCAAACCTGCATCCTTCATAATCCGAAGAGAGGGTATCTGGACCTCAATGGGTAAGACTGCCTCCATGCCATACACCAGAGAGTAGGGCGTTGCCCCTGTTGACGTCTGCGCTGAGGTACGGTACCCATGAAAAGCGAACGGTAGCATCTTGTGCCAGTCTTTGTATGTTACTATCATCTTCTGCACAATCTTCTTGATATTCTTATTAGCCGCTTCAACAACCCCATTCATCTTCGGCCGGTAAGGAGAAGAGTTATGATACTGTATCTTAAACTATTTGCAGAGCTCGGTGATCATCGTATTATTAAGATTTGTACCTTTGTCCATAATAATCCACTCTGGTACACCATATCGATTGATCAAGTTATTTCAAATAAACCGCGCCACGACGTTCATGGTTACTGTAGCAAAGGATGCTGCCTCAACCCACTTTGTAAAGTAATCAATAGCCACCAGAATGAAATGATGCCCGTTCGACGCAGTAGGTCTGATCTCGCTGATCACGTTGATGCCCCACATTGCAAAAGGCCAAGGAGCTGTCAAAACATTCAGAGGAACTGGAGGTACATGCACCTTATCAGCATAGACTTGGCACTTATGACAGGTCCAAGAATGCTGATAACAGTCGGCTTCCATAGTAGACCAGTAATATCCTTCCTGTAGGATTTTCTTTGCCATGGTATGTCCACTGGAATGAGTTACGAAGGTACCTTCATGCAACTCTGCCATAATCCTTTCTGCCTCGTTCTTATCCACACATCGTAGCAAGGTTGAATCATGATTACGCTTGTAAAGGATACCATTACTGATGAAGAACTTCACAACAAATATCCTTAGAAACTTCTTATCATTAACAGATGCACCCTAAGGGTACTCTTGAGCCTCAAGATACCTCTTTACCTCGTGGAACCATGGTTTATCTGCTACCTCTTCAGTCTCAATATCACAGCAATGTGCGGGCTCGTCCAACCTCTCAATGGTAATCTGGGGAGCTTCATTGTCCAACCTGACCTTGAACATAGAAGACATGGTAGCTAGCGCGTCCACTAGCTGATTCTCCTCTCTGGGGAAGTGATCAAAGGTTATCTCCTCAAAGTGCGGAAGCAACATCAACACATACTCCTTGTAAGGAATGAGATTTGGGTGCTTCATATCCTACTCACCTTTGATCTGATTGATCACCAGAGCGGAATCTCCAAATACACTCAAGAACTTAATCCTTAGGTCGATAGCTGCTCGGAGGACCATGATGCACGCTTCATACTCTGCCATATTGTTGGTGTATTTAAAACATAATCGGGCGGTGAACGGAGTATGACAGCCTTCAGGATATATGATCACGGCGCCAATGCCATTACCCAACGTGTTTGAGGCTCCATCAAAATACATAGACCATCGGGATCCTTCCTCAGGTCCTTCATCCGGTCCAGGTTCTTCACAGTCGGTCACCAATATGATGTTCTCATCCGGGAACTCAAAATTCATGAATTGGTAATCATCCACGGCCTGTGCGCCAAAAGATCCGCCAACACACTTCCCTTGATTGCTTTTTGGGTTGTGTATTGGATGTCGTACTCAGTTAAGATCACCTGCCATGTTGCTATTCTTCCGGAAAAGGCAGGATTTTTGAAGATATACTTGATTAGGTCCATCTTTGATGTCAATAGGGTAGTGTGAGTCAGCATATACTGTCTCAGCCGGTGTGCAGCCCATGCCAAAGTGCAGCAAGTTTTCTCGAGCAGTGAGTATCGGGTCTCACAGTCGGTAAACTTTTTGCTAAGGTAGTAAATAGCGTGCTCTTTTCGGCCAGACTCGTCATGCTGTCCCAGCATGCACCCCATTGAATTGTCCAGCACTGTCAAGTATAAAATCAAAGGTCTTCCTTCAACCGCCGGCATCAGAATAGGTGGCTCTTGGAGGTATTGTTTGATCCTTTTGAAAGCGGTCTGACATTCATCATTCCATTTTACTACTTAATCTTTCTTTAGCACCTTGAAGATTGGCTCACAAGTAGCAGTCAGATGTGAAATGAATCGCGCGATGTAGTTTAGACGTCCCAAAAAGCCTCTAACTTCCTTCTCTGTTCGGGGAGCTAGAATCTCCTGTATAGCCTTCACATTTGCAGGATCCACTTGAATACCTTTATCACTAACGACGAAATCCAGCAGCTTACCGAACCTTACCCCGAAGGTGCACTTGTTCAGGTTTAACCCCAGCTTGTACATCTTCAACCTGTCGAACAGTTTCTGGAGATGGTCAAGGTGTTCTTCTTCAGTCTGGGACCTTGCAATCATGTCATCAACATAAACCTCAATCTCATGGTGAATCATGTCATGGAATAAAGCATGGCACGCTGATAAGTTTCCCCAGCATTCTTCATCCCGAAAGGCATTACCTTGTAACCGAAAGTGCCCCACTGCGTAACGAAGGTTATCTTCTCCATGTCCTCGGGAGCCATCTTAATCTGATTGTAAGTAGAAAAACCATCCATGAAGGAGAAGACCTTATGTTGTGCGGTGTTGTCGACCAGAACATCGATTTGAGGAAGTGGGAAATCATCTTTAGGGCTCGCCCTATTCAGATCTCTATAGTCCACACACATCCGCACCTTACCATCCTTCTTCGGCACCAGAACAATGTTGGTGACCCACTGCGGGTAAGAGGTGACGGCTAGAAACCCGACGTCAAATTGTTTCATGACCTCAACTTTGATTTTCTCAGACATCTCGGGGCACATACGACGAACCTTCTGCTTTATCGGAGGACAGTCTTCTTTGGTCGGCAGGCGGTGTACCACAATGTCAGTGTCTAAACCAGGCATATCTTCATAAGACCAGGCGAAGATCTCAACATAGTCGCGTAGCATCTGTATCAACCGTTGTTTGACACTAGGCTCCAGATTTGCACCTATCTTGACCTCTTTCTTGTCTTCCTCTGTACCCAAATTCATTGATTCCACTGACTCTTCATGAGGCTGTATGACCCTCTCTTCCTGAAGTAACAGTCTAGCAAGTTCCCCGGGCACCTCACAATCATCCTCACCTTCATCCTCGGCTTGGTTGATCGGATTTTCAAAGTCATAACTGGCAGTAGTAGAGTCGTTATCAATGGGATCCAGAGTGGATGTGGATCTGCATTACGATATGTGAGTGTGTGTAAGACAATAGCTGGTTTGATAAAGTGCAAGATATAAAAGAAAAACAAGGAGCGCAAAATTTGTAATGCCAGAAAATGTCCAATGCTTTATTGATGATATATGAAGATGAAAAATAATAAGCCCTCACAAACAAAGCTAAGATGCCTGGGGCAAGGCACTGGGCCGTAAAGTTTTAAACTATCTGTTACAAATCTCAAAACAAAAGTCAATTACTATGTAATAAAAGAAATGGGTACGAAGTCTTTCACCGTCCATTTGTTCAATCCACCATCAGTTGTCGGGTAGATCCAGCTGTCGATATTTGAATCTTCTTCACCATCTTCAATTGCATTCACTCCCCGATTACTGATGTGCAGAGGAGGTCTTCCAATCCGTGCGCGCCGAACAGCCCTTTGAGCCTCTGCAGTAAATCCCAAACCAAACTTGTCAGTTTTGTGTACGAAGTCGGGGAGCTGGCCCCAATTTGCACACCCACCTTTGTTAGTTACAACCCTGGCATCCTTGAGGGAAGCCATCTTCATCGGAGGTTCGTCAATAGCAACTTCAGTCGACGCTAAAGTCTGGGGGACCTCTTCAAAGTTCTGACAAGGGGTTTCGATGAACTCCCCATCTATCTCCACATAGCGAAAGGAATTGAGATGACTCACCATGTACTCCTCCTCACCTTGTACCATAACAATCTTCCCCTTTACTGGATATTTCAACATCTAATGGATTGTAGAAGTCACTGCCCCATCCTTATGAATCCAAGGGCGACCCAACAAGAAACAATATGATAGTCGTATATCCATCACGTAGAAAGTAGATGCAAAAGTCTGAGATCTAACTTTAACAGGGACGTCCACCTCCCCGTGCACCATCCTTTTTGACCCGTCGAAAGCCCTGACCACAATATTACTTCGCTTTAGAACCAAACCTTCACAGTCCAGACGGTCTAATGCTTTCTTTGGCAAAACATTTAATGAGGACCCAGTATCCACCAGCACATGGGCCATAGTGGTGCCCCTGCACTCGATTGAGACGTGCAGAGCATCATTGTGATTTCTTCCTTTATCAGTTAGATTTGCGTCTGAGAAACCTAACCCGTTGTCGGCAGTCAAACTAGCTACACAATCTTTGAATTGATCATCAGAAGTTTCCTTCGGCATATGCACAGTTTTGAGGAAAGCAATTAAAGCCTTTGCATGGGCTTCCGAACATAATAACAAGGATAACATGGAAATTTTTTACGGGGTCTGCCCCAACTGCTCGACTACGTTGTAGTCGCTCTTCTTGATAATCTTCAAAATTTCCTCTATCTCCTGCATAGAGGTTTCTACAATGATCTTCTTAGGTGCCTCCATCCGGGAAGCCCACCTGTAACTTCTTTTCCCCGAGTGTCAGATGACTCGGCGACAGGGGTGATAACTGGAGTAAGAATTGGAACAGTAGCTGATGTACTGGCAGATGGAATGACAACAAGCTTTTGAACAGTCAGAGGGGAAATCTCAGGAGAAAAGAGTCTTCCACTTCTGGTGACCTTGCTAGCCCCGACAATATTGCTAACATCAGCATCAACTTCTTCAATCTTTAAGTCTTGCTTAACTCCATGGTAATACACATCGGCCCCATAGTGCCAAGGGACAGCTTTATTCGAAGTGTACGGGATAGGACTAGGGATAATAATGATCAATAGAGCAATTCTGGGAATGGGTGTAATCCTAACAGGCTTTCTTGAGGAAGCCTTGGAAGGATTGGCGGAAATGGTTATGATGGAAACATCTTCAATCAGAACTAACGGAATCAAAGTCTTCTCGAATAGGATCTCTTTGTTATCCATCAGGCGTGGAACACCTAATTTTAATAAATGGCAACCAGCAGGAAGGATTGAACACCTGTGGCAACCTTCTCTACAACCCGGGAATAAACCGGCCAACAATAGATTCTTCTTAACTGTCATCAAAGGAGTAGAAATCTCTTCCACGGAGGTCACAAATAAGTCATCGTCCACGACATTTACTCCATGACCATGTTTGAGCATAGGAGCAGTTATGACGTTGGGTTTCTCTGGAGCATCAAACTCAATCTCTTTAGCTTAAATAAAATCTTGCACCTTATTCTTCAAGGCCCAACAGTTTTTCATATCATGACCTGGGCTATCAGAGTGATAGGCGCAGCGGGCGTTCGGATTATACAACGGAGATGTGGTGCTAGGATTCTTTGGGGCTTCCCTCAGAGTTACCAGGTTGGTCTTTAACAATTGTGGTAGAATTTGAGACAAGGTCATATTAAGCTGAGTGTAATATCTCTGCGGTCTCTCCATTCTTTGCTGATTGTTGCATTGTGGGGCAACGGTGGGTCTTGATAATACTACCACATTTACTGCTTGACGGTGTTCAGGTCTGTTTTGGCTCCTCGAGCTGTAAACTGCACTAGCTTTTTTCTTACCAGTGAAAGGCCTCTTTTCTGCACTTGATGAAATACCTTTCTCTATCTTACCACTTCGGATACTAGCTTTTACTCTCTCCCCAGTCAAAATCAACTCAGTAAACCCATATGACGAACTGCCGATCAGATGATTAAAATATGGACCAGACAACGTCCCAAGAAACATCTCCACCAACTCTCTGTCAGACAAAGGGGGTTGGACTCTTCCAGCCAGATCTCTCCACTTCTGAGCATAGTCCTTAAAACCTTCACTTGCACCCATAGACATACCCTGAAGCTGAGTACGAGTGGGAGCAAGGTCGACATTATACTGGTACTTCCTGTAGAAAGCAGCAGCAAGGTCCTCCCAGTTTCGGACATTAGCTCCTTCCAATTGATAAAACCCTTCAAGCTGAGTCCCTGACAGACTATCTTGAAAGAAATGTACCCCCAAATTTCTATCAGCAGTGTAAGATTGGATTTTTCGGACATACAAGCGGAGATGGAGCTTTGGACAGGATACTCCATCGTACTTAGCAAAAACTGTAGCTTTAAACTTATGAGGGATCACCACCCCAGATTCTAGTCCCAAATCTCTGAAATCCAACCCAGGGATCTTCTGAATCTCCATAGCACTCAGACGGTCTTCAAGTTATTTGTATCTATCCTCGGTAGGAGGATACTGCTCATCATCAAAATCAGTATCATTATCAGAGACTACAGGACTAGGACCCTTTTCTTCCTCTTGATTCTCTCCTCCCTTGGATGAAAGAGACAGATCAGCTTCCTGTCGTAACCTATTCCCAAATCTGTGACCCAAATTCAGAAGAACCACCTTGTTCTTCTTCTTCTTCTTCTTCTTCTTCTTCTCCTTCTCCTTCAGAATGAGAGTCTTCAAATCCTCTTGCCCTTTAGCCAAGTTCAAGAACATCTCTTGAAATTGGGCATTCTGTGCCTGAAGAGATTTGATGGCTTGATCGGTAGGTATTTCAGAAGACATTTCGTGCTGAAATAAACGGCGAAGAAGATGAGAAACCTGTAATGGTACCTGTAATGGTGTGCATGATAATGGGATGCGTATGTAATGATTTCAAAGACTTTGGGAGATTTAAATTTGCAAACCAAGAAATAAAACACACTTTATTAGATTAAACTTGTAAAAATGTTTAACAATGCCTTCAAGGCGTTACAAAAGAAATAAACTGAAAACAAATATAAACTAAAAAAAGCAAAAAAACAAAAATCCCATGGTCGCTTCCCCTTCGTGCTGACGTAGTCATTAATCGTCCTTTCATTCTCAAGTTGCCTGGTGAGCTTCAAGATCTTCCTTTCTTTCTCATGGTACTTCTCCCGGTAGGTATCCCTCTCCTCTTTCAGCTGAATCCAGAATCTCTTCAATGCCCTAAGATCAGTAGGCATGTAGGGATAAAGGACTGTATAAGGAATGCCCTCTTCATTGGTGGGTTCCACTATCACTGGCAAAACAGCTTCATAAGGCATCCCAAGCTTCCGAGCACGAGCTCGGACCCACTGGAGATAAGGCTGCATAAGGAGAGAAGTCCTTGGTCCTAGCTCTTGAGGGTCAGATCTGTTCACCATGCCCCAATCTCTTATAAACCTTTGGTGATGCTTGTCAACGTCCTCCTTGTAGTCAAATGCAATATCTGTAAGAAGTAACTCATGAGGATCGTATCTCCGAGCACGACCAAACCGTCGCAAAGCCAAGAAAGGACTGTAGGTTATTCCCCCTATGATTCCAAGCAATCGGACATTAGGGTATCCCCCACATCGATCAATGACAACAATGCTTTCCATAGCCTTAGAACTCCAAAGAATGTCTGTATGGGCAAGGGACATTATCCTGTAACATCCTATACCTTCCTCATTCTTCAATACATACTTGGGGAGGTGCGAAATAAACCACCTCTCCAGCAGCGGCATGCAACACATGAGGGTCCCTCTTCTTCGCACAGTACGCGTATAGAGGGCGTGTAAGATATCACCCAGAAGAGTAGGTACAGGATTGCGAGACAGGAAGATCTTAACCGTATTCACATCTATGAAGGAATCTGGATTCGGGAAAAGAACCAAACCATAGATAAGGAGATCCAAGATGTCTTCAAAAGCCTGAAAGTCCAAGTTATCCCAGAATAGTTGAGCTTGATCCATCAGAAACTTGGATAGGAAACCTTCAACCCCGCTTCGTGTTTCCCAATTAGATACAACATCAGTCTGTTTCAAATGTAGAGCTGAAGCAATGTCTTCTGGTCTAGGAATCTCTTCCAAACCTGTGAAGGGCATCTGCTCAAGGATGGATATGCCCAATAAGTGAGAAAACTCTTCCATAGTGGGAACTAGATGATAATCCGGGAAAGTGAAGCAATGATGCAACGGATCGAAGAACTGGAAAAGCACACTCATCATCTGCTCATCAAACTTTGAGGTAACCAAGCTAAGAAGTTGACCATGTCTCCTAATGAATGAAGAAGTATCCAAAACTCTCGAGGCTAAGTCTTTGAGTTGAGCAGGTATTTGTACAAAGTTAACTCGAATGGTGTTTCTGCGCATGGAAGCCATAATCTGCAAAACAGAACAAAGATAAATCCCCTCGGTCTTTGAAATGGTTAGTATAATGAAGTATGCATGCTATGTTATGATGCATGATGTCATGATAAAACACACAACATGTATAGCAAATAATAGACATGGTAAAGGCAAACAAGTCACACAAGAGCCCTTAAGTTTCAGGCTTGCATGGGGTCTAGATACTACCCTCTTGAAGTTCACTTGGTTTTAACATGTCCTAATAATAGTAATCGGGTTCTAGAGGTTCTAAATATCACTGACCATCCTCCATCGGTCATGGTTTTAGCTCACACAATCTTTTCTTGCAGCCGGAACTATCTCGAGAGTATGGTCTCAATGAGTGTAGTATCGAGTATCAACCAGTTCTCAGCTTTACACCGAGGTCGGCTATCTCACTACTTCCTATGGCCAAGTTGGTCAATTATGGGTTCTAAGGTCAGTTGATGCTTAACGACACACGCAGCGGCCCCGTATTCTCCTCGTTTCTCCATAAGGGATACCAGTACCAACCAATGCGCCACATCAACGTAGCTACTGCTTCAACCGTATCGGTCTATGCCGTACAATTCCCTCACAGTTTATTGCTACTTACCTAAAAGGTGTCCCCAGATCTGGGTTAGGATCTATAGTAACTCCCAAACAACCCTTAAAAGTAAAACAACCAAGACAAACAAGAGAAGCAAATATGATGAACTAGATCTTAAGGAATACCCCACTTATTAACTCCCCAACAGAGTCGCCAGTTCTGTGGTACGGTGGCAGAACCAGACTATTTTTAGGAAAATGCTGGTTTGCGTTTTGCGTTTGTGTTTGCAAAATGTCGTGGTAAGCAAGAGTCGCCATCGACTTTTATTTTATCCAGCTAGAAAGGAAAAAAGCACAGAAAAATTCCTTTTTTGAGATATTCTGAGTACGGGGGGTAGATTGTAGAAAGGGAAGGTATTAACACCCTTTCTATTCGTGGTTTTCCACGGGCTCTTAGGTACTTGCTCATCATTTTAAAAATTGCTTCCGTGTTTGTGTGTTTTGAAAAGTCTTTGTCTTTACTTCGTTTTAACCCTTGTATCAGTCCTTAAGGATTGTTTCTATTCTTGTTTCCTTTAGACAGCGCTATCCTACTATTAATGAGTAGGTAGCATTGTTGTTGGAGTTGTAAGGGTCAATTCAAAAGGGACGTACGATCACTAAAGCAATGTTAGGACATCTTAGTAATAACCCTAGTGTCTTAAGATCATATTCGAGGCAACATTTCCGAGGCAACCTTTCCGAGGCAACATTTCCGAGGCAACATTTCTGAACGGGACTTTGATCTTTGTTTAGACAAGAGGGCGACCACTAAAATATCCTGTACTTAATGATCATTTACCGAAGGCAACCGAAGTGAGAGTACACCCTAGGAGTGCGCATGTGCGAGTGATTTGATTTCAATTATTATCTTTG
This sequence comes from Vicia faba, assembly GCA_948472305.1. Taxonomy (NCBI): domain Eukaryota; kingdom Viridiplantae; phylum Streptophyta; class Magnoliopsida; order Fabales; family Fabaceae; genus Vicia; species Vicia faba. The sequence continues at coordinate 224,074,790 of OX451735.1, forward strand.
CACATTTATGGTTTACTAACCATTTTAAAATTAGCATACATTCTTGTCATGCAACCCTATTATCATACATCTAACAGTTAATATCTGCGGAAATTAAAATGCGAGAAATAAAGCTACGCTATTACAAGGCTTCGGGGATTAATTACATAGCCAATTAAAATGAGAGAAAATTAGGGTTTTGACTCCGTCTAACCTAATTAAAAGAAAAATCATTTTTGGTTATTTTTGATTATTTTAAGAAAATAAGGTTTTAAATTAAATACATATAAAATTACTAATTAAATTAAATTAAGAAAAATAATTAATTTTGACCTATTTTTGTATTTTTGGTTATTTAAGAAAATAAATAATAAAAATTAAATTAAACAAAAACCTAATTTTCTAATTTGTTTTAATTTATTTACAAAAGGTTAAAATTTCCCTAAAATTAAAATAAACTAATTAAATTAATTTTGATAAAAAATAAAACCTAAATCTAATTTGATGAAAATAATTTTTATGAGTTTTTTTTATAAAAAGAAATAATTTTTTATGTTAGAAAATAATCAAAATAATTAAATAAAAGAAAATATAAAAATAAAAAGAAAAGAAAGAGAGAAATTGGGCATGGTGATCAGCAATTTGTGGGGGGGGGGTGCAATAAGCAATTCTGGGGCCCAAAGACAAGGGTCCACGTTTGACTTTTCTGATTCAGTGTTGCAAGTTGACCAGGATGCATCATGGTCCTTCATGTGATGGCCTTTGGATCCAGATTGTGGGTAATCTGATGGTTGAAAGATGATGGTCCATGGTGGTCTTTTGGCCTATACATCCGCATGATTATACAAGACAAAATAATATTGAAGAATATGGGGACCTGATGATCGAACCCAGGCCCTTTAGCCTTTTCTCTCTCCCACTGACCAACTGAGCTGACGTTTCTTTTTGTACAAAGAAAAACAAACAATTATTATATTAGAAAAGTGAATCAGTTCATAAAGAAACGCGCAAATTTTCAAATGGGCCAATAGGGTGGTGCCACGCCACCTTCTTCTTCCCTTCTCCGTTGGTAAAAGTCAGGGACTTTTACCTACAGACATAAGTTCGTTGCTATAACCCCTGCAATTTTCAAAATCTCACACATGCATAATAAATCAAAACTAATGATGCAGATCAACTCGCATTGACCTTGTGAACACCATATCATCCTTCTTTTGGGCCAATTTTACCTACACTCAAAACCCCTAAAACGAACAAGAAAACCCTAGCCATGGTGGATTTCAGTATAGCTAACAAAAATGCAATTACTCATTACCAATAGCTTGCAAATGCTTCAATTAACGAGAATATACAAAGTATTCATGCTACAAATGCAAAAATAATGATATTGGATTTCAAGAAAATGTCAAGGTCGTGAATCACTTACAGTGAGTTTTGGCGCAGGAAAATGCTTGCTAAAGGTTGGTATAGACTCCTTGAATGCCCAGGAAACGAAAGGAATGCTTGGCAAGGCTTGAAAGTGCCTGGAATTGTGAAAACAGATTGCACTTTTTCTTGATTTTTTTGCAAGTTGTTCTTCACTCTATACGCCTCTAACCCTTGTCCTTTTGATCTGAATTTGTCCAATATATATCATTGAGTGAATTAGGTTTACAAATGTGCATCCAATCTTTGTAATTATGAAGATTTGATCCTTGATTCACACTTATATCCAATCTTTCCAAAACAAGAGAAAATCAATCTTTTTGTGTACAAATATGCCTTGCACGATTTGATTCCCTTGCTAGCTGTATAAGAGACCTGAAATATGCACAAAATCTCAAGTTTTAAATGATTTTGATATTTCCATGATTTTATTTTGGTTTAATTTGATTTAATTGAAATAAAAATCAAAATAAATGGAAAAAATAAAGTAAAGGCAAGTGGGAAGGATCATGGGTGTTGGACCATGTTACAAACTCAATACAAACACAAAAAGTTGGGCCCATTTGACAAAAATTGTAATTTGAGGCACATTTGTCTTTTGATAATTTTGCAAGAAAGGTCAACTTCACCAATGCATAAATTCCTCAATTTTGACTCTACGAGGGTGTTCTTGGACTTTTTAGAAATATTGAGATGTCCTCTAAGCAACCCTTTTTGTCTCATCTCAATTGAGTCTTCCATGTTCATGTATGAAGCTTTCCCAAAAAAGGTGTTTTTGTTGACTTTTCAAAATGACCTATAATGTCCAAATTCATAACTTCTTGTGAGTGCATATTTTGAACTTGGGAGATGAATATGAATTGTAGGGCATTGAATCATATTCAAAATGAGCTTTGGATGGGTCATTTCTAATAAAGCATGAGAAAGTTATGCTTGGTCGAAGTTGAGTTGACTTTTCCTACAAAACCCTAATTTAGCAACTTTTGGGTTTTGATGAATTGTGAGCAATCCTTGAGGAATCATGATCAACCCTTGATCAAATGATGAATAATACTTAAAATGAGGATGTTGACCAAAAATATTGAAGTTTGACTGTATGTGGGCCACAATTGACTTTTTCCCTAGCACAGTCAATTTTCAGGCTTTTGAGCAATTGACTGAGCAAACTTCCTCTGCAAGGCTTGAAACTTGACATGGATGATATTGAGAATATATTAGGAAAATGGTGAGAATTTGAGACTCCTTGGGCTCAAGTATCTTAATGCAACATGAAACCCTAATTTAAGGTAGACTGCCTTAGGAGAGAGTTTGTCTGGTCAACCCTTGGATTTCCTTGAGCAATTTGAGGATCTCACTTGAAATGTTTTGAGAAATATGGGAGGGAAAATATAGGGGTACCACACAAACGAACAATAATGTCCGCATAAAGTGAAACCAAAGAAAAGAAACCCAAAATACTTCGCGCGAGCTGGCATCAACAAACAAACAGTCAAAGATCGAATATTCAGAATAGATGTCGAAGCTTCATCGATGTGAAAATAAATCACAATCGGAAACTCATGCATGTACGCATATCCAATAATGAACCTGCATAAGACTCAACTCAACATGTAAAGGTGAATCATAAGTCTCAAGTAATCGGAAAAAATTAGGAATTAATTTCCTAAAAATCAAATAGAAAAAGTCTAAAAAAAGTTTTTATTGATTTTTTTGTTAGCGGCAAGATACAGAAGGATACCTCTTCGAGCTCAGTAAAGAAGCCTTTTGCTGGGAAGAAGGAAGCCAGTTCCATCTATAGCCCGAGGGGCCAAAATAGGGCTGAACATCGTCAGACAGTAAGTGTCGTAATGATACATAGGCCTACAGTTTCTCCATAATGCAACAATCAACAAAAAGTGGAAAGACCACAATGGCATTTTACCCGAATCAACATGGCATTGGCTGAAGTTCTACCTCATCTGCTGAGATCCAACTTGGCAACCTTGAAAGAGGCTCCTAAGAATCCAAATACTACATCTCCCCGATATAATTCAAATGCTCGGTGTGCCTATCATTCTGAGAGTCCTGGCCATGATACCAATGATTGTTGGGCTCTAAAGAATAAGGTACAAGATCTAATTGAAGCCAAGGAAATTGAGTTCGATGCTCCGGAGAAGCCCAATGTCATAACTGCTCCTATGCCTAAGCACGGTCGTGGAATTAATGTTGTTGATACCAATTTGTTTGTGACCTTGGTGGATGAAGTTTCTACCCCTCTCATGACTGTGAAGAAGAATTTGCTGTTGGCCGGTTTATTTCCGGGTTGTGGTGAAGGTTGCCACATGTGTTCATTTCTACCTTCTAGTTTCCATTTGCTGAAGTCAGGTGTTCAATTCCTGATGGACAGCAAATAAATTTTGTTCGAGAAAACTTTGGTTCTTGTTGTTCCATCTAAAGACATTACCATTATAACCATTTCCGCCAATCCTTCCAAGGTCTCCTCGAGAAGACCTGTTAGGATTACATCTGCTCAAGAATTGCTCCGCTGATAATCACTGTTCCTGGTCCTGTCCCATATGTCTTGGACAAAGCTGTCCCCTGGCATTATGGTGCCGATGTGTACTATCATGGCATCAAACAAGATTTGAAATATGAAGAGGCTGATCCTGATATTGGTAACATTGTCGGAACCAGCAAAGTTACCCGAAGTGGAAGCGTATTCTCTCTCGAGATTTACCTTAAGACTGTCAACAAGCCTATTGTCATTCCATCTATGCTAGTACATCAACTACTGCTCCTATTCTTACTCCAGTTATTACCCCTATCGGCGAATCGTCTGATACCCGCGGCAAAGAAATTATAGGTGAGCCTGCCCGAACGGAGGCGCCTAGGAAAATTATTGTGGAAGCCTCTAAGAAAGAGATAGGGGAAATACTGAAAATAATTAAGAAGAGTGACTATAATGTGGTCGAGCAGCTGGGGCAGACCCCATCAAAGATATCCATGTTGTCTTTGATGTTGTGCTCCGAAGCCCATGCAAAGGCTTTGATTGCATTCCTCAAGACTGCGCATGTGCTGCAGGAAACTTCAGCTGATCAGTTCAAAGATTGTGTGGCCAGCTTGACTGCTGATAATGGGCTGGGTTTTTCAGATGCAGACTTGACACCAAAGGGAAGGAAGCATAATGATGCTCTACATGTCTCGATTGAATGCAGAGGCACCACTATGGCTCATGTGCTGGTAGATACCGGGTCTTCGCTGAATGTCTTGCCTAAGAAGGCGTTGGACCGGTTGGATTGTAAGGGTTTGACTCTAAAGCCTAGTAACATTGTGGTAAGGGCTTTTCACGGATCAAAGAGAATGGTGCACGGGGAGGTGGACATCCATGTCAAAGTGGGTTCTCATACTTTTGGGTCCACCTTCTATGTGATGGATATCACGTTTTCGTATTCTTGTTTGCTGGGTCGTCCTTGGATCCACGAGGCTGGGGTAGTTACTTCCACACTCCACCAAATGCTGAAGTATCCGGTAAAAGCGAATATTGTCACTGTGCAGGGTGAAGAGGAGTATATGGTGAGCCACCTCAATTCCTCCCGCTATGTAGAGATGGACGGGGAATTTATAGAAACTCCTTGTCAGAACCTCGAAGAGGTCCCTCAGATCTTGGCATCAACTGAAAATACTACCAGCAGCAAACCTCCTCTGAAGATGGCTTCCCTCAAGGACGCCAGGGCCGTGGTTTAAGAAGGGGCTCAAAGGGCTGTTCGACGCGCTCAGGATGAAGGACATCCCCTAAACATCAGCAATCATGGGGTTAATGCCATTGAGGACAACAAGGAAGAGTCAGACATTGACAGCTGGATCTACCCAACTACCAACGGTGGACCTAGTAACTGGACGGCTAGGGAATTTATACCAGTTTCTTTTATTCCGCAGTAATTGTCTTACTTGTTTTGAGATTTGTAACAAATAATTTAAAACTTTACGGCCTTGTGCTTTTACCGAGGCATATTGGCTTTGCTTGTGAGGGCTATTATTTTTCATTTCATATATCATTAATAAAGCATTGGACGTTTCTTGCATACAAATTTTGCGCTCTCTGTTTTTTCTTTTCTGTTTTCACTTTATCAAAACAACTATTCTCTTACACACACTCACATATCATACTGCATATCCATATCCATTCTGGATCCCATTGATAACAGCTCTGCTATTTCCAGTTATGACTTTGAAAATCCGATCAACCAAGCCGAGGACGAAGGTGAGGATGATTGTGAGGTGCCTGTAGAACTTGCTATACTATTACAGCTGGAAGAAAGGGCCATACAACCTCATGAAGAGCCGGTTGAGACAGTGAAGTTGGGTACTGAGGAAGACAGAAAAGAGGTTAAAATAGGTGCAAATCTGGAGCTTAGCGTCAAATAGAGGTTGATACAGATGTTGCACGACTATGTTGAGATCTTCGCCTGGTCCTATGAAGACATGCCTGGTTTGGACACCGATATTGTGGTACATCGCCTGCCGACTAAAGAAGACTATCCTCCGGTTAAGCAGAAGGTCTGCCGTATGCGTCCCGAAATGTCAAAGAAGATCAAGGCAGAGGTCATGAAACAGTTCGACACGGGATTCTTAGCTGTCACTTCTTATCCACAGTGGGTTGGTAACATCGTTCCAATACCTAAGAAGGACGGTAAGGTACAGATGTGTGTGGATTACAGAGATCTGAATAGGGAAAGCCCCAAGGACGACTTCCCACTTCCTCACATTGATGTTCTGTTCGACAACACTGTGCAACACAAAATCTTCTCTTTCATGGATGGTTTCTCTAGCTACAACTAGATCAAGATGGCTCCTGAAGACATGCAGAAGACAACCTTCGTTACACAATAGGGCACCTTCTGCTACAAGGTAATGCCTTTTGGATTGAAGAATGCTGGGGTAACTTATCAGCGTGCCATGATCGCTTTGTTCCACGATATGATTCACAATGAGATTGAAGTCTATGTTGATGACATGATAGCCAAGTCTCAGACTGAGGAAGAGCACCTGGACCATCTCCAAAAGCTATTCGACAGGTTAAAGATGTATAAGCTGAGGTTGAATCCGAGCAAGTGTACCTTCGGGGTAAGGTCTGGTAAACTTTTGGGTTTCATTGTCAGCGACAAAGGCATCCAAGTAGATCCTGCAAAGGTAAAAGCTATACAAGATAAATGCCAGCTCCCCGTACAGAGAAGGAAGTTAGGGGTTTCTTGGGACGCCTGAATTATATCTCCAGGTTCATTTCACATCTAACTGCTACTTGTGAGCCAATCTTCAAGCTTCTGAAGAAAGATCAAGTGGTAAAGTGGAATGATGAATGCCAGATCGCTTTTGAAAGAATCAAGGAATACCTTCAAGAACCACCAATTCTAATGCCTCCAGTCGAAGGAAGACCTTTGATATTATACTTGACAATGCTAGATAATTCAATGGGGGTGTGTGTTGGGGCACCATGACGAGTCTGGTCGAAAAGAGCACGCAATATACTACCTTAGCAAAAAGTTTACCGACTGTGAGACATGATACTCATTGCTCGAGAAAACTTACTGCACTTTGGCATGGGCTGCTCGCCGACTGAGACAATATATGCTGATTCACACTACCTTGTTGATATCAAAGATGGATCCGATCAAGTACATTTTCGAGAAGCCCGCACTCTCCGGAAGGATAGCAAGGTGGAAAATGATCTTAACTGAGTACGACATACAATATACAACCCAAAAAGCAATAAAGGGGAGTGTATTGGCTGATCATTTGGCTCATCGGGCCATGGATGACTACCAATCCATGAATTTTGAGTTCCCGGATGAGGATATTATGCTGGTGACTTGCTATGAAGAACCTGAACCGGATGAAGGACCTGAGGAGGGATACCGATTGTCTGTATTTTGACGGAGCCTCAAACACACTAGGTAACGGCATTGGCGCTGTAATTATATCTCCCGAGGGCTGTCATACTCCGTTCACTGCCCGATTATGTTTCAATTGCACCAACAACATGGTGGAGTATGAAGCTTGTATCATGGGACTCAAAGCCGCTATCGACCTCGGGATTAAATCCTTGGACATTTTCGGGGATTCAGCCTTGGTAATAAGTCAGATCAAAGGAGAATGGGATACAAAATACCCGAATCTCATTCCTTACAAAGAGTATATACTGACATTGCTCCCACACTTTGAGGAGGTAACCTTTGAACATTTCACACGAGAGGAGAATCAGTCAGTGGACGCGCTAGCTACCATGTCTTCCATGTTCAAGGTTAAGTGGGACAATGAAACTCCTAAAATTACCATTGAGAGGTTGGATGAACCAGCACACTGCTGTGAAATAGATACCGAAGAAGTGGCAGACAAACCCTGGTTTCACGAAGTCAAAAGATATCTCGAGGCTCAAGAGTATCCTGAAGGCGCATCTGTCAATGATAAGAAGTTTCTGAGAAGGTTCGCTGCAAAGTTCTTCCTCGGTAATGGAATCCTCTATAAACGCAACCATGACTCCACACTACTATGGTATGTAGACAAGAGTAAAGCAGAGAGGATCATGACAGATCTACATGAAGGCACCTTTAGAACTCATTCTAGTGGACATACCATGGCTAAAAAGATCCTACGAGCAGGATATTATTGGTCCATTATGGAAGCCGATTGTTATCAGCACTCTCGAACTTGTCATAAATGCCAAATCTACGCTGATAAGGTGCATGTGCCTCGGGTCCCCTTAAACGTCTTGACAGCTCCTTGGCCCTTTGCAATGTGGGGCATCGACATGACCGGAGAAATTAGGCCCACCGCTTCCAACGAACATCGCTTCATCCTAGTAGCCATTTATTACTTCACGAAGTGGGTTGAGGCAGCTTCCTTTGCTACAGTAACCAAGAACGTCGTAGTGCGATTTATCTGACATAATCTGATCTGTCGATATGGTGTGCCAGAGAGAATTATCACTAATAATGGTACGAATCTCAATAACACAATGATCACCAAGCTCTGTAAACAGTTCAATATACATCATCATAATTCTTCTCTATTGACCGAAGATGAATGGTGTTGTTGAAGCAGCTAACAAGAATATCAAGAAGATTGTGCAGAAGATGACGATGACATATAAAGACTGGCATGAGATATTACCATTCGCTCTTCATGGGTACCATACCTTAGCACGGACGTCGACAGGGGAAACACCCTACTCTCTGGTATATGGCATGGAGGCAGTCCTACCCATCGAAGTCCAGATACCTTATCTCAGGATTATAAAGGATGCGGGTTTTAACGAAGACGACTGGATCCAAACCCGACTTGATCAGTTAAATCTAATCGATGTAAAGAGACTTACTGCTATCTGCCATGGTCAGACGTATCAAAAGCGAATGATCAAGGCTTTTAACAAGAAAGTTAGACGCCAAGAATATAAAGTCGGGGATCCAGTGATCAAATGCATCATATTGTCGCAAGGTGATCCCAGGGGAAAATGGACCCCCACGTACGAAGGGCCATTTGTGGTTAAGAACATTTTCTCGGGAGGAGCTATGATTCTAACCACCATGGATGGTGACGACCTTCCTCACCCTGTCAATGCAAACATAGTGAAAAGATACTACGCCTAATCAAAGACCCGCTAGGTTGACCGGCCTGGAGAACCAAAAGTGTTCGGTCAAAGGTAAGGGATGAAAATGAAAAATCCGTACACTCAGCAAGTCGAAAATCCAAAAGGGCGGCTTGGGCAAAAAAGGATATCCCGGTGGACTGAAAACCCGAAAGGGAGGTCCAGGAAAAAGTTAGGGATATGAAGCATATCACTATGTCTCATTGGATCATCTTGCAACCATACTTCGGTATCGACTATCAAGCTCGTACGACACCAATCAATCTGATCAACTTTCGGCCAAGAAGCAAAGTGATGAGACGCTTGAAGATATAAAGGCAATAGCAGAGTTGGAACCTAATGGGGTTGTTGCACATAGCTGTTTTTCTTTTTCATAAATTTGTATAGATTCTATTTTTTTTCGGCGGCGTTCTCTTACTAGAGCGTCAGCCTCCTTGTACAAAAACGCCTATTACAGGCCGACTTCAAAAATTAATACAAAATTATTTTCACTTCGAGTTTCTTTTTGTTTTCTGTTTTGTTTTGCAATAACGTCCAATGACTTATTTTTGATATATGCATTTGAATATGATTGCTACTCACAAATACGTACATAAAAAACAAAAGACAATTACTCGTAATTCCAGAAACAGGGGCAAAAACAAGAAGTGCCAAACCCGATGGTTACTTCGCCCAACAGGTGTCGGGATAGAGTCAGCTTTGGAGCACAATCATCAATACATACAAACCCCACAGAGTAAAAGTATTCAAAAGCATTGATGCCCGCTTTCCCGAAATAGGACGTAACCTCCCCAGCCAGGGTCCTTCTGAAACCTGACAGCTATATCCCCCAGCCGATTCCCATATTCGCGGGCGAGTCAGTAAATTTCATCCCCCAAGCAAAGTTTATTTCTCTAGATGCAGAGGCTCAACCCCCGACAGAGTTCATCACATCAGCTACAAAAATAAATTTTATAAGTTCATTCCCCGCAGAGTTTATTCTCAAGCAACATCTCCTCCCGGCAGAATATTTACAAATCTCCAGCAACTGTCAGGGATTTATTTTCCCAGACGCGAGCATACCCCGACAACATTTCATGAACATACATCATGACATACGCATACATATCATATACAACATAATTTCATTTATTTTGAGAATATCATCTCACCTTGCATTTCATGCATCGCATAACTAACCCTAATATCTTTTTAGGAAAATAGGATTAGCTTCAGCAAATTCAGCGGTTATGCAAGTCACATTTGCAGACGACTAACGGAAACTCAATTCCTGAAACCAAATGGGTCAACTAATCTACACTATCGCTTCGAAGTAGCCCTACTATCCAGGTTTTCATATCGAAGTAACCCTACTATCCAGGTTCATTCTCACAACCCTACTATCCAGGCTTTCATATCGAAGTAACCCTACGACCCAGGTTCCTTCTCACAGCCCTACTATCCAGGCCTTCATATCGAAGTAACCCTACTATCCAGGTTCCTTCTCACAACCCTTACTATCCAGGCTTTCATTTCGAAGTAACCCTATGACCCATGTTCCTTCTCACAGCCCTACTTCCAGGCTTTCATTTCGAAGTAACCCTACTACCCAGGTTCCTTCTCATAACCCTACTATCAAGGCTTTCATATCGAAGTAACCCTACGACCCAGGTTCCTTCTCACAACCCTACTATCCAGGCCTTCATATCGAAGTAACCCTACTATCCAGGTTCCTTCTCACAACCCTACTATCCAGGATTTCATAAAAAAGTAACCCTACGACCCAAGTTACTTCTCACAGCCCTAATATCCAAGATTTTGTATCGAAGTAACCCTACTATCCAGGTTCCTTCTCACAACCCTACTATCCAAGCTTTCATATCGAAGTAACCCTACTATCCAGGTTCCTTCTTACAACCCTACTATCCAGGCTTTCATATCGAAGTAACCCTACTATCCAGGTTCCTTCTCACAGCCCTACTATCCAGGCTTTCATATCCAAGTAACCCTACGACCCAGGTTCCTTCTCACAGCCTTACTATCCAGGCTTTCATATCGAAGTAACCCTACTATCCAGGTTCCTTCTCACAACCCTACTATCCAGGATTTCATATCGAAGTAACCCTACTATCCACGCTTTCATATCAAAGTAACCCTACTATCCAGGTTCCTTCTCACAGCCCTACTATCCAGACTTTCATATTGAAGTAACCCTACTATCCAGGTTCCTTCTCACAGCCCTACTATCCAGGCTTTCATATCAAAGTAACCCTACTATCCAGGTTCCTTCTCACAGCCCTACTATCCAGGCTTTCATATCGAAGTAACCCTACAGCCCAGGTTCCTTCTCACAACCCTACTATCCAGGCTTTCATTTCGAAGTAACCCTACTACCCAGGTTCCTTCTCACAGCCCTACTATCCAGGCTTTCATTTTGAAGTAACCCTATGTTGGCTCCCGAATTCGATACTTACTATATTTGGTCTTTTAGACCAAAAAACTGGAATGAACCAAGCCAAGAATGTTTCGACGTATGAAATAACTTAGGAAAAAAGATCTAAGTTGTATTTTAGCCTTCGACCAGGGCTCACTTTCAGGGTTTTCGACTGAAGAGGACTTATGACCTTCGACTAAGAGAAAACACCCTCGCTTTGACACATAATACAAGGGACATTTGAATTTGAATTATTGGAGGGAAAGACAGTTTCGCTAGCGGCTAAGAAGAAGCAACGTGGCTGGAAGTTAGAGGTCGAGGGACATGCAGAAGACACTTGCCTTCATCTTAGCGCAGAGTCATTCCTCGACAGTTACTTAGTTTTTAGTATAAATTAGAAAACCTGTGTAGTTTTTAAAGGGTGTTCAACCTATTGTACTAGTCACTGAAATATTGTCCAAGTAACCGTTGTGTGAGAAAGGATAAAACTGAGAAATGTATGTTGGAAACACCTCTTTTTATTAATGAAAGTCTTTTACATTGCTTTAATCTTATTTTTCAAAGTTATCTTTCTTGCATCTTTACCTGTATTTCTACATTTCTGTCTACTTTTCCAAAATCCCAAGTATCTTTCCTCTGGTCGAACGTGCGTTCTTCCTGATTGGTTATCTTACATAAAAAATTAGCATATGTTATGGGATCAATCCGATCGATCCCGTAAGTAACCAAATAGAACTTTCCTTTTTGGAGGATCAGCGGTTGTTTACCAAAAACCACGGTAAACAAATTGGCGCACACGGTGGGACGTTGCTAATTTTTATTGTTTATGTTATTGCGTTTCTTCTGTATAGTTATAACGTTGCATGTTATTAAGAAGTGGTAGAGTAACCAACGAGTATAATGTTAGGAAGAAAAATAGCGAGAGTAGTATGGCTAACGAGCCAAATCATGGAGACATACCTCCACCAATTACTGGAACAGTGGTTACTACCATCGTCGAAGGGAATATCCCAACTTCCACCGACGCTAACCACAAATCAAACTGAACCCTTACTTTCGTATGTAGGTCTAAGAGGTCCATTAGGAACGCCTCCACCAAGGGTAAATCTAGGATCTCAACCATTTGTGCCCCCAGGATTTTCGACAACCTCGATGGGTCGAGAGAAGCCATATGGCATGCCAACTACTGAAATGGCTAGCCTTATGAACCCTGATTCCACTTTTTCATAACCTTTGGTGAATGCATCATTGCCATTACAGGGGTCTGGAGCCAGTAGAAACCAATTCTTGGGAGGGCCATCTCATACAATACCAAGCCTCACAAATGTTTCGAAAGCAATTTTGAGGCAACAGGAGTTACTGAGAGCTCCAACAAAAGAACCACCATAGGTTCTTACTTGGCCGCTGTAAAAGGTTCGACAGAGAATCTAGAGGCCAAAATGCAGAAAATGTATCTCGTTGCCAAAAGCAACATGCAGGTCAACATGGTTGAAGTCTCTGGAGCCAAGGCCTCAGAGGAAGCCATTCATCAAGAAGAAGTAAATAAAACGGCATTTCCAAAGGAGAATGAAGATCTGGAAGATTTTCTAGATAGGTGCCAGAAGAAAAAATCGGAAGTAATTATGTGCCCTAGATGCAGCTCTATTTTTGATAAGAAAGCTGCATAACACATACAAAGTATGAGAATTGTGAAAGCGAAACAGGGCACCAATGCCCAACAAAAAATGGGTTCATAAGTCAGATTCGACCCCAGAAGGGGGCATCAACAAGGATCCATGAGTCAGGTAAGGAGGCCATCGACTTTTCGGCCTCCAACTAATGTACCTACAGATACTTGGCTTAACACCATGGGAAGAAAGAGGCCAAATGAAGAGAGATGGAATGCGTTCGATGTGCCAAGAGGTTCCTCTTTAGATTACAAAAAGGAGTACCATGCTTCTGCGTCAAATAAGATGACCCATATATCGAGCAATTACAAAGGAAAAAATCCTATGTCCCGTTCACAATGGAGAAGATTCCAAAGACGGTGAAAATCCAAAAAAGAGGCAGCTGGACCTCATCCAAAGGTTAGCACCAATGTGCAAAGGAAACAAAGGAAGCCTCTAGAGAGGAATCCTATGTTATGGATGGAGGAATGTGGGTCGAATGATGAAGACAACTCTGATTCCGGTGACAGTTTAGACATCATGGTGAATGTCATATCAGTGTTACCTAAAGAATACAACCGTCAAGTCGAAGTTGAGGAAACTGACTTAATGGTTGAACAAGAAATGGCTAGACACATGCCAGTATGTTACTATGTAATGAACAATGGATGCGTAAAAGAACAAAACGCGTTTTTTGAGCCACCAACAGAGGCAATGAAGAATCATCTAAAATCCTTGTTCATTAGAGAAAAGATAGGGGAAATAACTATAAATAAAATTCTGGTTGATTGTGGGGCGACCATCAATATCATCCCACAATTCATGCTGGAAAAGCTAGGAAAGGGAGATGCTGACATCAAGCCCCATAACATGGTCTTGTCCAATTATAAAGGTGGCATTGGCACCACAATGGGTGTCATACAACTAGACCTCAAAGTGGGATCAATCCTCCGACCCACCATGTTCATGGTGATCTCAGCGAAACCAAACTACAATCTGCTCTTGGGTCGAGAGTCGATACACGGCATCGGTGCAGTGCCATCCTCGATGCACCAAAGGGTCATGATATGGCGCCCCGATGGTATCGTGGAAAACATTGAGGCAGATCGGAGTTATTACTTAGGTGAAATCAACAATGTTGGAAAGAATAGTTTCGACAGAAATTTGGCTCATATAGGACCATGTAATCCACCTGAGTTTGATTTAACCCCAACACCTAACGCCTTCTGCTCTCTATACCTACACTCCGACTACGGCTTTCAGTGGGATAGAGAAGACTTATCCAACATCGACTTTAGATGAGTTGATGATATACGGCCAACAGGCTGGGGAAGTGAGTTTGGTGATGATGACTGAGTCACAAACTCTGCAAAAGATTTAGGCGTATGTGGCCAAAAGTAGAATGATAGCGACCTTGGAGGCTGAATTTAAATATATGACCTTCGAAGCCAATGAACAAGTCCTTTCTAAAAAATGCCCTGGGAAAGATTTCGACCCAGAGCCTCCTGACTTAGAAACGAAAGACCATCGAGATCAGAGGTTAGACGCCATCTATGATGATGAACCTCTAGGTTTAGAAAAGGACCCGTTGGCGAACAATGTTAGAATGTTAGCGCAAGACCCTCTAGAAGAGGTAAACCTAGGCGACGGTCCTGTAAAAAAGGCAACGTACTTAAGCACAAAAATAGATCCTGGACTCAGGGTCGAAATGATCCAATTACTAAAAGAGTTCAAGGATTGCTTTGCATGGGATTATGACGAGATGCCTGGTCTCGACAGAAGTTTGGTAGAACTGAAGTTGCCAATAAGTCCTGGAAAGAAGCCCGTTAAGCAGACTCCAATACGGTTTGCACCATAAATTTTATCAAAAATCAAAACGGAAGTCGAAAGGATGCTGAGATGCAAGTTCATCCGAACGACCAAGTACGTCGAATGGATTGCAAATATTGTGCCTGTTATAAAGAAAAATGGTACCTTAAGGGTGTGCATCGATTTCAGAGATCTAAGTGTTGCAACACCCAAAGATGAATATCCAATGCTGGTGGCGGAAATGTTTCTGGATTCTGCCGCTGGTTTCGAGTACATGAGTATGCTTGATGGCTACTCTGGATATAATCAAATCTTTATTGCTGAAGAAGATGTGTCGAAAACGGCGTTCTGTTTCCCTGGGGCCTTAGGCACTTATGAATGGGTAGTGATGCCTTTTGTCCTAAAGAATGCAGGGGCAACGTACCAGAGAGCCATGAATTCGATCTTCCATGATTTTATTGACACTTTCATGCAGATTTATATTGATGATATTGTTGTCAAATTTGTTTCAAGGAAGACTCACATGGATCATCTTTGACAATCCTTCGAGCGGATGAGACGCTACGACCTGAAGATGAATCCTCTAAAATGTGCTTTTGGTGTCAACGCGGGAGATTTCTTAGGTTTTGTGGTCCATAAAAAAGGCATTGAGATAAACTAAAACAAGACCAAATCTATCTTGCAAGCCAAAGCGCCAACTAACAAAAAGGAATTGCAATCCTTACTTGGGAAGATAAATTTCCTGAGGAAATTTATATCCAACCTCAGTGGGAAAACGCAATCCTTTTCGCCACTACTTCGACTCAACAAAGGAGGATTTGAGTGGACGCAGGAACATCAAGAAGCCTTCGACAAAATCAAAGAGTACCTCACCGAACCACCTATTCTGGTACCTCCTTGTCGAAGTAGAAGTATGAGACTGTACATAGCTGCGTCTGATAAAACTTTAGGGAGCATGCTGGCTCAAGAGGATGAGCATGGTGTCGAAAGGCCCATATACTACCTCAGTAGAGTTTTAAACGATGCAGAAACCAGATATAACGAGGTTGAAAAACTATGTTTATCTCTTTATTTTTCATGTACAAAACTTAAGCAATATATAAAGCCAGTTGATGTTTATGTTTCGTCTCATTTTGATGTTTTCAAATATATGTTGTCGAAACCCATTTTGCACAGTAGAATTGGCAAATGGGAACTCGCATTAACTGAGTACTCATTAACCTTTATACCTCTCAAGGCTATGAAAGGCCAGGTGGTAGCAGACTTTATAGTCGACCATTCTATACAAGAGGGATCACTGAATTATTTGGAGATCGAGCCTTGGAAACTGTAATTTGATGGTTCTAGTTATAAAGATGGAACTGGAGTCGGAGTCCTTATTATTTATCCAAGCAAAATTACAACAACATTTAAGTATAAGATAGATGGGGATTGCTCTAATAATGAGGCTGAATACGAAGCGTTAATCGTAGGCCTTGAAATCCTGTTGGAATTGGGGGCAACTCAAGTCGAAATAATGGGAGACTCAGAGTTAGTCCTAAAACAAATTACGAAAGAATACAAATGCATAAAAGAAAATCTTATCATGTATTTCGTAATATCCAGACGGTTTTTGAAGAACTTCGAAGTAGTTAACATTCGACATATACCCAGATTGGAAAATCAAGTAGCTAACGGCTTAGCGTAGATTGCTTCCGGGTATAATGTTTCGAAAGATAGGCTACAAAAAGCAATCGAAGTTAGAGGGAGAGTAACTTCCACTAAGTTATCTCCATTGGATTTAAGGACCACAACGTTGGGATGCACTGATCACGAAAATTTTGAAATTTCGTTCATAGATAATCTAACAGAACAAGATTGGAGAAAGCCTGTAGTGGATTATTTACAAAATCCAACGGCTTCGACAAAACGGAAAATAAAATATAGAGCATTGAGTTATGTGTTGATGGGAAATGAATTATTCAAGAAAATACCTGAAGGTGTGCTTCTGAAATGCCTAAGTGAAACATAAGCATACGTAGCTCTTTCCACCATACACGCCGGGGCATGTGGAGCACACCAAGTAGGCCAAAAGATGAAATGGTTATTGTTTCGACAAGGATTATATTGGCCCACTATGTTAAAAGATTGTGTTGAGTTTGAAAAAGGATGCCAAGAATGTCAAATACATACAGGTATTCAGCATGTGCCGGCAAGCGAACTTCACTCGATTGTGAAACCTTGGCCTTTTAGAGGATGGGCTTTAGATCTTATTGGAGAAATTCGACCAGCATCTTCTAAAAGCCAGAAATATATATTGGTGGGTGTTGTACCCCAAAATTTGCCCTCGTATTTTTCCACCAAGAAATCACAGCCTCGGGCGTTTCCTGATTTTTCAGATTGGCGTAAGAATCAGTCAAACAGACTTTTCTTATCAGTCAGACAAATTTAGGGTTTTCATTGATTTTTAAGCAGTTCAAACAGTTTGCTTAGGGTTTGGTTGAGTTGGCTCAGGTTGTGATCAGGCGGACGCTTCTTTGACATTTAATCAAGAACTAGGGTTTGTGCGTGCAGAAAGAATTAATCCTACAGTTCTTTTCAATTGACTATGAGATATGGACTAAGGCTGATGATTGAGAATTTGCAGTGTTTGGATTTAATCGGTGAAAAAAGGACATGTGGACGTTTTGTTTCATTAAATGTGCATTACTTTGGAGATTTGAAGCGCCGGGTTTATCAATTGTTTATTTATTCTAAGATTAGAATAATTGGGATTTATTTCCATTTTATTATAATTTAAGGATTATAAACAATTAAATAAACATTTGAAAGAGAAATGAAAAGAATTAACTGATCAAGATTGGATTTTATTCATCTTTAATTATTTGTTACAATTGTTATTTGAATACAGTATTTATTTACAAAGTATTCATAATAATAATGGTTACAATGATTAAAAATTGAAATAAAATTTCATCCTAATTCCTAAGTCTTCATCTTCTATCCAATGCTCCCTCTGCTCATTTGATTTTATCTGCAAAAAAAACAAGAAACAAAAGAAAAGTCAAAGCAGATAAAATAATTAAAGGTAGACAGTTAAATTGGGTTCATCATTAAAAGCGGCTGGCCGGAATCAGTTTGCCCTCTCTGCAAATCACGAGATTTCTCTCGGTTCGCAAAGAGGGATAGAAATGCTTGCAAAAAAGTATGAATGCACAAAGTTATAATTTCGCACAAGTTCAAATTGTCAACCAACTGCATAGTTTCCAAACAAACAGCATGCCTAACCAAAGTCCAAACTGGACAGCAAGATGTAACAAGCTGCCAAAGAGCTATCAAAAGGCTATTCAAAGCTGCCAAGAAGTATAAAGAAGCATAAAATCTGGATGCAAGAAATGTGGAAGATATGCAGAGCTAAACCACAAGTACAAGCAATGTTCAAATCACATCATTTTCCTATGGCCAGCTACCTTTTCAGAATAAGGACAAATCTAAGAAATATTTTTATGCTTTAATCTGTACTGGAGAGAGAAAAAGAGAAGAAGAGAAGATAGGCTTACAGGGCTTAGGCTGAGAAAGATATAAGAAAAGATATACCAGCATATCAAAGGGAGGCAGATACAACATAAACAAAATCAGAACACAAACAAAACTGTAACAAAAAACACAAAACTGCCTCAACAAGCTTGAAGCCTAAGCTCCAAACCTCAACAAACCTTAAACCTGCATATGCCTTAAACACTCAACCTGCTGAAACCAAACAGAACCATCAAGCCTCCAAGCCTCAAGCAAAAACCTGCCTGAAGCCTTTCAACCTGTAAAGCTTTCAACCAACCCAAAAAAGCTACACCAAACAACCTGTCAAACCAGAACATCAAACAACCAAGTCCCAACCTGTCAAACCTTAAACCAGACCTGCATAACTCAAGCCTGAAGCCTGCAGTAAAGACCTCAAACAACACAAACTGTCCAGCCTGAAGCCTAAACCATACAAACATACAAGCCTTAACCATCAAAACCTGAACTGTCAAGCCTCAAAATGAAGCCAATGCTTGTAACTTCAAAGCCTAAACCAGTACCAAGACTGTAAACAACTGAGGCAACCAAACATATCAAACATTCAAGGCTACTCAGAGTAAGGCAACACAAACCCTCAGAATTGCTTCATCACTGGGTTAACATACAGGGGCAAACATCAATATCAGCATACAAGCATACAAGGCAGTAACCAACATATCAGGCATCAAGCAAGCTATTCCAAAGGCGAGGCTAACAAGAGAAGAAGAAAAGAAGCAATATTCAAGATCAAGGCAACTCAGTATCTCAGAGGTATACATACAAAACATCTCAGACAAATCATCATTGAAGGCAGGCGAGGCTAACAAGAAGAAGAGGAAAAGGCAATTCAAGCGCACAGAAGCAAAAGAGCCAGCATATCAAAGATTCAGAATATCATCATAATCACTCAGAACATCATCAGAGGCAAAGTGGACAGAAAAGGAAAAGAAATTAAAGCAAGGTTTTCAGATATTATCACTAAACCTAAAAAGGCAAAGACACAGGTACCAATTTTTCCAGCAAGCTAGCATCATTGTCGTCCTCGCCCTTGGCCATCCTCGACGCCTCCGATTCATCCTCCTCCGTCTCCAAGGTCAAAGGTAGTATCCTTATACACTTTTCATGCATTTCAAATAGCAAACAATAACATACAAAATCAGAACACAAAACTAAACATGCAAGGAAGGGAAATCAACAATATATAAAAATGTGAAACTCTAAATGCGTTAAATAATAGAAACAGTCACCTTACGATCTCGCTTCGCTGGACCAAGGAGGGAAGAGGGGACGAAAGGACGAAGCCTGGTGGCCATGGGCGAAGGATTTTTGCTCAGACAAGCTTTGGTTTGAGAGGACGAAGAGGAACAAAGATGAAGAATGGCGCCGTTGTTATGCCTAACCCTAAAATTTCTTTCTGAAACACAATAACTCAAACCCTTTGCAAAATGTTGTCACAACGCGTGGGCCTTGCCCTTTCCATCCTAAAGCCCATTCACGAAGCTAACGTGCACCCCCCATTCCACCTCCTGCTTGTGTTTTTAGTTTGGGCCCAATTAACCCCCTTTAAGCCCATCTAAATTTGTATATAAAAAATGTTCTCTTAATTTTTCTTTTGTTAACATAATTTGTTTTTCTTTTGTTGTTTTGTAAATACTAATAATGTATTAATCATTTTCATACATAATCTAAAATAGTATTTTTTACTAAATAAAAAAATAACGCATTTCTTTACACAAATTTTTCTTAATTTGTTTCATTGTTTATTTTATTACATTTTTTTAAGAAAATATACGAATATTACTTTTCTTAAAGTCAAACAACTTTCTTTCATTTTTTTCTTTTAATTAAAACTTTGTATATGAAAATACTAATTAAAATACACGAATGTTAATACATAAAAAATAGAACTTAAAACACCTTTTCTATTATTTTATTAAAACTTGTTTTGCTTTGTCCATATTTAACAAAAATACAAATATCCAAAAAGAATAAACACAATACTTAATTATTTCATTAAGTTAACATTTTCCACACTTGTAAATAAATTACGTGCACTTACACATTTACAATACACAAATACGTTGGTACATTTACTTTGCTCTACACATATACATTTGCTTTATTCTTATACATGGCTATACATTACATATTACATTTGAGATCGCAATTCGATTTGGTTGTAATTTATTTGGACACTACTCTCCCATTTAAGTCTTATCCCCATTTGTAAATATTTGTACCCCCACTCCCGGATACTATCTTGTAATAGCGTAGACGTTAAATTCTCGCAATTTATCGCTTTCAAATATACCATGGTTAGACCTAGGGTTTGTATGTACATAAAATCAAACGCTAGATAACCTAATACAAGACAAATACATGAAATCAATACACAATCACACTTGCACCCCTAGGGTAATCCCGCTTGTTGCCTTCCAAAATGGGCCATGCTTGCACGTTGAGTTTCTTTGGCAAAACAAATCAAAATGATCACAGTCCCTCGATGACGCTTTCGAAAGTTTCCTAATCAAATGATCATAGTCCCTTCAAGAAAAATTGCCAAAGACACTTGGCACCTTTGCATTCGTGGTCCATACGATGACCCGCGCCTGTCCCGTTAAACATCCTAACGCAAGATTGTCCACCAAATGCAATGGTGGAACAAAATTGTTAAAAAGGGTTAAAACATGAGAAAAACCTTTGAGTACAATAGGGGTAGACAACTCTTAGTTACCTGATCAAACTTGCAAACACACTTGCCTACTTTTCAAAAACCACACTCCACAAACACTTTCAAAACAAACTCTCAAAAACATTTGAAACATCTTTTTCGAAAAGATACACACCTTTGTAAAACACTCAAACACGAGTCATTATAATGGTTGCCTAAGACAAGGCATCTTCTTCAAAAACATTTTCAAAACACACACACACACACCACAATTTCAAACAATTGAAAATCAAAGGCAAGTTGATCTAAAACCAAGTAACTAAGAGCCCATGGATAACCATGGATGAAAAGGGTGCTAATACCTTCCCTTTTCATAATCTACCCCCCGAACCCACGAAACATCTCAAAAGGTTTTTCCTATGCTTTTTAACCTTTCGTAGGATAAAATAAAAGTTGGTGGCGACTCTTGCTAAACCGAACAAGTGCGAATACAAAATGCAAAAACTCAAGTCAGTTCTCCCACCGTATCACAGAACTGGCGACTCTGCTGGGGAATTAAACTTAAAAGTGGGGTTACCTTAGGGTTTAGATCACCTTTGTTTTCAATTATTTACTTTGTTTGCTTTTATATTTGTGGGCTTTGCATCGGAGTTTCATAAATCCTACACCCGGATTTGGGGCACCTTTTTAGGTAAATAGCAAAAAAACTGTGAGGGAACTGTGTGGGGTATACCGACATGGTTGAAGCAGTAAGCTATGTTAGTGTAACATATTTGTGTGTACCGGTAACCCTTGAGTTCATTTAAGGAGAGTACGGGGCCGCTGAGTGATGTCATGAAGCACTAACGAACTCTTAGAACCTTAATTGACCATCCTAGCCTTTTTAGGGGTAGTGAGATGACCGACTTTGGTGCAGTCCGAAGTTGGTAGATACTCGATACTACAATCATTGAGGGTTGTCTTCTTGGAATATTTTGGTTGCCAGTTAAGTGGCTAAACCAAAACAATAAACACAGAAAACAATCCAATGATATTGAGCTCCTTAGAACCCAGTTTCTATTTTAGGACAGGATGAGCCAACTAACTTCAAGAGGGTACTTACCTACAAACCCCATGCAAGCCTAAACCTAAGGACTTGTTTGCTTCGTGTGAATATGATTACCTGTATGTACACTTACTTGCTTTCGCATACATGTACATAACATCATGACATCATACCATAGCATTTTTCAATAACCATTTCAAGGATCTCGAGGTTTCTTTTGATGCAGGGTTACGTTGAACCAGACGTCTACCAAGGGGCAAGAGGTTTTCTCCTCTAAAAATGCCATCAAAGATCAAGTGCAACAACTTGAATCAAGGGCTATGACCCACTCGACATGGTGAGCTTGATTCTCGTGGAAGGACATCCACCGATGCAAAGTTCTCCAATCTAAGATCAAGTGCAACAACTTGAATCAGGGGCTATGACCCACTCGACATGGTGAGCTTGATTCTCGTGGAAGGACATCCACCGATGCAAAGTTCTCCAATCAAAGATCGAAGTTCAACCTCTAACATTCTCTTGTGTTTACCCCAAGAGATCCTTGAAAGCATGCATCCACATATCATGCATTGCATCTTGACAGTTTCTCCTTTTTCAGGTTTCCTTACTCTCATACTGTTTATTTCAGTAAGAGATGGCTCTAGAAAGGACTGTCAAGGATATCCAGGACCAGACTGCTCAGCTGCAAGAAATGTTCTTGAACCTGTCTCTGGGGCAAGAAAAAGTGAAAGCTCTCCTCACAAAGGGCTTGGTCCAGGAGACTTCAAACAATGCCAGGAGTGACCAGCTGGGGGAACTACAGTTTGATTTGGCAACATTGAGGATCCAAGTGATGGGGCAGCTAGTGGGCCAGATGGCTCTCATCCAAGACCTGTCTCAAAGACAAGAGGAACTCAGAGTTCTCGTCAACCAACTGCTTCGGAACAACCAACTGGGGCAAACATCTGAGGTTGAAGAGCAAGTCACCACTCAAGAAGACAAGGGGAAGGCTCCTCTGCTTGATTCAGGGTCACAATCCCAGCAACAACCTCGCCAGCGTCAACGGGGTAATCAGCATAATCAAAAAACGTCGGGAAGACAGTTCACAGAGACTAACATACCGTCATCTCTGATTCTGGAGCGCTTGTTGGAAGTCAATCTGACTTCTTTGAGGGATCCTATTCGGAAGCCCAATATCTCCTCTCCTAACTATCATCCCGATGCATTTTGTGTTTACCACTCCTACAGCCCGGGGCACGACACCGACGACTGTTGGGCCTTGAAGAACAAAATTCAAGATCTGATCGACATTGGAGTGCTGAGGTTCATGCCAGACGGCGAGATGCAAATCTTCTGTTGAGGAGTTCTCCACCTGATTTGACGAAGCTCAAACTGAAAGACTTTTGCTTCATTTGAGCTTTCAAAGTTGTAATTTCTTTTGTTATTCAAACAATTATCTGTTGATGTTAAACTCTGTTTCATTAATGCATTGCATATGTTTGTCTTGAATTCATCCATTCGTTTTCACTACTCTTGTGCTTTCTTTATGATATTTGACTCTTGATAAAAAGCCGCAAGCCTTTAGAGGGAGGATGACGAAACAATACCATAATCTCATTACAACAAGTGATTACATAAATGAAAGAAACAGGATACAAAAAGGGAGATTAGCCTTGATATGAAGATACTTAATTCTTTGTAATTCTAGGCGTTGATCACATAAAGCCTTCGGTTGATGAAGGGTCTCAAGCTTAGCATCAAGAGATTGGGCCTGATCAGCGTGTCTTAACCCTTCAGCCAGTTCCTCTTGGCTCTCTGACTCAGTGTTAACAGCGAGGAGTTCCTCCTTCTTTTTATCGTTGGCAGCAATTTTAGCTTCCAACTCTGCAATCTGCACCCTCATTTGAGCAGTGTCTCGATCTATCTCTTCGACCTCTTTTTGTCTAGCCTCCTGGGCCTTCGGCAGACTCGTTACCTTAGAAGCTGATTCGGTAGCAGCATGCCAGGCAGCAGCCACTTGACCATTGGTTTCCTCAATCTCACGATTAAGAGTCCTTTGACGATTATAATCCGCTGATACTTGGTCAATAATGGAGATTAAATCCAGGATAACGCTGGCCACGTACGGAGAAGCAATGAGGAGATCGACAACCCTCAGAGTAGTCTTCAGAAAAGAGGGAGCCGTGGGTTCCCCCTCCAAGGTTAACATTTAAATCTCTTTTGAATATTTGTGCCTTAACTTTTTGAAGGGCATCATCGAGAGGAGAGGTCGAAGTAGATCTTCCAGACACAGTTGAAGCACTATGATTAGAGGAACTTTCTCGACCTTCTAGAATTGCAGTCAAATAGCCTAAAGGATTTTGCTGTTTCAGCAAGGCCAAATCATCCTTAGTTCTAGATCCTATCGAAGGCTCTGTCACCCTATTGAATAGTGAAGGAGTGCCAATTTATTTACTGTGGTTTTTTGTAAACAACCGCTGATCCTCCAATAAGGAAAGTTCTTTTTGGTTACTTACGGGATCGATCAGATTGATCCCAGAACATATGCTAATTTTTTTTGTAAGACAAGCAATCAGGAAGAATGCACGTTCGACCAGAGGAAAGATACTTGAGATTTTGGAAAAGTAGACAGAAATGTAGAAATGCAGGTAAAGATACAAGAAAGATAACTTTGCAAAATAAGATTAAAGCAATTTAAAAGACTTTCATTAATAAAAATAGGTGTTTCCAACGTACATTTCTCACTTTTATCCTTTCTCACACAGCGGTTACTTAGACAATATTTGAGTGACTAGTACAATAGGTTGAACACCCTTTAAAAACTACACAAGTTTCCTATTTTATACTAAAAACTAAGTAACCGTCGAGGAACGACTCTGCGCTAAGATGAAGACAATTGTCTTTTGCATGTCCCTCGACCTCTAACTTCCAGCCACGTTGATTCTTCTTAGCCGCTAGCGAAACTGTCTTTCCCTCCAATAATTCAAATTCAAATGTCCCTCATATTATGTGTCAAAGCGAGGGTGTTTTCTCTTAGTCGAAGGTCATAAGTCCTCTTCAGTCGAAAACCCTGAAAGTGAGCCCTGGTCGAAGGCTCAAATACAACTTAGATCTTTTTCCTAAGTTATTTCATACGTCGAAACATTCTTGGCTTGGTTCATTCCAGTTTTTTGGTCTAAAAGACCAAATATAGTAAGTGTCGAATTCAGGATTCAACAAATTGCCCCCCAAGAATGTCTATTTCGACGCCCAAAGAAATAGCCATTCTTTGATCTTTCCATTCGACACCTGTCTTTCTAGTTATCCACAAAGACCTGACATGCGCTTTTCGTCTTCCAACAGCTGCTGCTTTCAAAAAATACCCATCATTACTCTTTCTCCAAGATGTATTTTCTAACTGTCGTTACCACACTGCCATGATGACCATATTCCTAGAACCTAGGCAAGCATGTCAAAACGTTTCCCAACGTCTGCACAGTAACTGCTTCATACTTCTCCATGTACCCCACTATCTTCATAGCATTAAATGGCCTTGACGAGACATATCCCTTTTTGAAGACTATAAATACATTTGGAACTTTCACCACTCCAAGCATTTCCAATTCTTCTGCTTTAAAACACCTTGTACTGTCAACTTCGTTTTCTCCAAATCTGCAACAATGGCTTTCCTTTCCAATGCACCAAACAATCCCCAACCTAAAAATGTTGATGATATACAAAGCCAACCAGAGATCTTTTCTACTAACCTTTCTCCTTCCTCGACTGATGGACTTCGGTTCGTTTCTAAACCCATGACGAGGGAGAGGCGAAAAGCATATGATTCCCAGCTCCTCATTCCCATTAGGTACTCTGAAGACATATATGCTATGTCTGGTCCTTTGTCTACGTGCGTCGATAATCCCATGAGGAATCGCGCCTTCTTCCCTACTCACCCAAGACTCATACCTATAGGTTGCGCGAAGAAGCCTAGGGATGATCCTGAAGACGCTACTCTGGCCAATCAGCAGCATGTTCAGACTACGGAGGACATTAACGTTCAATTTATGAACAAAGGGACCAGGATCTTTCGATCATGCCCTAACCTTTCCTCAGAGTACTCAGATTGGTTGAATAAGGTGGAGAAGGCGCAAACCTCCGTCTGGAAGGAAATGGGAATACACGATTTTGCAATGTTGTCAAAGACATGATTGTATTATTGTCCCCTCATGTTGGTATCTTCGCTATATTTCTGGGATAGCGCACATTTTACCTTCCATCTTCCCTGTGGGATGGTGACCCCCACTCTATTCGACATAGCCACAATTACCGGTCTTCGACCGACTGGCGATTATTTCGATCCTGAGGATTTGTCTGAAGATGTTATTGGGTTTGCAGCTACAAAACTCACCTACACCACTTTTATCAATCACTTCTATGATAAAGCCTCCAGTACTGTGTCGGAGGTGGAGCATATAGCCTTTTTGTCTATGTCGTTATCCCATTTTGTTTTTTGCACTAAGTCACTTCAGGTGACTAAGAAAATGCTCACGCTCGCGACGCAGCTTCATCACGGCTATCCCCTTTGTCTGGCCGAATTGATTTTGGCCAATATATATGACTCCATCAGTAATGGTGTGACCCAACTCAAGGTTATAGGGGACAGGGCGAGGCTACTGCTTTCTGGTCCTTTTTGGCTTCTCCAAGTTTGGCTCAATGCCACCTTTGAATCCTTTCTTCCTCAGAAGAATAAGATTAATGAAGCGGCCCCAGAAATCCTGAACAGGAGGGTCGAAGGTACCAGGCTTACACTGTTGACTCCTATTGATGAAGGCCAACATTTTCAGAAGGCTTTCACAAGTTTCGTGATGATGTTTGCAGAGCGCAAACATTTTGTTTCGACCATGGCTCCTTTTTCCAGTCAAAAAGTTGGTCCATAATGGTTCACCAGACCATTTCCTTTGACTGAGGAGGAAGACTTTGTAATCTCAAGCCTCAACTCAACTTTAGTTTTGATGAAAGACAAAAAATCACTATGGCAAGAAGGAAAAGAAGTGGAATTAGCTTAAAGCATCATTCACTCAAAGCTTCAAGGATCATGGCAAGCAAACAAGTATATCAATTCTCATTTGAACTAAATTGATTAGAAATGCTCAAAAATGGTATACACACTTGCCACAACACTTCACTTAAAGTTTAAAGCAAATTCTAAGTTTTTCACTAATGTAAATCGATTAACACATCATGTAAATCGATTTACACATGTTTTTTCAAAAATGATTGCCCCTGGAAGCAATCGATTTACATGGAGTGTAAATCGATTGATTACTGAACTGAGTTAATTTTTTAACACTAGTAAATCGATTAACACATCATGTAAATCGATTTACACTTCAAATATTTTGAAAACAAGAACGTTACAAACCCGTGCAATCGATTTACATCTAATGCTAATCGATTTACACGTTGTAATTTTTGAAAAATCTTAACTTGATTTAAGATATCCTTCACACCTTTTCTCCAATGGTTGCATGGTCATACATTGCATCTTCTCAAGTTTTACAAACAGAAAAGTGGTATCCATTTGGAAAGTTATCTTGATTGCTTTAAATACTAAAACTTTCAAATTATAAAACAACTCTTCTCTCATGCAATAATTCTGAACTTTGTAAAATATTCAAACTTCATATTTCTTATTTTTTAAGAACAAAGATTTTCTGCACTTTCACACATATAAGAACAGAAATCTTTGAGCATTTTCTAACCATTGTGTTACAGTTTGAATTTCTTACAAGAGAAGAAAGAAGAAACTTCATTGAAGTCACTCTATGTGATCAACATCTTTCAAGAAATCATATTTCATAGAATTATACTAAGTGTAACTTATTTCCAGGATTGTTCGAATTAAGTATTAGAATACTTTTGTACCTTGTTGTCCATTGTTGGAAACAAGAGGTATCTTTTGAGAGGATTGTTCTCAAGAGACTTATTGGAAATCCAAGAGGGTGTTCTTGGTATTTGTTAGTGTCTTTAGTTGATAAGACTAGGAAGAGTCTTGTAAAAGTTCTAACAAAATAGTGAAATCTCTTGCGTGTTTGCAAGGGGACTGGACGTACTTCCGGGGTGTGGAAGGAACCAGGATAAATCTCCGTGTCTCTTTACTTTCTGCACTTTACCGTTTTCCATAGCACTAAAACAAAACCAGAAAGTGTAAAATAAATCAAAAATCAACCACCACCTAATTCACCCCCCCCCCCCCCTCTTAGGCGCAATCTTAAACTTACAATTGGTATCAGAACAGGTTATAGGTAACCTGCTCCTAGAGATCCAAAATGGCTTCCGCAAATCAACAACCCGTTTTCAGAGATGGTGGTAGTAACAACAAGCCTCCTATATTTTGTGGCGAATACTTTGATTTTTGGAAAATACGCATGAGGGTGCATCTAGAATCACAAGGAGAAGAAATTTGGGATGCCGTAGAAAATGGTCCATTCATTCCTATAACAGTTATCAACGGTGTCGGCACGGCTAAACCCAAAACTACATGGGATGATGACGACAAGAAAAAAGTCCTCTATGATAAAAAGGCCGTAAATCTACTTCAAGGTGCACTATGCATGGATGAGTTCTTTCGTGTATCTGCATGTAAATCGGCGAAAGAAATATGGGACACCTTGGTACAAACACATGAAGGAACCGTTGAAGTTAAGAGATCAAGGCTGTATACTTTAAGTCAAGAATACGAGTTATTCCGAATGCAGCCCGGAGAAACCATTATCGACCTACAAAAGAGATTCATCCACTTAACAAATCACGTAAGTGCTCTTGGTAAAGCCTTGACAAATGATGAACTCAACTTGAAAGTCCTTAGATCATTAACTAGGGAATGGCAACCAAAGGTAACGACAATCTCGGAAAAGAAGAGTCTCTCCGTAATGACTTCCGCTACATTATTTGGCAAACTTTAAGAATACGAAACGGAACTCGGTAGACTTGAAAAACATGAGAATATAGAAAAGAAATCCAAAAACATTTCTTTAAAAATTAATTCAAAGGAAGTAGTAAAAGAAGACAATCCGGAAGAAGATGAAAATTTCATGCTTCTTGTTAAAAGACTTGGGAAGTTTTCTGGAAGAAATGACAAGGGCGGATCTCATGCAAATAAGAGAAAGCACTTCAAGAAAAGAGAAGCCTCCACATCAACACAAGATGTCTCATGTTATGAATGTGGAAAGCAAGGACATATCAAGCCAAACTGTCCAAATCTCCCAAAGAAAAACAGATTCAAAGGAAAGGACTCAAAACACAAGAAAGCCTACATAGCATGGGAAGATAATGATATGAGTAGTACATCGGAATCGGAAAGCGACGAATGTGCAAATTTAGCCTTAATGGTATCGCATCACTCCGACGAAGAAGAAGAGGTTAGTAATGAATTTAGTCTTTTTGATGATGATGTTCAAGGTTCCATTGATGAACTCTTGAAAGAATGCAAAAGTTTATACAAAAAGGTGTCAAGCCAAGAAAAAGAACTTCTAATTTGTCACGAAAAAATTGACACCATGACTAAAGATTTTGATCTTCAAAAATAGAATTTTATAAAAGAAAAGGAAAACTTTACATGCACCAAGTGTGAATCAAATGTCTTTCAAATTGTTCAATTGAAAAGAGTCATTGAACGATATGAAAAAGGACAAATAGGATTGGAAGGATTACTAAGCCAACAACGTTATCCAAATGATAAAAGAGGTCTTGGTTATGTGAATACTAAGAAATCAAGTAACAATCCCACTGTTTTTTGTAAAGGCTAGTAATAGTTCCAATCCCAAGATAGTAGAAAATAAGCAAGTTTTTCATAATCATCAAAAGAAAAAGCCTAATGTATCTAAAAGAAAACAAATTCCTAGATACAAGAGCAAATTTGTTCCAAACTGTTTTTACTGTGGTATTGTTGGACACACACCTAATGCATGCTATATTAGAAATTTCAGTATGGCTAGTGGACACTATGCATGGGTGAAAAAGGGAACTAACTATGAAGGACCCAAGGCCACTTGGGTACCTAACAAGAAATAATTTGTTTTTGTAGGTATGCTTGAAATCCACATCAAACCTTTGGTATCTTGACAGTGGATGTTCAAAGCATATGACAGGAGATGTACACCAATTTTCATATCTAGTACATAAAGCCAAAGGATGATTTGTCTATGAAGGTACAATGTCTCATGGTAAACAACAATGACGCTTGGTTATGGAACAAGAGGATTGCTCACATACACATGGAGCACTTGAACAAATTAGTTAAGCATGACTTAGTTATTGGTCTACCAAAGATGAAATTCATCAAAGACAAATTATGTAGTGCATGCCAAAAGGGAAAACAAACCAAATCAACTTTCAAACCAAATAATGTGGTTTCAACAACAAGACCACTTCAATTGTTGCACATGGATCTTTTTGGTCCATCTAGAACAAGAAGCTTCAGAGGTAACATTTATGCTTTAGTTATTGTAGATCATTTTTCCCGTTTTACTTGGACTTTGTTTTTAGTTCACAAAAATGACGCATTCAAGGCATTCAAGAGATATGAAAAATAAGTTCAAAATGATAAGTCATTAAAGATAACATCAATCCGAAGTGATAATGGTGGAGAGTTCCAAAACAGTCTGTTTGAAGAATTTTGTGAAGAAAATGGGATCTTCCACAATTTTCAGCACCAAGAACTCCACAACAAAATGGAGTAGTTGAAAGGAAAAATAGGTCTTTGATAGAACTTGCAAGAACCATGCTAAGTGACTCAAGTTTGCCTAAATATTTTTGGGCGGATGCAGTAAGCACGGCATGTTACGTAAGCAATCGCGTGATCATAAGACCTATACTAAAGAAAACTCCATATGAGATTTACAAAGGAAGAAAACCAAATATCTCTCACTTTCACATTTTCGGGTGCAAATGTTTTGTCCTTAACAACGACAAAGACAATCTCGGTAAGTTCAATGAAAAATCGGATGAAGGTTGTAATACTGATCGCAAAAGTACAAGTGGAACATGTCACATTCTCAGAAATGCCTTGGTTTCATGGTCATGCAAAAAGCAAGCAAGCGTCGCTCTCAGCACTGCCGAAGAAGAATACATTGCGGCTGGAAGTAGATGCGCTCAAATTCTTTGGCTAAAACAACAGTTACTTGACTATGGAGTAAACCTTGGATGCATTCCACTTCGATGTGATAACACAAGCGCAATCAACATTACAAGAAATCCAGTTATGCATTCCCGGACAAAACACATTGACATCAGACACCATTTCATCAGAGATCACGTACTCAAAGGAGATGTCGAGATTACTTTTGTGGACACTCAAAATCAAATCGCGGACATTTTCACAAAACCACTTGCAGAGGATGCATTCTTCAAAATTCGTTGTGAACTCGGAATTCTAGATGAACAAGATATATAAGGTGCACTCTATCCTTAACTATACATTAATGTACATATATATGGGCTTAGAAAATGTTTCAAATGTTAAAAATATTTTTTTTAAATTTTTTTTAAGTAAATCGATTTACCACTGAAGCAAAACTCTTTTTTAATAAAAATTTTTTTTAAGTAAATCGATTTGTCACTAAAGCAAAACTCTTTTTTAATAAAATCTTTTTGAGTAAATCGATTTACCAAGTATGTAAATCGATTTACCACTGAACCAAAATCAATTTTAATAAAATATTTTTTTGTGTAAATCGATTTATCAAATGGGCAAATCGATTTATCACTGAAACTGAAGCATTTTTATTTAATTCTTCACTATGCAAATCGATTGATCCTACACACCAATCGATTTACACTTGTTCAGCATGTGATATTTTTATGAGTCTTTAATATATTGGCCAACCTTACCTTGACTCTCAACCTCCCACCTTCTTTTTGACCAATCATGTAACCTTGACCAACCCTACTCAATTAAGTCTCATAAAGACCTCACTTACCCTACTCTACTATTTAATCTCACCAAAACTCCCTCACTATCTCATAACACCAAAACTCACTCACTATCTCATAACAACACCAAAAAATATCTATCTTCCTTACTCAAAACCCTAACCATCGCCATGGCTCCCAAAAGAAAAGCAACAGCCTCAGAAAAAGGAAAGAAGAAAACTATTGCAGCCTCTGAAAACTCATTGCTCGAGTACCTCTCGGATACACAACGTGAAAGATTCATCAAGCACTTTCAAAGGAAAATAATTCCAGCTCCCAAATTCGGTATGTTATCTACCTTTCCCGATGAATGCTTCACTTTTCATAGGGATTTAATTGCTTATGGGTTAGAACCGTTAATATCATCACGTGGTTACTATTATCTCGATCTAGTTCGAGTATTTTATAGCAACATGCATTATGATAACAACAAATGCTATACCCATGTGCTCGGAATAAGAATTTCTCTGCATTCAAAAACAATAGGCAGAATTTTGAACATCCCATATACTGGAAGTTCTCTCTATGACCCAGAGGATGTTGACTGGGAAAATTATAGGAAGAGAGAATTCTTCTACAGCATTGGCCGATTGTCAGAAGCAGAATACCGTGCAAAGCGGATCCGTAGTCTTGGCGGTGTTATTCCGGCTCGGGACACTTGGAGTGCTGGTAATTTTCACATTGATGATAGATTGTTCCATTATTTTCTGGTATATATTTTATTTCCTAGAGCAGGAAATCACTGTACTGTAACCGATCTAGAATTGCAAATTCTCTATGCAAGGAAAAATGGCATTTCGGTAAACTGGGCTAAACTGATTGTGCTGCATATGCTAAGAGTTGCCACAAGGGATACTTTTCTGCCATATGAATACTTCATCACAAGGATCTTGGAAGCATTTGATATTGATTTTACTGGGTTTGAGAGGGTTGAAATTGATCCAATCAGCAAGAGGATCTCCATCAAAAATGTTGATTCTCGGATGGGTGTTCATTTCGATTCTGAAGCAAGAACCATCACATATATTGGAGAGGATGTTGTAGGTGATGAAGGCAATAATGCGGATGAAGAAGAAAATGAAGTTCCTCCTCCTACTGCCTCTCCTGGTCCAACCAACCAAGATGTTATGGATTATATGACTCAACAGTTTTCATACCTCTACTCACATCTCCATATTCCTCCATACGATCCAAACAATCCAGCACTTCCACCTCCTCAATACACCGAACCACCTCTACAACAACAGTTTCCATATCAAGGACCCTTCTAATATTTTCCTGGCCAATATTATTAAATTCCTGTTCTTTATCATTATGTTTTTTTGTTTGATAATTGCTTCAAGTGTTAGTTTTGTATTATGTGTATTTGAACTCTGTACGATATTTTTAGAAATTTGCGTTTTAGTTTATGTTCATATCTGTTTCAAATTGTTATAAGTATCATCTTATGTTACATCTTTCCCTTCTTTTTGATAATGTCAAAGGGGGAGAAGGATGTGATAGCACTTTATGGTTGTTTGTTTCAGTTTTCTTTTCAGGGCAAGTTTTCAAATCTTTTTCTCCATAGGGGGAGAAATCTATCTTAGGGGGAGAAAACTCCTTTTGCTCCAATTCTGAACAACTCATAAAGAAAGATGGTTTGTCATCATCAAAAAGGGGGAGAATGTAATCTCAAGCCTTAATGCAACTTTAGTTTTCATGAAAGACAAACAAGCACTATGGCAAGAAGGAAAAGAAGTGGAATTAGCTTAAAGCATCATTCACTCAAAGCTTCAAGGATCATGGCAAGCAAACAAGTATATCAATTCTCATTTGAACTAAATTGATTAGAAATGCTCAAAAATGATATACACACTTGCCACAACACTTCACTTAAAGTTTAAAGCAAATTCTAAGTTTTTCACTAATGTAAATCGATTAACACATCATGTAAATCGATTTACACATATTTTTTTAAAACTGATTTCCCCTGGCAGCAATCGATTTCCATGGAGTGTAAATCGATTGATTACTGAACTGAGTTAATTTTTTAACACTAGTAAATCGATTAACACATCATGTAAATCGATTTACACTTCAATTTTTTTGAAAACAAGAACGTTACAAACCCGTGAAATCGATTTACATCTAATGCTAATCGATTTACATGTTGTAATTTTTGAAAAATCTGAACTTGATTCAAGATATCCTTCATACCTTTTCTCGAATGGTTGCATGGTCATACATTGCATCTTCTCAAGTTTTACAAACAGAAAAGTGGTATCCATTTGGAAAGGTATCTTGATTGCTTTAAATACTAAAACTTTCAAATTATAAAATAACTCTTCTCTCATGCGATAATTCTGAACTTTGTAAAATATTCAAAAACTTCATATTTCTTATTTTTTAAGAACAAAGATTTTATGCACTTTCACACATATAAGAACAGAAATCTTTGAGCATTTTCTAACCATTGTGTTACAGTTTGAATTGCTTACAAGAGAAGAAAGAAGAAACTTCATTGAAGTCACTCTATGTGATCAACATCTTTCAAGAAATCATATTTCATAGAATTATACTAAGTGTAACTTATTTCCAGGATTGTTGGAATTAAGTATTAGAATACTTTTGTACCTTGTTGTCCATTGTTGGAAACAAGAGGTATCTTTTGAGAGGATTGTTCTCAAGAGACTTACTGGAAATCCAAGAGGGTGTTCTTGGTATTTGTTAGTGTCTTTAGTTGATAAGACTAGGAAGAGTCTTGTAAAAGTTCTAACAAAATAGTGAAATCTCTTGCGTGTTTGCAAGGGGACTGGACGTACTTCCGGGGTGTGGAAGGGACCAGGATAAATCTCTGTGTCTCTTTACTTTCTGCACTTTACCGTTTTCCATAGCACTAAAACAAAACCAGAAAGTGTAAAATAAATCAAAAATCAACCACCACCTAATTCACCCCCCCCCCCCCCCTCTTAGGCGCAATCTTAAACTTACAGACTTGAATAATAAATATGTGGGCATGTGTGAATCGTTTCTTCGCCCTAGAATCATGCCATTGAGATTCAAGAGCTCCAAAAATCAATTAAGCTTGATTGATTATCAACCAAACCTTGTCTCTCGACAATTTGGTATTGTCCAGTCACTTCCCTCACCCATATATCCTCGAGAGAAGCTGCTATTATTTTACAACGCAGACTACTCAGAAGATGCTGCTACCAAGCATATTGGTAGGTATGTTGGTCGAACCGTACTAACCATGTTCGACTTTAACCTCAATTTTTTGAGTTCTGGTAATTTTAAGGGGTGGTGGAGATAGTATTATGATGAAGAGTTCTTCGATGAGAAGGACTTCGCCCACCACCTTCGTGAGGCGTTTAAGCTGGTTCTCGACAGGGTCAAGAAAGGTATTACTTCTTTTCTTTCTCTTCGCTTCAAATTTATCATTCGACGCTCGATTAACTTTAGTTTTTTTTTTGTTTAGCTGTCAAGAGAACCACTTCGAAGAAGGCTGCTGAAAGCACAAAAGGGAGAGATTCTTCTGTCAACCCCTCTCCCAAGGTATTCACTTTCTTTCATACCCTTATATTCTATGATTATCCGACATGGGTACTGATTTCTTTGACTTGTATTTCTGGGTATTCAGAAGACTACCCCCAAAAAACAGAAGGTTCAGGAGATCGAAATCTCTAGTGACGAAGAAGAGGAATCTCCTCCTGTTCCTATGAAGAGACAAAGGTTAATGAAACCAGTTCCTGCCGTTGAGTTTCGTCCCGAAATTAGGATTAAGACTACAGCTGCGAGGCCTCCTCCTGTAGTTATCAAAGAGCCTACTGAACAGGAAATAGCTGCCAGGTTAAACAACCCTAGCGAGAGCGATAACTCCAGTCCCGGTGCTGAAATCCCGATCCAGGTATTTTCTTCTACAGACCATCATTTACTTCTCGAACTCCCCTTTTTCTTTACGAGAATTCTGAAAGAAACAGACTTCTTTTATTTTCCAGGACACTGCTGGCACCTCCAACCAAGTCCCTACTCCTGTCGAAGGCTCTGTCACCCTATTGAATAGTGAAGGAGAGCCTACTTATAGGCCTTCTTCAGCGAAAGGCTCTTTCATGAGTTCATCTGATGAAGTGAATCAAACTTCCGAACCTCAGCACGAAACCATAGAGGAAGTCAATGAAGAAGGCCCTGTAGGAAATCATGAAGAGACTAGGGCTCCGTTGGTTGACGTGCAAGAAACTAAAGAGGAAAGGACCCCTAATGTTGAGACTGTGATAGCGAGGGAGAATGAAGGGATCCCAGAAGCTGATGGCGAAGAGGGTTCTGCTGAAGGAAACCAGAATCCTACAGACACTGAGGTAATTCCAGAGCAGGTGGACAACGAAAGTGTCCCTTCGACAGGATCTAGAACTAAGGAGGATTTGGCCTTGCTGAAACATCAAAATCCTTTAGGCTATTTGACTTCAATTCTAGAAGGTCGAGAAAGTTCCTCTGATCATAGTGCCTCAACTGTGTCTGGAAGATCTACTTCGACCTCTCCTCTCGATGAGGCCCTTCAAAAAGTTAAGGCACAAATCTTCAAAAGAGATTTAATGTTAACCTTGGAGGGGGAACCCACGGCTCCCTCTTTTCTGAAGACTACTTTGAGGGTTTTCGATCTTCTCGTTGCTTCTCTGGACGTGGCCAGCGTTATCCTGGATTTAATCTCCATTATTGACCAAGTATCAGCGGATTATAACTGTCAAAGGACTCTTAATCGTGATATTGAGGAAACCAATGGTCAAGTGGCTGTTGCCTGGCACGCTGTTATTGAATCATCTTCTAAGGTAAAGGGTATGTCAAAGGCCCAGGAGGCTAGACAAAAAGAGGTCGAAGAGATAGATCGAGACACTGCTCAAATGAGGGTGCAGATTGCAGAGTTGGAAGCTAAAATTGCTGCCAACGATAAAAAGAAGGAGGAACTCCTCGCTGTTAACACTGAGTCAAAGAGCCAAGAGGAACTAGCTGAAGGGTTAAGACACACTGATCGGGCCCAATCTCTTGATGCTAAGCTAGAGACCCTTCATCAATCGAAGGCTTTATGTGATCGACGCCTAGAATTACAAAGAATTAAGTATCTTCAGATCAAGGCTAATCTCCCTTTTTGAATCTTGTTTCTTTCATTTATGTAATCACTTGTTGTAATGATTTCAAATCCATTTTGTCTATTTTAATGAAAAATTAAGTTTCCATTTTGGCATTCTCTATTCAACGGTGACTATATATTACTTATTTTTACCTCTTGAAGTGTAGGTCTATACGCTTTCAAGTATTTACCATTCACCTTCAAAAGTATTTGATCTTCGCTTAACTCTTCAATCTCATAGGCTCCGCCAAAGAAAGCCTGGATAATCCTGAAAGGTCCCTCCCACTTAGGAGACCATTTTCCAAAATTTCTATCTTTTCGATCCATCGGAAGAATTACTTTCCATACTAGATCCTCAGGCAGAAATGTCTTAGGTTTCACTCTGCGATTATAGGATTTCTCAACTCGCTTCTTCTGCAGTCTCAAAAGATCCATATCTTTCAACCTTTCTTCGTCTAAGTCAACTAGTTCGTCTAACATCATATTCCAATAGACCTCAGAAGGGATATCACGATGTATCTGAATCCTTGTCGCCTGCAGGTGGATTTCCACTAGCAACACTGCATCATGACCATACGTTAGGCGAAATGGTGTTGTTTCCGTGGCTTCTTTTGGACAAGTTCGACATGCCCATAGCACTTGATCCAGCGTCTTGTGCCAGTTTCTAGGTTTCTTTCCCACGTGTTTCTTTATTAAGTTGATCACTACATTATTCACTGCTTCGACCCGGCCATTAGGTTGTGCATAATAAGGTGTAGATGTTAACAATTTAAACCCCATTTCCGCAGCAAAGTCTTGCATCTTTCGACCAGTTAAGACTGACCCTTGGTCTGTAGTTATTGTTTTGGGAATTCCCAATCTATATATGATGTACTTTTGAATGAATTCAATGACATTCTCTTGGTCTACATTGAATAAAGGGATTGCTTCAATCCACTTAGTAAAATAATCAATGCCCACCAATATATATTTCTGGCTTTTAGAAGATGCTGGTCGAATTTCTCCAATAAGATCTAAAGCCCATCCTCTAAAAGGCCAAGGTTTCACAATCGAGTGAAGTTCGCTTGCTGGCACATGCTAAATACCTGTATGTATTTGACATTCTTGGCATCCTTTTGAAAACTCAACACAATCTTTTAACATAGTGGGCCAATATAATCCTTGTCAAAACAATAACCATTTCATCTTTTGGCCTACTTGGTGTGCTCCACATGCCCCGGCGTGTGTGGTGGAAAGAGCTACGTATGCTTCTACTTCACTTAGGCATTTCAGAAGCACACCTTCAGGTGTTTTCTTGAATAATTCATTTCCCATCAACACATAACTCAGTGCTCTATATTTTATTTTCCGTTCTGTCGAAGCCGTTGGATTTTGTAAATAATCCACTACAGGCTTTCTCCAATCTTGTTCTGTTAGATTGTCTATGAACGAAATTTCAAAATTTTCGTGATCAGTGCATCCCAATGTTGTGGTCCTTAAATCCAATGGAGATAACTTAGTGGAAGTTAGTCTCCCTCTAACTTCGATTGCTTGTTGTTGCCTGTCTTTTGAAACTTTATACCCAGAAGCAATCTGCGCCAAGTCGTTAGCTACTTGATTTTCCAATCTGGGTTTATGTCGAATGTTAACTACTTCGAAGTTCTTCAACAACCGTCTGGATATTACGAAAAACATGATAAGATTTTCTTTTATGCATTTGTATTCTTTCGTAATTTGTTTTAGGACTAACTCCGAGTCTCCCATTATTTCGACCTGAGTGGTTTGTGCCTTCTCCACCTTATTCAACCAATCTGAGTACTCTGAGGAAAGGTTAGGGTATGATCGAAAGATCCTGGTCCCTTTGTGCATAAATTGAAGGTTAATGTCCTCTGTAGTCTGAACATGCTGCTGATTGGCCGGAGTAGCGTCTTCAGGATCATCCCTAGGCTTCTTCGCGCAGCCTATAGGTCTGAGTCTTGGGTGAGTAGGGAAGAAGGCGCGATTCCTCATAGGATTCTCGATGCACGTAGAAAAAGGACCAGACATAGCATATATGTCTTTAGAGTACCAAACGGGAATGAGGAGTTGGGAATCATATGCTTCTCGCCTCTCCCTCGTCATGGGTTCAGAAACGAACTGAAGTCCATCAGTCGAGGAAGGAGAAGGGTTAGTAGAAAAGATCTCTGGTTGGCTTTGGATATCATTAGCATTTTTAGGTTGGGGATTGTTTGGTACATTGGAAAGGAAAGCCATTGTTGCAGATTTGGAGAAAACGAAGTTGATAATACAAGGTGTTTTAAAGCAGAAGATTTGGAAATGCTTGGAGCGATGAAAGTTCTAAATGAGAAGGCTCAGGAGTATTTATAGTCTTCAAAAAGGGATATGTCTCGTCAATGCCATTTAATGCTGTGAAGATAGTGGGGCACGTGGCGAAGTATGAAGCAGTTACCATGCAGACGTTTGGAAACATTTTGACATGCTTGCCTAGGTTATAGGAATATGGTCATCATGGAAGTGTGGTAACGGCAGTTAGAAAAGACATCTTGGAGAAAGAGTAATGATGGTTTTTTTTAAAGCAGCAGCTGTTGGAAGACGAAAAGCGCACGTCAGGACTTTGTGGACAACTAGAAAGACAGGTGTCGAATGGAAAGATCAAAGAATGGATATTTCTTTGGGCGTCGAAATAGACATTCTTGGGGGGGAATTTGTTGGCTCCCGAATTCGACACTTACTATATTTGGTCTTTTAGACAAAAAACTGGAATGAACCAAGCCAAGAATGTTTCGACGTATGAAATAACTTAGGAAAAAAGATCTAAGTTGTATTTGAGCCTTCGACCAGGGCTCACTTTCAGGGTTTTCGAATGAAGAGGACTTATGACCTTAGACTAAGAGAAAACACCCTCGCTTTGACACATAATACGAGGTACATTTGAATTTGAATTATTGGAGGGAAAGACAGTTTCGCTAGCGGCTAAGAAGAAGCAACGTGGCTGGAAGTTAGAGGTCGAGGGACATGCAGAAGACACTTGTCTTCATCTTAGCGCAGAGTCGTTCCTCGATGGTTACTTAGTTTTTAGTATAAATTAGGAAACCTGTGTAGTTTTTAAAGGGTGTTCAACCTATTGTACTAGTCACTCAAATATTGTCCAAGTAACCGTTGTGTGAGAAAGGATAAAAGTGAGAAATGTACGTTGGAAACACCTTTTTTTATTAATTAAAGTCTTTTACATTACTTTAATCTTATTTTTCAAATTTATCTTTCTTGCATCTTTACCTGCATTTCTATATTTCTGTCTACTTTTCCAAAATCTCAAGTATCTTTCCTCTGGTCGAACGTGCGTTCTTCCTGATTGTTTGTCTTACATAAAAAATTAGCATATGTTATGGGATCAATCTGATCAATCCCGTAAGTAACCAAAAAGAACTTTCCTTTTTGGAGGATCAGCGGTTGTTTACCAAAAACCACGGTAAACACCCTACTATCCAGGTTCGTTCTCACAACCCTACTATCCAGGTTCGTTCTTACAACCCTACTATCCAGGTTCCTTCTCACAACCCTACTATCCAGGCTTTCACTTCAAAGTAACCCTACTATCCAGGTTCCTTATCATAACCTTACCGTCCAGGTTTCTTTTATCTTACCTCCAGACAACAATTTACAACACGGTAAAACCTGGACCTGACCAGTTTCGGTCAATTTCACCTTTCCCCAGTAAGTTATGATGCAGCCTGTACACTGACCAGATATGTAGTTCACCTCCGCTTCCTCAAGCAGGAGTTAATTCCCCAGTAGATTAACGGACAAATGAAGCTCCTAAAATTCTATTTCTCCCAAGACAGATACCAACATTCCTCAGTAGATTCCTCCTCAACGACAGGAGCAAGGACTCTCATCAAAAGAATATCTCAGGAAATCAACATCCTTTAGATGGCATCTTTAAGCCCATCTCCAATGATGCTCCGTCACATCTTAGATGGCATCTTTAAGCCCATCTCTGACAATTATCTAGCTAATTCCAAATGGCATATATAAGCCCATTCCTGATATCACAAATCAAGTATCACTTCATGCGAGTGCAAATTTCTGGGCACTCTAGTGTTCAATAATCTTCCACCTTCAGATCATGAAAGGCAGACAAGCCAATCTACATCCTCAGGTTTAAGAAGATTGAACAGGGGCAGGTGTTATACCCCAAAATTTGACCTCTCATTTTACTCAATACATACTCCTAGAGATCCTCAATTTGCTCAAGTTTGCCCAAGAGTTCACCAGACAAACTCTCTCCTAAGGCAGTGTGTCTCAAATTAGGGTTTCCATTTTCATCAATATAGGTGAAATCCAAAGACCTCATATGCTCTCCATGGTCTTAATATGTTCTCAAGACCCTCCATGTCAAATTTCAAGCACTGCATAAGAAGTTTTCTCAGTCAACTGCTCAGATGCTTGAGAATCGACTATATTAGGTCAAAAGTCAATTGTGGCCCACATACAGTCAAAATTCAAGATTGTTGGTCAATATCAACATTTTGAAGTAATATCCATCATTTGATCAAGGGTCGATCATGATTCTTCAAGGAATGCCCTAAATTCATCAAAACCCAAAAGTTGCTAAATTAGGGTTTCTCAGGAAAAGTCAGCCAAACTTTGACCAAGCATAACTTCCACATACTTTATCAAAAATTTTCCATCTAAGGCTCATTTTTAAGAGGATGCAATTCCATACAACTCATCTTCATCCCACAAGTTCAAAATATGCACTCATAAAAATATATGAATTTCCACATTATAGGTCCTTTTAAAAAGTCAATAAAAACACTTTTTGGGCCAAAGCTTCTTACATGAACATGGAAGACCCAATTAAAATGAGACCAAAAGGGTTTCTTAGGGGACATCCTAAGATTTCTAAAAAGTATAGGAACACCTATCTAGGGTTAAAATTGGAGGAGATATGCCTTGTCAAAGTTTACCTTTTTTGCAAAATTGCCAAAGGTCAAATATGCTCAAAAGTGCATTTTTTTTACCAAATGGGCTTAGCATTTCATGATTTCACCTCACTTGTAGCATGGTCCACGACCCAAATGTTCACTCACATATTATTTTCTTCATTATTTATTTTATTTTTATTTTTTATTTATTAAAAATTGAATAAAATCAAATAATTGGTAAATAATATCAAAGATATGTTTTGATATGATTTTTGGACAGGATCTCAATCAAATTATGCTGAGATATCAAGACCAAATCGAATCAAGCATGATTGGTACAAAAATGGGATGATTTGGCTCAATATAGAAGGTTTGCATATGGATGAAAAATCAAATCAAATCTTCCAAAATTCCAAAGATATCATCTGTTTTTGCAACCCTAATTCGCTCTAGCATATATAATGAACAAGAACCAAGGATAAAACAAGGTTGGCAGGCGTAAAAAGGCAGAACAAAATTCCAATTTTTCAAAGAAAAGTGCAGATCCAATCTTGCTCCACAGGCCAGTTCAAAGCGTTCTAAGGATCAAACGATATTCATTGGGAGTTTCTGAAGCTATCCTAATCATTTGCAAGGTCTGAAGCATCAAGAAACGCAAGCTGTAACTCACACGGTTTGCATTTTTTTTCAAAACCAATTGCTGTAATTCCTGCATCATTAGCATGTTTAATTGGTATATTTGTGATGTTTGAGATATTTGCAACATGACTGTATGATTCAATTGTATTTTTGATGCCTATATCTAGATCTGCCATTGCTAGGTTTTCTATGTGCGTTTTAGGGTTTTTGCATACAGGTAAAATCAGGCCATGAACAAGATACCATGATGATTGTGACATCAAGACCAATTGGATTCTGGTCTCCAATTTCATTTATCATGCATTTTATGAGTTTTTGAAGGTGACAGGGCTATAGCTACAGATGCACGACTGTAGGTAAAAGGTATATAGATAAGACGACGGAGCCTTGGAGAAGAAGAATAGGCGACAGCCAATCAGTGGCCATTTGAAATCTCACACGCGTTTCCCACTAACTCATTTATTTTGTTATATTATTTTTTTCCAGTATAATGACAACTAAACAAATTGGCCCAGTGGAAGAGCGCGCTAGTGGTAAGCATAAGGACCTGGGTTCTATCCCAGGTCCCAACAATTTACTTTGTATTATTTTGCCTTTGCAGATTCAGTGCATCACACGCTCAAACGCCTATCATGTGTCGTCACTTCCAACCAACAGATCATAGCTTCTTCAGATCTAATGCTTCAAGCTTGAAGAAGCATGGTGTACCTTCAGGAGAGTGCTACACAGGATCTCACGCAGGCGGGTGGGCCAACAGTCTTGGGCCTAACAAATTCAATTCCTCACAACCCCAGATTTGCTATTCAAGACAGGCCCATTTTCTTTTCTTTATTTATTTCTTTTATTTTAATTATTTTTTTAAATTATTTTTCACCAAATTAATTACTTTTTATTAATCATAAAATCAATAAATCACAAAACACCAAAAAAGCTTTTTTTAAATAAAATATTTATTTTAATTTAATTAGAAATATAGGTTAATTTAATTTCTTTTTTCATAATTAAAAGCAATTAGAAATTAGGGTTTTAATTAATGTGCAATTAAATTCTTTTCTCAAATAAAAATGTACAAAAAATATTTTTCTCTCAATTAGGGTCTTAGGTTATTTTTTTTTAAGCGTCCTCGCATTTAACTCGCCACATGTTTAATTAATTCTTTTCATATTTTTGTAACTGCCAATAGTTTGTAATAGTTAAACTAGGGTTTTCATTTATCGCTTTGTCCCCGATTTTGGTTATGTAATTAATCCCTATCCCCGAAGCCTTGTAATAGCTAGGTTTATTTTCTCGCACTTTTAATTTCCGTAATCTTTAACTGTTAGATGCATGGTTAATAGGATTGTATGGAAAGATATTTGAAAATTAAAACAGTAGCTCACTTAATGTGCAAAGACTAATTAACTGAAAAAATCACGTGCACATATTTCACTCCTAGGGTTTGCCTCACTTCGGTTGCCTTCGGTAAAATAGTCATTTAAG
Source organism: Vicia faba (assembly GCA_948472305.1). Classification (NCBI taxonomy): domain Eukaryota; kingdom Viridiplantae; phylum Streptophyta; class Magnoliopsida; order Fabales; family Fabaceae; genus Vicia; species Vicia faba. The sequence continues at coordinate 224,118,992 of OX451735.1, forward strand.
CATAGGAGATTTTAGTGGTTGCCCTCCTGTCTAGAAGATCAACTGTCCCATTCGAATGTTGCCTCAGAAAGATCTTAAGACTCTAGGGTTACTACTAAGGTTTCCTACCCATTGCTCTGGTGACTGTACTTTGTTAGAACAAAGTTTGAATCTACTACCCTAAGTTTAAGTTTTGATGATAACAAAATGAAAAGATATATTAATTATGTGATTCATGTAAGAACTACTTGCTACCTAAAATATCACTTTCTGTTTTGCAGAAACTCTGATAGGTATCAGCAAGAGTACATCTTAATCAGCATCAGAATATTGGATATCAACATCAGCATCAAAAGTTGCTATATCAGATACCAGAATCAGAAGAACAACTCATGCTTATGCTGAAGCTTGATGAACAAGAACTGCGCTCAACACTCTGAACTCTGATAAAAGACAACAACAGTTCATCAGCACTTAAGCAGCGTCAGAATGAGCCAAAGCTAGAACACGCTTTAGTAGCAACGATACTGTGCATTCAAGTTGAGTTATTACCAACGACATCATTCCAGACAAGATCTACTTAATAAGGAAAGATTGTTATTGGAATTGAATCAAGATTATTGCTCCAACGTTCACCAATCTCAATGCTATATAAACAAGACAATGAAGATTGAATTGGCTAATGCTCTACAACAATTTCCACGCCTAAAAGCTATTCATCATCTTCTTATTCTCAGTTTGCTAAAAGCTCCAAAATTCCTTATTCAATTATTTTAGCAATCTAGTTTCCATAAGCTTAAGTTATGTAATATCACAGTTGTGATAAACTGTTTTGTAGAAAACATTCACACACCTAGATTTCAATTCTTTGTCAGAAAGTGTTTCCTTGACAAACCGGTTTGTGGTTTGCATCAAGAAGGCTTTAGCAGTTGTTAAAGCAGATTGTAATATTCAGTTGAATATAATGGATTAAGACCTCGTTGGAGAGAGGCGAAATCACCTTGACGGGTGGACTGGAGTAGTTTGAGATCAAACGAACCAGGATAAAAATATCGTGTTCATTGCATTGATTTTCAGTTTTACAATTCAACCCCCCTTCTTGTGTTTTTCACTTCTTCAATTGGCATCAGAGCGCCTGGTTCTGAGCTAAAACACTTAACCGTGTCAGTACAAGATCCAGCGTCAGAAAAACACAATGGCAGGAACTTATTCACACACCAGCAATGACAACCATGAGGACAGAGACAGATTCAGCGGCAAACCTCCAGTCTTTGATGGAGAAAATTTTGATTACTGGAAAGACAGAATTGAAAGCTTCTTTCTGGCACATGATGCTGATCTGTGGGACATGGTGACAGATGGATACACGCACCCTGTGAATGCAAGCGGTCAGAAGATTGATAGAAAAGCAATGTCTGATCAACAAAAGCGTGACTTCAAAAATCACCACAAGGCCAGAACCATCCTTCTCAGCGCCATCTCTTATGCTGAATATGAAAAGATCTCCAACAGAGACACATCAAAGAACATGTTTGACTCACTCAGAATGACGCATGAGGGCAACGTTCAGGTCAAAGAAACTAAAGCTCTGGCGCTCATTCAGAAGTATGAGGCATTCAAAATGGAAGAAAGTGAATCCATTGAAACAATGTTCTCAAGATTCCAGATTCTGGTAGCTGGTCTCAAGGTTCTGGACAAAGGTTACTCTATTGTTGATCACGTCAAGAAGATCATCAGAAGCTTACCTAAGCATTGGAGGCCAATGGTTACAGCTCTGAAGCTAGCAAAAGATCTCAACAAAATTTCTCTAGAGGAACTTATCAGCTCCCTCAGAAGTCATGAGATAGAGCTAGAAGCTGATGAACCCCAGAAGCAAGGTAAGCCTTTAGCATTAAAATCTAACAAAAAATCTGAGTCTAAAGTTTTGCAGGCAGTTGAAGAAACATCTGATGGATCCTCATCAGAAGAAGACGAACTCTCCCTCCTCTCCAGAAGAGTGAATCAACTGTGGAAGCAGAGGCAAAGGAAGTTCAGGAATCCCAGAAGATCTGATCAGAACGAGTCTTCTTCCAGATACAGAAGGACAAATTCTTCCTCTGGATACAGAAGATCTGAAGGCTCCTCAGGAAGCAGAAATCCAAACACCAAGGACATCATCTGCTATGAGTGCAATGAGCAAGGACACTATAAGAGTGACTGCCCAAAGCTTCAGAGGGAAAAGCCCAAAAAGAAGTTTGGAAGAGAAAAGAAGAAAAGTCTCATAGCTACATGGGATGACTCTGACTCGTCTGAAGCTGACTCAGAATCAGATGATGAGAGGCCAACATAGCTCTCATGGCCAACATTTCAGAAGATAGTGAAGCTTCTGAATCAGACTCAGAATCAGATACTGAAGAGGTATTTCCTGACTTTGCTGTTAATTTTACCAAGGCTGAACTTGCTGAAAGCCTCAATGAAATTCTGGAAAGGTATCAGCAGATTAGAGTTAAATTCAGAAACCTGAAAAGGAATCTTGAATCTGACTCTGATAAGACTGAGAGTCTTAAATTGGAAAATTCTGAGCTGAGAAATAAAATTTCAAAATTAGAAAATACTTTACAAAACTCTCAGAAGGAACCAATTTCTGAAACTCCCAGCAGCGCTGATGAGATCATCAAGGAGTATGATCACAGTTTCCAGAAGTTCCTTTCTAAAAGCATAGATAGAAGCAAAATGACTTCAATGATCTATGGAGTTAGCAGAAACGGCGGGAAGGGAATAGGATACCAAGGTAAGGTTCCTACACCAAATAATGTCATGGATTTAACCATTAAACACACTCCTCTGAATTCACATTTTGTGTATGGTCACACACATGATATTAAATACACTAGCAGTAAGTATTCTGTGAAACCAAAATTCAACCAGAGTTTTGGTAAATCTAACAAATCAGGACCCAAGAAAATCTGGGTACCTAAGGATAAAATAATACATGTTGCAGATATCTTTAGCAGCAAATAAGAAACACCAGTCATGGTACCTGGACTCTGGCTGCTCGCGACACATGACGGGAAGAAGGCATATGTTCCAAAGCCTGGAACTTAAGCCGGGAGGCCACGTTGGCTTTGGAGGCAATCAGAGGGGAAAGATAATTGGCTCTGGAACTGTAGGTAATGGAAATCTTCCCTCTATTAATAATGTTCTGCTAGTAGATGGATTAATGCATAATCTGTTATCCATAAGTCAATTAAGTGATAACGGTTATGATATAATCTTTAATCAAAAATCATGTAAAGCTGTTAGTCCGAAAGATGGGACTATCCTGTTTAATGGAAAGAGAAAAAACAACATTTACAAAATCAAACTTTCTGAACTGAAAAGTCAGAATGTAAAGTGTCTTATGTCTGTTAACAACGAGCAGTGGATCTGGCACAGAAGATTGGGGCATGTTAGTATGAGAAGAATATCTCAGATTAACAAACTCAATCTGGTCAGAGGACTTCCTAATTTGAAGTTCAATTCAGATGCTCTGTGTGAAGCATGTCAGAAAGGCAAGTTTGCAAAACCTTCTTTTAAATCTAAAAATGTTGTTTCTACCTCTAAGCCATTAGAACTTCTGCATATTGACTTATTTGGACCAGTTAAAATTGCTTCAGTCAGTGGCAAGAAGTATGGGTTAGTAATCGTAGATGACTATAGCAAATGGACATGGGTAAAGTTCTTAAGACACAAGGACGAGTCACACTCTGTGTTTGTTACCTTCTGTAACCAAGTTCAGAATGAAAAGGATCTTAGAATCGTTAAAGTCAGAAGTGATCATGGTGGAGAGTTTGAAAACAAAGGATTTGAGTCATTCTTTAATGACAGAGGCATTCTGCATGATTTCTCTTGTCCTAGAACTCCCCAGCAAAATGGAGTTGTAGAACGAAAGAACAGAACATTGCAAGAAATGGCCAGAACCATGATCAATGAGACAAACGTTGCTAAGATCTTCTGGGCAGAGGCAATAAACACAGCATTCTACATTCAGAATAGAATCTCAATAAGACCTATTCTGGAAAAGACTCCATATGAATTGTGGAAGAACAGAAAGCCCAACATTTCATATTTTCATCCATTTGGATGTACTTGTTTTATGTTAAATACAAAGAATTATTTGAACAAGTTTGACTCTAAAGCACAGAAGTGTATCATGTTAGGATACTCTGAACGCTCAAGAGGGTACACAATATACAATACAGAAACACAGATTGTGAAAGAATCAATCAGTGTTCGTTTTAATGATAAGCTTGACTCTGAAAAGTCAAAGCAGAATGAAGTTTTTGCAGGTATGGAAATTGAATTTACAGGTTCTGAAGACAAGTCATCAGAAGCTCTTAACACAGACACTCCTTCAACGTCTGAAAGGTGCACTGCTAGCAATCCTACAACAACTGCTGATCAACCTCAGAAGAGACTACCCAGAAGCAGCTTGGATCACCCAGAAGAAACTATCTTAGGAAGAAAGGAAGATCCAATCAGAACAAGAGCAAGCTTCAGAAACTCTGAAGAAACCCTCATGGGACTTGTGTCTCTGATTGAACCTTCTTCTATTGATGAAGCACTTCTGGACAATGACTGGATTCTAGCAATGCAAGAAGAGCTGAATCAATTCACCAGAAATGACGTATGGGATCTTGTTCCCAGACCAAAAGGATTCAACGTCATTGGAACAAGATGGGTGTTCAGAAACAAGCTAAATGAACAAGGTGAAGTCATCAGAAACAAAGCACGACTGGTAGCACAAGGCTATAGTCAGCAAGAGGGAATAGACTATACAGAAACCTTTTCTCCAGTCGCCAGGTTAGAATCTATCAGACTTTTAATTTCATTTGCTGTTAATAGAGGCATCACTTTGTATCAGATGGATGTCAAGAGTGCATTCTTAAATGGGTATATAGAAGAAGAGATTTATGTGCACCAACCCCCTGGCTTTGAAAATACAAAACATCCAGAACATGTTTTCAAACTAAAGAAGTCACTATATGGTCTGAAACAAGCTCCCAGAGCTTGGTATGAAAGACTAAGTAACTTTCTGTTAGAAAATGAATTCACCAGAGGGAAGGTGGACACTACCTTATTCTGTAAGTCAGTTAAGAATGACATCTTAGTCTGTCAAATTTATGTTGATGATATTATTTTTGGATCTACTAATCCTTCTCTTGGAAGAAAATTTGCTAAGTGTATGCAGGCAGAATTTGAGATGAGCCTCATGGGGGAACTGAAATTCTTTCTAGGAATTCAGATCAATCAAACTCCATAGGGAACTTACATTCATCAGAGCAAATATATCAGAGATCTTCTGAAGAAATTTGACCTCTCAGAATGTAAGCCATCAAAGATTCCAATGCATCCCACGTGCATTCTGGAAAGAGAAGAGGTAAGCAAAAAGGTAGAACAAAAGGTCTACAGAGGTATGATTGGTTCTCTCCTTTATCTGACAGCTTCAAGACCTGATATCTTATTCAGCGTATGTATTTGTGCTAGATTCCAATCAGATCCTAGAGAATCTCACTTAACAGCTGTTAAGCGAATTTTCAAGTATCTGAAAGGTACTACTAATATGGGTTTATTTTATAGAAAATCTAGTGATTACAGCTTAGTAGGCTACTGCGATGCTGACTTTGCTGGAGACAGAGTAGAGCGTAAAAGTACTTCTGGAAGCTGCCAGTTTCTGGGAGACAATCTGATCTCTTGGTCCAGCAAAAGGCAATCCACAATTGCGCTATCAACAGCAGAAGCTGAGTACATAGCAGCAGCAGGATGTAGCACACAAATGCTCTGGATGAAAAGTCAGCTTGAAGACTTCCATATTTTTGAGAGTAACATCCCTATACTCTGTGACAATACTTCTGCTATTTGCTTAAGTAAGAATCCCATTTTACATTCTAGAGCTAAGCATATAGAAATAAAACATCATTTCATTAGGGACTATATTCAGAAAGGAATTTTGAACTTAAAATTTATTGATACAGACCATCAATGGGTTGATATCTTCACTAAACCCCTTTCTGAAGATAGGTTCAATTTCATTCTGAAACATCTCAGCATGAAAATCTGCCTAGAGTGAAAATGCTTTAATTCTATATATTTATCTTCAGAATGTATTTGTTTTACTGTGAACTTCTGATCAATCTCTTTTCAGAAAGAAAGAACATGCAGATTGTATCAGATGCTAGTCTTAAAGATCTGAGCGTTTCAGCTCAAGGATAGACGTGCTGATCACTAAATCAAACAAGTGTCATCCAATCATCAGCAAATCTCTGAAGCAGAACGCGTGCACGCTTCTGAGAAGGCAAAACGCTGATTGGGTGCATTGAGACACATGTCTGGTAACCGTTTCAAGTATCTTTCTCAAATCCCCCAAAATCAGCAAGCATTAAATGAAAGTAATCATGTTTTAAAACGTAATCATGATTTTATTTTCTCTTTCTTGAAACCGTTTACACTTTCAAAAAATTTCTTAAATATATTTAAGCACTTTAAACTTCTCACATTAATCCTTTACCATTTCTCATAATCTCTCAAATATTTTCTGCATTTTCTCTGTGTTCATCTCTTTCAAACTTAAACCCATTTTCTCAGTTTTCTCAGAAAAACCCTAAGTGTGAACATGGCAACCTCCAGCAATGCTTCTGCAGGTTCTCAAAAGAAGGATTCCTCTGAATAGTACCAAGTTCCATTCAGAAAACTCCTTACACCAGTGAAGAATCTAGAAGTGTTGTCTGAACTGATTATTGACTTTGGCAGTCTGAAAGAGAATGGTTTTGACTTGACAGAAGAAGTTAGGGCACATAAATGGGAGAGATATTTTGACAGGTTGGTTGGACCAACGTTCCCAGTTTTAGTCAAGGAGTTCTGGGTTCATGCGTCCTCTTCAACGCATCAAGTCACCTCCTACATAATGGGAAAGAAGATTGTGATCACTGAGGATCACATAGCAAAACTGATTGGTTACAGTGGCGATGGCGTCCGCTGTATTGATATGGCTGAAAGATGCTCTGACGTTGGTGTCATAGCACAACATATTTTCACCCATGGGGTGCCCAGCAGCAAGATAGATACAGTAGTTAGCATGGTGCACAAGCAGAATGAGACTGCTGATCAGATTAAAGCAATGCTGGAGACTCTGTTCACATGCTTTCCTCCCTAACCTCAGTTTTTCATTCATGATATTTTCAATGTTTTTCCTTGCATATCTTTTGTACTATTTTGTCTGGCTCTGAATATTTTAATATAACAAGTTTTTCTGCTCTAATCGTTTTAGCACATCACTTACACTTTTTGATTGCTGACAAAAAGGGGGAGAACAAGAATGATATTTTTCAATAACGGATTACTGAGACAAAAAGTCTCAAACATTCTAACTCTGATATACTTGAATGTTTTCTGTTTTTGCATAAGTCTACAGGTACAAGAATGCTTTCTGATACACTGAAGACCAAAGCCCTGATACTCTGATCCAAAGCAAAGCTCTGATAAAGCTCTGATATTCTGATCTGAAGTTCTGATAGTCAAAGCTCTGATACTCTGATGTTCAAGAATTCAATAAAGATCTGATCCTGAAGAACTCTTGGAATTAAAAAGGGAAGTAATAAATTCAGAGGGAGTATCTCTGATCCTATCTCTGATATCTCTTTATCCCTTATCTTTGATAACTCCTTATTTAATTCTGATGCAACTCATCATTTAGTTATCTCTAATACTTTTTCACGCTATTTTCAATTAAAAAATATCTAGTTTTTGTCATCATCAAAAAGGGGGAGATTGTTAGAACAAAGTTTGAATCTACTACCCTAAGTTTAAGTTTTGATGATAACAAAATGAAAAGATATATTAATTATGTGATTCATGTAAGAACTACTTGCTACCTAAAATATCACTTTCTGTTTTGCAGAAACTCTGATAGGTATCAGCAAGAGTACATCTTAATCAGCATCAGAATATTGGATATCAACATCAGCATCAAAAGTTGCTATATCAGATACCAGAATCAGAAGAACAACTCATGCTTATGCTGAAGCTTGATGAACAAGAACTGCGCTCAACACTCTGAACTCTGATAAAAGACAACAACAGTTCATCAGCACTTAAGCAGCGTCAGAATGAGCCAAAGCCAGAACACGCTTTAGTAGCAACGATACTGTGCATTCAAGTTGAGTTATTACCAACGGAATCATTCCAGACAAGATCTGCTTAATAAGGAAAGATTGTTATTGGCATTGAATCAAGATTATTCCTCCAACGTTCACCAATCTCAATGCTATATAAACAAGACAATGAAGATTGAATTGGCTAATGCTCTACAACAATTTCCACGCCTAAAAGCTATTCATCATCTTCTTATTCTCAGTTTGCTAAAAGCTCCAAAATTCCTTATTCAATTATTTTAGAAATATAGTTTCCATAAGCTTAAGTTGTGTAATATCACAGTTGTGATAAACTGTTTTGTAGAAAACATTCACACACCTAGATTTCAATTCTTTGTCAGAAAGTGTTTCCTTGACAAACCGGTTTGTGGTTTGCATCAAGAAGGCTTTAGCAGTTGTTAAAGCAGATTGTAATATTCAGTTGAAATAGTGGATTAAGACCTCGTTGGAGAGAGGCGAAATCACCTTGACGGGTGGAATGGAGTAGTTTGAGATCAAACGAACCAGGATAAAAATATCGTGTTCATTGCATTGATTTTCAGTTTTACAATTCAACCCCCCTTCTTGTGTTTTTCACTTCTTCATACTTGTCCCTTTCAAATGTCCCTTACAAAATCCAACGACGGGACTACCTACTCCTTAATAATAGGATAGCATTGTCTAAAGTAAATGAGAACAAACAACCTTTTTTCGAGTAGGTAGAATCTTAAGTACTTACTCAACAAAACTTTTCACACAAACACCTTTCAAAACAAATTTTCAAAACAAACTTCGTAACACCCTTGAGGACTGATACAAGGGTTATCACGAAGTAAAACTTTTTTTCAAAACAAGCACACACAAGCAATTTTAAAAAGATGAGCAAGTACCTAAGATTCCATGGAAAACCATGGATAGAAAGGGTGCTAACACCTTCCCTTTCTATAATCTAGCCTCCGTACTCAGAAATATTATCGAAAAAGGTTTTTTCTATTCTTTTTCCTTTTCCGGATTGGATGAAATAAAAGTCGGTGGTGACTCTTGCTTACCGCAACATTTTGCGAACAAAAAATGCAAAATGCAAACCAGTAAAAACAGTCGGTTCTGCCACCGTATCACAGATATCCATTTGGAGGAAAGATGGCATCGTCAAAAGTATTGAAGCTGATAAAAGTTACTACAAAATCAACGAGAGTAGAGTTAGAAATAAATAATTTGACCACCATCTAGCACATGTGGCGCCTTTTGATATTGAGATTGACATTCCTAAAGAGAATGCAAATTGTTTTCTGTGTTTGGATTCAAATCATGGATTCATGTGGGACATTGAAGAAGAAATGATGCCCAGGGAATAAAATCCACCTACGGGGTGGAATATGGTCAAAGGATATGACCAGTGAGTCTGAAGTGTTGGCTCAGATTTCGGCCTATGTGGCTGAAAACAAAATAAAACCGGCTTTGGAAGCCGAAAGATTGCAAAGTTTAGCTTTGAGAGCTAATACGAAAAGTCGAGAAGGCCAAGATGGCCAAACATCATCTTTAGAAAGCCGAAGGTAAGATTATGTCTATGACGATGAGCCTTTGGGGTTCAAGAAAGACCCATTAAATTCAATGCAGAAAATGCAGGCCCAAGATCCTTTAGAAGAAGTGGATTTGGGCGATGGCATAACGAAGAGACCAACTCATATCGATACAAAAGTTGGGTTGAATATGAAGGTTTGATTGGTTAACTTATTGAAGGAGTATAAATATTTCTTTGCATGGGACTAGGGTGACATTCCTGGGTTGAGTCACAAAGTAGTAGAGCATCGTCTTCCTATCCAGCAAAGGAAAAAACCGGTACAACAACATCTTCGAAGATTCACTTAGGAAATCACATTGAAGATCAAACTGGAGATTGAGAGATTGCTAAAGAGAAAGTTCATCAGAACTCCCAGGTACTTCGAATGGCTAGCAAATATTGTTCATGTTATTAAGAAAAATGGAACTCTTAGAGTTTGCATAGATTTTAGGGATTTGAATAACTACACTCCAAAAGACGAGTATTTGATGCTTGTGGCAGAAACGTTAGTAGATTCGGCTGCAGGCTTTGAATATTTGGGCATGTTGGAAGGTTATTCTGGGTATAACCCAATTTTTATAGCCGACAATGACGTGTTTAAAACGGTGTTTCGATGTCCAGGAGCCCTAGGGGCTTATGAATGGGTTGTATTGTAATTTGGTTTAAAAATGTCGGAGCAACTTATCAAAGGGCTATGAATGCCATATTTCATGATTTCATATAGCACTTTATGGAGATTTACATAGATGATATTGTGATTAAGTCTTCATCTTAAAATGGCCATACAGACCATCTTTGACGATCATTCGAAAGGATGAGAAAATATAGATTGAAAATGAATCTACTAAAAAGTGCTTTCAGTGTGCATGCAGGAGACTTCTTAAGCTTCGTGGTACACAAAAAAGGCATCGAAATCAACTAAAACAAAATAAAAGCAATTTTGAATCTCAAGCCTCCATCAACGAAGAAGCATTACAATCTTTGTTGTGGAAGATCAACTTCTTGAGAGGATTCATATTGAATCTAAATGGAAAAACAAAGGTGTTCTTGCCATTACTCAAGATCAAAGTACAAGGAGAATTCCTATGGGATAAAAAGCAACAGGAGGCTTTCGACCCAATCAAGGAATATCTGACAAAGCCTCCAATCTTATTGCCACCAAGTTAAAACAAAAATAAGAGATTGTATATAGATATGTCTGACTTGACAATAGGAAGCATGTTAACTTAAGAGGATCATAATAGCGTCGAAAGACCCATTTATTACCTTAGTCGAGTATTGATAGATGCAGAAACTAGGTATAGTTCAATTGAAAAATTATGCCTATGTTTGTATTTCTCATGTATGACATTAAAGAAATAAATTAAACCAGTTGAGGTTTATATTTCTTCTCATTTTGATGTTATTAAGCATATGCTATCAAAATCCATATTACATGGTCGAATTGGGAAATGGGCATTAGCATTAACTGGTTTTCTTTGTCTTATTTGCCTTTAAAAGCCATGAAAGGCCAAACTGTGGCAGACTTTATTATAGATCATGCAATAGTCGAGCCATCTGTAAATATGGTCAACAACGACTCTTGGAAATTATATTTTTATGGGTCGAGCCAGAAAAATGAAATCGGTGTAGGAATCTTAATAATCTCCCCAGAAGGAACACCAACAAGATTCAAATGCCGAGTCAACGGAAAATGTTCCAATAATAAGGCATAATGTGAAGCATTAATTATTGGACTCAAGATTTTGCGAGATTTTGGTGCCATTAGAATTGAGGTGAAAGGTAATTCAGAGTTGGTGATCAAACAAATTATATGAGAATATAAGTGTATCAAGGAGAATTTAATGATGTACATTGCACTTGTGAACCATTTGTTGGAAGATTTTGAAGTGGTAAGCATTACACACGTGCCCAGGGTGGAGAATCAAGAGGTAAATGATTTAGCCCAAATTGCGTCTGGATACAAAGTGTCGACGAACAAGCTGAGGGACTTTGTTGGAGTAAAGGAGAAAGTCATCTCGACGTCACCCAAAACATTGTCAACACCAAAAGCTTGGGGGGAAGACCATATGCACAATTTTTTTGAAAATTTTGCCATTGACAATTTACTAGATACAGAATGGTGAAAGCCAATTGTAAGGTATCTAGAGAATCCAATCGAAAATACTGACAGGAAGATAAAATACCAAGCATTAAGCTACGTTCGCATGAGCAATGTTGCTTAAATTCGGCAATGGAACTTGTTCCGCTCACCAAGCTGCCATAAGATGAAATGGCTTTTATTTCCTCTGAGGGTATGTTGCTTAAATTCGTTGGGGAAACTGAAACATGTGTCGCAGTGTCGAAAGTTCACAATGGAACTTGTTCCGCTCACCAAGCTGCAATAAGATGAAATGGCTTTTATTTCGGCAAGGTTTATATTGGCCAAGCATGTTAAATGATTGTGTAGATTTCGCCAAAGGCTGTCAAGAGTGTCAAAAGCATGCAGACATTCAACATGTGCCAACAAGCGAATTGCATGTCATCGTTAAACCATTGCCCTTTAGAATGAGATTTGGACATTATAGGTGAAATTCAACCTGCGTCATTGAAACAATAGAGGTTCATCCTGGTGGGGATATATTATTTCACCAAATGGATAGAAGCCATGTCTTTAGTTAGTGTGGATCAAGACACGGTGATTGAATCCATCCAGAAACATATAATTTATAGGTTTGGAGTTCCTGAGACTATAACTACAGACCAAGGGTCAGTGTTTATAGGTCAAAAGATGCAATAATTTATGTTTGAAACAGGATTTAAATTGTTAACCTCAACACGTTATTATGCTCAAGCCAATGGCCAAGTCGAGGATGCTAATACAGTGATAATTGAGTTGATTAATAAACATGTTTCTTAGAAACCTAAGAATTGACATAAAATGTTAGATCAAATACTATGGGCTTGTCGAACATCCCCTAAGGAGGCAACAAATTCAACGCCTTTTTGTCTAGTGTTTGGGTATAGTGATGTTTTTCTGGTCGAATTATATTTGCAGTCCATAAGAATACAATGTCAGAATGAACTTTCATCGAACCAATACTGGAATCTGATTTTTGGAAACTAATTTTACCTATGGACCAACGAGATCGAGCGTCAGGGAAATGGTCGCCAAATTGGAAAGGACTATTTCAAATTATGAAAATATTTATAAATAATACCTATGAAATCAGAGAAATAGGTTTCGACCAACGAGTCTTTAAAGTAAATGGAAAATATTTGAAAAATATATAAAACTATCCTTCAATAGATTCAAATTACAAATTACAGTAGAATAAAACATATTATACAAATATAAATCACCAAAATGGAAGGAAACCAATATGGTAAGCATGTGTCTCCCAAAAGATTACATAGAAGCTAAATAGGAAATCGAGATTTTAGGTACTCAAAGCTGGTCTTCTCAAAAGAAATATTGTCATCAAGACGCGCTTTCTTTGCCATCAACTGACTGCTGCTTTCTTTAAGACTAATAGCCTTTTCAACATGGGCGATGCCGTCGAGATTGCTTTGTCGGATTTCATCTTACGTCGAGAGGCCGCTAGTCAAATCAAATTAGGATTTTTTATGTTCTAGTTCAACAATTTTCTGTTTAAGTTCGTCAATTTTTTGGTTAAGAAAAGAGCGTTGATTAAGATGTTCTTCTCTTTGAGTCTCAAACTCGACCATTTCTTTTTACAAGATTCATTTAACTACCATTCGACTCTCATCTGGTTAGCTTTTAGTCTAGAGTTGGAGATTGACATGTTGTTGAAACCGTGAAGAATTGAATCGAAAATGTGCCTGTCTTAGGACGTACAACCTACAAGATGAAATTCGGTCACCATGGAGGAACATCTGGTCGTTCGCAACCTCAAACTGGCTGCGTTGAAATTCTGTCGGGACCATTTGCATCAGGCTCTGCGTTTGGAGTAACTCGATGCCAGTTTCGGCTTTACGTCACAACTTTTGATGGTTTCTGGATATATCGCATGTCAAGTTTTTTGGTTCATCTTTGTCGATCGTATTAGTTAGAGTTGATTGCTTGGTAGTCTTTGCAGTTCGGTGACAAATTTTAAATCTCTTACAGATGATATTGACATGAATACATTGCTATACCGGTGAGGATGACCCTTATTTCCCTGTACAAATTTATTCAGAAAAAGGGACTAATCTATGAAGTATGATTATCATTCTAGATCTTTTAGTTTTATTGACATTTCGTGTTTTGAGATTGTTTCATTTCTTTCTCCTTTCTTGAAAATTGGGTGTGAAAGCATGTTCAGATACTTCTGGTACTAAATCAACTTCTGAAACTAATGATCAGGTATTCACCTTTTCCAATTACTTTGATGTCATGTAGCTTTAATAACTATTAGATTGAATCTATTCGGAGATGAAACCTGAAAACGCAACTGTTAGAATATGTGTTTATTTATGATTCAGTTTATGTGTTTGAACAGATCAAAGCTTCATGCCGACATTTACGTCTCTGAATTCGCTTTATGATCAGTTACTTTCTTTTTGTAATCGATTTGAAGAGTTCCAATACAATAGCATGACGAATTGAATTCCTTGTGTGATATCAGGATCAAGCAACACGTGATGCGACAATGAGAGAATGCCAATGTGTGATACGACACCGGGATCAAACTCAAACCGCTAGCGGCAGATCTTGCCAGTCAAGGTGTAATAACGAAGGATCCGATCTCATGTCATAGAAATCATGAAGATGTCCTAGCTTTTTTATTCCTATATATGTAGAATTTCCTGCCAATGAAATCATAGGTACTTAAACAGATGTTAATAAATTTACCAACTGAACCAATGAATTTACATACTGAAACAATGGAGAAACACCACATTACTTCCTACATTATGGCCTTGGTGCAGTTCGGCAGTTTGTACTAAGTTTACTGATTACCATGCTAAAGAGACATCTTGTGAATTATTAGAGCTGTCACATGATCATCACGTAATTGTAACAGAGGGATCTTGGATATGTTGGCAAATATATGCAAGGCTGAACTCAGATCATGGTGCAATACTATATAGAACTTTATATGGAGAAAGATGGATGAGTAAAGGATCATACACGACAAGGGTTAAACTTCTTTGGCTCCTTATCTAGTATAAACTTTTTATGTTTAATATTTGTGTCGGCGTCTTCGCAGGCGGACAATGGTTTCATAAGATCTAAATCTTCTACTATCAAGGAAAATGATTCAGCATGCTACTTTCTGTCTTCAGTTTAAAATCGAAATCTTCTACTGTCATTTTTTGTCATCTAACATTGGACTTTATAGGTTGTGGTCAACAAAACCTGTTGATCTGATACATTTAGTTACAACTTCTTAAAAGTTAAGATGACTACTAATTGTACGCTCACTTTACATTCTGTAGCAGTCGTAATAAGCTTCAAAAGAATCAAAATGAAAATTCAACATTTGCTTGTGTTGTGGATGGTATCAAGAAATAATCTACATGTAGTAGGAATTAGTTACCGTCTCTTTTCTTGAGAAACTACTTATAATTCAATCTATTTGCTTATGCTATCTGACTTGTGTGCGCGGCATGCTGCAAGTAAAACTATATATATACTGCAATAGAGTAGATTTTGGCTTTAGCTGGATGAATGTTACTGTCAATATATAAGAAATGCTGCCACAAAATTGCCGGAAAGCATGATCAAAGCTGGTATTTCCGTAAGGCCGCGCATGAGATCAGAGGCGAAAAAATGGATCATCTTTGGTTAAATCTGATCAATATAGGTATGTACTTGGGTGTTTAATGTATATTCAACCAAAGATTGAGTGGGTAGCCACATGAAATAGATTGTTGTGTAATGAAATTTAGATAAGACATATTTTATTTTACGTTCGGCTTAATTATTATAAAAGCCTAGAGCATTATATGCTTACAATTCACTCAGTATGAAATAGGTGTGGGAGATTGAAGATTGTTTCATTTAAATTTTTTATTTAACTTGTTATTATTTATGGTCACGATGTATTATTATTGTTCTTGAATGAGCTTCTTTAACATTTGGCTTCTGATTAATGATATGTGTCCAAAAAAGTTTGAATGATTAATATCTCACTTTGATGTGTTCAGTATGAGTGCAATATTTGTGAAACTGATTTTTCATTTCAACTTTGAATCATAAAATGAGATATTGAGAGTGCAACTTATGCTTCAATCTCTCTATGATGCAGGCGAGACAATAGTGTTCTTTTGATTCTGTTATGAAATATCAGTGGTCAAATATAGCTAAATGATAATTTTCCTGGTGATACTGACTCTTACTAAAAATAATGCAAATTTCATTCTTTTCTATTTTTAATTAAGAATGTATATTTTAGTTATTTGTTCAATTTTGATATTCTTATCCTAAGATTTTATTCGGAAACTTTGATTAACAATCGGTTTAACAAACTATCTATCAAATTGTAAGCAGAAATATTGCATCACTCTATAAAGTTTCCTTAATGTACATAAATATTCAGTTTTTCTCTAACATAAAATTTAATAAGAATGTTATGTGGAATTGTTTCATTTAAGCTTTCAGACGTCAACATTTTATTAACTAAATAAAAAACTCACGTGACATCTTTTTAGTATCAACTTATATGATTTCTCCTTTTTAAGACCCTTGTGAGTTTAATTTGAGCGTATGGTTTCACTGTGTTACATATGGTTACATGTGCAACTTATATGATTTCTTTGTTGTGAAACTACTTTTTATTTTAATTAGAAGTTGAAATTCTTTAACTAATGTTGATTCACATTCCTTTTTCAATTCATTGTTATATAGTATTATATTTTAGTTGTTGGAAACACATGAATACTTCTAACAAAATTTATGAAACTTATTTAATATTAACAAGAATATGAAGTTATTCATTAAAATATTGAATATTAACGGAAATATGTAATTACCGATAGATTTTGTTATATTTTATTATTGAATACCAATTTATTATATTTTTTAAAAAATAATAAAATTTATTGGTTAAACAATTTAATTTTTTTTATTTCATTTTTATTATATTTTGGAAACAAATGCGTGTCCCATTTTAGTATCCATGCGAACGTAAGAGTATCTCACTAGTTATATATCAACAATAACTAAGCTTTATTGAATTATTTAAGATATGAATGAATTTACTCGTGCGGACGCACATGTCTTTTACTAGTTTTATTAATAAATCACATAAAAGCTATTATTTAATAATACTAAATAATTTCTAACTCTCACTTACATCTCCACTAATATTCTAGCACACAACATCATAATTCACACAATATTCATAAATAAACACATAAGCATCATAATTATAAATTTGAGATTTACAACTCTTCCCTACTAACAGAAATTTCGTCCTCGAAAATTACCTGAAGAAAACAGAGTCGGGTACGACTCTCTCATCTGATCCTCACGCTCCCAAGTTATGCTCTCACCAGCTGGTCCTCCATACACTATCTTCACCAAGAAAATCTCTTTATCCTGTAACGGCTTCACCTCTTGATCCTCCATCTACATGGGTGATATCTCAACAGTCAGGGTATCTCTCACTTGTACATCATCCACTTGGATCACATGAGACGAATCCAGAATATATATCCTTAACTGAGACACATGAAACGCATCATAAAGGTTAAGAAGCAACGACAATAAAGCAGTCTGATAGGCCACCTCGCTTACCCTCTGCATAACCTGGTATGGACCAACAAAACATAGAGTGATCTGACGAGACTTCAAGGCTCTACCAACACCTGTTACCAGGGTAACTCTCAATAGCACATGATCTTCCACTTGAAACTCAAGTGTTTTCCTCCTCTTATCATGATAACTCTTCTGATAACTCACTGAAACCTTCATCTTCTCTTGGACCATCTTGATCTTTTCTATCATTTGATGCACAATCTTTGGTCCGAGCATAACATTTTTGCCTGACTCATACCAACACAACAGAGTCCTACATCTCCTACCATACAATGCCTCATGAGGTGACATCCCAATACTAGTATGGAAATTATTATTATAAGTAAACTTAATCAATGACAAGTGGTTATTCCAAGCACCTCATTATTCTAGCACACAAGCTCTCAGCAAATCCTCTAAAGATTGAATAGTCTTCTTTGTTTAATCGTCCGTCTGCAGATTATAAGCAGTACTCAACTTCAACTTAGTACCCAAAACCTTCTGCAAACCTTCCTAAAACCTTGATGTAAACCTCAGATCTCTATCCGCACAATGCTTAAACGTATACCGTGTAATCTCACAATCTCTTCGATATACATCTTGGCTAACCTCTGCATGGGATGATTGATCCTCACCGGTAAGAAATGAGCCAATTTAGTCAATTTATCCACTATCACCCAAATTGAATAACTTCCCTTAGCAGTCTTTGTAAACCTGACACAAAGTCCACGGATATGATGTCACATTTCCACTCTAGAATATTCAACGGTTGAATCAGACCCAAAGGCTTCTAGTGCTCAATCTTTGACTTCTTACATGTTAAACAAGCATAAACAAACTCAATAATTTCTTCAAGTTCTGACCACCAAAACAATTTCTTCAAGTTCTGATACATTTTCGTTGCACCAGGATGAATACTTAGACCACTTCGATGTCCTTCCTCAATATTACTCTTCTTATGTTCTAGCACATCTGGAACACACACACACACACTATCTCCGAACCTCATCACATCATTCTCATCAACTCGGAAATCACCTCGTTACCTTGATTAATTAGCAGTAACAGGTCAACCAAAGTCGAATCGGACCCATGTACCTCTCTAATCTCATCAAGGATACTACTAGTCAGCTTCAACATATCCAACTTCACATTGTTATAAGTTTCTTCACATACCAAGATCATATCTCTGAATTCCTCGATCAATTCGAACTCTCACACCATAAGCATCAACATATGTAAGGACATCCTACTCAAATCATCAGCCACAATATTAGCTTTACCTGAATGGTAGCTCAAATCAAAATCATAATCTTTCAGAAGTTCGAGCCACCTCCTCTACCTCATATTCAACTCTTTCTGATCAAATAGATACTTCAGACTCTTGTGATTACTAAATACCTCGAATATGGAGCCAAACAAATAATGCCTCCAAAATTTTAAAAGAAATACCACAACTGTCAACGCTAAGTCATGTGTAGAATAAATCCTCTCATGAAACTTCAGTTGTCTGGAAACATAAGCAACAACTGAAAATTCTTCATCAATACACCATTAAGATCCATCTTCAATGCATCATAATATACTGCAAAAGACTCACTCAAATTAGGTAAAACCAACATTGGAGCAGTCATCAACTTCTTCTTTAGTTCCACAAAACATTTTTCACATGAAACATCCCACACGTAAGCTTGACCCTTTCGAGTCAACTGAGTCAAATGTAATGCCAACTTCAAAAATCCTTCAATAAACATGCAATAATAACCAGCCAAACTAAGAAAACTTTGTATTTCAATAGCAGATTTCAGAGTCTCCCATTGCAACACAACATCAACCTTAATAGGATCTACATAAATTCCACCACTCGAAATCACATGGCCAAGGAAACTCACTTCCTTCAACTAGAATTCACATTTCGAAAACTTGGCATAAATATTCTTCTCCCTCAACACCTCCAATACAACTTTAAGATGCTTTCCATGCTCTTCTTCTGATTTGGAATATATCAAAATATCATCGATATACACCACTACGAACTTATCTAGATACTGATGTAAGATTCAGTTCGTATACTCCATGAAAGCGCCTGGTGCATTAGGTACGCCAAACGATATCACAATATACTCGTAGTAACCATATATTATCCTTAAATACATATTTGGGATATCATATGGTTTAACATGAATCCAATGATAACCAAACCTCAAATCAATCTTGTTGAACACACAAGCACCTACCAACTGATCCACGAGATCCTCAATTCTCAGAAGTGGATACTTATTCTTGATAGTGTTGTGGTGAAAAATCGAGGAGACAAAGCTATTGACTAAATTGACTCATAAAGACTTAATAAGTCACCATCTAACTTTATTGTTTCCAAGGAAAGAGAAAAGATAAAAACCCTTTTATTTAACGTGCAATGTAAGCAGTGAAAACTAAAAGAAAATCACAAAGAAGAGATCTAAGGTACGAGGGTTGGTTATACAAAGGGAAGGTATTATCACCATATGCATCTATATTATTTTATAGGAACCTTTTGTAATATCTATTTTTTGGTTAAAATTTTTTGCTTGCT
Source organism: Vicia faba (assembly GCA_948472305.1). Lineage (NCBI taxonomy): Eukaryota > Viridiplantae > Streptophyta > Magnoliopsida > Fabales > Fabaceae > Vicia > Vicia faba. Next base: position 224,138,977 of record OX451735.1, read on the forward strand.
AAAAGATTTTGTGGAGATTAGAAAAGAAAATGTATTTTTATTATATTTTTGTTTGGAAAGACATAGTCTTATATCTACGTACCAATGAAGGATCAAAATCTTGTAGTTCATGGTAAAAATACCAAAAGTTTATTGTGGTTGATTTTAGGAGAAGAGATATTTAATCATATTTAGGAGAATACTCAACTAATACTACCACAAGTAAGAGAAGATGGATCTTACGTCATCATGAATGAGAGACTTTTAACTTGGATATAAGATAAAAAAGATGTCACTAGCTCCCTCAAGTGGAAAGAATCACATTTACTTCAATCAATACTATGGGGATACAAGAATGATATCTCAACTATAAATTGGATTTATATGTTATCGCTTTTAGAAAAGGTTTTAAATTGAAAAGCGAAAAGAAAAAAATATTTGAGTGAGGTTGAATCACTTTTAGTCTTTTGAATTTTTTTAACAAGCTTAAGTGTATTGAAGCTTTTATTAAAGAAAAGAGTTTAAAAATGCAATTACATAAGGTAAAGGTTACTTTTATGAAAGAGGTTAAAGTTTAAAAAAAGATTAGGGTTTAAGTACAAAAGGTTAAACATCAACAATCACAAGGGTATACAAAAACAAACACATAAGGGTAAACCTAAGACAACGCATATGCACATGACTATAAAGTCAACAGTATTATCCCTTTACTTGGATTAGACATAAACACTAAGCCTACACATTTAGTCACTAACAAAATAACAAGCACACATATCACAAATATTAATGACAAGATCACAAAGAGGCATTGCTTTTAAGAGAGTCATTTGAGAAAAATGTTAAATTAAAGATGGACAAGTATTAATCAAAAGGGAACGTTAACATGCTTATCAAGTAAAATTTGTGACAAAGGATAGAAGATAGAAACATGCTTTGAAAAAACATTCTATCATGGATAATATGGACACATGAACAGACACACAAGGTACATGGTGAAGTATGCATTCATATTATCATGTTAACAATCAACTTTAAACACTATGAGAATTCAAACAAGATAAGCATCAAAGTTTTAAAAGTCATGGAATCAAAGTTAGGAGTATTCATGAATGTGTAATCAATGGAGGCTTTAACTCATGGTAACCAAGTCATCAAGACATAATCATGGTATGCAGAAATAAGTAAGTATCAATAAGGCATTTCATCAAAAGCAAAGGGAAAGCACCATAACCAAATTAGAGTTTTGAAATCATCAAACACAAAGTTACTTCATTATGTTAGAACATAGTTTGATTCTAAAACCCTTGGTTAGAGTTTTGATGATAACAAATACAAAGAATAAATAAATACAAAGAATGTATATACAAAGAACAAATATGCTCCTTAAAAATATGTTTTGTATATGCAGAAGTTCTGATCAGATCAGCATCAGAAGATAAGCCATAAAGTATTACACGTTGAAGCAATCAAATTATACGTTGTAGATTAGTGACTAGAACCTGCGCTCAATTACAATAAACTCGGATTCTGATCAAAGACATATCAACCAAGTCATCAATATTCTGAAGCGTCATCAGCAGTAAGGAAAGAAGACTCTGAAGCGTTACTGAACATTCAAGACAAAATTAATTCTAACGGCTTTCTTCAGACAAGATCTTCTCCAAAAGGAAAGTGTGTTATTAACAAGTCTGCTTGCAAAAAGAAGCACGTACGTACACACGAAAATTTGCTAAGAACACCAACCACGCATATTCAAGCTCTAGAAAATTCATTCTCTATTCTAAGCTAAACCTGTGTAATTTATCACAGTAGTGATAAACTGTTTTGTTAGAAAACAACAACACATTTTTGATTAATCATATTGTAAAATATTTCCTTGAGATTAACCGGATTGTGGTTGTACTCAAGAAGACTTTAACAGTTGTTAAAGTAGCTTTGAAATCTTGTTGAGATTAGTGGATTAAGACCTCGTTGGAGAGAGGCGAAATCACCTTGACGGGTGGACTGGAGTAGTTTGAGATCAAACGAACCAGGATAAAAATACTGTGTCATTAAGCTGTTTTAGATCCAAGTTTTTCAACCCCCCATTCTTGTGTTTTTCACATCTTCAATTGGCATCAGAGCTCCTGGTTCTGAGCTTAAACACTTAACCGTGTCAGTACAAGATCCAAGCATCAGAAAAACACTATGGTGGGACCAAGCCAAAACACCAGCAATGACAACAATGAAGACAGAGACAGATTCAGTGGTAAACCTATAGTCTTTGATGGAGAAAACTTTGACTATTGGAAAGACAAAATTGAGAGTTTCTTTCTGGCCCATGATGCTGATCTATGGGACATGGTAACTGACGGATACATGCATCCTATGGATGGACGTGGTCAGAAGATAGACAGGAAAGTGATGTCTGATCAACAAAAGCGTGAATTCAGAAACCACCACAAGGCCAGAACAATTCTCCTCAGCGCCATCTCATATTCAGAATATGAGAAAATATCAAACAGAGAAACTACCAAGAATATGTTTGACTCTCTGAGAATGACGCATGAAGGCAACATTCAAGTCAAAGAAACCAAGGCCCTTGCACTCATTCAGAAGTATGAGGTATTCAAGATGGAAGACAGTGAATCAATAAAAACAATGTTTTCAAGATTTCAAATTCTTGTTGCTGGATTAAAAGTTCTTGACAAAGGGTATTCTACTGCTGATCACGTTAAGAAGATGATCATAAGCTTGCACAAGCAATGGAGGCCAATGGTCATAACACTTAATCTAGCCAAATATCTCAACAAAATCTCTCTGGAGGAACTTGTTAGCTCCCTCAGAAGTCACGAGATAGAGCTAGAAGAAGATGAACCTCAAAAGCAAGGTAAGTTGCTAGCTTTAAAATCTAACAGAAAATCTGACTCTAAAGTTTTGCAGGCTGTGGAGGAAACCTCTAATGGATCCTCATCAGAAGAAGATGAACTGTCTCTCCTTTCCAGAAGGGTGAACCAACTGTGGAAGCAGAGACAAAGGAAGTTCAGAAATCCCAGAAGATCAGAAAATCAGAATGAATCCTCGTCCAGATACAGAAGGTCAGAATCCTTCTATGGACACAGAAGATCTGAAGGTTCTTCAGAATACAGAAAGCCAAACAACAAAGACATCATCTGCTATGAATGTAACGAGCAAGGGCACTACAAAAGTGACTGCCCAAAGCTTTAGAAGGAAAAGCCTAAAAGGAAGTTTATCAAGGAAAAGAAGAAAAGCCTCATGGCTACATGGGATGATTCTGACACATCTGAAGCTGACTCAGAATCAGATGATGAAAGAGCAAACATAACTCTCATGGAAAACGTATCAGAAGACAGTGAAGCTTCTGGTTCAGACTCAGAATCAGACACTGAAGATGTATTCCCTGATTTTACCATAAACTTTACTAAGGCTGAACTTGCTGAAAGCCTACATGAAATTCTGGAAAGGTATCAGCAGATCAGAGTCAAATTCAGAAACCTGAAAAGGAATCTTGTTTCTGACTCTGATAAGACTGAGAGTCTCAGATTGGAGAATTTTGAGTTAAGAGAAAAAGTTTCAAAATTAGAAAACCAGTTGCAAAACTCTCAGAAGGAAACAATCTATGAAACTCCCAGCAATGCTGATGAGATCATCAAAGAGTATGATCACAACTTCCAGAAGTTTCTAGCTAAAAACATAGACAAAAGAAAGATGGCTTCAATGATCTATGGAGTTAGCAGAAATGGTTGAAAAGGGATAGGATATCAAGGTAAGGTACCTACACCAAAAAATGCCATGGACTTAGTTATAAAACGCACTCCACTTGATTCACATTTTATATATGGGCACACACATGACATAAAATACACGAGTAGTAATTATTTTGTCAAACCAAAATTCAATCAAAATTTTGGTAAAACTAACAAATCAGGACCCAAGAAAATGTGGGTACATAAGGATAAAATCATACATGTGGCAAATATCTTTAGCAGCAAAGCAAAGACACCAATCATGGTACCTGGACTCTGGATGCTCACGACACATGACGGGAAGAAGGCATATGTTCCAAAGCCTGGAACTTAAGCTTGGAGGCTACGTGGGCTTTGGAGGCAATCAGAGAGGAAAGATCATTGGCTCTAGAACAGTAGGTAATGGAAATCTTCCCTCTATAAGTAATGTTTTATTAGTTGATGGATTAATGCATAATCTGTTATCCATAAGTCAATTAAGTGATAATGGTTATGATATAATATTCAATCACAATTCATGCAAAGCTGTTAGTCAGAAAGATGGGACTATCCTATTTAATGGAAAGAGGAAAAACAACATTTACAAAATAAAACTTTCTGAACTAAAGAGTCAGAATGTAAAATGTCTACTGTCTGTTAACAACGAGCAATAGATCTGGCACAGAAGATTGAGACATGTTAGTATGAGAAGAATATCTCAGATTAACAAACTCAATCTGGTCAGAGGACTTCCTAACTTGAAGTTCAATTCAAATGCTCTGTGTGAAGCTTGTCAGAAAGGCAAGTTCGCAAAACCTGCTTTCAAATCCAAAAATGTTGTTTCCACCTCTAAGCCATTAGAACTTCTGCACATTGACTTATTTGGACCAGTAAAAACTGCTTCAGTCAGTGGAAAGAAGTATGGGTTAGTAATCGTAGATGACTATAACAGATGGACATGGGTAAAGTTCTTAAGACACAAGGACGAGTCACACTCTGTGTTTGTTACCTTTTGCAACCTAGTTCAGAATGAAAAGGATCTTAGAATTGTCAAAGTCAAAAGTGATCATGGTGGAGAATTTGAAAATAAAGATTTTGAATTATTCTTTAATGAAAAAGGCATTCTGCATGATTTCTCTTGTCCTAGAACTCCCCAGCAAAATGGAGTTGTAGAATGAAAGAACAGAACATTGCAAGAAATGGCCAGAACCATGATCAACGAGAATAACGTTGCTAAGATCTTCTGGGCAGAGGAAATAAACATAACATGTTACATTCAGAATAGAATCTCCATAAGACCTATTCTTGAAAAGACTCCATATGAATTGTGGAAGAATAGAAAGCCCAACATTTCCTATTTTCACCCATTTGGATGCACATGTTTTATTCTGAATACAAAAAATTATTTGAACTATGTTAGGATACTCTAAACGCTCAAGAGGGTACAAAGTATATAATACAGAAACACAGATTGTTGAAGAGTCAATCAGTGTTAGGTTTGATGATAAGCTTGACTCTCAAAAGTCAAAGCAGAACGAATTCCTTGCAGGTATGGAAGTTGAACTCACAGGTACTGAAGACAACTCATCAGAGGCTCTCAATAGAGACACTCCTTCAACAGCAGAAAGAGTCACTACAAGCAATCCAACACCTTATGTGGATCAACTCCAGAAAAGACTATCCAGAAGCAGCATTGATCACCCAGAAGATACAATTTTTGGAAGGAAGGAAGATCCAATCAGAACAAGATCAACTTTCAGAAACTTTGAAGAATCTCTCATGGGACTGGTCTCTCTGATTGAACCAACAACAATTGATGAAGCACTTCTGGACAATGACTGGATTCTGGCAATGCAAGAGGAGCTAAACCAATTCACCAGAAATGACGTATGGGATCTGGTTCCCAAACCTAAAGGGTTCAACGTCATTGGTACAAAATGGATGTTCAGAAACAAACTGAATGAACAAGGTGAAGTTATCAGAAACAAAGCACGATCGGTAGCACAAGGTTATAGTCATCAATAGGGGATAGACTATACAGAAACCTTTGCTCCAGTCGCCAGGTTAGAATCTATCAGACTCATAATATCATTTGTTGTTAATAAAGGCATCATTCTATATCAGATGGATATCAAAAGTGCATTCTTAAATGGCTATATAGATGAAGAGGTAAGTGTGCACCAACCCCCTGGTTTTGAGAGTTCTAAAAATCCAGAATATGTTTTCAAACTAAAGAAGTCACTCTATAGTCTGAAACAAGCTCCCAGAGCTTGGTATGAAAGACTAAGTAACTTCTTGTTAGAAAAGGAATTCACCAGAGAGAAAGTGGACACAACCTTATTCTGTAAGACAATTAAGAATGACATGTTAGTTTGTCAGATTTATGTTGATGACATCATATTTGGATCTACTAAACCATCTCTAGGAAGAGAGTTTGCTAAATGTATGCAGGCAGAGTTTGAGATGAGCCTAATGGGGGAACTCAAATTCTTTCTGGGCATCCAGATAAATCAAACTCCAGAAGGAACTTACATTCATCAGAGCAAATATGTCAGAAAACTTCTGAAGAAATTTGATCTCTCATAATGTAAGCCCTCAAATATTCCAATGCATCCCACGTGCATTCTGGAAAAAGAAGAGGTAAGTAAAAAGGTAGAACAAAAGATCTACAAAGGTATGATTGGTTCTCTTCTCTATCTGACGACTTCAAGGCCTGACATTCTATTTAGTGTTTGCATTTGTGCTAGATTGCAATCAGATCCTAGAGAATCTCACTTAACAGCAGTTAAGCGAATTTTCAAGTATCTGAAAGGTACTGCTAATCTGGGCTTGTTTTATAGAAAATCAAGTGATTACAGCTTAGTGGGATACTGTGATGCTGACTTTGATGGAGACAGAGTAGAACGTAAAAGCACTTCTGGAAGCTGCCAGTTTCTGGGAGGAAATCTGATCTCATGGTCCAGCAAAAGACAATCCAGAATATAACTATCAACAGCAGAAGCTGAATACATAACATAAGCTGGATGTAGTACACAAATGCTCTGGATGAAAAGTCAACTTGAGGACTTCAATATATTTGAGAGTAATATCCCTATCCTCTATGACAATACTTCTGCTATTTGTCTCAGTAAAAATCCTATTTTGTATTCTAGGGCTAAGCATATAGAAATAAAACATCATTTTATTAGGGACTATATTCAGAAAGGGATTCTTAACTTAAAATTCATTGACACAAACCATCAATGGGCTGATGTCTTTACAAAACCTCTTTCTGAAGATAGGTTTAACTTCATTCTGAAGCATCTCAGCATGAAGCTTTGCCCAAAATAAATTGTTTTATTTACATATCTTAACCTTTAGAATTTTAGTTATTTTCTGTGAACTACTAATCAACCTGCCTTCAGAATTTTAGAAGTACAGATTGTATCAGAATCTATCCATAAAGATCTGAGAGTTTCATTTCAAGGATAGAAGTGTGTTGTTCACGTAAGCAAACAGTTGCCATCCATTCATCAGCTACCTTTTGAGGCTGAACACGCGTTCACTTTTCTGAACGGTCAAAAATGCTAATTGGGTTGCATTGAGACACACGTCATGGGTAACCGTTCCAATATCTTTCTGAATCCCCTAAAATCAGCTGTCATTAATGCTTATAATCATGACTAATTGTTTCTCTCTCTTACAGTTTATGCTTTTCAAAAATCTATTTAAACTCAAGTTTCACTCTTTACACTCTTTCACTTTTACTCTCTCAATACATTCTAATTGTTTTCAGTTCTTACTTTCAAAAACCCTTTCATCTTTCTCAAATTTCTTGTGTGAACATGGCTTCTTCAAGCGTCCAAAACACCAGAACTCAGGGAACTGAATCTATGGAACAATACAAAGAACCATATAGAACTCTTCTCACACGCATTGACAACCTGGAAGTTCTGTCTGAACTGATTGTTGATTTTGAAAGTCTTCAAGAAAATGGTTTCAATCTCTCTGAAGAGGTCAATGCTCAAGGATGGAACAGATATTTTGACCGTCTTCTAGGGCCAACATTTCCAATTCTTGTAAAAGAATTTTGGATTCATGCTTCCTCCTCAAGCCATCAAGTTACTTCGTATGTCATGGGGAAGTAGATAGTCGTTACTGAAGACCTAATTTCAAGACTTATAGGTTACAATGGTGGAGGCGTAAGATGTATAGACATGGCTGAAAGATATTCTGATGTTGCTTCAATTGCAAGGGAAATATTCACTCTGGGTCTTCCCTCCAGCAAGATTAGGGATCTGAAGGATCATCACAGAATCTGGGCTAAGATAATTCTGGGATGCATCAACCACAGGAAGCCAACCAGCTCTCCTGATTACATAAACATTGATCAGCAGTTTCTGATCTACTTTAATCATCCGAGGACCAGTGTAAAGGAAACAAGGGAAGATGAGCGTACCAATAGGGACTGGATACCCCTAGGAAGACTCATATCAAATATTCTGACAGAGAATATGCTGATAGAGCATCTAACTGAAGCACATGAAATTAGCTCACTAGAGGCAACTGCTGGAAAGCCTCTGAATGCAAAGAATCTGAAAAAGATGAAAATTATTGAGAACATCAAGAAGGAACCCAATGTTACTTCGTTTGCAACCATCACCTCCAGAAGAATTCCTCTGGATGATTTTCCACTTTTCTCTGAGATTGACTCAAAGCCTGAGATAATTGTCAGATATATGGATGCATGTAAGGCAGATGGAACTGCACTGGGGTTAAATATCCAGTACTTGCATCAGGCGGCTCCACAAGTTGTTTTGAAGAAGACCAAGAAAAGAAAGGCAGCAGCAGAAGGATCATCCCAAAGGACTCCAAAAGCTGCTAAAAAGAAAGGTAATCCTTCTTCTATTACTATTTTAGAATCAATAACTATATCAACATCTGAACCCATAACTACCCAATCAGAACTTCCAACCCCACAGACTTTTGATGACTTTGACATAGGGTTTGATGCATCAGAAACTCTAAGTCTAAGAGAAACTCACTCCCTTCCTATCAATCCAAATCCTGAATCAACTCAACTAGAACTTGCCAAAGTTCTGTCAGATATTGACTCTTTTGACCAAGATATGTCAGCTCCCACACCATAAAATCCAAATCCTCTAATCCCTGATAATCCAAACTCCAAAACTACAACAAATGTTCCATAACCAGATATTCCACTACCTCTCTCTCCACAACAAGATATTCCTCATCCACCATCTCCTCAACATGAACAATCACAAACAGAAGTTCAAACTTCTGAGAACCAACAATCTGAGACCTATGAACCAGAACCTCATAATATTTCAACCAACCAATCTGAAGAACCTACTTCAGATTCGGATACAATCCCTATTCCAGGAACCACTGAACCACTAGCCATTCGCATGCCTGCCACCATCCTGGACATTCCACAAATTCCTTCTTCTCTAGAATCCACACCACCAAATTCCACAACTAGTCCAATTATCATACCCGATTCTCCTACTCCTTCACCCAAGAGCAATCCAACTGACAACACAAAACTTGTCATTGATCTAACTGCATTAGAATGATTAGCTGTTATAACTCACAAAACTGCCATTCCTAAACCAAAACCAACTGAACCCACACCAGACGTTGGTACAAGTTTATTGATGTTTGAAATAGGAATGCAGAAATGGATAACCTCCTTGAAGCAAGATAGTCTACAGACGACTAACCCAGTTGCTTCTGATTATCTATGGACAAGTTTCAGAAACTGGCTAAGTTCTGAAACATTGAAGCTAAAAGAATAGAGCTATGAACAGGTTCAACAAAATTTCAGTAATATGCTACAGGTTTTTGAAGACCAAGTTATAAGCCATCTGCTCAAGAAGGAGATTCTCCCTCTGGATAATGCTCCATGGTCAGAACATCGTCTCTCAGATGAAGTTCAACCAGAGTCAGAAGGACTCACTCTGACTGCTGCTCTAGAAGAGATGATTTCAGTAGAGGAAATGGTTCAATGTGATGAAGTTGCAGAATGCTTTGAGAAGCGTCCTGATACTGAAGAATCTCCAGCTCCTTCCTTTGAAAGGCAAACTCTGGAAGAATTGAAGAGAGCAAATGTTGTTATCCAGGAAAGGTTGGATAAGTAGGAGGACACTAACAGAGAAATCAAAAGCATTCTGAGCAAACAAGAGGAAACCAACACCCAAATCAAGGGCTTTCTAGAAGCTTTGTTCACACGCCTTCCTCCTCCATCTTAGATTCTCTTCTGTTTTAAGTATGTTTATCTGTAATGTTTGTTTTACATTGCTTCTGTTCTGAACTACTTATCATTGCTTCTTGTTTATTAATATAAATCATTTTTTTTGCTCTGATTATATTGCTTTTTGATAACTGACAAAAAGGGGGAGAGAGTAAGATATTTTCAATAACGGGTTACTGAGACAGAAGTCTCAAACATCCTGAACTACTTAACCTCTATTTTCTGAAAAACTTGAACTGGTACAAAACTCTGATAAAAGACGCAGTTAAACTCTGATGCTCAAAGACTCAAAGAACTTAAGGGAAGTAATCAACTCATGGGGAGTTTTTCTTCTCTATTCAAAACTTTTTATTCTTTATTTTTTAATTGAAAAATCTGGTTTTTGTCATCATCAAAAAGGGAGAGATTGTTAGAACATAGTTTGATTCTACAACCCTTGGTTAGATCAAACAAACCAGGGTAAAAATACAGTGTCGTTAAGCTGTTTTAGATCCAAGTTTTTCAACCCCCCCCCCCCCCCCCCCCCCCCCCCCCGCTTCTTGTGTTTTTCACATCTTCACATTAAAAATGCTAAAACCCTAAGTGAGAAAAATTGATCATGTCATCAACATCAAATGAAACTAAATCAAAGAATATTGTAGTCACATAAACACAAATTATCAATTAAGTAAAGGGAATCAATCAAGATAACATCACTAAATTCTTTTAAACATACAAAAATGACTAGTTTTAAATTAAATGAAAATGGGTAGAATAAATATTAGGCTTAGCATTCAAAAGACTACCCACTGGGCCACACGCTTAGTGGTGACAATAAACACAAACACACAATTATATAATAAACATGTTTCTGAATGCAAAAAAAAACAACAAAAAAGATGAAAAAAATGCAAAAAGAGGGTTCACATGGATCCAACCCACACCCTTGTGTATGGAGATTGACTTGAACCATCGCTCTCTCCACTGGGGAACAATGCCAATTCATGAATAAAACACCTACCATTAAATATATTATAAACCAACATTTTTAAAAAGTGAAAATGCACGACACCTCATCACCGTCTTCAACCTTGAGACAATAACAATGTCCATTGTGTATCTCTCTCATTTCTTAATCAATTTTAACAAAGTAAAGATTAAACTTTCTTAGAATTTAACCAGGAATTCAGTGGTACAGTTTAAACAAGCTGAAAATCAAATATGAACACTTACGAATGCAAAAAACCAGATCAAACCCTAAGTATTGAGTTCTTCAAAATTTCATATACAAGCATGATCAATGACAAATGAATTAATGGTTAGCTTCAACATATCAATATCTATATTTTTGCTTCAGAAACCAGACCTTAAAGATGCATGAATGATGAGTTACAAGTTTGAGAAAACTTACCTATTGGAGAAAAGCCCAATGCTTTTTTTGTGATTCCAGATGAGAACAAATGATATGGTGAGCTTGCTTAGATCTCCCTGAAGCTGTTCCAAATGATGGAATACCTTGTTGCTTACTCAAACTTTCTAACCAAGTCAATGTTCAAGCCACATTTTTTTGAAAATGGAGGTTGAGTTTGGGTGGTTACAAATGTGCAAAGTGTTTATGGATGAGTACTATATGATGTTTAGAAGCTTTGTGAATGATTGGAATTGAAAACGCACGGGGATTGGGTGTTTGGTGTTTTAGGTTTAAAGATGCAACAATGGAGGTTTTGTGAGCAAACTTTGGTGTGTTGAGCTTTCAGGATGACTTCTCTATTTATAGAGGTTCTAAATAGTTTAAGAAACTTGCATAAATCCATCTTGGTTCAGTTTGAATGGCAGTTTGATCAATTGGTTCTAAGATGCACAAAATACCAAGTTGGATCATGATGAAAAGGTGGATTGATTTAGGGACTTTAGCGATGCTTTTTGCACTTAGGAGGTTGCAAGCCTAATTGTGAAGTTTTTGGCATAAATCATGCTTTATAAAAATGGCTATGGAGATTTTTGCAATTTCATCCATAAATGGAAAATTGAAATGGACAAAACCTTAATTCTTTTACACTTAGGGTTTGTGTAAATCTCTTATTGTGAAGAGATTTAGAGGTAATGAGGTATGAAAAGAAGGATTTTATGGTAAGGCTTGAGATTTGATCATGATCTTGCCACAAAATGGACCTCTAATGCAACTTTGGATGCCTAATTTCATCTTTCAAAACTCCTAGATGGCATATGATAAATTCAATCTCTTGGACATTTTGGAAAGATTTTCTCATGCTCTATAACTTTTATGTTGAGCACTTGGCATGAATCAATTGAAATCTTGAATGCCTCATAAAATTGGGATTTTGGACTGAACAAACAATTAGAAATTTTTTGGAACATCCAACTTGATCACTTTATATCTTTAAATTCATGCATTTTTTCGAAATTACTTCCTATGGAAAAGTTGTAGTATGAATAAAAACCTTCAATTTGATCTTTGGAGCATGAAAAATGGTTGCTTGCATTGGAAGTTTCAAGCTTGCAAAGTCATGCATTTTGAACACCAAATTTTGACACTTAGTGAAAATGTAAGTTCTCTAGTTTTAGGATTGTCATTAATTTTTGTAAAACAAATAAGACAACAATATGTTAGATAGAAGATGTTAACTTTCTAATAGGAACATGTTGAGCTAGAAGTCTTGTCTTATGTTGAGACATGTTGAGTTCAAGTGTTTCAACATGTAATACAGTGGGAAAACTGACTTGGTTTTACATTTTATGCAAATATAGTAGATAGTAAGAGTCGCCACCGACTATTCTTTTATCCAATAAGGAAAGGGTGAAAAGAACAGGAAAGACCTTGATATTTTTGAGTTTGGGGGGTAGGTTATAAAAAGGGAAGGTGTTAACACCCTTTTCATCCGTAGTTATCTACAGACTCTTAATCGCTTAGCTCAATTTTTGAAATTGCTTTATGATGTATGTTTGAAAATATTTTGAAAGGTCGCCAATGTAAGGCGAAACTTTGTAATGATTCTCGTATCTGTCCTCGAGAATGCGTACAAAATGTTTGTTTGAAAATATTTATTGAAAAGTGTAATTGTGAGAAAATGTTTTGCTTTTTTGTGAGAAATCGATTAAGATCTACCCTAATCAAGGTCATTATTGTATTTTCTCCTCCTTTAGATAGTGCTATCCGTACCATTAGTTAGTAGGAAGCCCTATCGTTAGATGTGAAGGGACAGACGTGGGTGATTGTATAGTCATCGAAGGCAAATGGTAAGGACGCTTTAGCAATTTTTATTAAGGGACTAGATCGTTTATCAAAAGGCAACGTCGAAGGGTCATCAAGGGACTATGATCTCTGTATCGAGGGACTTTACTAAAGCGTCCCCACATTCGAGGGACATGACTGTTTATTTTCCGAAGGCAACAAGGAAGGTTACCCTAGAGGTGCGAGTGTGCGAGTGATTTATATTCAGTTATTTTAATCTTTGCATTAGGGTTAGCTATCAATTCGTTTTAGTTATTCCATATAACCCTAATTACTAAGCAGTAAATAGAAAATATAGAAAACTGTAAAGGTGCGGAAAGTAAAAAGCGAATGTAAACCCTAGACTATTACATCGCTTAGGGGCATTTACAAACTAGAAAAGTGCAGAAAGTGAAAAACCCTAGCTATTACAAACCGATAAACAATTACATAATCAAGGAAAATGTCAGAATAATAAACTACGCACAAAATGTAAGAATAGGAAAAGGAAAACGAAAGTGTTTTTGGTGATTTTTTGATAAAAGAGGGTTTTGATGATTAACCTAAAAAAGTATGATTAATTTTAATTAAAAATAAATTGATTAAAAAAATTAATAAAAAAAAACCTAAAAACCTAATTTGATTAGGGTTTATAAAAAAGGTTTTGAAAAAATATTAGGTTTTGTTAAAAAGGGTTTATGTTTCATGAATTTAGGGTTCTTAAGGGAAAATTGATGAAAATAGGGAAAAAAACCCATAGAATTTCGAGGGGTGGGTATTGAACCCACGCCCTCAGCTCTTTCATCCAGTGTGTTCACCACTAGGCCAGGCATGCTTTGGTGTTAGGGAATGGAAACCCGTGCGCTATGTAACCTGTAAAACATAAAACTATGAAAATAATTCCCAAAATACAAAAAGGCAGGGATAGAACTCGTGCCCTGGTATAGTAATGCTTTAGCGTGTGCGTTTTAACCACTGGGGTGGTGATACATACATTATTATCACTGGAAAAAATTGAATATAAAATAAAACAACACAATTGGACCGGAGAAGCGTTGGAGCCCTAGCTCTAGTCGTCTTCTCCAGTGGCTCTTTTTTGTTCCTGCAAAACAAATAAATATTAAAGATCAAGAGGGATCCTACCCCCTAAATCAAGGCATGCGAGTTCAATGGAAACATTTGTTTGGGATAAAACACACTGGATCATGAGCTATAACGAAAATTGCATGGATCGGCATGAACATGGTGATTCATGGTTCAGCCATCACGAGGCTTATACGATGGACTTTTCCTGCATGTTGATACCTCATGAAAATATTAGCACAATTAATAGGAATTAAAACGCAAAGAAAAAAAAGTGAAATCATGCAATATGAGAAACCGGTGATGCACATTCAAGGGTTTTAACCCTTTTGGATCTTCACAAATGACCCACTCTTACCCTACAATGCTTCAAGAATTGAATGGCACGATTGGTTTGTTGTGAAAATGGATGCAAGCTAGGGTTTTAAGTTGCCCTAGTTCTTTGATATTTTTGAGTTTTGGAAAAGTGTTTCTTTCACAAGGGTTTTGTGGCTTGCTTTTCTGAATGCATGAGATTTATAGAAGCATGAAATTAGGTCAAAAAAACATGGGCTTGGACCTTGTGAGAAAAACCTTGTTTTATCTAATTTATTTTTACTTTTAAAATAAATAAATAATAAATAAAATAAAGAGGTCAAGGGGTGCATGAAGTAATTCATAGGTTTATATGAAGTGTATAACACACATGGACCTTGAAACAATAGCCCATTAGCCCAAAATTCAAGTTTGCTCAATTTGAACTTCATGCATTTGCTCCAAATTTCCAAACTTGCACTAGTCATAAATCTCTCAATTTTCATCATTTGAAGGTGATCATGGAATTTTTGGAAATATCAAGATGTCCTCTACAATCCCTATTTTGATAATTTTTACATTTGAAGAATTTATCTTGATGTAAGTTGCATTAGAAAGAAGTGTCTTTTTGTTGACTTTTGAAATGACCTATAATATTTTGGCCCATATCACTCAAATGAAGAATTTTTTGGACTTAATATTAGAGATACAAAGCTGTAGAGAATTTATTTTCCTTCAAAATGAGCTTTGGTCGAGGAAACCCTGATGAAACATGTGAAAGTTATGCTTGGTCAAAGTTTACGTGACTTCTTTCTAAGAAAATCCTAATTTGGCAACTTTTGACTTTTGATGATTTGGGAGTTTTCTTGATGAATCATGATCAACCCTTTATAAAATGATAAATATGACTTCAAAATGTTGAGTTTGTACAAAAATCTTGAAGTTTGACTGTACGTTGACCATAATTGACTTTTTGTCCAATATAGTTGATTTTCAGTCATCTGAGCAATTGACTGAGCAAACTTGTGATGAAAGGCATTAAAATTAGTATGAGCATTCTTGGAGACATATAAGAAACCATGAAATCCCCTTGAGTCCTTAGAAACCCAATATTCCTTGAAAAAGTGAAACCTTAGTTGTAGGTTAATTGCTTAGGAGGAGAATTTGCATGATCAATTCTTGGACAACCTTGAGCAAATGAAAACCCTATGAGCATGAGAAGATGTCTTGAATAAAAATGGGAGGGAAAATTTTGGGGTACAACACAACATATGGAGCAACATGTCGGATAAGATGTCCTATGCATGGTCATATGACATCGCGCCTGAGCTGAGTTATACAGTTGGATTATGTTATGATTTAAAAGATACGGAATATTCCGGGAATATTATGCAATATTATGTGGAGTTGATTTATAGATCAAGAAGAATATTGAAGAATATTGAATTTCTAAATAAGGATACTTTTTAGGAAAGATTTGATTGAAGACCTATTTTGTTGCAGAATCTTCTACAGACTTGTAACATCTAAAGAGTTGTGATTAAAGGCCCAAATCCAGTTGGGATATAGGTTATAAATAGAAGCTTTATAACCTATGATTGGTATCAACCGAGAATTGAAAAGATATAATCATTAGGGATGAGTCTATACCACTCTCTAGGAGAGTTGTTTGTGTGATCCACTCGACATGTAAGTTGGATTGTGTTCCTTGAGTTGTAAGGTTTTGTTATCACTCTTAAGCTTTTAAGCATAGATTTCATTATTTTTATCCTCGAAGTTATGAAACAAGAGTGAGTATTTTTCTTGGAGGAAGCTTTTAAGTAACTCCAAGTTGTGTTCTTGTCAAGTGTATTGATGAGTATTATCATGGAAGTGTGTCTTCCTGTGTTATGCCCATTCGTTGTCTATGATTAAAGAGGGACTGAGGAGGGCCTCATATCTATGTGAGTCTTAGATAGAAATATAGCACATGTAGTGATTAAGTGAGAGTTGTAAACAGGGGAATTTAACTTCGAATTGATACTATCATAATGGATTTGTCCCTGGTTTGGTATGCCCCTAAAGTAGGAGAGTTGCTCCGAACTGGGCTAACATCTCTTGTGTGTTGTTTATTGATTTTAAGCACTGTGTTTATAATCTTTATACTTTTCATGTGTTGTTTAAGTTAGATCAGATGTCCGAACATGTCACAGGACATCTGAAATTCTAACCTACTAGAATTTCAATTGGTATCATAGCAGGCATCCTGTTTTGTTTCTAGGTGAGATCTTGGGATGATACTTTCTTATCATGGGCAAGGAAAAAGGTATCTACTAAAAAGTTGTTTGAACTTGGAGAGTTCATATTTTTGTTTGAATGGTCCCTTGAAGTGGAAGATGGACTATTCATAACAGGGTTTTGTTGGACCCGTCCGGTGTTTTCAGGTTTGTAGATTTGGTGGTGAGATGATGTGTTAGATTTTATTTATTTTAAAACCTAGGTTGTTTTGTTTGAACCTGGACTATGGTGGTTGTGTGGAAGGTTTTATGTTCTGCTTGAAGGTTGTTGAGGAGTTTTCTGGTTTGTGTTTCGTTACATGTATATCTGATGGAAGACTCCTAATGGTTGTGTGTGTTGAGGCTGCAACACTCTGTGCTCCTCTAAATCTGTATCCTATGGTGTGGTGATACCCGAGGAGAGATTCAATTAAATTTTTAAAGTGGCTAGAGATACTTAAAGTTAACCCCAAGTCCACTCATAAAGGCACTTTTTAATAAGTCTAATGAAAAGAGATCTGAAGAAAATTAGAAGCATTTTATTTTTTCTTTTAACCCGGAAAAGGCTAATCTCTAGCCTTTTATAAAGGATCTCTTGGTGTGTTCCTTGTGAAGGGAACTGATGTTCTACCAAATGCTTGAACATTAAGCCAGCAGATTGTGCAGAATATTATTGGATAAAGGTAGGGCATACATATGCTTTAGGTGCTAAACATATGTGTGTTGTTCACATATTGTAGCGATAGAAATATTGAGACTAAGCCATTGGATTAACTTGACTTACACAGATCAAATAAAAATCGCCACAGTGCTTTATTGTTTCTAGAGGAATGGGAAAAGAGAGAATAACCCAAAAAGAAGGGGGAGAGAATCTAGGTACAAGGGTTGGTTATGCAAAGGGAAGATATTAGCACCCTAAACATCTATGGTACTCCGCAGGAACCTCTTTGAAAATTTGTGTATTTTTGTTATAAGTGTTTTATATAAAAATAGATGGTGGAGGTGAGAAGAGAAGTATTCTTTTATAATTTTTTCACATGCCGCAATTGCGAACCTTTAGTGCCTACGTACCACCTTTCGTGCAATAGGGAATCAAGGTACTCATAGTTCACCTTTAAAACTTTTAAAACACATGTGTGTTGGTTAATTTTAAGAGATGAGACATCATCATCTTTTCCGAATGGAAGAACATACTTACTACCCATGACTATGAGAAAGGAGAATTTGCATCATCTCAAAGTGGAGGATATAACTTGGATTTTAAAATCAACAAAGCCTCACTCGACACCTAAGTGGAAAATATCTCGCTTCACTACATATTATAGAAGTATAGTAGCTCGCATCACTACAAGGATTGACAAGAGTCTAATCTTTTTGAGAAAATTTTAAGGAAAAAGGCAAAGTGGCAAAAATGGTTTGAATGAGGTTGATTTACTTTTAGTCTTCTCACAAAAAATATCAAAGTATGATTAAGGTAGTTAAAGTTTGATTAAGAAAATATTTTTGAAAATGCATGGACCAAAGTCCAAATTTATTATGAAAGTGATTCAAGTTAGAAAACAATAAGAGTTTTGAAAAGGATGGAAAAGGTTTTTGAAATTAAAGAAGATAGGAGGAGATGAATGGACTATCCTAAAGCATAAGATAAAAGCTAGGGAAAAGAACCGTCTAACAAATAAGTAGTCAACACATAACACAATGAGTCAATGTAGAATTCCCATACGTTGAATTGAAACCAAGCAAGCAAAGATACTAAACCACTTAAGAATGCTGAGCTTTGGATGAATTAAGCGCAGATAAATCACATAATCAGAATAACCTTCACATAAATAAAATCAACCCAATGTCTTGGGGTAAACCCCAAGAACTCCATACAAAATAACAACAAAGTCACAAGGTCCCAAGGGTATCAAGGCTTCTAATCCTAAGTCCAAGAGGTCCACAACTCCATTATGCCAAGAATAGAAACCAAATAGTCCAAGTAACCTTAAAGTTTTTTATTGTTCAAGTTGCTTATTAAGTATCTTTAAAAAGAAAGTGAAAAGCTAAAGTGACCAAAAATCAAAATGATATAAAGATAAATGCTCAAGTGAGCAATGATAAAAATTACATGAAATGTAAATGCCAAAATAAATGGTACATGAAAGTAAAGGCATAAAGTAAAAGCGTAAAGTAAAAGTCAATTGTTAGTGAGTTAGAACTTAGAGGTTAGTTGAATGACCATCTTGAAACTTGCATTTGAAAACTCATTAGAAGATTGATAAAATCAAAGCTTCTCAACAGCTAGTTTCATTTTCTTTTTATCAAGTATATCATTCATTTCAAATTCTCGAGTTAACAACATATGATCAACGATGTTTAAATAGTTCAGTTAGACCAAAGTTTATGATGTTTCATTAGAGGATTGATAAGACCAAATCCTCCTAACAATGAACCTCAAGGTTATTGGATCAAAGGTTTCAAATTAAACATACTTGAGCTTGCAAACATAGGTTTGGGCCACGAATGACCATTTCTAGAATCAGTACAAAATTTAGCGCTATGTTAAGCAATCATAAGTGGACTTATGTAGAACTCGTGTGACACCCCAAATTAATTCATGTGTTAAATAATTAGGAATTTAATTATTAAATTAATTAAAGGCTTAATTAATAATATTTTGGATTAAATGGATGAACTAATTATGAAATTAAAAAAGGAAGACCGGGGGGTGTAAGGTTGAATTAGAGGTGTGTGAAGTAAAAAGCTCTACTAAATAATAACTAATTTATTACTATTATTTGGCAAATAATAAAAGGAATATAAAAAGAAGGATAAAAAGGAAAAGAAAAAGAAGGTTATTGGGAAAAGTCATTGTACGTGAAATTGGAGAAGAGAGGAAAAAAGCCAAACGCTGTGAATTCAAAGGATCATCGCGAGGTAAGGGGTGATTTCGATTATTTAACATGCCTTATAGATTTTGGGATCAATAGAATTGATTAAGCATATTAGGAATCTCAATTTAGGATTTTCTAGGTTTGTAGAATTTGCCCCTAATGTTGTCAAATTGTGTGGAATTGAACCAATTGCATGATATAGGATTGTTAGGAATGGTTGAATTGTGTTATTTGACATTATGTTGATGTTACTTGGGTGATTCTGGTGTTAATTGATGTGTTCATTCGTATGGGAATGAAAAGGAATGGATTGAGATACAAAATGCTGTCAAAATAGCAGTTTTTGGCTCTGCAGGTCGTGGGAACCGGTTCCCAGTGGGGAGGAACCGGGTTCCACTGTGTAAATTTACAAAAACTTGAAAAATTGCACGTAGGAACCGGTTCCTGTATAGGTAGGAACCGGGTTCCCATACATTTTCCAGAAGGGTGATTTTTGGACTTCGCAGGAACCGGTTCCTGTATATGTAGGAACCGGGTTCTGCTGTAACTTTTTGAAAAATATTAAACTTTGAAAATTCATAACTTTCAAACCGTAAGTCCGATTTGAGTGCCGTTTTCGACAGTATTTCTTAAATTAAAAATACTATCTTATAAAATAAGAAAAATATTATTTTATGAAAATTATTTTAAAAGAGTCGAATTCCCGATTTTTGTAAACTTTGGTATTTTAAGAACGATGTAGAATTATTTGTAAATTGTTCTGATTTGGTGAATGAGAACTGATACCTATGTGTTGTGCCTGCTATCCATTATGATTGAGATGTGATCATGTGATATATTGGTTTTGGCATTATTTTGAATTATGTTGCGATCATATTCTGTTGATTTGATGTTGCATGCTGGTGATGTGCATGCATATGTATTGTTTTGGTGAAGTTAATTCCCATTTTGTGGAATTTGACTTGTATTGCCATTAACCGATACCCGGGTGATGATGGGTGGTTAGGCTGGATTCGTGTTCGAGTGTTTATGGATGAATCAATGGTTGCTGTATCCGGTTGATGATGGATCAGTGTTGCTGTATCCGGTTGATGATGGATCAGTGTTGCTGTATCCGGTTGATGATGGATCAGTGTTGGGTGACTTGGTCACGTGTTGGTACCACATGCATTGTGTCTGCATTTGTGTTTGCATGGAATTATAACATGTTAGGATGACTTCCAGTGTTACAATTCTTTGGTTGATTATTTATTTGTGCATAATGATTTGTATGATTGGAACTGGGTGTTGAATCTGAATTTATGCTAAAATGGGTGAAATAATATGCTTATGATATAATGTTGATTGAGGAACTTATAATGCATGTTAATTATGAAGAATCTCACCCTTACTTTAATGATTTCAGATTAAAGTTAACAACTCAGGAGTTGGTGAGGATGACTCTAGAGCTATGTTACTTTAAGTCCGCGTGTCAGTGTCGTGCTCTGATAGGTTGTAACACTGGGGGGGAACGTTTGAATGGTGAGTTTTATTTTATACTCTATTGTTTAATTTATGGGGAATACTTATGAAGTGAAGTTATTCCGGTTTTGAGACATTTCCGCTGTGTAGAACATGATGTTGATTTGAATATTTATCTTAATAATTCCTTCAGTAAAGCATGATAACTGTAGATTTGAGGTTTTATATTTATCTTGGATTGTGACATCCCTGTTTTCCATGTTACTCTGATTTAATTAATATATTCGCAGGTTATTTAGAAGGGGTGTTACAATAGTGGTATCAGAGCATAGTCGGTCTTGTCTTGTGTCGTTATCCCTTTTGTATGCGACTAGTGTAAGATGACACTGTCGATACTTGTGTGCTGATGAGGTTGTTTTGTAATGTTACAGAACAATGGCCGGAAGAGGTAACAAAAGAAACGAAGATGCTCTTGCTGAAGCATTGGGAATGTTGGCTGGAGTACTCGGAGGGAACCAGCAGGAAGCTGTTATTGGTGCTGACCGACAATTGGGGAATTTTCAGAGGAATAATCCTCCGTTGTTCAAGGGTGCACATGATCCCGAAGGTGCTCAGAAGTGGTTGAAGGAGATCGAGAGGATCTTCAGAGTAATTGAATGTGCTGAAGGTGAGATACGAAACTCACATGTTAGCAGAGGAAGCTGATGACTGGTGGGTTGCTACCAGAACTGAAATGGAAGAAGATGGTATTGCGTTGACTTGGGCTGTGTTCAGGAGGGCTTTTCTGAAGAGGTACTTTCCTGAGGACATCAGAGGCAAGAAGGAGATTGAGTTTCTGGAACTCAAGCAGGGTAATAAGATTGTCAGTGAGTATGCTTTGAAGTTTACTGAGTTAGCGAAGTATTATGCTCATTATACTAACGATGCAGATGGAGAATTTTCCAAATGTATCAAGTTTGAGAATGGTCTTCGTGATGAGATTAAGCAGGGTATTCGGTATCAGCGTATCCGAAGATTTCCTGATCTGGTTGACTGTAGTAGGATTTTAGAGGAGGATCTTGCTAGCACTAAGTCGAATGCTCGAGGGTATGTTGATAGGAAGGGTAAGAAACAGATGGATCATGGTAAGCCTTATGATAGAAATAATCAGAAATCTGGTGGTTGGAGGAAGCCTAGTGGGGGAGACTCTGGTTCTTCCATTAAGTGTTACAGATGTGGTGAAATGGGGCATATAGCTAATGAGTGCAAGAATGATGCAAAGAAGTGTTTCAAGTGTGGGAAACTCGGCCATGTGGCCAATGATTGCAGAGTAAGAGTGGTGACTTGTTATAACTATGGTGAAGAAGGTCATACTCGTCCTCAGCATACAAAACCCAAGAAGGAGCAAGATGGTGGTAAAGTGTTTGCATTGTCTGGGTCAGAGACTAAGCCAGATGATCGGCTGATTAAAGGTACATGTTTTATTAATGACATACCTTTGATTACGATTATTGATACGGGAGCTACACATTCTTTTATTGCTTTGGATTATTCTAAAAGATTGAATTTGGAAATTTCTAATATGGATGGAAGTATGGCTATTGATACTCCTGCGTCGGGTTCAGTGACTACTTCGTATGTTTGTAGGAATTGTCCTATTGTGATTTTTGGTAGGGGTTTCGGTATGGATTTAGTGTGCCTACCGTTAGAACAACTTGATATCATCCTTGGAATGAACTGGTTGGAATTCAACCAGGTTCACATCAACTGTTTTGCGAAGACGGTTATTTTTCCTGAAGAGTTTGGTGTCGAAGATGTGACTATGTCGGTTAAACAGATGAACCTAGCTGTGAAAGATGGTGCTGTGGTATTTATGTTGTATTCTGCAATAGAAGCGGAGGGAAAAGCAAAGAGTGATGGATTGCCAGTGGTGAATGAATTTCCAGAGGTGTTTCTGGAAGACGTTAGTGAATTGCCACCTGAGAGGGAGGTAGAATTTACTATAGATTTGATTCCTGGAACTAGTCCGGTGTCGATGGCGCCTTACCGTATGTCGGCATCTGAATTAGCGGAGTTAAAGAAACAGTTGGAGGAGTTACTTGAGAAGAAGTTTATTCGTCCGAGTGTTTCGCCGTGGGGTGCTCCGATGTTGTTGGTTAAGAAGAAAGAAGGTTCAATGAGATTATGTGTTGATTACAGACAGCTGAATAAAGTTACAATCAAGAATCGGTATCCTTTGCTGAGGATCGATGATTTGATGGATCAACTAGTTGGAGCTTGTGTATTTAGTAAGATTGATCTAAGATCTGGATATCATCAGATTCGTGTGAAGTCGGAAGATATTCAGAAAACTGCATTTAGAACGAGGTATGGACATTACGAGTATTCTGTTATGCCGTTTGGAGTTACTAATTCACCTGGTGTTTTCATGGAGTATATGAACAGGATATTTCATCCGTATCTTGATAAGTTTGTGGTGGTGTTCATTGATGATATTCTAATTTATTCGAAGAGCGATGAAGAGCATGCAGAACATCTCAGAGTTGTGTTGGAATTGTTGAAAGAGAAGAAGCTTTATGTGAAGTTGTCCAAGTGTGAATTCTGGTTAAGTGAAGTAAGTTTTCTTGGCCATGTAATTTCCAAGAATGGAATTGCTGTGGATCCTACGAAGGTAGAAGCAGTATCTCAGTGGGAAGCGCCGGAGAATGCTTCTGAGATCCATAGTTTTCTGGGTCTTGCAGGTTATTACAGGAAGTTTATAGAAGGATTTTCCAAATTAGCGTTACCGTTGACAAAGTTGACCAGGAAGGGTCAGATGTTTGTTTGGGATGTTGAATGTGAGAAAGGATTTCAAGAACTGAAGAGGAGGTTGACAAGTGCTCCGATCTTGATTTTTCCAAATCCGATTAAGTCTTTTGTTGTGTATTGTGACGCATCATTAATGGGATTAGGTGGTGTGTTGATGCAAGATAAGCAGGTGGTGGCTTATGCTTCGAGACAATTGAAAGTACATGAAAGGAATTATCCGACTCATGATTTGGAGTTGGCAGCTGTTGTGTTTGTTTTGAAGTTGTGGAGGAATTATTTATATGGTTCTAGGTTTGAGGTGTTCAGTGATCACAAAAGTCTGAGGTATCTCTTTGATCAAAAAGAGTTGAATATGAGGCAGAGGAGATGGTTAGAATTTTTAAAGGATTATGATTTCGGTTTGAATTACCATCCTGGTAAGGTAAACGTTGTTGCGGATGCCTTGAGTAGGAAGTCCTTGCATATGTCGATGTTAATGGTCCGTGAGTTAGATTTGGTTGAGCAGTTCAGAGATTTAAGTTTGGTATGTGAAACTACTCCGAATAGTGTGAAATTGGGTATGTTGAAACTGACTAGTGGTATTCTGGAAGAAATTCAGAATGGACAGAAGTCCGATGTTGGGTTAGTTGATAAATTGACATTGATCAACCAAGGTCAAGGAGGCGAGTTCCGAATTGATGAGAATGGTGTTATGAGATTTGGTAATAGGGTGTGTGTTCTGGATGTTGCAGAGATTAGGAAGAGTATTTTGGAAGAAAGACATCGTAGTGGATTGAGTATTCATCCTGGTGCTACTAAAATGTACCATGATTTGAAGAAGTTGTTTTGGTGGCCGGGAATGAAAAAGGAAAATGCTGAGTTTGTGTATGCTTGTTTGGTTTGTCAGAAGTCGAAGATTGAGCATCAGAAACCGTCAGGATTGATGGAACCGTTGTTTGTTCCGGAATGGAAATGGGATGGAATCTCTATGGATTTTGTGTCTGGTTTGCCAAGGACATCGAAGAATTGTGATTCTATCTGGGTTATTGTTGATCGGTTGATGAAATCTGCTCACTTTATTCCGATAAGAATGGATTATCCGATGGAAAGGTTGGCAGAATTGTATGTTGAGAAGATTGTGAGTTTGCACGGTATTCCTTCTAGTATTGTGTCGGATCGAGATCCGAGGTTTACATCTAAATTCTGGACGGGATTGCAAGAAGCTTTGGGTACTAAGTTGCGTTTGAGTTCCGCTTATCATCCATAGACAGATGGTCAGACGGAGAGAACGATTCATTCGTTGGAATATTTGTTAAGAGCTTGTGTGTTGGAGAAAGGTGGAGCTTGGGATAGTTATCTACCATTGATTGGGTTTACCTACAACAATAGTTTTCATTCGAGCATTGGTATGGCTCCGTTTGAGGCATTGTATGGTAGGAGGTGTCGGACACCGTTGTGTTGGTATGAATCTGGAGAGAGTGCTGTGATTAGACCGAAAATTGTCCAACAGACTTCGGAAAAGATTAAGATGATTCAGGAGAAGATGAGTACTTCTCAGAGTCGTCAGAAAAGTTATCACGACAAGAGGAGGAAAGATCTTGAGTTTAGCGAAGGAGAACATGTTTTTATGCGAGTTACTCCGATGACTGGTATTGGTCGAGCTTTGAAGTCAAAGAAGTTGACTCCATGTTTTATTGGTCCGTTTCAGATTACCAAGAGATTTGGGAAAGTTGCTTATCAGATTGCTTTGCCGCCGTCACTTGCAAATTTGCATGATGTTTTTCATGTATCTCAGCTAAGGAAGTACATTGCTGATCCGTCTCATGAGATTCGGGTAGACGATATACAGGTACGACAGAATTTGACTGTGGAAGCGGTACCTGCGAGAATTGAGGATCGGAAGTTGAAACAGTTGCGAGGCAAGGAGATCGCGTTGGTAAGAGTGGCTTGGGGAGGACCAGCAGATGGAAATGTCACTTGGGAGCTGGAGAGTCAGATGAAGGACTCGTATCCCGAACTATTCGTCTAAGGTATGTTTTCGAGGACGAAAACTCTTTTAGTTGAGGAGAGTTGTGACACCCCAAATTAATTCATGTGTTAAATAATTAGGAATTTAATTATTAAATTAATTAAAGGCTTAATTAATAATATTTTGGATTAAATGGATGAATTAATTATGAAATTAAAAAGGAAGACCGGGGGGTGTAAGGTTGAATTAGAGGTGTGTGAAGTAAAAAGCTCTACTAAATAATAACTAATTTATTACTATTATTTGGCAAATAATAAAAGGAATATAAAACGAAGGATAAAAAGGAAAAGAAAAAGAAGATTATTGGGAAAAGTCATTGTACGTGAAATTGGAGAAGAGAAGAGAAGAGAGGAAAAAAGCCAAACGCCGTGAATTCGAAGGATCATCGCGAGGTAAGGGGTGATTTCAATTATTTAATATGCCTTATAAATTTTGGGATCAATTGAATTGATTAAGCATGTTAGGAATCTCAATTTAGGATTTTCTAGGTTTGTAGAATTTGCCCCTAATGTTGTCAAATTGTGTGGAATTGAACCAATTGCATGATATAGGATTGTTAGGAATGGTTGAATTGTGTTATTTGACATTATGTTGATGTTACTTGGGTGATTCTGGTGTTAATTGATATGGTCATTCGTATGGGAATGAAAAGGAATGGATTGAGATACAAAATGCTGTCAAAATAGCAGTTTTTGGCTCTGCAGGTCGTGGGAACCGGTTCCGAGTGGGGAGGAACCGGGTTCCACTGTGTAAATTTACAAAAACTTGCAAAATTGCACGTAGGAACCGGTTCTTGTATAGGTAGGAACCGGGTTCCCATACATTTTCCAGAAGGGTGATTTTTGGACTTCGCAGGAACCGGTTCCTGTATATGTAGGAACCGGGTTCTGCTGTAACTTTTTGAAAAATATTAAACTTTGAAAATTCATAACTTTCAAACCGTAAGTCCGATTTGAGTGCCGTTTTCGGTAGTATTTCTTAAATTAAAAATACTATCTTATAAAATAAGAAAAATATTATTTTATGAAAATTATTTTAAAAGAGTCGAATTCCCGATTTTTGTAAACTTTGGTATTTTGAGAACGATGTAGAATTGTTTGTAAATTGTTCTGATTTGGTTAATGAGAACTGATACCTATGTGTTGTTCCTGCTATCCATTATGATTGAGATGTGATCATGTGATATATTGGTTTTGGCATTATTTGGAATTATGTTGCGATCATATTCCGTTGATTTGATGTTGCATGCTGGTGATGTGCATGCATATGCATTGTTTTGGTGAAGTTAAATCCCATTGTGTGGAATTTGACTTGTATTGCCATTAACCGATACTCGGGTGATGATGGGTGGTTAGACTGGATTCGTGTTCGAGTGTTTATGGACGAATCGATGGTTGCTGTATCCGGTTGATGATGGATCAGTGTTGCTGTATCCGGTTGATGATGGATCAGTGTTGGGTGACTTGGTCACGTGTTGGTACCACATGCATTGTGTCTGCATTTGTGTTTGCATGGAATTATAACATGTTAGGATGACTTCCAGTGTTACAATTCTTTGGTTGATTATTGATTTGTGCATAATGATTTGTATGATTGGAACTGGGTGTTGAATATGAATTTATGCTAAAATGGGTGAAATAATATGCTTATGATATAATGTTGATTGAGGAACTTATAATGCATGTTAATTATGAAGAATCTCACCCTTACTTTAATGATTTCAGATTAAAGTTAACAACTCAGGAGTTGGTGAGGATGGCTCTAGAGCTATGTTACTTTAAGTCCGCGTGTCAGTGTCGTGCTCTGATAGGTTGTAACACTGGGGGGAAACGTTTGAATGATGAGTTTTATTTTATACTCTATTGTTTAATTTATGGGGAATACTTATGAAGTGAAGTTATTCCGGTTTTGAGACATTTCCGCTGTGTAGAACATGATGTTGATTTGAATATTTATCTTAATAATTCCTTCAGTAAAGCATGATAACTGTAGATTTGAGGTTTTATATTTATCTTGGATTGTGACATCCCTGTTTTCCATGTTACTCTGATTTAATTAATATATTCGCGGGTTATTTAGAAGGGGTGTTACAACTCGTGCCTATTTTGAGGCCGGTCAATAGCAATCTATGTACCATATATTTATAGAAATGATATGTAGATCATTCTCCGATAACATGTAGCACAAGTAAGAAAGGGATAAGATGAAGAGGGAGGAGATTTATTAGATGAAATTAGGGTTTCAAATATCATCAACATCATTCATCCATTTTGATGGATTTGGTTTTTCAACCTATCAACTGCCAAGATTCAATGAGGTTGAGGGATTTGTCACCAAACGATATCCAAGTCAAGACCAAAAAAAATAATAAAATAATATTTAATAAAACAATATTTAAATGGTGAATAAAAGGAAAATAATTGGTAAAATACACAAAGTATATTAAAACACCAAATAAAAATCCTAAAAAATAGTCAGAGGTCAAACATGATTCAATAATACTTGACAAATTTTTTTAGAGTTTTTTAAAGTTAGAAACTATTTTTAAAATTTAAAGAAATAAGAAAAGTAAACCAAAATTTGTAAAAAAATATTAAAATCAGGAACAAAAATAAAATGAGGTCACCAATATTTGTCAAGAGGTCATTGGATCCTTCTATATTTTTTTGAGAATTTAAAAAGACCAGAAAGTATTTTTAAAACAATTAAAATAAGGCAAACAATACAAAAATTATGAAGAAAAATCAAACATCAAAGTAAAAATATGAAAACATATTCACAAAGTCAAATAATTCAAAGTATTTGTGTATATTTTTTCATAATTTTTGGATAAAAAATAAGAGATTTATGAATTTTTAAAATTAAAACAAATTTTATAAAAATAAATAAATCAGAAAAAATGTGAGGCTTTGGATCCGGTTCATTAAAACACGCTGGCACATCTAATGGCTTAAGAGTGATGATTTATGGTGATCCACGGTCAGCAAGCGCACACTAAAGTAACGATAGTCAGACCAATCACAACATTTCAATTATCTTGCTCTCATTGGTTGAAGAAGCCACATATGTCATCTTTAACCTCCAGCTACTCTGCAACTAGGGCGAGATCATGATTCTTAAATCTGCAAATTTAGACGCTCATAGTGGTATCATTAGACACGTCTCTTCAAGACAATCATAACCATATCCTCGCGCCAAATTCATATAAAACACAACTTACACGATTTGAAAAAAACCAGAGATGTTTAAAAAAAATTGAAATAAAAAACAGAAGCATCAAATGCATTGATTCACAAAAATTGAGTTAATAGCAAGCATCAGTGAACATCATAAACCATTCCAGTAATTTGAGTTAGAAAATTTGGTGCCTTAAACTACCTGAACGAAGTCAAATAAATTTTCTCTGCAATTGGACTTGGCTAGCACGATTTAGGACTCCTCGAGGTTTGGTTCTTCTTCTGTTAGGTTCAGTGAAGTTCAAGGAATAAGAATCAACAAAGAAATTGGATTGAAAAGTGGAGAGAAGATGAATTCGAAAACTCAGAAAAGTGAGTTATGAAGAGAGTTTGGCAGAGTGATTTTGGCTGTCCAAGCTTGATAAAATAAGAGAGATAGAACCCTCTATTTATAGAGAAGTGAATGATGATGAGAAGCAAGGGAAATTGTGAGAAATCGTGTAAACCAAGCCAGTTGTGATCATGTCAAATGTGTGACTTGAAATGCTCCAAAACGACCTCATACCAAGTGCAATTCTTGTCAAAACGCATCTGGAAAATTAGTTAAATGTGTTTAGATACTAAATCTTAAGTAATTTAACCTGTAAATCAAGTTTACTCATGGTAAAAATTTCTGACTTGAAAACAAAAACAAATTTCATGGAGCCAACTTCAACAATGTATAGCTCGTTACTCAGGGACCTTTATGTGATGAATCTCGAAGCATTGGAAAGATCATGTAACACTCTTTATAATGTTCAAAGAAAGAAGTCATTTTGATGCTTGAGCTTAAAGTTATGCTTGGTCAAAATGAAGAAAAATGCGCTGACTTTTATACTTAGAAAAATTCAAATTTTTCCTTCAAAAATGACCTATAATGTTTTGATTCCAAACAAGGTGTTCCTTAAAAATTAAGCTTCGATAATTGATTCTATATTGAAGAAAACTCCATAAAGAGTATTGTGAAACTCATATGACTAAAAAATTACAAATATTGAACAAGTTATGATCTTGTGAAATTGGTGAAAATCCAAGAGATGACCTATAATCTTTTGAGCTCAAAAAGAATCTTACAATCATTTACAAACTTAGCACTAAAAAGAGAGTTAAAGTTAACATATTTACGATCATTATGAAAAACGAATGAGCTCAAGATGATAAAAATTGACCAAGTTATGACCCCTTGAACTCACATAAAAGAATTCGATGGTCTATCTAGAGGACTTGTAATCTTTCTCAATCATTAGTGATCTTCCATATAAAATTTGCTTGAAACTATTGAAGTGATTTATTA
Organism: Vicia faba; assembly: GCA_948472305.1. Lineage (NCBI taxonomy): Eukaryota > Viridiplantae > Streptophyta > Magnoliopsida > Fabales > Fabaceae > Vicia > Vicia faba. The sequence continues at coordinate 224,169,418 of OX451735.1, forward strand.
ATAACCCTTTAAAGAGAAACATGTCTTTGGAATCACTCAAAAATCTCAAAAGATGAACAAGATATATCCCTTAGAAGTTCAAAACCCTAGCTCTTAAAGCATCAAAATGACATGGAACCCCTTTCAACTTTTGAAAATCTTTCTTTCACAACTGCTTTTCCTATGTGAAGAGAAGTTGTTATGGATGAAATTAATAACACATATAAATAATAATCACTTCCAAATGTTGAAAATTAAGAAAGTTATGCACTTGTAATCAAGGAATCAAGAACTTGTCAAATTAGGTCAAACTTCTTGAATTACTCTTGCATCTCTTGACTTTACTTAGCAAAGTAGAGCATGGTGAGACATAATAGGCTTTTAAATCATGTTATCTTGAAACACACAAAAATATAAGGCTTAAATATCAATGAAGATTTGTTGAAGAAAACATGTAAATAAACTCATGAACCTATGAATCATCCTGATGAATTGTGTTATGCCATCACCTATAATACCAACATCCATATAACAAATATACCTACATTGTATTTGTTAGTTAAAAGTCAATAAACACAAGATATAGAAATAGGGGTTCTTGGTGATCCCACATGAGCAAACCTAAATATAGGAATAAGAACCAAACCATAGTGTGTGATCTTGATATGATTGGGTTATCATTGAAATGATGAGAGATCTTAGGGGCAACAATTAGGGTATAATAGCTGCCCTTATTTAAGTGTCTTCTATCCGAAGACACGAAGGTTAAAATATTTGTCTCGGCGTGATTGAATATACTTAAATATAAAACAAGCCCTATTTTTGGCCCTAAGATGACATGAAATGCTTATGATCATGCATGCAGACAAACACATCCAAAAGTGACACAGGACTCCACTGGGGATGCGGGAAATAAAATTAAAGGATCAAAAGAAAATACGAATAGGAAAATAAATCACTGGTAAACAAAAGACTTGACTGCACTGGGTTAAAGTCCAAGGAAGAGTTAAAGCAACTTTAACTCAAGCAATGAGGAAAAAGTAATGGATGACAAATATCGACAAATAACTGCGAACTACCAAATCATAGAGAAGATAGCAAAAACGTAACGTCGACTCACAGGGAAAAGAAATGGTAAGATAAAATAGAGGTAAATACAACCATTAGGGCTTAGTAACAAATGATTGGAATTCATACTTATGACTGGAAACAAACTAACATCTTTAGAGTAAAGTGAATCTCAACAACGAACCACCTCCCATAATGACGAGACTACCATCCATCGAAAAAAGATCTCAACAACAAAATATATCCCATAGTGACGAGACTACCATTCCTTGGAGTAAAAAAAATCTCAAACAAAGAACTATCTCCCATAATGAAGAGACTACCATTCTTGGAGTATCAAATCTCAACAACAAACTATCTCCCTAAATGACGAGACTACCATTCATTGGAGTTACAAATCTCAATAATGAACTATCTCCCATAATGACGAGACAACCATTCATTGGAGTAATAATCTCAACGAAAAACTATCTCCCATAATGACAAGACTACCATTCATTGGAGTATCAAATCTCAACAATGAACTATCTCCCATAATGATGAGACTACCATTCACTGGAGTAACAAATCTCAACAACGAATTGTCTCCCATAATGACGAGACTACAATTCATTGGAGTATCAAATCTCAACAATGAACCATCTCCCATAATGATGAGACTACCATTCATTAGAGTAACAATATCAACAACGAACTATCTCCCATAATGAAGAGACTACCATTCATTAGAGTAACAAATCTCAACAACAAACTATCTCCCATAATGACGAGACTACCATTCATTGGAGTAACAAATCTCAACAACGAACTATCTCCCATAATGACGAGACTACCATTCATTAGAGTAACAATCTCAACAATGAACTATCTCCCATAATGACGAGATTACCATTCATTGGAGTAACAAATCTCAACAACAAACTATATCCTATAATGACGAGACTACCATTCATTGGAGAAATAATCTCAACAACGAACTATCTCCCATAATGACGAGACTACCATTTATTGGAGTAACAAATCTCAACAACGAACTATCTCCCAAAATGACGAGACTACCATTCATTGGAGTAACAATCTCAACAACGAACTATCTCCCATAATAACAAGACTACCATTCATTGGAGTAACAATCTCAATAATAACCTATCTCCCATAATGATGAGACTACCATTCATTGGAGTAAAAATCTCAACAATGAATTATCTCCCATAATAAGGAGACTACCATTCATCGAAGTAAAAAATCTCTCCTGGCATTGACAAACTTATTCGGGAACCTGGGTTGCTCAAATAAAGAGACCTCCACTTGCTGTTATGAAAAGGAATTGCAATAATGTTGTTGGGAAATGAATCCTTGATTCTATGGGGAAATATCAATATATTCATGTCGAGGAGATAAAGTCTTCTTGTGCAAAATAAATACGGACTTTAAATCCAGGGCTCAAAGCCTACAGAAATCAAAATAATAATATTGTCGGGGACCACAGATTTAAACCAGAAATAAACTGGTTTGAAATAGTCAACCAATATAGAATTTTAAGAGGATTAAAATGAAAAGGGGACCATGTTCCATCTAGATAATGAGCTGAATAGGAAGGATATAACAAAATTCTTCCATGAAGGATAACTCAGTGGGGAAATTGAAAGGATATACACTTTTTTCTTAAGGTCGACAATCTAATTGTAGAGAGGGTACCGTAACTCTACAAAATAGGAAAATATGCCAACAAAGATAATAACAAATGCAAATGAGCAATGAATTTAAAGTCAACTATGCATGATACATGTATGAATGTATGAATATTATCATGTATATGTTGGAGAAACAAACATACTGCACTGGGAATAACTATATAAAATCAACTTGGGCAAATTCAAAATTCGGCTAAATCACACATCTAGGATAAAGATTTCATAAAAGATTAAGCACCAACTGAGGAAACAAATTCCCATTTCACGGCTTAACTCCATTAGGAATAAACATGGTTTAAAAAAGTAATCAAATCACAATCTGATAGTACCAAACCAAGGCAGTTGCAGGGATATGAACTTTTCCTCCCGATTTCACCAGGGAATATCATGCAGACTTCGACTGGGGAACACAATGCCTCATTGTCTAGGCTTCAACTAGAGATTCCAATACTGACTTTATTAGAGAAGGTGAAAACCAAGTCATCGAGACTTCAATTAGGGATCTCGTGCCGACTATATTGGGGAGGACAACGTCACGTCATTGAGGAAAGCTTAAGTTTATTATTGAAAATTAAGGATAATTATTCGTGTAAACTTCTTCGGGGAGAAATTATGAAACTTCATGGAGGTATTCACCTTAAAGGGAAACATCATCCTCGATTAATCTGGATATCTAAAGAAGTTATCATCAAAGAAAGAGGTAAAAAGTATGGGGATTTTAAATCAAACTCGACACTTGCCGAGAGAAAACCCAAAAAAGTTTATAGCCATCCCAAAACTCTTTAGAAAAGAATACCGCCCTTGCCAAGTTGTCTGGGAATCAAACAACAACAATAATGTCATTACTGCAAAGAGTGATGATTTGCAAATGATTCTAAATCAACACATGAAGAGGGAAATAACTCCCTTCAGATGAGCGAATACCTCACTGAGGAAATTGGGATAGAGGTTTCTAACCACACAAACCCAAAACCAAATAATCAACCTGAAGAAGATCTGAACTAAGACTTAACTAGGGAAAGATGAGATCACAAACCCAACACCCCCATATATCAAATGGTATGAAATCCAAATATCCAGAACACAAATGGATCATACGCATATCAGAAAGAGTAATCCTGGGATAAATCTTAAGGAATCCTTTCAGAACTCTGGAGTTATTCCATCCTTGGAATCACTACTTTTGTTCCACTTGAATAAAAAAAATTGAAGTAAAAGGTGATTTGCAAATTCTTTTCAAAAACATGTTTTTATTATTAAGTCTTTTTGTTTTTAAAATTACTATCAATAAACAATGAGATGTTTGTAAACAGAATAAAATAAGAACTACAAATAATTAGATAAAGGCTCAAACTTTATTAATAGAATGGTAGTCCGCAAATGGCGTGACTCCACGAATGATTACAAAGTTTGGAAAATGCTAAGTATATGGATAAGATACATTGAAATGCAATGTCCAGTATTCTCCCTAACAAATTTGAACTCCTGAGCAGAGGCTTTAGTTGAAGTGTGATGAGAATATGAGAAGATTATTTCTTCAATGATCAAGTCCTGTCTGACGCAGTTACTTTCCAAGAAATCCCTAACTTTTTCCTAGGTTTCCCTTTCGGGTTTTAAACCTACCAGGAAGATTTATTCTATTTATGTCTCCAACTTTTTCCTAGACCAGCCTTTCGTGTTTTCATCCTACCGAGACGCTCCTTTTTGCCTAAGCCGCCCTTTCAGGTTTTCAACTTAGCGAGCTGTTCTTTTATTTCCTTAGGCAAAGTATTTCTTGACTGCGTCAGTATTCATGGGACGTGGGAACTCCTCGACATCCATAGTTTCAAGAATCAACACACCATCAGAGAAGGATTTCTTGATAACATATGGGCCTTCATAATTGGGAGTCCACTTGCCCCTAGAATCAGTGTTAAAAGACATGATCTTTCTGAGCACGATGTCACCTTCTCTGAATTCACGAGGCTTGACCTTCTTATCAAAAGATTTCTTCATTCTTTTCTGCTATAATTGACCATGACACAATGCTATCATTCTATTTTATTCAATCAAATTCAACTGGTCAAACTTGTTCTGGACCCATTCAACCTCTAACAAATTGGTTTTCATTATTACACGCAAAGAGGGAATCTCAACCTCGATGGGGAGTACTACTTCCATATAATATACAAGATAAAATGGGGTTGCCCCTATCGAAGTGCGGACATATGTAAGATACCCATGCAAAGTAAAAGGGAGCATCACATGCCAATTCTTATAGGTAACAACCATCTCCTGGATGATCTTTTAAATATTTTTATTAGCAGCTTCAACAACCCCATTCATCTTAAGTCTGTAAGGAGACAAGTTGTGATGGACAATTTTGAATTCTCTACAAAGTTCTGTCATTATCTTGTTATTTAGATTTGAGTTGTTGTCAGTAATAATCCTGGTTGGCACACTACCACCTGCTTGGTGATGTTAGCCTAAGAAGCTTCTTCCACCCATTTGGTGAAGTAGTCAATTTACACCAAGATGATATGATGTCCATTTAATGCCTTGGGTTCAATCATTCCAATCATGTCAATACCCCACATAGAGAAAGGCCCCAGGGAAGAAATAACATTGAGAAGCATTGGAGGTACATGAATCTTGTCAGCATAAATCTGACACTTATGGCACTTCTTCGTAAATTTATAACAGTCATATTCCATTGTCAGCCAATAATAACCAGCCCTAAGAATCTTTTTTTCCATTGAATGTCCATTGGCATGGGTACCAAAGGAACCTTCATGGATCTCATGCATCAACACGTCTGCTTCGTGTCTATCCACGCATCTGAGCAAGACCATGTCGTGATTTATTTTGTATAGCACATCTTCATTGAGGAAAAAGTTAAATGTCGGCCTTCTCAATGTCTTTCTATCTTTATTTGATGCCCCGAGCGGGTACTCTCGAGTCTGGAGAAAATGCTTGATATCATAATACCAAGGTTTTTCATCTGACATACCCTCTGTAGAAAAAACATGAGCGGGTCTATCAAGACATCGAACATTGATCCAAGGTACATCATTCCAAGTATTCTACAAGCAGTATCAGTATAACGCCGACCTTGCTCCTACTCGTACTCAACTCCTGAGTATGTCCATGGGTGCATGTGAAGGTTTTAAGGATTATGCTAAAAAATGGAGAGACTTGGCTAGAAGAGTCCAACCCCCATTGTCTGATAGAGAATTGGTTGACATGTTTCTCGAGACGCTATCTGGTCCATTTTTCAACCACTTAATCGGTAGCTCGTCATCCGGTTTCACCGAGCTGATTTTAACTGGAGAAAGAGTATAAGATGGAATTCGAAGTTGTAAAATACAGAAGGATGCCTCTTCGAGTTCGGTAAAAAAGTCTTTCACTGGTAAGAAGGAAGCTAGCGCAGTCTATAGCCCGAGGGGCCAGAGCAGATCTGAACACCGTCAAACGGTAAATGCTGTAGTGATACCAAGACCCGCAGTTACTCCACAATGCAACAATCAACAAAGGGTGTAAAGACCACAACGGCAGTTTACCCGCATCAACATGACTTTGGCTAAAGTTCTGCCTCATCTGTTAAAATCAAACTTGGCGACCTTGAGAGAGGCCCCCAAGAATCCAAACACTACTTCTCCCAGATACAATTCCAACGCGCGGTGCGCCTACCATTCTGAGAGTCCTGTCCATGATACAAATGATTGCTGGGCTCTGAGAAACAAAGTATAAGATTTTCTTAAAGCCAAGAAGATAGAGTTTGATGCTCCAGAAAAGCCGAATGTTATAACTGCTCCCATGGCCAAACATGGTCGTGGAGTTAATGTTGTTGATACCGATTTGTTTGTAACCTCTGTTGAAGAAATTTCTACTCCTCTGATGACTGTTAAGAAGAATTTGCTGTTGGGCGGTTTAGTTCCGGGTTGTGGTGAAGGTTTCCACATGTGTTCGATTATACCTTCCGGTTGCCGTTTGTTGAAGTCAGGTGTTCAGTGCATGATGGATAATAAAAAAATTTTGTTCGAGAAGACTATGATCCCCGTTGTTCCCACTAAAGACGTTGCCATTATAACCATTTCCGCCAATCCTTCCAAGGTTTCCTCGAGAAAACCTGTTAGGATTACACTTGTTCAAAGAATTTCTCCATTAATAATCACTGTTCCTGGTCCCATCCTGTACACCTCAGATAAGGATGTCCCATGGCATTACGGTGCTGACGTGTATTATCATGGTATTAAGAAAGATATGAAGATTGAAGAAGCTGATACTGATATCAGTAATATTGTCGGGACTAGTAAATTTACTCGATGTGGAAGCGTCTTCTCTCCAGAGATTTCCCCGAAGACTATCATCAAGCCTACTGTTATTCCAACTGCTGCTCCAACCAGCACTCCTGACATTTCTCCTGTTCCTACTCCAGTTAGTACACCTGCAACTATTCCTGTTCTTACTCCAGTTATCACCCCTGTTGCTGAGCCATCTGGGACTCGGGGAAAAGAAATTATAGGCGAGCCTGCCCGGACGGAGGCACCTAAGAAAATCATTGTGGAAGCCTCTAAACAAGAAATAGAGGAAATACTGAAGATTATCAAGAAGAGCAACTACAATGTGGTCGAGCAGCTGGGGCAGACCCCGTAAAAAATCTCCATGTTGTCTCTTTTGTTATGTTCTGAAGCCCATGTGAAGGCTTTGATTGCATTTCTAAAGACTACGCATATGCCGCAGGAAACTTCAGCAGATCAGTTCAAAGATTGTGTGGCCAGCCTGACTGCTGACAATGGGCTGAGTTTCTCAGATGCGGATCTGACACCGAAAGGAAGAAATCATAATGATGCTCTGCATGTCTCGATCGAGTGCAGGGGCACCACTATGGCCCATGTGCTGGTAGATATCGGGTCCTCACTGAATGTTCTGCCAAAGAAAACGTTAGACCGTTTGGATTGTGAAGGTTTGACTTTAAAGCCGAGTAACATTGTGGTAAGGGCTTTTGATGGATCAAAGAGAATGGTGCACAAGGAGGTGGACATCCCTGTCAAAGTGGGTTCTCAGACTTTTGCGTTCACCTTCTACGTGATGGATATCAGGCCATCATATTCTTGCTTGTTGGGTCGTCCTTGGATTCATAAGGCTGGTGCAGTTACTTCCACGCTCCATCAAATGCTAAAGTACCCAGTGAACGGGAAGATTGTCACAGTGCGAGGTGAAGAAGAGTATACGGTGAGTCATCTCAATTCCTTCCGCTACGTAGAGATGGACGGGGAATTCATAGAAACTCCTTGTCAGAATTTCGAAGAGGTCCCTCAGTTCTCGGCATCAACTGAAGTTACTACCAACAAACCTCCGCTGAAGATGGCTTCTCTCAAGGACGCCAGGGTTGTAGTTGAAGAAGGTGGGTGTACCAATTAGGGTCAACTCCCTGATTTCACTCACAAAACTGACAAATTTGGTTTGGGCTTTACTAGAGGGCCTCAAAGGGCTGTTAGGCGCGCACGGGCTGGAAGACCTCCTCTACACATCAGCAATCGGGGAGTTAATGTAATTGAGGACAACGAAGAAGATTCAGATATCGACAGCTGGATCTACCCAACAACCAATGGTGGAATGGACAACTGGACGACGAAGGACTTCATACCTGTTTCTTTTATTCCGCAGTAATTGACTTTTGTTTTAAGATTTGTAATAAACAATTTGAAACTTTACGGCCCGATGCCTTGCCCAAGACACCTTGGCTTTGTTTGTGAGGGGTTTTATTTGTCATTTCATATATCATTAATAAAGCATTGGACGTTTCTTGCATTACAAATTTTGCGCTCCTTGTTTTTATTTTTTGTCTCTCACTTTATTAAAACAACTATTCTCTTACACACACTCACGTATCATACTGCAGATCGATATCCACTCTGGATCCCATTGATAACAGCTCTGCTACTGCCAATTATGACTTCAAAAATCCGATCAACCAGGCCGAGGACGAAGGTGAGGATGATTGTGAGGTGCCTGGAGAACTGGCTAGACTATTACAACAGGAAGAAAAGGCCATACAGCCTCATGAAGAGCCATTTGAGTCAGTGAAATTGGGTACAAAGGAGGACAGGAAAGAGGTTAAAATAGGTGCGAATCTGGAGCCTAGTGTCAAACAACGGTTAATACAGATGCTACACGACTATGTTGAGATCTTCGCCTGGTCCTATGAATACATGTCTGGTTTAGACACTGATATTATGGTACATCTCCTGCCGACTAAGGAAGACTGCCCTCCGGTAAAGCAGAAGGTCGGCCGTATGCTCCCTGAAATGTTAGAGAAAATCAAGGCAGAGGTTATGAAAAAGTTCAATATCGGGTTCTTAGCTGTCACTTCTTATCCGCAGTGGGTTACCAACGTCGTTCCAGTGCCTAAGAAGGATGGTAAGGTACAGATGTGTGTGGACTACAGAGATCTGAATAGGGCAAGCCCCAAGGATGACTTCCCACTTCCTCACATTGATGTTCTAGTCAACAACACCGTGCAACACAAGATCTTCCCCTTCATGGATGGTTTCTCTGGCTACAACCAGATCAAGATGGCTCCTGAAGACATGGAGAAGACAACCTTCGTTACACAGTGGGGCACTTTCTGTTACAAGGTAATTCCTTTGGGGTTGAAGAATGATGGGGAAACTTATCAGTGCGCCATGGTCGCTTTGTTCCACGATATGATTCACCACGAGATCGAGGTTTATGTTGACTACATGATAGCCAGGTCCCGGACTGAGGAAGAGCACCTTAATCATATCCAGAAACTGTTTGATAGGTCGAAGACGTACAGGATGAGGTTAAATCCAAACAAGTGCACTTTCGGGGTAAGGTCTGGTAAGCTTATGGGTTTTGTTGTCAGTGACAAAGGTATTCAGGTGGACCCTGCAAAAGTAAAAGCCATACAAGAGATGCCGGCTCCCCGCATAGAAAAAGAAGTTAGAGGTTTCTTGGGACGTCTGAATTACATTGCCAGGTTTATTTCACATCTAACTGCTACTTGTGAGCCAATCTTCAAGCCACTGAAGAAAGATCAAGTGGTAAAGTGGAATGATGAATGTCAGACCGCTTTCGAAAGAAACAAAGAATACCTTCAAGAACCACCAATTTTGATGCCTCCAGTTGAAGGAAGACCTTTGATATTATACTTGACAGTGCTAGAAAATTCAATGGGGTGTGTGCTGTGGCAGCATGACGAGTCTGGCCGAAAAGAGCATGTCATTTACTACCTTAGCAAAAAGTTTACCGACTGTGAGACCCGATACTCATTGCTCGAGAAAACTTGTTGCGCTTTGGCATGGGCTGCTCGCTGGCTGAGACAGTATATGCTGACTCACACTAACTTGTTGATATCAAAGATGGATCCAATCAAGTATATTATCGAGAAGCCCGCCTTGTCTGGAAGAATAGCAAGATGGCAGATAATCTTAACCGAGTACGGCATCCAATACACAACCCAAAAAGCAATCAAGGGAAGTGTATTAGCGGATCATTTGGCGTATCAACCCATGGATGACTACCAGTCCATGAATTTCGAGTTCCCAGATGAGAATATCATGTTGGTGACCGACTGCGAAGAACCTAGACCGGATGAAGGACTCGAGGAGCAATCCCAATGGTCTATGTATTTTGATGGAGCCTCAAACGCATTGGGTAATGGCATTGGCGCTGTAATCATATCTCCTGAGGGCTGTCATACTCCATTCTCCGCCCGATTGTTTTAATTGCACCAATAATATGGCGGATAATGAAGGGTGTATCATGAGTCTTCGAGCTGCTATTGACCTGAGGATTAAGTTCTTGAGTGTATTCGGAGATTCCGCTCTGGTAATAAGTCAGATCAAAGGCGAGTGGGATATGAAGCACCCGAATCTTATTCCTTACAAAGAGTATGTACTGACATTGCTCCCACACTTTGAGAAGATAACCTTTGAACACTTCCCACGAGAAGAGAACCAGTTTGCAAACGCGCTAGCTACCATGTCTTCTATGTTCAAAGTCAGGTGGGATAATGAGGCTCCCCAGATTACCATTGAGAGGATGGATGAACCCGCACACTGCGGAAACATTGAGACTGAAAAGGTAGCAGATAAACCCTGGTTTCATGAAGTAAAGAGGTATCTTGAGGCTCGAGAATACCCCAAGGGGGCATCTGTTAATGATAAGAAGTTTCTGAGAAGGTTCGCTGCGAAGTTCTTCATCAATAATGGAATCCTCTATAAGCGTAACCATGATTCAACCTTACTGCAATGTGTAGACAAGAGAGAGGTAGAAAAGATTATGATAGAGTTACATGAAGGTACTTTCGGAACTCATTCTAGTGGACACACCATGGCGAAGAAAATCCTACGGGCATGATATTATTGGTCCACTATGGAAGCCGATTGTTATCAGCACTCTCGAACCTGTCATAAGTGTCAAGTATATGCTGATAAGGTGCATGTGCCTCCAGTTCCCCTGAATGTTTTGACAGCTCCTTGGCCCTTTGCAATGTGGGGCATCAACATGATCGGCGAGATCAGACGTCTAACGGACATCGCTTCATTCTGGTAGCAATTGATTGATTTACGAAGTGGGTTGAGCCAGCTTCCTTTGCTACGGTAACGAAGAACATCATGGCGCAGTTTATCCGACACAATATGATCTGTCGATATGGTGTACCAGAGATAATTCTTACTGACAATGGTACAAATCTCAACAACACGATGATTACCAAGCTCTGTAAATAGTTCAAAATACAACATCATAAGTCTTCTCCCTACCGGCCGAAGATGAATGGCGCTGTTGAAGCAGCTAACAAGAACATCAAGAAAATTGTACATAAGATGACAGTGACATACAAAGACTGGCACGAGATGTTACCATTCACTCTTCAAGGGTACCGTACCTTAGCACAGACGTCGACAGGGGAAACACCCTACTCTCTGGTATATGGCACGGAAGTAGTCCTACCCATGGAAGTCCAGATACCCTCTCTCAGGATTATAAAGGATGCGGGTTTGAACGAAGATGACTGGATCCAAATCCGACTTGATCAGCTAAATCTAATTGATGAAAAGAGACTTACTGCTATCTATCATGGTCAGACGTATCAAAAGCGAATGATCAAGGCTTTTGACAAGAAAGTTAGACGTCAAGAATATAAAGTTGGAGATCTAGTGATCAAACGCATCATACTACCGCAAGTTGATCCCAAGGGCAAATGGACCCCCACATACGAAGGGCCATTTGTGGTCAAGAACATTTTCTCGGGAGGAGCTATGATTCTAACCACCATGGATAGTGACGGTCTTCCTCACCCCGTCAATGCAGACATAGTGAAAAGATACTACGCATAATCAAAGACCTATTAGGTTGACTGGCCTAGGAAAAAATAAGGGCTTCCCGACGAACCAAAAGGGTTCGGGCAAAAGTAAGGGATGGAAATGAAAAAATTTGTACACCCGGCAAGTCAAAAACCTGAAAAGGCGACTTGGGAAAAAAAGGGTATCCCGGTGGACTGAAAACCTGAATGGGCGGTCCAGGAAAAAATTAGGGATCAAAGCATAACACTATGTCTCATTGGATCATCTTGCGACCAGATTTTGGTATCGACTATCAAGCTCAGACGAGCCAATCAATTTGATCCACCTTCGACTGAGTAGCGAAGTGATGAGACGCTTAAAGATATATAGGCAATAGCAGAGTTGGAACCCAAGGGGATTGTTTCACATAGTTGTTTTTCTTTCTTTTACACAAATTGTAATTTCTATCTTTCGGTGGCGTTCTCTTACTAGGACGTCAGTCTCCTTATACAAAAATGCCTATTATAGGCTAACTTCAAAAAATCAATACAATTCATTTTCACAAGAAATTTCAATTTGTTTTTCTTTTTCCGTTTTGTTTTGCAAGAACGTCCAATGATTCATTTTTGATATATGCATTTGAAAAAAATTGCCGCTCATAAATATTTACATGGAAAAAACAAAAGACGATTACTCGTAATGCCAGGAACAGGGAAAAACAAGAAGCGCCCAAACCTTATAGTTCCTCTACCCATCAAGTACAGGGATAGAGCCAGCTTGTGAGTATGAGCAGTGGTACATACACTCCCCACAGAGTAAAAGGTCTCCAAAGACAATAATGTTAGCTTTCCCAAACAGGATATAACTCTCCCCAACTGAGATTCACAATCGCGAGTGAGTCAGTAAATTGTTCCCCAAGCAGAGTTTATTTCTCTCACAAGCAGAAATTCAATCTCCAACAGAATTCATTATCGCCAGCAACAGAAATTCATCCCCGATGGAGTTTATTTCTCCAAATCAGCATGATCTATCAATAGGGTATCTCCTCTCCAACAGAGTTATTCTCCCGCAGAGTTGTTCTCAAATAGAGCCTCTCCTCGACAAAATATCCGTAAACGAGGGGCAAATCCCCAACATAGTCATATTTGTTCACCATCCCCAACAGAAGTAGAGGAACTGTGGTTTTTTACAGCAGTCAAGAATACCATTTCTCATACTCTCCAAACAGCAGTCACGGATTTATTTTCCCGGACTCAGATTATTACGTCCGCATTTCATGTTCATACATCATGACATGTGAATACATCACATATAACATAGTCTCATTTATTTTGAGAACGTCATCATACGATGCATCTCATGCATCACACATAACTAACCCTGTATTTCTTTCAGGAAAGACAATTATTATCAACAATTTCCAGCAGGTCCATGATCAACACTCGAAGCTAAACAGAGTAATCATCGGTGCGACATAAGCAACCTTACCCAGGTTCCCTTTTTCGTTTTACCCAAACTCATTTCGTAGTAACCCTACTATCCAGGTTCCTTCTCACAACCCTACTATCCAGGCTTTCATCCCGAAGTAACCCTACTATCCAGGTTCCTTCTCACATCCCTACTATCCAGGCTTTCATCCCGAAGTAACCCTACTATCCAGGTTCCTTCTCACAGCCCTACTATCCAGGATTTCATCCCGAAGTAACCCTACTATCCAGGTTCCTTCTCACAACCCTGCTATCCAGGATCTCATATCGAAGTAACCCTACTATCCAGGTTCCTTCTCACAACCCTACTATCCAGGCTTTCATCCCGAAGTAACCCTACTATCCAGGTTCCTTCTCACAACCCTACTATCCAGGCTTTCATCCCGAAGTAACCCTACTATCCAGTTTCCTTCTCACAACCCTACTATCAAGGCTTTCATCCCGAAGTAACCCTACTATCCAGGTTCCTTCTCACTGCCCTACTATCCAGGCTTTCATCCCAAAGTAACCCTACTATCCAGGTTCCTTCTCACAACCCTATTATCCATGCTTTCATCCCGAAGTAACCCTACTATCTAGGTTCCTTCTCACAACCCTACTATCCAGGCTTTCATCCCGAAGTAACCCTAATATCCAGGTTCCTTCTCACAGCCCTGCTATACAGGCTCTCATATCAAAGTAACCCTACTATCCAAGTTCCTTCTCACAACCCTACTATCCAGGCTCTCATATCGAAGTAACCCTACTATCTAGGTTCCTTCTCACAACCCTACTATCCAGGCTCTCATATAGAAGTAACCCTACTATCCAGGTTCCTTCTCATAACCTTACTATCTGGGTTCTTCCTCTCTTATCCCCAGACAGCAGTCCACAATACTGTAAGACCGAGACCCGATCACACACGATTGGTTTCACATTTCCCCAGAAAGTCACGGTGCAACATATACCCCGACCAAACACACAGTTCACTTTTGCTTCCAAAACCGGAACTATTCCCCAGTAGAGTAACAGACAACTGAAGCTCCTAAAACTCTATTTCTCCCAAGACAGAGATCAACATTCCCCATCGAAGTCCTTCTTAACAACAGGTATATGGGTTCTCGCAAAGGAATCTCTTATGCGACCGACACTTCTTCGGATGTCATATTTAAGCCCATCTCCAAAAATTCTCTAGCAGCTACCAAATGGCATCTATAAGCCCATTCCCGATACCATAAATCAAGTATCACTTCATGCGAGTGCCAATTTCTGAGCACTCTGGTGTTCAATCATCTTCCACCTTCAGATCACGAAAGGCAGATGAGCCAATCTACATCCTCAGGTTTAAGAAAATTGAACAGGGGCAGCTGTTGTACCCAAAAATTTGACCTCCCATATTTCTCAACAAATGTCATGTGAGGTCCCCAAATTGCTCAAGGAAGTTCAAGAGTTGACCAGACGAACACTCTCCTAAGGCAGTCTACCTCAAATTAGGGTTTCATTTTTCTTCAAGATGCTTTAGTCCAAAGGATCACAAATGCCTACCATTGTCATAATATTTTCTCAAGATAATCCATGTCAAGTTTCAAGCCTTGCAGAAGAAGTTTGCTCAGTCAATTGCTCAAAGGCCTGAAAATCGACTATGCTAGATCAAAAGTCAACTGTGGCCCACATACATTCAAACTTCAAGGTTTTTGTTCAACATCCTCACTTTGAAGTATTATTCATCATTTGATAAAGGTTTGATCAAGATTCCTCAAGGATTGCTCACAATTCGGCAAAACCCAAAAGTTGCTAAATTAGGGTTTTGTAGGGAAAGTCAACTCAACTTTGACCAAGCATAACTTTCTCATACTTTATCAGAAATGACCCATCCAAAGCTCATTTTGAATAGGATGCAATTAATTACAATTAATCTTCATCTCCCAAGTTCAAAATATGCACTCACAAAAAGATATAAGTTTTGACATTATAGGTTATTTTGAAAAGTCAACAAAAACACCTTTTGGGTCAAAGCTTCATACATGAACATGGAAGACCTAATTGAGATGAGACCAAAAAGGTTGCTCAGGAGACATCTTAAGCTTTATAAAAAGTCAAAGAACACCTCTCTAGGGTCAAAATGGACAGAGTTATGAATTGGCCAAGTAGACCATTTTTTCCAAATTGCCAAAAGTCAAATGTGCTCAAATTTGCATTTTTTGCTATATGCACCTAACTTTTTATAGTTGCACCACAATTACAATGTGGTCCACGACCCATAAAACCATTCATGCATTGTTGTATTACTTATTTGATTTATTTTGGTTTCAATCATTAGAAAAATCAAATTAAATTAGATAAATAATGTGGATTTGCTTTGATTTGATTTTTGCATTGAATGATGGATCAAATATGCTGAAAATAGACAAGGAAATCGTGCCATGCTATGAAAGGGAAGGAAATATTTGAGAATAAAGAGATTTGAAGCAAAATTGAAAATTCCATATCTCTTTAGATTTGCTCCAAGAATGTTAACCTATTGGTGGCCTCACACATAAATAAAGGATTCAAACCCTAAAGAAAGGGAGAGAACACACGCACTCGGCCAAAAAGGAGAAAGAAGATTCCAAAAATTTCAAATAAGTGTGCAATCTTCAAACACCTTGGTTAACTTCTTTCCCTCGATTCCAATCGCTCCATCATCTTGCTGAGATTCCCAGGAGTGAAACCAGACCATTTACAAAGCCTGTAGCATCCTCAAATCAGCATATCTGTGTCTCACCATTGGTAAAAATTCTTTGACTTCAAACTTGCGCAATACTTTATGTAAATTCATATTGATCATACACATGTGTTCCTACCGATGTTTATGTGTGTTTGGATGTATCACATGCGAAGCTAATGCCCATGATCACGTTATGCCATTGTTGACCGTGGTTAGGGTTCCAAGTTTGAACCTAGTGATTCATAAGGAATTAGTTAATTTAGAGGCCAAAATCGTGATCAGGGGATCTTTTTAAGACAGTTGGCATCATTTTTTTCTTTAGTTTGGCTAATATTTTCAGGTGACCCACCGGATAAGACGGTGGAAACCACCGGCTCTGGTGGTTGGACTGACCGGTCTTTGGTCAACCAGCTTTCATGGCTGTTTCTCATGATCCCATTGGTTGGATCAAACGATGGCTTTCTCTCACCCCATCTGATTGGCCCATGCTTGCTAACGCGTGAAATTATTTGCTGATCTGGATCTAGCACCTTGTTTTCCTTTATGGTTTATTTATTTCATTAATATTATGAATAACGTTCCGGCGCAGTTGGCAAGGGGGAGAATCTATAAGGTACACGTCCTGGGTTCGACCCCAGGCATGTTACTTTTACATTTTTCTGATATTCTCTATAGGTTCCAGTGCGTCACGCCCTATGAAGTCCACCATGAGACATCAAGATCCAATCATCATATCCATCAGCTAGCCAGGATCTAACACCTTTCCATTGAAGGTCCATCATGCACCTCAAGTCAACGCGCGTACTGGATCAAACGAAGTCAATTAGGCCTTAGCGTTGTTGGGCCCAAAAATTTAGTTTCCACCCCCTCTTTCAGCATTGCAACCAGGCCCATTTATTTCTTTAATTATTTCTTTTTTTATTTATTTTAATTCTTTTAATTCCTTTAATCATTTCAATTAACAAATGAATCTTTTTTTTTTATATAAAAAGAAATCATAAAATCAAAATTCATAAAAAAATTAGAATTAGGCTTTTATATATTATCAAAATTAGTTTAATTTAGTTGTTAACTTAGGGAAATTGTAATTTATTTTTACAAATAAAATCAAATAGAAATTAGGTTAAAATTCTTGATTTAATTCTTTTTAGGTTTCTCAAATAAATAAAAATACAAAAATAGGTTCTAGATTGAATTAATCTATTTTTCTTAATTTAAAATTAATTAGAATTAGGATTTTCCTTTTTTATTTAATTAGTTCATTATTTTCTTGAATAACAAAACAAAAAAAAAACTTTTTTAATCAACCGTCAATAGATTTAGTCAAAGGTCAAAACTCTAGTGGTTTCATATTTGATTCATCGCGCGCTTATTTATTTATTTTGACAATATTTTTGTAACTGCTCACTGGTTTGTAATAATTTAATTTAGGACTTTTATTTATCGCTTTCTCTCCGGGTTTTTGGCTATGTAATTAATCACCCTCCCCGAAGCCTTGTAATAGCGTAGATTTACTTTCTTGCTTTTTTTAATTCCTGCAAATATTTAACTGTCTAGATGTATGCTAATAGGATTGTATGACAAGAATGCATGACAAGTTAACACGGTTAGAAAACCCTAATGTGCAAAGATAAATAACTGAAACAAATCACTCGCACATATCACTCTTAGGGTATATTCTCACTTCAGTTGCCTTTGGTAAACGATCATTAAACATAGGGTGTCTTAGTGGTTGCCCTCTTGTCTAAAAAGATCAAATGCCCCGTTTGAATATTGCCTCAGAAATGTTGCCTCGAATGTGATCTTAAGACTCTATGGTTATTACTAAGACGTCCTAATATTGTTTAATGATCGTACGTCCCTTTCGAATTGACCCTTACAACTCCAACGACGGTGCTACCTATTTCTCAATAGTGGGATAGCGCTGTCTAAAGGAAACAAGAATAGAAACGATCTTTTTTCGAGTAGGTAGATGCTAGTAGGTACTTTCTCAAATCAAAACTTTTCACACTTACACATTTCAAAACAATTTTAAAAACAACTTCGTCACACCTTTGAGGACTGATACAAGGGTTATCACGAAGTAAAACATTTTAAAAAACAAAGCACATATACAAGCAATTTTAAAAAAGATGAGCAAGTACCTAAGAGCCCATGGAAAATCATGGATAGAAAGGGTGCTAACACCTTCCCTTTCTATAATGTAACCCCCCATACTCAGAAACATCTCAAAAAAGGATTTTTTCTGTACTTTTTTCCTTTCCGATTGGATGAAATAAAAGTCGGTGGCGACTCTTGCTTACCGCGACATTTTGCAAACAAAAAACACAAAACGTAAACCAGCATTCAAACAGTCGGTTCTGCCACCGTATCACACAAGGAAACAATAAAAATCTCCAAGCAAAAGGAAGATTCAAGTTTCCCACGGGCACATCCTCTTTGGAGGAAATGTTGGCATTTATTTTCCTCACCTCGTGAAGTAACCTGGTGAGCTCTAAAGCCTTCTTCTCGTTGGAATAGAATTAGTTTTCTAAAGTATCTCGTTCTTCTTTGAGTTGAATCCAGGACTTCCGTAGTTCCTTAAGATCAGTTGGCATATCAGGATGGAGAACAACGTAAGGAGTGCCTTCTTCAACAATTGGCTCCATAATCACAGGTAAGATGGCGGGGTAAGGCATCAAAAGACATTGAGCACAAGCTCACACCCATTTGAGGTAAGGCTCAAGAGGGATGGAATTCTTGTGTCCCAATGTCTTGCTATCAACTCTATTTATCATTCCCCAAGCTCGAATGAACCTCTTTCCATAATCCTGATCATCACTCTCATAGTCAAAGATGATTCCATGGAAGAGTGAATCATAAGGACCATCCCTTCTAGCATAACCAAACTGTCTCAATGATAAACAAGGATTATAAGTGATTCCCACCGAATGCCTAAGAGAGGGACATTAGCAAATTCCCCACAACAATCAATGATGGTAACATTCTCCGAGGATCGCGAACACCAATGGATATCTGAATGTGTAAGGGACATCAACCTACGAGACCATCTATGATACGATGGGAGAACTGACTTGGGTGTTTTGCGTTTTATCTCAAATGTTACGGTTTAGAAAGAGTCTCCACCGACTTTTCTTTTATCTAAAAGGAAAGGCTGAATAGAACAGAAAAGACCTTTGAGATTATTTCTTGAGTTTGGGGGGTAGATTATGAAAAGGGAAGGTGTTAGAACCCTTTTCATCCATAGTTATCTATGGGCTCTTAGTTGCTTGCTAGATCACTTGCTTTTGTTTGAAAATATGCTTTGTATTGTTTTTGAAAAGGCGCCATCACTTAGGAGAACTTTGTAATAGTTCTCGTTCGTAGGAACGTATACAAAGTGTTGATCTTTTGAAAATGTTTCATCTTTGGAAAATGTTTTGAAAGTGTTTTGAAAGTGTTTGGTGTTTATTTTTAAAATAAGCAAGGAGTGTTTGATTTGAAAATGAGCAAGCAACTAGGAACAATCTAACTACTCAAAAGTCTTAGTTCATTTCTTCCTTTCCTTTGATATTGCTATCTTACCATTGATTTGGTAAGAAGCCTTATCTTTGGATGTAAAGGGACGAGCATGGGTTATCGTATAGCCATCATAGCAATGATGTGAGATATCTTAACATTTATCTTTGAGGGAATAAGATCATTTTGAAAGGCAACATTTATAGTGTCATCGAGGGACTATGATCTTGTATTTTTTATTTGCTTTTGCTAAGATACCCCACATGCATAACATGGCCATTTTATAAGACAACAAAGTGGAATTACCCTAAGAGTGTAAGTGTGCAAGTGTATTTGATTTACATGCTTGTTTATCTTGAATTAGGGTTTGCTACTTGTTGGTTTTAGTCTTTACATACAAACCCTAATTACAAGCACTTATATAAAGCGATAAATTGCGGAAAGTAAAATTACTAAGCTATTACATCATTAGGGGATTTTGCAAGAAAATTAAACCTAATTATCTATTACAACCATATTGAACATTGTACAAGAATTGAAAATATAATGCAAGAATATAAATGGAAAAAGAAATGATTTTTTTATTGGTTTTTGTGAAAGGGTTTAGTCTTGACCTAATTAAGAAAATGATTAGTTAAAAAAAACAAAATTAAAATTAAACTAATTAAGAAAGAAATTAAGTTAAAAGCATTTTTAGGGTTTTTATGAAAAAAAGGTTTTAAGTTAATAAAAATAATATGAAGATTAATTAATTAAAAGAAACCTAAGTTCTAAATTAATTTTAAATAAAAAGAAAATAAAATGATAAATAAGCCTAAGTCTAAATATTGATTATTTAAGAAAAAGATATTAATTATTAAGAAAAATGTTTTTTGGTCTTTTTGTTTAATAAAGAAATAAAATGAATGAATGTGAAAATAATAATAAAAATATTTTTTGGATTTTTTATTAATAAAAATAAAAATAATATTAATAATAATAATAATAAAAAAAATTATAAGAAAAATGAGATAAAATAAAAATAAGAAAAAGAAAATAAATGTAAATGAAATAATAAAAGAAATTGGGCCAAGGGTGCAAAAATGAATGGCATGGTGAAAAGTCAGCAAAAATAAAAGCCCAACAGCTTGAGGCCCAGCGCTGCAAGCTTGTGATAATAAGAGAGAAAAATGTGAAAAAATGAGAAAAGTGGCAGCGCTGGGGCTTGAACCCATGCCCTGAGCATGAAATGCGCGCCGCCTTACCACTGGGGTGGCTATACATCCATTAACTTAAATGAAATAATAAATACATAATACAAAACAAGTTCCAGAAATGAACTTCATCTTCAACCTCAACCCATGGTTCATGTAACTCACTCATTTCTCATCCATTCACAAAACGTCCAACATCAAACTTGTTAGAAATTTCATCACGATTTTGAATATGTAAATAACTTAAACTAATTATCACAGATGAGCATGAATTTCTAAAAGTACCGAATTCTGACCTAACTTTTTTCAGAGATTCAAACCTAAAATTCTCTAAGCTCAAACAATATGAAGAAAACTATGAACATGTACAGCTTCAGGGTAATGATATCTATATTTTATCTTCACAAATTAGAATCAAATGATGCTTGTATGAAGATATAGAAGTTCAGAAAAAATACCTCAAAATTGGAAATCGTGAAATGAATTTGAGCTGCTTTCAAGGAGTTATGATGATCAGGTTAGCTTCCTCAAGTTCCCAGTAAGCTAAAGCAATGATTAACTTGAGTAATGGATGGCTGGAATGGCTTGGATAAGTCAATGTGCATACTCTGTTTTTTGGTTAAGGAAGTTGAAGGAAATGGTTTTATAGTTGGGAAGCAAGGACAAGGATGAGTTATATTTGATGTAAAGAAGCTTTAGGAACTAAAAAGTGAAAGAACGCACGAGGGAAATACGAGTTACAAGTTTAAGGTCAGAAACTGTGCAACAATGGAGTTTTTAGGCAATTTCTGGTTTGAGGGAGTTTGGGAGTGTTTCAGGGTGTTAATGCTCGTGTATTAGCTCACAAATAGTGACTCTATTTATAAGCAAAAAGTTTGGAGACTTGCTGTTGATCAGAATTCAAAAACAAATGTTTAAGCTTAACATGTGATTTTTTGAGAAATCAAGTTTCAATGTCTTGTGTACTTACTAATGTAGAGTGGTTATGCTTTAAACAAGTTTTCTTCTAACTTTGTAGATGGAGTGTGATTAGAGGAAACAAGTTAGAGGCTCAAAAATTGACTTTGTGCATAAAGCTTGCTTTTCAAGATTGGCATTCTTTACTTTCTTCCAAAAATGACAATTTGAATTGGATAAAGCTTAAACCACTTGGATTATAGCTCAAACATTTGTGTAATCCATTAATGATGGATATATACACAAGTTGGAATGCCTTCAAAGCAAGATTATGCAGCCTAACATTGAAATTGAGTTATGTGTTCATCAAGAAATGACTTGTAATTCAAGAATGAAACCCTAACTTCTTGCCTTCGATTCTCCTTGATCAAATATGATCTCAATGAGTTTTTTGACATTTTGGAAAGCTTGTAACATCCTCTACAACCTCTATGTTGGACATTTTGGAAGATTCATATTGGAACTTTGTGAAAAATTGCCATGAAGTTAGGATAAAATCCTGCCTAAACTAGGGCAAAATATCACTAAGTTTCCAAGTTTCATGAACATGTCTTCTTCAAATCATAAATTGAAATACATGCATTTATAGAAAAGGTTGTGTTATAAATTTTTTTATATCTCATTGATATCTACAACTTTCATGTTGGAAGTTTCATTTTAATCATCTTGCATCATGGTGAAAATTTGGCTCAAAGTTGTGAAAAAAATGTAACTTTTAAACACTTAAAAAAATTTCTAAGTTTAGAAATTTTGACTTTTCAAAATGAAATCTTGACTTTTTGATTTCTTGAGGAACAAGTTTCATATTTTGACATGTTTTGATGAATTGTGATCTTTGACACTTGATTTTGACCAAAAAGTCAAAGTTTGACTTTCGTCATGTTTTGATCAGATTTTGGGGTACAACACCATCCCATGCCCTGCTCATTCATCCAAATAGATCAGGGCAGGTGCGAAATAAACCACCTAACCAATATAGGAGTGCAACACAGAAGGGTCCCTCTTCTCTTTAGAGTGCGAGTATGCAGAGAGTGTAGAATATCCCCAAGTAAAGTAGGTACCGAATTATGAGACAGAAAAATATTAACCGCATTCACATCTATGAGTTGGTCCGTGTTAGGGAATAGTACCATACCATATATGAGAAGGGCTAACACCTCCTCAAAAGCTTGTAAATCCAGGCTATCCCAAAAATAGTGGGCTTTCTCAAATAAAAACTTAGCTGGAAATCCTTTGAGAGCTTTTCTGGTTTCCCAGTTTTCCACTACATCAGACCATTGTAAAGACAGAGCTTGAGCAATCTCTTCAGGATTTGGGTCTCTTTTTGTACCGTTGAATGGTAGCTGATTAAGGATAGGTACCCCTAGTAACTGAGAAAACTCCTCCATAGTAGGCACTAACTGGTAATCAAGGAAAGTGAAGAAGTGGTGTAACGGGTCAAAGAACTGAAAGAGAACCTTTAACATTTCCTCATAAGGGGTTGAAGTGACCAAGTTGAGAAGTCAACCATGTTTTTCAGTGAAGGGAGAGCTTTCAAGAATCCTTGATGCTAACTCTTTGAGTTGAGGATGCGCTTTTACAAGGTTGATTTGGATAGTGTTCCTGCAAGCGGATGCCATGTCCTACAAAACAGGACAAAGATAAGCCCTAGAAAAACCTTTAAATGGTTAGTATGATATGACACGTTATGATGTCATGAATATTCTAAGAAATCACCGATATAGCAAGCACACGCAAATCAAACCAAAAACCTTAGGTTTAAGGCTTGCATGGGTTTTAAGTCATACCATCTTTAAGTTGGATTGGTTCAACCTGTCCTATAAATAGTAACCGGGTTCTAAGGGATCTCAATATCATTGATCTTTCCCACAAGTTTCGTTCAAATAGGCGACTGACTCGCAACCAAATAAAACTCGGGAGTCAAATCTCAATGAGTGTAGCATTGAGTATCTGTCGACTTTGGGAATACACCAAAGAAGGCCATCTCGCTACGTCGTAATTGCCAAGTTGTTCATTTAAATATTCTAAGGTCATTTGAAGCTTGATGACACCATGCAGCGGCCCCGTATTCTCCCTGATTAACTCAAGGGCTACTGGTACCAACCAAAGTATCGCATCAACGTAGCCATCGCTTCAACCGTGTCGGTATACCCAGCATAATTTCCAAGATCTATTGCTACTTACCTAAAAGGTTTCCCCGGATCTGGGTGTAGGATCTATAGTACCCAAACAAATACCCTTAAAAGTAAAGCAAACAAACAAAAAAAGAAGCAAAATGATCTAGACCCTAAGGTAAACCCCACTTTTATTATTCCCCAGCAGTGTCGCCAGTTCTGTGATATAGTGGCAGAACCGACTGTTTATACTGGTTTGTGTTTTTTGTTTGCAAATGTAGCGGTAAGCAAGAGTTGCCACTGACTTTTATTTTATCCAACAAAGGAAAGGGTGAAAAGAATAGAAAAAGGCCCTTTTTCAAGATTTTCGGAGTAAGGGGGTAGATTATGGAAAGGGAAGGTATTAACACCCTTTCCATCTATGGTTTTCCATATGCTCTTAGGTACTTGCTCATTTTTGAAAACTGTTTGTGTGTTTGTGGTTTTGGAAGTTTTTTTTTTGCTTTATGGTAACAGTTGTATCAGTCCTCAAGAGTGTGATAAAGCGTTTTTGAAAAGTATTTTGAAAAGTGTATAAGTGTGAAAGTTTGTTTTTGAGCAAGTACTTAAAAGTCATCTACCTACTCGAAAAAGGACGATTTTTTTCTCCTTTCCTTTAGATAGCACTACCGTACTATTAGTGAGTAGGTAACCCTATCGTTGGATGTTGAGGGGCTATCGAAAGGGACACTATGGTCATTGAAGGCAACGGGTAATGATATCTTAGCATTCGAAGAGACTATCATCATACAGGAAACATCGAGGGACAAGATCATTTACCGAAAGACAACTCGAGGGACGTTTAAGGACCATGATCTTTTATGATGACTCTTATACCGAGGGTCTTTGCTAAGATATCCCTACGTTCGAGGGACATGAATAATTCCGAGGCAACCGAGTGAGGAATACCCTAAGGATGCAAGTGTGAGAAGTGTGTATTTTCAGTTATATTATCTTGAAGTTGGTGATCTACGATTAATTTGATTAATCTTGTCATACACTCCTACTTACTAGCAATTATATACAAGCATAGAAAAAATTTAAAAAGCGAGAATTAAAGGTTCCTACTCTATTACATGGATTTGGTGTAGATACATAATAATGGGCGAAAAGTAAAGTGCAAAATTAAAAATGCGGAAATTTAAGTCCTAAACTATTACAACTGTGATCAGTTACAATATAATATAAAATGCACGCGTGAAATAAAGAAGCGTTTAGAAACCTTAAATATTCTAAGTAAATAAGAATTTTTTTGTTTGATTTTTTGTTTTAATTAAGAAAAATAATTAAATTAAATGTCCTAAAGTCTATTAAAAAAATTAATTAAGAAAAATAGTTTAAGTTTTTGTTTTTTATTATGAAAAGAAATTAACTAAATCTAATTAAATCCTAAATTCTACTTCTTTTTAATTCAAAGAAAATAATTAAAATATTTATTAAAATTGTTTACAAAATTAGTTTAATTAAAAAAATACTAATCTAACATTTTTGGTTTTTTTTTTTGAATTTTTATGGTTAATTAAATAATGAAAGTAAAAATAAAAAAAGAAAAAAGAATTAAAACAAAACAATGGGCCTGGGGGTGTAATAATAAACAGGGAGGGTGCTAATAAGAAAACATTGGGCCCAATAACTCAGAACCCGAAACCTTTGTCCAGGATCCTGTGCATCCAAGCTGAACGGGTACATCGTGGTCTGTATATTGGAGGTGCTAGATCTGGATCCAGTGGTGATCAGATGGCTCAGATTGATGGTCCATGATGCGCTTCTGGCCATGTGTTACGTCAGATCTTGTATGGAATATTAAGAAAACAGAAAATGTTGGACCTGGGTTTCGAACCCAGGTCCCTTCCCTCACAAGCACGTTGTTTTGCCAATTGAGCTACATGTTTAGTCGTTATCATCAATAAAACAAATATATTATAAAAGAAAACAAACAATAGTAATTTAAATTAAAAGAAAATGCACGCTGAGTGGACCCAGGGTCTGTTTGAATGAACTTATCAAAACACAGGGTTTAGCCACGCCAGGACAGAGAGGGTCAAACCACCCCTCACGGTGGTTAACTGTTGTCTTCTTTGGCGAGACTAGAAACGAAACCAGCGGAATATGATGTTTCAAGCCCAGAAATTTTGGCTACCCCCCGCAAAACCTAGGCTGCAAACTCAACCATGGTCTTAGATTGGACTGAAAGTGTCTGTATCATCAAATCCAAAGCTTACACATCGCAAACCCCTAACAATGGTGTTTAATGATTCTGGCCTTACAACTTACATGAACCACGTTAGAAAATTTACAAATAATGATAATAATATTACGAATTAAACGAGTTTGAGATCCAAGAATTTTACCAAAAGTTGAGATTCGATTAGACAATCTCAGAACTCTTCAAGCGTATGTGAGGAACATTTTGGCTTCCTAGGGGCCTCGGGAAGAAGGATTACCCTTTATTTGGATTAAAAAGGGCTGAAGCTTTAGATGTAACTTTTGACAACTTTGTGATTTCTTTGAGAATTTCGTGTGGTCTCTAGACTGTATCTCTCTTCCCTTTAAGCTTGCAAACATGATGTATATATACAGGAGGTGGAGGAGACAAACTTGAATAGAAAGAATCAAGCATTAACTTAAGGTTTTAAAACAAAAATCATAATTTGAAAACTATCCATTTTTGTGTGATTCTTGCCATCTTTGCACGGTACATGAACCTGGACACATTTTGCACGAAATTATGAGCCCAAAGCTGACCCAACACATTAGCCCAAATGTCTAAAACAATAACCATTCATTTTATGCATTTATCTTGTATTTATTTAATTTTAAGTTGAATAAAAATCAAAATAAATGCAAATAAAATCAAAGGCATGCAAAAGTAATTTTAGAGGCCCTTCATAATGTCATGAAAGTATTTGAAGTCCAAAAAGTTTAGCCATTGCCTTAAAAGTTCATGTTTTCACATTGCACATTTCTTCAAATTTCCAAAATTTTCCCAAATTGGGAAAGCCATAACTTGCTCAATTTTTATCTCATGATGATGATATTTTACTTTTTGAAAATACCAAGATGTCTAATTCAATCCCTCTTTTGATCAATTTTGAATTTGAAGATGTTATCTTGATGTAAAAGTTCTTGGAAAAAAGTGGCTTTTGTTTACTTTCTAAAAATGACTTGTAATGTATGAACTTGTATCTTTAAAATTGTGCATTTCTTGAACTTGAGGGATGATGATAAGTTGTATGGAATTGGATTATCTTAAAAATGAGCTTTGGTTGGATAATTTATGATAAAGTATGAGAATGTTATGCTTGGACAAAGTTTGGTTGACTTTTCCTATAGAAACCCTAATTTGCCATTTTTGACTTTGGATGAATTAGGAGCGTTTCTTTAGGAATCATGATCAACCCTTGATCAAATGATTGATATGCTTCAAAATGTTGATGTTGACCAAAAACCTTGAAGTTTTACTGTATTTGGGTCACAATTGACTTTTGACCTAGTACAGTTGATTTTCCAATACTTGAACAACTGACTGAGCAAACTTATTGAGCAAGGCATGAAACTTGGCATGGATGATATTAAAGACATATTAGGACCATGTAAAGCATTTGAGACCATTGGAGTTCAACCATCTTGATGAAAATGGAAACCCTAGTTGGGGGTTCATTGCCTTAGGAGGACAATTATCTGGTCAATTCTTGGTCAACCTTGAGCAATTCAGAACCTCTAAGAGTATGTCTTGTGTGAAAATAGGAGGGAAAATTTTGGGGTACACGACTTGGTAATAAAATTTACTGCGGTGATTCCACGAGACATAGTCATACGCTTTCAATCCTTAACTTTTGCCTGGACCGCCCTTTCGGGTTTTCAGCCCACTAGGATACCCATTTTTTCCCAAGTCGCCCTTCCGGGTTTTCAACTTGTCGGGCGTACAATATTTTTCATATATCCCTAATTTTTGCCTAAACCTTTTGGTTTTCCGGGATGCCCTTATAGTTGCCTAGGTATGTCAACCTAGCGAGTCTCTTATACGTAGTATTTTTTAACTATGTCTGCATTCATAGGATGCAGGAAATCTTCACCGTCCATTGTAGTCAGCATCATGGCACCGCCAGAGAACACTCTTTTGACAAAAAATGGCCATTCGTAGGTGGGAGTCCATTTACCTCTGGGGTCGCCTTGTGGCAGAATGATGCGCTTTATCACCAAGTCACCAGCTTGATATACTCGAGGCTTGATATCTTTGTTGAAAGCCTTGATCATACGTTTTTGGTTCGTCTGACCATGACAAACAACATCCAATCGTTTTTCATCGATAAAATTCAACTGATCCAATCTTATCTGAACCCACTCGTCTTCGCCTAGGCCTGCTTCATTCGTAATCCTTAATGAGGTAATTTGAACTTCTACTGGCAAAACAACTTCCATGCCACATACTAATGAAAAGGGAGTTGCCCTAGTTCATGTTCTAGCTGAAGTGCGGTAGCCATGAAGAGCAAACGGTAATATCTCATGCCAATCCTTGTAGGTCACTACCATCTTCTGCATAATATTCTTAATGTTTTTGTTGGCTGCTTCCACTGTGCCATTCATTTTAGGTCTATAAGGAGAAGAATTGTGATGCTTGATTTTGAACTGAGTGCAAACTTCGGTAATCATAGAATTGTTGAGGTTAGTCCCATTGTCGGTGATGATCCTTTTGGGGATACCATAGCAGCAGATGAGGTTATGTTTGATGAATCTGGCTACCACATTCTTGGTGACTGAGGTAAATGAGGCGGCTTCGACCCATTTGGTGAAATATTCAATAGCGACCAGAATGAAGCGATGTCCATTGGAAGAAGTGGGTTTGATCTCTCCAATCATGTCAATGCCCCACATTGCAAATGGCCACAGAGCGGTCATGACGTTCAGAGGAATATGAGGCACATGGACCTTGTCAGCATAGATTTGGCATTTATGGCAAGTCCTTGAGTGTTGATGGAATCAGTCTCCATCGTTGACCAATAGTAGCCAGCCCTCAGGATCTTCTTGGCCATGGTATGTCCATTAAAGTGATTTCCAAAGAGACCATCATGCATGTCTTTCATAATTTCCTCAGCCTTTTTCTTGTCCATACATCAGAGTAGAGTAGAATCATGGTTACGCATGTACAATATTCCGTTACTTAGGATGAATTTGGCTGAAAATCTTCGTAAGAACTTTCTGTCATTGATGGATGCTCCTTCGGGATACTCTTGTTCTTCAAGGTATCTCTTCACCTCATGATACCAAGGCTTTTCTATATCAGTCTCGAGCTCACAGCAGTGCGCAGGTTCATTGAATCTCTCAATTGTAATCATAGGAGCTTTGTTGTCCCATCTGAACTTGAACATAGAAGACATGGTTGCCAAGGCGTCAGCCAACTGATTTTCTTCCCTATGGAAGTGTTCAAAGGTGACCTCTTCAAAGTAAGGAATCAGGGATAGCACAAGCTCCTTGTAAGGGATGCTATTAGTTTGCTTAGTTTCACGATCTATTTTTACTTGGCTAATCACTAGAGAGGAATCCCCAAACACATTCAAATGCTTGATCCTCAAATCAATGGCAGCCTTAAACCGAAAATGCATGCTTCTCACTCGGCCATGTTGTTCGTACAGTCAAAGCATAGTCTGGCAGTAAAACGAGTGTGGAAACCTACAAGGGAGGTGATCTCAACACCAATTCCGTTACCCAAAGTGTTGGAAGCCCCATCGAAGACCATAGTCCATCGGGATCCTTGTTCAGGTCAGTCATATGGTCTAGGTTTTGCATAGTCGGTCACTAGCATGATGTTCTCATCCGAGAAGTCAAAGTTCATAGACTGATAATCATCAACAACTTGATGGGCCAAATTATCTGCTAGTATACTTCCTTTGATTTCCTTTTGCATTGTGTATTGAATGTCATACTTAGTCAAGATCATTTTCCATCTGGCTATCCGTCCAAAAAGAGCAGGTTTCTCGAATATGTACTTGATTGGGTCCATCTTAGAAATCAGTAGAGTGGTATGAGTCAACATATACTGTCTTAGCCAGCGAGCAGCCCATGCTAGAGCGTAACAAGTTTTCTCGAGCAGTGAATATCTGGTTTCATAGTCGGTAAACTTTTTGCTCAGGTAGTAAATAGATTTCTCTTTTTGGCCAAACTCGTCATGTTGGCCCAAAACACACCCCATAGAATTTTCTAGTACTGTCAAGTACATGATGAAGGGTCTTCCTTCAACTGGAGGCATGATAATAGGAGGTTCTTGCAGATATTCTTTGATTTTATCGAAGGCAGCTTGGCATTCATCATTCCATCTGAGTACTTGATCTTTCTTCAAGAGTTTGAAGATTGGCTCACAAGTAGGAGTCAAGCGAGACATGAAGCGGGTGATGTAATTAAGACGACCTAAGAATCCTCTAACCTCCTTTTCAGAGTGAGAGACTGGCATTTCTTGGATGGCCTTTACCTTGGTGGGATCGACTTCGATGCCTTTACCACTAACAACAAAACCTAGAAGCTTTCTAGATCGTACTCCGAATGTGCACTTGTCAGGGTTCAACCTCAACTTATACTTTTTCAGCCTCTCCAATAGCTTGTACAAGTGACTGAGATATTCCTCTTCAGTTTGTGACCTTGCAACCATATCATCCACATATACCTCTATTTCATGATGAATCATGTCATGAAACAAAGCTACCATAGCCCTCTGATATATTTCCCCTGCATTCTTCAACCTGAACGACATGACCTTGTAATAAATGGTGCCTCATTGCGTAACGAAAGTGGTCATCTCCATGTATTCGGGAGCCATCCTAATTTGATTATAGCCGGATAAACCATCCATGAAAGAGAAGACTTTATGTTGAGCAATGTTATCGACGAAAACGTCAATGTGAGGTAGAGGGAAGTCATCCTTGGGGCTTGCCCTATTCAGATCCCTATAATCCACGCACATGCGAACTTTTCCATCTTTCTTTGGCACTGGAACCACATTGGCAACCCATTAGGGATAATATGTCACAGCTAGGAATCCTGCATCAAATTGTTTCATCACTTCAACCTTTATCTTTTCAGACATGTCATGCCTCATGCGACGAACTTTTTGTTTGACAGAAGGACAATCTTCCTTTGTCAGAAAATGATGAACTACAATATCGATATCCAACCCCGAAATATCTTCATACGACCAAGCAAACACTTCCACATATTCATGCAACATATAAACCAACCTGCTTTTGACACTGCTTTCTAGGTTAGCGCCGATCTTAACTTCTTTCTTGTCTGTCTCGGTACCTAGATTGATGACTTTAACTGACTCTTCGTGCGGCTGAATAACTTTTTCCTCTTGTAATATAAGTCTGGCTAGTTCTCCCGATATTTCACAATCTTCCTCACCTTTGTCTTCGGCTTGGTTAATTGGACATTCGAAATCATAGTCTGCAATAGTATAGTCATTGGCAATGAGATCCAGAGTGGATGAGGAACTGCAAGAGTGTGTGTGTTTGCATGTAAGACACATGGCTATTTTGAAAAATGTATTTGTATAAAAAGAAAGGCAATGAGCTCAAATATTTGAATACAAAAGTCCAATGATTTGTATTGAATTATCATATGATAACATTAACATAAATAAAACCCTTGATAAATGGTCCATAGTGCCCCGAGCCAGACACATGGCATAAAAGTTATTGTATAATATTACAGAAAAATGTTCTTGAATTAAAAGAAAGCAATAAACAAGTAGTTACTCCTCAAGGAAGGATATGGGAACGAAGTCCTTTGCGTTCCAATTGTTGAGCTTTGTTGTAGTAGGATATACCCAATCTTCAAATGCAACTTCATTACCAGACTCATCCATAACGTTAACTTCATGGCTTCTAATACGGAGAGGGGGCTTCCCTGCGCGAGCGCGCCTTACTTCCTTCTGAGCCTTGATGGTGAAAACCAAACCAAATTTTTCCGCTTTGAATGGGATCTCGAAGAGTTTCCCCCAGGTATCACAACTTCCTTCTTTGACTGCAGCACGAGCATCTTTAAATGAAACCATCTTTGATACGACCTTAACAGCTTTTGACACATCAGAGGAACATTTGGCAGTAGCAATCATTGGTGGCACAACTTCAAAAGCTTGACATGGGGTTTCTATAAATTCTCCATCCATCTCCACATATTCGAAATAGTTGAGGTGGCTTACCATGAACTCCTCCTCACCACAGACAGTGACAATTCTTCCTTTAACTGAATACTTGAGCTTTTGATGAAGAGTTGACGTTACTGACCCAGCTCCATGGATCCAAGGGCGACCCAACAAACAGGAGTAGGCAGGATGGATATCCATGATGTAGAAAGTAGAGTTGAAGATCTGTGAGCCCACCTTGATCGGGAGATCCACCTCTCCATGAACTGTCCTTTTGGACCCATCGAAAGCCCTCACAATAATATCACTTGGTTTAAAACTAAACCTTCATAGTCTAAACGGTCTAAAGCCCCCTTGGGTAGTACGTTTAAGGAAGAGTCAGTGTCAACTAGAACATGTGCTAAGGTAGTCCCTTTGCATTCAACAGAAACATGTAGAGCTTTACTATGGTTCTTTCTAAGCGGCGTCATATCGACATCCGATAACCCCAAACCATTATCAGATGTCATGCTTGCCACACAATTTTCAAACTAGTCAGTCGTGGTCTCCTGAGGGACATGAGCCTTCTTCAAGAATTTGATTAACTCCCAAGCATGAGCATCAGAACAAAGTAGAAAAGGTAACATGAAAACCTTGGAAGGGGTTTGCCCCAACTGCTCCACAATCTTGAAATAACTCCTTTTTATAATTTTCAAGATCTCATCCATTTCTCGAGCGGAAGGTTCCCCATCAGCAATGTCTTTTACGGGTATTTACGTCTTGAAAGACTCAACCATTTTCTTCTTTCCCCTTATATCAGTACTTGGCTTAGCAGCGGTGATGCGGACATGCGCCTTTTTAACAGTTGGTGGTGAGATGTTGGGTGAAAAGATTCTCCCAGTTCTGGTCACCTTACTGGAGCCGGTAATGTTACCAACGTCATCAGCTTTGCTTTCTTCAATCTAAGCGTCTTGCTTTATCACATGGTAAAACACCTCAGCACCATAGTTCCATGGCACTGCTTTGTTGGAAGAGTATGGAATTAGTCCTGGAGTGGTAATTATCAGAGGACCAATAATTGGTTCACTTGAAATCCTGATAGGACCCTTGGAGGAGAACCTAAGACGCTTGTTTGAGATAGTTATAATGGAGAGATCTTCAATCTTATTGGTCAAACTTTTGCAGGTGGAGTCTCCTCAAATAGGATCTCATGGCTAT
Source organism: Vicia faba (assembly GCA_948472305.1). Lineage (NCBI taxonomy): Eukaryota > Viridiplantae > Streptophyta > Magnoliopsida > Fabales > Fabaceae > Vicia > Vicia faba. The sequence goes on from OX451735.1 coordinate 224,202,760, forward strand.
TCATCAGGCGTTGAATGCCTTCCTTTAGCCCTTTGCATCCATTGAGTTGTTTGGAACATCAAGCACAGTCCTTTAAACATCTTGGGAAAATCCCAGCTTTCAACAGATTCTTTTTGATGATATTTAACGAAGTAGTCAAGTCTTCGACGGAGGAAACAAAAATTGTATCTTCAACAACATTGACACCCTTTCCATGATTTGGCATAGGCGCAGTGATTACATTTGGAGTTGGAGGAGGATCAAATTCAATGATCTTGTTGTCTATTAAGTCTTGAATTTTATTTTTCAGTGCCCAACATTGGTCAGTCTCATGCTCGAGACTATTTGAGTGATATGCACATTTGGCGTTCAGATTGTACTTTGGTGAAGAGGTATCTGGATTGGCTGGAGGATTATGAAGTGTCACCAAATTAGCCTTTAACAAGTGTTGTAAGGATTGGGATAATGGTATGCCTATCCTTGTGAATTGTCTTGGTAGAGCCTGAAATCGTTGATGATTTAAAGATGGTCTTTGAGCAGGAGTTGGATTGGAAATCCGGACAGAATTAACAGACAGACGGTCATCCTTCTTGGTATAGGCCCTTGCCCCATACACATCATTCGTTTCTTTCTTCCTGAAAAAAGGTTTCTTTATAGGATTGGAGGTGGAGGCAGATGCCATGGGAATCTTTCCGCTTTTGATGCCGCTTTCAACTCTTTCACCGGTTAAGATTAGCTCGGTGAAACTGGAAGAAGAACTACCAACCAATAAGTTAAAGAATGGACCAGATAAAGTGCCCATAAACATGTCAATGTGCTCCCTATCAGTCAAAGGTGGTTGAACCCTACTAGCGAGATCTCTCCACTTTTGGGCATATTCTTTGAACCCTTCATTCTTCCCCGTTGTCATGTCTTGCAACTGAACTCTTGTCGGCGCCAAGTTGGCATTATACTAGTATTAGTGGTAGAAAGCGGTGGCTAAGTCTTCCCATATATGGATACGAGAACCATCAAATTGGTAAAACCACTCTAGTTGCATCCTAACAAAGCTTTCTTGAAAAAAGTGAACCCCGAGTTTCTTGTCAGCGGTGTGCGGTTGAATCTTGTGCACATAAGATTTCAGGTGAAGTTTTGGATAGGAAACCCCATCGTATTTTTCAAATACTAGTATCTTAAATTTGTGGGGAATGACAACTTCATATATTAAACCCAAATCGTCAAAATCCAAACCACGGACGGATTGAATCTCAACGGCCTTCAATCTGTCTTCTAGCTGCTTGTACTTGACATCGGCAGGAGGATACTGCTCTTCAAAATAATCATCACCATCAGACGCTTGATCATTGATACACCCAACCCGAGTACTCCTAGCTTCTCCAATCTGATTCTCGTCTTCCTCAGATGAGTCTTCCACTACCGGGATCTGACGGACCAACTCTTTGAATCTTCTACCCATGTTGACTAGGGTTTTCCTTGTGGGCTTCTTTTTGGCTGCTAGAAACACCATGAAGTCTTGCTACCCCTTGGATAGGGTCAAAAGAGTCTCTTGAAACTGAGAGTTTTGTGCTTGTAAGTCCTTCACTGTTTTCTCGAGATTCATCTTGCTGAAATAAATAGCAGAAAGATAAGGAAACCTATCATGGAAAACCTGTTATGTTATGATGCACGGAAGATGTGTATGCAAATGATTTCAAGGATTTATGAAATTTATATTTGTATAGACAAAAAATGAACAAATGTCAAATTCCATTAATTAGTTCAAAATGATTACAACATGCCTCTTGGGCTTACAAAATAAATCTCTAAGATAAAAATACCGAATGCATCCTCTTCGGTGCAATGTAGGAGTTCAAGCTTTGCTCTTCATGTAGCTGCTTTGTAAGCTCCAAGAACCTTTTCTCACTAGCGTAGAATTGAGCTTCGAAGGTATCTCGTTCTTCCTTTAGCTGAATCAAACCCTTTTGCAAGTCTTCAAGAGAAGTAGGCATGTCGGGATGGAGGACAGTGTACGGGACATCCCCTTCAACCAAAGGTTCCATGATAATTGGTAAGATGGAGGGATAAGGCATCACGAGCTTCTGAGAACGAGCTCGTACCCACCTAAGGTAAGGCTCATGTGGAATTGAATTCTTGTGTCCCATCGTCTTACTATCCACTTCGCTTACCATCCTCCAAGCTCATATAAACTTCTGACGGTAACCTTGATCGTCGCTCTCGTAGTTGAATACCACTCCTTGGATGAGCATATCATGAGGACCATCTCTTCGGGCGTATTCAAACTGTCGTAAAGCTAAGCAAGGGTTGTAAGTGATACCTCCTCTAATGCCAAGCAAATGGACATTAGGGAATTCCCCAAAACGGTCGATGATAGTGACATCCTCCAAGGATCGAGAACACCAATGAATATCCGAATGTTTGAGCGTCATCAACCTATGGGACCACCTCAAACCTTGCTCGTTCTTCAACACAGACCGGGGAAGATGCAAAATAAACCATCTATCCAAGATAGGAGTGAAACACATGAGGATCCCTCTCTTCCTCATAGTGCGAGAGTGAAAAGAATGTAGGATATCTCCCAACAAAGTAGGCACCAGATTGCAAGACATGAAGATTTTGACAGCATTCACATCTATAAGTTGATCAGGGTTTGGAAATAAAACCATCCCATAGATGAGAAGGGCCAATATTTCTTCAAAAGCTTGTAAGTCCAAAGAGTTCCAACAATCTTGAGCTTTCTCAAACAAGAACTTGGCTAAGAACCCTTTGACACCACTCCTCGTTTCCCAATTAGTCGTGACATCAGATTTTTGAAAGTGTAGTGCTCGGGCAATATCTTCGGGTCTTAGATCTCTTTTAGTACCATTGAAAGGTAGTTAATTAAGAATGGGAATCTTCAAGAGTTGAGAGAATTATTCCAGAGTAGGTACAAGCTGATAATCGGGAAAGGTGAAGCAACGGTGTAGAGGATCAAAGAACAGTGAAAGCACCTTCATCATATCTTCATCAGTGCTAGAGCTAACCAAGTTTAGGAGGTGACCATGTATTTTTGTGAATATAGAATTCTCAGGGACCCTTGATGCTAACTCTTTTAGTTGAGAAGGAATTCTTACAAGATTGACTTGGATAGTGTTCCTGCAGAGGGAAGCCATGTCCTACAAAACAGAACAAAGTTAAATCCCAATAATCCTTAAAATGGTTAGTGAGAATGAGTATGATGTCATGGTGTTTATGATGTTATGTACAAGTAAACATATACACACAAGGAAAACAACTCCTTAGGTTTAGGCTTGCATGGAGTCTTATAGGTAAGTACCCTCTTGAAGTTTAGTTGGCTCAAACCTGTCCTAGAAATAGTAATTGGGTTCTAAGGGATCTCAATATCACCGATCTTTCTTATCGGGAATTGTTTCAGCGCAAGCCTCTTTCATGACGACCAAAATATCCTGAGAAGTCTGATCTCGATGAGCGTAGTATCGAGTATCAACCAATTTCAGACTGCACCAAAGTTGGTTATCTCACTACTTCCTAATGGCCAAGTTGGTAAAGTAAAGGTTCTAAACTCAGTTAGTGCTTCATGACACCACACAGCGGCCCTGTATTCTCCTTGACTACTCAAGGGCTACCGGTACCCACAAATGTGTCACACTAATGTAGCTATTGCTTAGACCATGTCGATATACCCCATACAGTTTCCACAACATATTGCTACTACCTATAAGGTATCCCAAATCCGGGTAGAGGATTAAAACAAGCCCAAACAAGGAACCAAAATATAAATCAATCAAGTCAAACAATGAAAGAAAATAAAGGTGATCTAGCCCTAAGGTAACCCCACTTTTAACTATTTTCCCAGTAGAGTCACCAATTATGTGATACGGTGGGAGAACTGACTTGGGATGTTTTGCGTTTGATTGCAATTGTTGCGGTTAGCAAGAGTCGCCACTGACTTTTCTTTTATTCCAAAATGAAAGGTGGAAAAGAATAGGAAAGACCTTTGAGATTATTTCTTGAGTTCGGGGGGTAGATTATGAAAAGGGAAGGTGTTAGCACCCATTTCATCCATAGTTATCTATGGGCTCTTAGTTGCTTGCTAGATCACTTATTTTGTTTGAAAATATGCTTTATGGTAGTTTTTGAAAGTATTTTGAAAAGGCGCCTTCGTTTAAGCAAACTTTGTAATGGTTCTCGTTCGTAAGAACGTATACAAAGTGTTGGACTTTTTGAAAATATTTCATGTTTTGAAAGTGTTTGGTGTTTGTTTTGAAAATGAGCAAGGATGTTTGTTTTGAATGTGAGCAAGCAACTAGGAACAATCTACCTAATCAAAAGTCTTTTGTTGATTTTTTCCTTTCCTTTGATATTGTTATCTTACCATTGATTGGTAAAAGCCTTATCTTTGGATGTAAAGGGACTGGCATGGGTCATCGTATAGTCATGATAGGAATGTTGTGAGATATCTTAGCATTTCTCTTCGAGGGACTAAGATCATTTAAAAGGCAACATTCGTAGCGTCATCGAGGGACTGTGATCTTGTATTTTTGATTGTTTTTGCTAAGACATCATACATGCATAACATGACCATTTTGTAGGCAATAAGTGGAGTTATCCATAAGGGTGCATGTGTGAATAGTGTGCTTGATTTTCATGCATTTAATCTTTGATTAGGGTTATCTACTTGTTGATTTTATCTTTCCATACAAACCCTAATTACTAGTATTTATATGAAAGAGATAAATTGCGCAAAGTAAAATTACTACGCTATTACATCATTAGGGGGATGGGGTATACAAATTTAAAAATGGGGACTGCAAGAAATTAAACTTAAATATCTATTACAACCATATTGAATAGTGTACAAGAAATGAAAATATAATGTACAAGGATATAAATGGAAAAGAAAAGGATTTTTTTTTGGATTTTTGAGGAAAGGGTTTAAACCTAATTATCTAAAACAAAATGTTTAATTAAATTAAGAAAATTAAGCCTAAACTAATTAAGAAAAAAAAGTTAGAAAGCATTTTTTAGGGTTTTCTTAAGAAAAGGTTTTTAGTTTAATAAAAATAACATGGGAATTAATTAATTAAAAGAAAACCTAAATTCTAAGTTGATTTTAATTAAAAAGAAGAAAATAACTAAACCTAAATCTAATTATTAATTTATTAAGAAAAATAATTAAATTTGTTTAAGAAAATATTTTTGTCTTTTTGTTTTATAAAGAAAATAATAACATAAGCATGTAAATAATAAAGAAAAATATATTTTTTGGATTTTTATTAATAAAAATAATAATAATAATAATAATAATCATAATAATAAAAATAATAAATTAAAATAAAATAAAATAAAATAAAATAAAATAAAACAAAATATAAAAGTCAGGGGGGTTTGAAATGGGATTTAGGAGTTTGCTAGAAAAACAACAGTTTTTGTGAAGCCTGGCCCATTAATGGTTTTTTGTAAGTCAGAAGGAAAACAAACAAAATAAAAGGGTTGGGCCTGTGTGTGATAAGTTGACAAGGGGGTCAGGAGAAGCAAAAAAAGGAAGGCCCATTGACTTAAAGCCCAAGTGCGCATAGTTGCTAACAAAAAAGAAGAAAAATGTTGAAAATTAAAACAAAGGCAGTGCTGGGACTTGAACCCATGACCTTTACCATAAACGCGCGCTGCCTTTGCCACTGAGGTGGCTGTACATCCGTTAACTCAAATAAAACAATAAATAAATAACACAAAACAAGATCCAGAAATGACTTCATCTTCAATCTCCAACCATGATTCATGTAACTCACTCATTTCTCAACAAAAATGAAAAAACGTAAACATGAAAGTTTCTCCATTTTTTCATACTAATCCAACCATATAAATATCATAATCTATAAATCAAAGATGAATGAGAATTTCTAATGGTACCAAATTCTGACCTAACTTTTTCAGAAAGCTCAAACTTAAAATTCTCACTACTCAAGCAATATAAATGAATTTTAAGGACATGGTCATCTTCAAGGCTATGATATCTACATTTTATCTTCATAAATCAGAATCAAATGATGCTTGTATGAAGAGATAGCCGTTTAGAAAAAATACCTCAAAACTGGAAGTCGTGAAATGAGTTTGAGTTGCTTTCAAGGAGTTGTGATGATCAGGTTAGCTTTCTCAAGTTCCCAGGAAGCTATGTAATGATTAGCTTGAGCTATGGATGACTGAAATGGTCTTGAGAAGCCAACTTGCAGACTCTATTTTTTGGTTATGGAGGTTGATGAAAATGGTGTTACAGTCTTGGAACAAGGACATGGGTGGATTATATTTGAGGTATAAGAGCTTTGCAAATGAATTTGAGGGAAAACACACGAGGGAAATGAGAGATACAAGTTTAAAGTCAGAAACTGGGTATCAATGGTGTTTTTGGGAAATTCCTGGCTTGTAAGTGTTTGAGAGAGTTTTAGGGTGCTTGAGCTCGTGCGTTAGCTCACAATAGTGTCTCTATTTATAAGCAAAAAGTTTGGATGCTTGGAGAAGTCAGAAATCAAGAATCACATGTTTGTGGATTTTTATTTTTGAAGAAAGCTTGAAAAATGTGGTTCCAATGCACAAGTACCTAGTTTACAGGGTGGCTTAGAATCTTTAAACATGTTGCTTCTGAGAATAGATATTGTATGTGTTCAGAACAACAAGTTAGAGGCTCATGAAGAGTGGACTTTTTGATTAAAACCCCTTTTTCCAAAATGGCAATGTTGCCTTTCTTCCTAAAATGGTATTAAACATGGACAATGCATTGAATGCTTGGATTAGGGCATAAAACTTGGTGTAATCATCTGACTAAAGGTATACTTAGGGGTTAATAGACTTATGGAACAAGATTATGCAGCATGTTCACCATTGGATCAAAAGGTTCTTCATGAAGAAATGACTTGTAATTCAAGTTTGAAACCCTAACTTCTTGCCTTAGATTCTCTTATCTCAAGTATGATCTCAATGAGTTCTTAGACATTTTGGAAAGCTTGTAACATCCTCTACAACCTTCATGTTTGAAATATTTGAAGATTCATCATGGAACTAGGTGAAAAGTTGCCATCAAGTTGGTACCAAAAATCTTCCTAGCTAGAGCAAAATTTCACTAAGTGTTTTAAGTTCATGAACATGTTTTCACAAATTCATAACTTGAGATCCAAGAATTTCTAGAAACATTTATGATCTATAATATTTTAGATCTCATTGAGATCTACAAATTTCATGTTAGAAGTTTCCTTTGAATCATCTTGCATCACGGTGGAAATTTGGCACAAAGTTGTGAAAAAAAGTGAATTTTCCAAAACTTAGAAAAAATAAGTCTTGGAAATTTTTCTTTACAAAGATGAAATTTGAATTTTCAATTCCTTTATGAACAAGTTTCATATTTTTACATGTCTTGATGAATTGTAATCTTTGAAACTTGATTTTGATCAAAAAGTCAAAGTTTGACTTTTCAGTGTACAATTGAGTTTTCATCCGTTGACTGAAATTCAATTATCAATCAATTGATCTTGAGAAATGTTTTGAGCCATGCATTAGGTAAAGATTATGTATTTTAATCCTTGAGATCATGCCTTAAACCAATAAGTCATTTGTTAGGTCAAAAGTCAAAAATTGAACTTCCTCAATCAAAACCCTAATTTTTGACCATTTGCCCTTTTGATGATCTGATCAAATTTCTTGAGGAATATTGATCTAAACTTGATCAATTGATATATATATATATATATGAGTTCATAATGTTGATGCAGGTAAAAAATTATGAAGTTTGACTGCAAATTGACCACAGTTGACTTTTTCCCCAATACAGTTGATTTTAGGTCATCCGATCAATTGACTGAGCAAAAATGTGATCCAAGACTTGAAACTTGACATGAGAAATCATGAGGATCCAAAATGATCCATAAAAGTTATATGGAGCCTTTAAAGTCCAATTTTCCTTGTGAAAACTCAAACCCTAATTTTCAGTTGTCAGTGTTGAGGAAGTGTCTTGAGCTGATCAGACCTTATGTAGTCTTGAATCAATGGAGATCTTATGAGAGTTTTCTTGAGAAATGAGAGGGAAAATTTTGGGGTACAACATAATGGCTCATGATTCATGGATCCATGGTCGTCCCAATAAACAACTATAGGAGGGGACTATATCCATAACCTAGAAATTAATCGGGAATAAGTGTGGTCCTATGTGAATGGGAAAATCTACCTCTCCAATGACAAATTTCCTCGACTCATAAAATAATTTCACTATGTCACATGGGAGCCCCCTGGTACTTAAGCTTTATGAGTGTACTTCTTGGTATGAAGTTCAAAGTAGATCCATTATCAATCAGCACATTGGACAAAGAGTTATTCTTACAATTCATGGAAATATGGATAGTCAGGTTATGGTTTCTTCCTTCATCAGGCAGCTCATCATCACAAAATCTCAGATTATTACAAGATGTAATATTCCCCACAACACCTATGAACTGATTTAGAGACATTCCACTCTCAACAAAAGCTTGATCCAACACTCTCATCAAAGTTTCCCGATGAGCAGAAGAGTTCATAAGCAAGGCTAGAATGGAAATCTTAGATGGAGTTTGTAACAACTGATCTACTATCTTGTAGTCACTCATCTTGATAATTTTCAACAAGTCATCCACATTGTTTTCCAAATTAATGCCACTAGATTCTCCCACCACTTTCTTTGGTTCAGTATTCTCAACAATCTTTTTATCAGAATTAACGTCCCCTCAAAAAGTAAGGGCGAAGACTCGACCAGTGCGGGTGACCCGACTGGCTTCAACAATATTCTTGATGTCGTACAAAGGTTGGATAAGGATTTCGACACTATCTTCCAGGATTGTCGCATTGTATTTATGAGGCACAACTTTATCTGATTCATACGGGATAGGACCAGGCAGACAAATAACCACTGGAGTAATAGCAGGCTTGCTATGATACTCAATATCTACAGGAGCAGGAACACCAAAACACGACATAATGACATTCACCCCTACTTAAAAATATTTAGGCATCGCAGAGTTGTTATCGGAGGACATATCTTCTTCAGAAGGAATGAACTCATCAGCAGAAACACATTCATCGCCAGACATGGCCTCAATAGAGTAATCCTCAATCATATTAACTCCATTGTAATCATCTCTATTTCCCGTGATTTTGATAGTACCATTATCTAACAATAATTGATCACATCTTCTTATGATAGAACAACCCTTATAATCCCTTCAATGGATCTGACAAGACCCATAATGGTGTTCTTCTTGGCCATCCATGTGACAAAATGTAGCGTGCAATTGTACCAGATTGTCATTCATATAATTCTCATAAAAAATCAGGAATTCACCGGGACATCCATAAACCATATTCACTTCTTCTTTATACTTAACCCTTGGCAAGATTATATGCATAAGACCCTCATTCATCATCTCTTGAAGATCATCTCTCACCTTATCACATCCATGGATATGTTACCAACATGGTCCATGCTTGGGCAGTGGATTATCCTTTATGTTAGGACCAACATCCTTAAAATAAAAAGACTAGATTTCACCATCGTCTGTACTTCAGACTTCAAAGGATAACAATTTTTGATGTTATGCCCAGGGGCTCCTTGATGAAAAGCACAAGTCTGACCCGCCTTATAATACCATGCTAAAGGTGAAGGTATAGCAGGGTTAGGCCTAGTCTGTACCAATTTCTTTTGAATCAAGTCCAGAAACAACTCAGCATAACTCATTGGAATAGAGTCAAAAGTTTCTCTCTTCTGACCTTGCCCTTGATTTCCCTGAGGAGGTGGTCTTTGATAGGCATCAGTAGTCGGAGCTGTATTTACAACTGGAGTGTTGTACCCCAAAATTTGCCCTCTCATTTCTCAAGAATTTTCTCACAAGATTTCTATTGGGCCAAAACTGCACAAGGCTTGATCAACTCAAGTTGCCATGGATCATATTGGATTTTCAAGCATCAAGTCAAAGAGGAAACTATTGAAAGAGAAAAATAGATAAATTTGATTTTTTTGACAAAATTGAATAAAAATAGATTGCTTCGATCCAGAGCTTTCGATTGGGCATCTGGCCTCCTTCAAGCTTGCTTCAAATTCCCAAGCTTCGATAGAGGCATTGGCCTTTCGCTTGCTTGCTTTTACAAGCTTCGAATGGGAATTTGTTTCCATTTGAAACAGCCTCATTCGATTAAAAAAGGGAAGGGCCTTCTATTGGTATCCTTCGATTAAGATGTTAGTGGCTTCCTACTGGCTTCTTTCGATTAAGAAGGAATTAAACTTCTGAAAGCTTCCTTCAATTCATAAGGCAATGGCCTTCTGAAAGTTTTCCTTTGATTCAAAGCAGGGACATCTTGCATGCAAGCTTCGATCACAGAACTAGGATTTCCTTCATGCCAGCAGGAACAAGGCAATGGCCTCCTGCAACTTTCCTTCGATTCAGAAGGCAATGGCCTTCTGAAGGATTTCCTTGGATCCCCAAAGTAGGGACCTCCTGCATGCGAGCATCGTTTGGTCATTTAGGCCTCCTGCGTGCAAGCTTTGATTGCACCATTGGCCTCACATGTTTTCCTTTGGAGTCACAAAGCCGTAGCCTCCTACACATAAGCTCCGATTGGACAAGGGCTACCTGCACGCAAGCTTCAAATGAGTATTGGCTACTTCATGCCAGGAGGCACAAGTCAATAGCCTCATGAAGACTTCCTTTGATTTAGAAGGCATTAGCCTCCTGCTTGGTTTACTTTCGATTCCCAAGGCAGTAACTCCCCTCATGATTGCTTCAATTCCACCCTTGAAAACTTCCAACACACATAGTTAGTGGCCCATTCAAAGGACATATTTTGGTAGCCCATTCAAGGGGCATACATTTGGCCCCTTCAAAGGATGCACAAAGGGCCCATTCGAAAGACACATACTGTAGTGGAACAAATATTATTGGCTGAAGAGAGGTTCTGGTCGAAGGTTGGACCTATAAGGTCAAAACAAAAGAGTTTTATTCAAGATGCTTGTGCTGCAAAGTCTAAGCCTGCTGCACTGGCCAGAATGCTCTAAAATTGCTGCAAAGCAGTCCTGCTTCGCTGCTCCTATACTTGCACTAATTTGGCATACAAATAATGCACCTCGAAAGCTACAAAAAAAATACTCAATTTGTCCAAACTCTTTTGTTTTCCCTCTCAAATCTCAGCCAACTTCATCTATAAATAAGAAGTTCCATAACACATCTAAAGGGGACTGGACAACACATCTAGAGAGCTTTTGGTAGCTGGATAAACTTTATTTGTGTGAAAATCATCAAACACTTAACACATTCTCAAACCCAAAGTAAAAAAAACCACACTTTGTTCTTTCTTTCGAATCCAACAAAAGAAACACCACACTTGTTTCTTTTCCTTCGAATCCAGAAACAAACAAACACAACTCCACTCTTCTTGGCCTTCGAATCCAGTCAAAGAAACACAATACTTGTTTCTTTCCTTCAAATCTAGAACCCAGGGAAACACCAACCCAACACTTGGTTCCTTCTTTTGAATCCAGTCAAATAAACACAACATTTGTTTCTCCCCCTTCGAATCCCAGAGCATCCAGTTCAATCACTCAAGGTCCAGAAGCACCAACTTCAGATCCAAGGTAAGTCACTCTGACCTTAACCCTTTCTTTTCAAGCATGTAAATAACATTTGTTTACTTTTTGTTTCTGCCCTTTTCGTTTGTTTTTTCTTATCCAAATATATGGTAGAACTAACATGTACAGACTCAAACAAAAAAAGAAAACAAAATAAAGTTTATTGAATCGAAGCCTTAGGCTTCGTCCCTGGCTACTTCACAATTGAAAACAGAACAAAGAGTGTTGTGTGAATCGAAGCCTTAGGCTTCACCCCACACTGACTTCCAAGCCCCAAAATGAAAGGAAGCAACAAGAAGGTTGAATTGAAGGGTGCTTGCTCACACTGACTTCCAGGACCCAATTGAAAGAAGGCAAAAATGTGGGGATCGAAAGGCACATCCTTTGATCCATGATGTTTCTTTTCTTTCTTTCTTTTATACTATTTTTCTTTTCTATATATTTACATTCAATTTGGTTGTAATAATTAGGACTTTTATTTTTTGCAACCCCCACTTGTACACTTGTATACCCTATCCCTCAAAAAACATGTAATAATGCAGGACCTTTATTTTCTGCATTTTTATTGCTTTCATAAATGTTAGTAATTAGGGTGTATGGAAAGTTAAAACCAACAAGTAGACCACCTTAATCAAAGACTAAATGCATGTAATCAAATAAACTTTACACATATGCTCCTTAAGGACAATCTCACTTGTTTTCTAAGAAAATAGTCATGTCCCTCGAATATGGGTGTTTGAGCAAAGACCCTTGATAAAAGATCGTAGTCACTCGATGTCCCTCGATGTTGCCTTTAGTAAACGATCTAGTCCCTATACGAAATTGCTAAAACGTCTCATAGGTTTCCTTCTATGACTCTACAAACGATCCACGCCCGTCCCTTCACATCCAACGATGGGACTTCTTACCAAATCAATGGTAAGATAGCAATATCTAAAGGAGGAGGAAAAGAACATTAGACCTTTTGAGTAGGTAAGATGCTCGTAGGTGTTTGCTTGCTCACAACCCAAAAACCATTTTTACACCATCACTTTCAATGGAAAATTTTCAAAAGTAAAAAACATTTTGTACGCATTCTTATAGAGACGAGAATCATTACAAAGGGACTTTTCAAAATCACTTTCAAAAACATCTTCCACCAAAAACACCTCTTTAAACTATTTTCAAAGCCAACACTTTGTACGCATTCTTATAGAGACGAGAATCATTACAAAGACATTTTCAAAATATTTTCAAACCCACACCACAAAGCACATTTTCAAACAAAGCAAGTGATTTAGCAAGAAACTAAGAGCCCATAGATAACTATGGATAAAAATGGTGCTAATACCTTCTCTTTTTATAATCTAACCCCCGAACTCAAAATAATCTCGGAAGGTCTTTCCTATTATTTTCACCCTTTCCTTTGTTGGATAAAAGAAAAGTCAGTGGCGACTCTTGCTATCCACAACAATTGCGATCAAATGCAAAAACACCAAGTCAGTTCTCCCACCGTATTATAGAACTGGCAACTCTGCTGGGGATTTACTTAAAAGTGGGGTTACCTTAGGGATAGATCACCTTTACTTTCTTTCCTTGTTTGACTTGCTTACTTTACATTTTTCGGGTCCTTGTTTGGATTATTGTTAAAGATCCTACACCCGGATCTTGGGCACCTTTTTAGGTAAGTAGCAATAAATCATGGGAGTTGTATGGCGTATACCGATATGGATGAAGTGATAGCTACGTTAGCGTGATACTTTGGCTTATCCTAATGTTCCTTGAGTCAGTCAAGGATAACATTAGGCTTCCTTAGTGTCATTTAGTGCTAACTGAACTTTAGAACCTCTAATTGACTCATCCTAAGCCAATAGAAAGTAGTGAGATGGAAGAATTTGGTTCCGACCGAAGATTAGTTGATACTCGATGCTACACTCATTGAGATTGGACTTTTGGGATATTCTGGCCGCAATACTTTGGTGCTTGAGCTAGAACAATGCCTAAAGGAATGGTCAGTGATATGCGAATCCTTAGAACCCAATTATTATTTCTAGGAAAGGTTGAGCCAACTAAACTTCAAGAGGGTACTTACTTATAAAACTATATGCAAGCCTAAACCTAAGGACTTGCCTACTTTATCTGTATACGATTATTTGTACATAACGAATTACTTGCTTTACATACTTGTAAATAACATGATAACATCATACCATAGCATTTTTCAATAACCATTTCAAGGATCTTAAGGGCCTATGGTGTAGGGTCATGTTGAACCAGACGTCTATCAAGGGGCAAGAGGATTTATTCTCCTCTAATCAAACGCCATCAAAAAACAAAGCATGATAACTTGAGTCAAGGGCTAAGATCCACTTTACAGGGTGAGCTTGATTCTCATGGAAGGGCATCCACTGATACGAAGTTCTCCAATCAAAGTTATGATCAAAATTCAACTTCTAACATCTTCTTGTATTTACCCCGCGAGATCCTTGAAAACATGCGTCCATATACCATGCATCATATCATGAAAAGATTTCCCCACACAGGTCTGTCATCTGCTTACTTTTTATTTGAGTAGAGATGGCTCTAGAACAGACTATCAAGGACATTCAGGCTCAAAATGCTCAGCTTCAAGAAATGTTCCTGAATTTATCCAAGGGGCAAGAATAAGTGAAAGCACTCCTCACTAGGGGCATGACAATGAAGAATCCTGATGACAACAAGGATGACCAGTTGGAACGGCTACAAACTGAGATAGTCACAATGAAGATCCAGATGATGGGCCAGATGGTGGGTCAGATGGCTCTTATCCAAAACTTGGCTCAGGGACAAGAAGAGTTGAGAACCGTCATCAACAAGCTTCATCAAGAAGAATGCAACTATATGAAACAAACTATCAAGGCTGGGGATAAAGTCTTTAATCAACCCCTGATGAGACAAGAAGTTGGCTTGGTGGAGAGTAGACCTTTCCAAATTTTTGCTATGTCACGAGTCCAACAACAACCTCACAACAACAACAACAGGGTAATCGGTGTAAGCAGGATACATCCAATAGGAAATATACCAAACTCAACATGCCGATGTCGCAAGTAATGCTACACATGTTGAATTTGAATTTGGTCATATTGAAGGATCCTCCTCTGAATCCTAATACTTCTGCTCCTAGTTACCATCCCAATGAAAGGTGTGGCTATCACTCCAACAATCCGGGGCACGATACTGATAGCTGTTGGATGTTGAAATAAAAAATTCAAGACCTGATTGAAGAAGGAGCGCTGGAGTTCACACAAGATGGTCAACTGGAATTCTTCTGTCACCCCTCAAAAGGCACACCATCTGAAGTGACCAGTTTAGGTGGAGAAACTCTTGTTTATTCGAATTTTCATTTGTAATTTCTTTTTCTTGTTCAAACACTTATCCATTAATGTCAAACTTTATTTCATTAATTCATTGCATATGTTTGTCTTGAATTCATCCATCTTTCTTCACTATATTTAAACTATGATTTTTACTCCCTTCATGATATTCAACTATTGTTTTAAAAGTTGCAAGACTTTAGAGGGAGGATGACAAAAACAATACCATAATCTCATACAGTATGCTTTTGGAGAGACCTTGCTGATAATGTACAGGCGTTTGTTTCAATTCCTAAACACTGGATTTATAAGGAAAATAATCCCTAGTCAACCCCCTTTAGCCAAAGAAGTAGAAGTTTTCTTTTTCACACAAAACGAAACCATTAATCAAAACCTGGGGGAGGGTAGTCTCTTAGTTAATTCAAATGCGTGTTCAATCGCAAGCTTTCACTTCGTGCACAACGAATGACATCAAAAACATTCCTATGGAATCAAAAGATGGTGATGGTTCCCTATCAAATAGGCAGTCATTATCTCTCGAAAGGAAAAGCCCACTAATTCAAAACCTACGAAGGAGACTTAAGAAAAAAACTGGGGCATCCCGCTGACTGTAATCTCAAGACAAGAACAGTCAGGACAAAAATCAGGGATAATAAATCAAGAACAGGTCACTAAAAATCCTCGACAACATGAAAATGTTGCAAAAATGTATTCCTTCTCAAATAAACTTCCCAATATAGGAACCATCATTCCAGACTCAATTGGAGTTCAAACGTACAACTAACTGAGTTTAGGACTGAAGAACATCACGAAGAACGGGCGGGTACAAATGCACTTTGAGCCTTGTCCTTTGTTTCTTAAACTGTGAACCAGGCCACATTACAACCCTTCAAAAGTCCTAATTGAAGCATGGGTTAGTTTGAAAGCATACTGTTACAAAAGGTATCCTGACTCCTGTAAGGCTTACTATACATCCCGAGTTGGATTCATATTCTTACAAAACTTTTAAAACGCATTTTCAAAACTTCAAGACAAACGTAAATTTTGCATTTTTTGAATATGGTTATTTGCATATAGCTACTTGTTTGACAATAGAGGAATCCACACGACGATTATCCGTTTAACAAAAATTTTCAATGAACAGAATCACTTAAAGGGGGGAGACACTTCCAACGACAAATCTCCATAAGCTAGGGGGCATGACATGTCACTGTCTAACTCATCTGGGGAAGTCAAGTCATGTTTCCAATAAATCTCTCAAGAAGTGTTAAGTAACAAGGGGCAGGTCTTTATCTGAATCACTTGGGGCATTGAACTTGAATTCCAGCAAAGGGTCACATACGACCGAGCAAACATTTTTCTGGAAATACTACAACACTTACCACTAGGGGTAGTGACAAATTTCCTACAAAGTCCTTTTCATAGGGTGATCCCCAATTATCCCTATAAAATAATCTTCACAGACAAGGGTCCAAAACCCTAAAGGCAAAATTCCTGGATATCCCCATGCAATCTTTAATCAGAGTTTCAAATCTCCAGAAAACCTCTCCCCAACTGAGTTGATCTCAAGAATCCTCGAGGATTTCTACCAAAATAAAACACCTCTCCAGTAGATTGGCAACATGGTTTATTTCCCCAACAAACTACAAATTCCCCATCTTGAGTTTGCCTCTCTGACTACTACAAATCAAGGGACTATAACCCCTCTTCCTCAATAGACTTTTCTACAATCCCCAGTGAGTTACTGCAGAGTCTGGAAGCCAACCGGTTAACAATTAACTTTTTATCTCCAATAAGTTGTTAACTTCCTTTCTCTCCAATCAAGAGATAACTACTTAGTAGAGCAACAGACAACTAAAACTCCTGAACTCTTTTCCCCAAGAAACAATGAATACTCTCCACAGAGTTTCCCTCAAGCAAAATCAACGTCCCCCAACGGAGTTTCTCCTTAAACAACAAAATAGGAATCCCCAACAGAAACATTCCAAAACAAGGTCTAAAGGTGTGCATACTCTTCGTCCCCAACAGCAGTCCAAGATTTAACTTCCCAAAGCTCCCCTACACTTGTCAAGGATTTATTTTCCAAGACAAAATTACATTTCAACAAATACTTCACATTCATGCATCATATTACATACATGATAAATGCATAGAGCACAATCTCATTTATTTTGAGAACATCATTACGCCATGCATGTCATACATCATGACATTGCATGCAACTAAATCTTTACCTTTTGAGGAAAGATCAATCAACAAACAACTATCATCAATAATTTTCAGAAGGTCAAAGATTAATACCTGAAACCAGATAGGACAACTATATCAACGACCAACAAAAGAAAGTTCCAGATTAATACTTAAAACAAGACATGAAAACTATCTATGAACGAATGATTATAGATTAATACGTGGAACCAGATAGGACAACTATCTACATGAGCAAATATAAGATTAATACCAAAAACCAGAAGGGAAAACTATCTTTCTTTCGCATAGGTCAAAGATTAATACTTGAAACCAGACAGGACAACTATCTCAATGACCAACAAAATCAAGTTCAAGATTAATACCTGAAATAAGAGAGGACAACTATCTGTGAACAAATAAATTGTAGATCAATTCCCAAAACAGGACGAGGTGACTATCTACATGACGAACACTTCCTTCAAACATCTGCTAGTTCAATTTAAATTTATCAATGGTTTATCCAGGTTCTATTCCGGTAGACACTTTCTCTGGTTCAGTTAAATCACTCCAAATATTTATTTTGATTCTTTTCCAGTTAAAGATTATTCAATACCACTACTGGTTCAGTTTAAATCAATTTATGGTTTATTCTAATTCCGTTCCGGTAGACACTTTCTCTGGTTCACTTAAATCGCTCCAAAGATTTATTCTGATTCTTTTCCAGTTAAAGATTATTCAAGACCTCTGCTGGTTCCATTTAAATCGATCAATGGTTTATCCTGATTCTATTCTGGTAGAAACTTTCTCTAGTTCAGTTAGATCGCTCCAAATATATATTCTGTTCTTTTCCAGTTAAAGATTATTCAAGACCTCTGCTGGTTCAGTTTAAATTGATCAATGGTTTATCCTGATTCTGTTCCAGCAGACACTTTCTCTGTTTCAGTTAAATCGCTCAAAATATTTTTGCTGATTCTTTTCCAGTTAAAGATTATTCTAGACCATTACTAGTTCAGTTTAAATTTATCAATGGTTTATCCTGATTCCGTTCTGGTAGACACTTTCTCTGGTTCAGTTAAATTGCTCCAAATATTTATGCTGATTCTTTTCCAGTTAAAGATTATTCAAGACCACTGTTGGTTCAGTTTAAATCAATCCATAGTTTATCCTGATTCCGTTCTGGTAGACACTTTCTCTAGTTCAGTTAGATCACTCTAAACATTTATTCTGATTGTATTCCAGTTAAAGATTATTCAAGACCTCTACTGGTTCAGTTTAAATAAATCAATGGTTTATCTTGATTCCGTTTCGGTAGACACTTTCTCTGGTTCAGTTAGATTGCTCTAAAGATTTATTCTGATTGTTTTCCAGTTAAAGATTATTCAAGACCTCTCCTGGTTCAGTTTAAATTGATCAATGGTTTATCTTGATTCCGTTCCGGTAAACACTTTCTCTGGTTCAATTAGATTGCTCCAAAGATTTTTTCTGATTCTTTTCCAATTAAAGATTATTCAAGACCTCTGCTGGTTCAGTTTAAATTGACAAATAGTTTATCCTGATTCCGCTCCAGTAGAAGCTTTCTCTAGTTCAGTTAAATTGCTCCAAATATTTATTCTGATTCTTTTCCAATTAAAGATTATTCAAAACCATTGTTGGTTCAGTTTAAATTAATAAATGGTTTATCCTGATTCCGTTCTGGAGACACTTTCTCTGGTTCAATTAGATCGCTCTAAAGATTTATTCTGATTGTTTTCCAGTTAAAGATTATTCAAGACCTTTCATGGTTCAGTTTAAATTAATCAATGGTTTATCTTGATTCCGTTTCGGTAGACACTTTCTCTGGTTCAATTAGATCGCTCCAAAGATTTATTCTGATTATTTTCCAGTTAAAGATTATTCAAGACCTCTGCTGGTTCAGTTTAAATCGATAAATGGTTTATCCTGATTCCGTTCCAGTAGAAGCTTTCTCTGGTTCAGTTAAATCACTCCAAAGACTTATTATGATTCTTTTCTAGTTAAAGATTATTTAAGACCTCTGTTGGTTCAGTTTAAATTGATCAATGGTTTATCCTAATTTCGTTCCATTAGACACTTTCTTTGGTTTAGTTAAATCACTCCAAAGATTTTTTCTGATTCTTTTCTAGTTAAAGATCATTCAAGACCTCTGCTGGTTCAGCTTAAATTGATCAATGGTTTATCCTGATTTCGTTTTGGTAGACAATTTCTATGGTTCAGTTAAATCACTCCAAAGATTTATTCTGATTCTTTTCCAGTTAAAGATTATTCAAGACCACTGCTGGTTTAGTTTAAATTGATCATGGTTTATCCTGATTCCTTTCCGGTAGACACTTTCTCTGGTTTAGTTAAATCGCTCTAAATATTTATTTTAATTCTTTTCCAGTTAAAGATTATTCAAGACCTCTGCTGGTTCAGTTTAAATCGATCAATGGTTTATCCTGATTCCGTTCTGGTAGACACTTTCTCTGGTTCAGTTAGATTGCTCCAAATATTTATTCTGATCTTTTCCAGTTAAATATTATTCAAGACCTCTACTGGTTCAGTTTAAATCGATCAATGATTTATCCTTATTCCATTCCGGTAGACACTTTCTCTGGTTCATTTAGATCGCTCCAAATATTTATTCTGATTCTTTTCCAGTTGAAGATTATTCAAGACCTCTGCTGGTTCAGTTTAAATCGATCAATGGTTTATCTTGATTTTGTTCCGGTAGACACTTCTTCTGGTTCAATTTAAATCGACCAAAAATTTATTCTGATTCTTTTCCTGTTGAAGTCAAGCTTAGACTTAGTCTAATTTTTGTCAACAATCACTTTTTGATGGCATCTATAAGCCCATCTCTGACAACTCTCCAACACCTTTCCAAACGACATCTTTAAGCCCATTCCTTACGAAATCAAGCACAACATCATTGAGTGTAAATTTCTGGGCACTCTAGTGTTCAATCATCTTCCACCTTCAAGTCACAAATGGAGGAAACTGTTGTACCCCAAAATTTTCCCTCTCATTTATCAAGAATTTACTCACGAGATTTCTATTGGGCGAAAACTGCACAAGGCTTGATCAACTCAAGTTGCCATGCATCATATTGGATTTTATAGCATCAAGTAAAAGAGGAAACTATTGAAAGAGCAAAACAGATAAATTTTATTTTTTTTACAAAATTAAAGAAAAACAGATTGCTTCGATTTAGAGATTTCGATTGGGTAACTGGCCTCCTTCAAGCTTGCTTCAAATTACCAAGCTTCGATTGAGGCATTGACCTTTCTCTTTCTTTCATTATACAAGCTTCAACTATGCATTTCTTTCCCTTTGAAACAACCTCCTTTGATTCAAAAGGGAAAAGCCTCCTGTTGGTGTCCTTCGATTCAGAAGTTAGTGTCTTCCCACTGGCTTCTTTCGATTAAGAAGACAATAACCTTCTGAAATCATCCTTCAATTCAGAAGGCAATGGCCTTCTGAAAGGTTTCCTTTGATTTAAAGCCGGGACCTCCTGAATGAAAGCTTCGATTGAACAATTGGCCCCTTTACATGTTTTCCTTTAATTCACAAAACCAGGATTTCCTTCATGCCAGCAGGCACAAGGCTATGGCCTCCTACATCTTTCCTTCGATTCAGAAGGCAATGGCCTTCTGAAGGATTTCCTTTGATCCACAAAGCATGGACCTCCTGGATGCAAGCCCCGTTTGGGCATTTAGGCCTCCTGCGTGCAAGATTCGATTGCACCATTGGCCTCACATGTTTGCCTTTGGAATCACAAAGTCGTAGCCTTCTGCATACAATCTTCAATTGGACAAGGGCTACCTGCATACAAGCTTCAAATGAGTATTGGCTGCTTCATGCCAGCAGGCACAAGGCAATAGCCTCCTGCAGTCTTCCTTCAATTTAGAAGGCATTGGCCTCCTGCTAGGTTTACTTTCAATTCATAAGGCAGGAACTCCCCTCATGATTGCTTCGATTCCACCCTTGAAAACTTTCAACACACATAGTTGGTGGCCCATTCAAAGGACATATTTTGGTATCCCATTCAAGGGGCATACATTTGGCCCCTTCGAAGGATGCACAAAGGGCCCATTCGAAAGACACATACTGTTTGGGAACAAATATTGTTGGCTGAAGAGAGGTTCTGGTCGAAGGTTGGACCTATGAGGTCAAAACGAAATAATTTTATTCAAGATTCTTGTGCTACCAAGTCCAAGCCTGCTGCACTGGCCACAAAACATCAAAATTGCTGCAAAATAGTCCTGCTACGCTGCTCCTATACTTGCACCAATTTCGCATACAAATAATGCACCTCGAAAGCTACAAAAACAACATACTCAATTTGTTCAAATTCTTTTGTTTTCCCTTTCAAATCTCAGCCAACTTCATCTATAAATAATAATTTCCATAACACATCTAAAGGGGGCTGGACAACACATCTAGGGGGCTTTTGGTAGCTGGAGAAAGTTTGATTGTGTGAAAATCATCAAACACTTAACAGATTCTCAAACCCAGAATAAAAAAATCCACACTTTGTTCTTTCTTTTGAATCCAGCAAAAGAAACACCACACTTGTTTCTTTTCCTTCAAATCCAGAAACAAACAAACACAACTCCACTCTTCTTGGCCTTCGAATCCCGTCAAAGAAACACCACACTTGTTTCTTTCCCTTCGAATCCAGAACCCAGGGAAACACAAACCTAACACCTGGTTCCTTCTTTCGAATCCAGTCAAAGAAACACAATGTTTGTTTCTCCCCCTTTGAATCCTAGAGAGTCCAGTTCAGTCACTCTAGGTCCAGAAGCACTGACTTCAGATCCAAGGTAAGTCACTCTGACCTTAACCCTTTCGTTTCAAGCATGTAAATTACATTTGTTTACTTTTCGTTTCTTCCCTTTTCGTTTGTTTTTTCTTGTCCAAATATATGGTAGAACTAACATGTACAGACTCAAACCAAAAAAGAAAACAAAACAAAGTTTATTGAATTAAAGCCTCAGGCTTCGCCATTGGCTGCTTCACAGTTGCAAACAAAACAAAGAGTGTTGTGTCAATCGAAGCCTTAGGATTCGCCCCACACTGATTTCCAGGCCCCAAACAAAAGGAAGCAGCAAAAAGGTTGAATCGAAGGGTTCTTGCTCACACTGACTTCCATGCCCCAATCAAAGGAAGGAAAAAATATGGGGATCAAAAGGAAAATCCTTCGATCCATGATGTTTCTTTTCTTTCTTTCTTTTACACTATTTTTATTTTCTATATATTTACATTCAATATGGTTGTAATAATTAGGACTTTTGTTTTTTGCAACCCCCGCTTGTACACTTGTATACCCCATCCCTCAAAAAACATGTAATAGCGTAGGACCTTTATTTTCCGCATTTTTATTGCTTTTATAAATGTTAGTAATTAGGGTGTATGGTAAGATAAAATGCATGCAATCAAACACACTTTGCGCACATGCACCTCTAGGGTAATCTCACTTGTTGCCTCGGAAAATAGTCATGTCCCTCGAAGATGGGTGTTTTAGAAAAGACCCTCGATAAAAGATCGTAGTCCCTCAATGTCCCTCGATGTTGCCTTTGGTAAACGATCTAGTCCCTATACGAAATTGCTAAAACGTCTCATAGGTTGACTTATATGACTATACAAACGACCCACACCCGTCCCTTCACATCCAATGATGGGGCTTCTTACCAAATCAATGGTGAGATAATAACATCTAAAGGAGGAGGAAAAGAACATTAAACCTTTTGAGTAGGTAGGACGCTCGTAGTTGCTTGCTTGCTCACAACCAAAAAACATTTTTTACACCAACACTTTCAATTGAAACATTTTCAAAAGTCAAAAACACTTTGTGCACATTCTTATAGAGACGAGAATCATTACAAAGGCACTTTTCAAAATCACATTCAAAAACATCTTCCACAACAAACACCTCTTTGAACTATTTTCAAAACCAACACTTTGTACGCATTCTTATAGAGACGAGAATCATTATAAAGATGTTTTCAAAATATTTTCAAACCCACACCACAAAGAACATTTTCAAACAAAGCAAGTGATCTAGCAAGAAACTAAGAGCCCATAAATAACTGTGAATAAAAAGGGTGCTAATACCTTCCCTTTTTATATCTACCCCCCAAACTCATAAAATAATCTCGAAAGGTCTTTCCTGTTATTTTCACTCTTTACTTTATTGGATAAAAGAAAAGTCGGTGGCGACTCTTTTTATCTGCAACAATTGCGATCAAACGCAAAAACACCAAGTCAGTTCTCCCACCGTATTACATGGAGTCACAGAAGAAACTTGTTGTTGGTACTGATGACGTCTTCTTGGTAGTCTAAACTTTCTTTCGTCAATGACAACATTTGTTTCACTCTCTTTCTTCCTAGAAAACCGATATGATGATTTCTTCATTCCTTCATCTTTTGTCAAGCGTCCTTCCTTGACAGCTTCTTTTAGACAAACACCCATTCTTACCATTTCAGTTAAATCACTTGATGCACTAGAAACCATCCTTTTATAGTAAAATGACCCAAGGATTTTGAGAAAGACCTTGTTCATTTCTTGTTCCCATCGAGGGTATCACTTAGGTAGAAATCTCGCACAAACGTTGCACATAATCTTTAAATGACCCTTTATCCTTCTGATTCATCGTCCTCAGTTGGTCACAGTCAGGTGCCATAAACATATTATACTTGTACTGCTTGATAAAAGCTTCACCCAAATCATTGAAGGTATGAATACTTTTATTGTCCAAATCCATATAACACTTTAATGCAACACTGGTTAAGCTATCATGGATGAAATGAATAAGCAAACTCTGATCATCAGTATGAGTGGACATTTTTCTGATATACATCACAAGGTGGTCACGAGGACAAGAGTTGCTCTTGTATCTCTCACAATCTGGCACCTTAAACTTCAGTGGTACTTTTACGTTAAGAACTAAACAGAGTTCACTAATGTTCTGCGTGAATAATTATTTTCCTCGAAGAAACATTATTTCTTTCTGCATCTCATAAAATTGGTTCTGAAAGTCATCCAATTGGTCATAGAAACCCACACTCTCACTTGGTGGAGGAATAGGACGATAAACTTCATCATTAATAAACGACACAAAATTCACCGAGGGAGGCGCAACATGATGAATCTAATTTCTAGTAGCAGGAGCAACATGCACCACAAGAGGCGTCGTAACAACAACTTCTTAAGAAAATGGAGCAACTTGAGAGTCAGGATTGTAACCTTTTGGCATGAAATTTTCAGGCATTCCCCACAGGTAACCTTGAGGCATACGATTTTAAGCAATAGTAATTGGAGTAACAGAAACGAGAATTGATGGAACTTCAGAAATAACAGTTGTCTGTTGTGGATGAGCAACATGAGGAAACAGAGGAGAAAGTGGTGGCTGATTCTGATTCTGAGCAGCCACCAACGATTCCACCAAAGCAGTCAGATTAGCCATATCGGCCTTCAAAGTAGTAACTTCTTCGTGCAACTCGCGATTCTCTTTTTTAAGATTCTCCATTTTCTTCTTGGTATTAGCCCGAGTATTGTATCGATGAGACAGCTTGACATCCAAATGAAGTAGAGAAACATAATAAGACAAATGGGTATAAACAAAAATTCCCGAATATAGGCAAAATGATGCATGATATGCAATGCATGTAATTTATTTATCATTATTTTTATTTCAAGGAACTCAAAGAATTATAGGAAATTGAAAATATTAAAGTACTAACACATATGGAAATACTGAAAATTTTATTATAATAACTTTGGAATGGATTACAACTTTTAGTACAAGTTTCATTAATCCTAAGTACAAGATAATAAAAATAGAATCTAAAATCCTAAGGAGCTAGAGCTGATGAAGATCTCTCTATGCACTTCCGCTTTCCCATAAGTCTTGCAATCTGAGCCTTCAACTGCTCGTTCTCTTCTACATGTCTGTCGGTCACATCCTTCCAACCACCAAAGTCAGAAAGTGAGCAGCTAGGTCATGACCGAGCTTTACAGGATAATAAATCCTCTTGATTTTCCATAATCTAACATCACAACTCTCAAGAATCTCAATCAAGTAATCTTTCTCTTTCAATATTGTTGAGTAGGATACCTCCAAAGTCTTGTACTTGTTCTTCCATGCCTCTTTCTTTTGCTGCATCCTAACCAAGGCAAGCTGAAGTTCTTATACATCATCTAAAAGAGGAGGAGTAATCCTCACAAACATATCATATATAGGTTCTTCATGAGAATAAGTCATCTTCAACTGAATTTCCCTTGTTTGTACCCAATGGAGATATGGTTCTAAAGAAACATCTTCTCTGGGTTACAAATGTTTTCTACTCTTCTTATGAACATGGAGCCAAGCCTTCTAAATCTCTTTCTTAGCCTCCTTGTGATCTTCTCCTTCTTTGAGAAATAAACCACTAAAATAAATATTATTTGGTTTTTCTCTCACCGGATATCCAAGTTGACGGTGCTCAAGAACGAGATTGTAGTTAATTCCCCCCTTTGTACCAAGAAGAGGTACGTTGGGGAAAATACCATAACTATCAATAATCTCCATGTCATAATAAACTTTATGATACCAAACAATTTCAGAATGAGTGAGAGCCATGATCTTCGGGGCCCAACGAGGTTCCTTCTTGGTATCCCAAAAGGCAACTGACCTAGGTAAGTGAGAAATAAATCACTGATATAATAACAGCGTGTAACAAATGATCATCCCTCCCTGATAGAAATTCCGAAGATGGATAGAATAATAAGTATCCCCTTGCAGTGCAGGGATTGGATTCCCAATCATAAAGGTCGTAATGGCATTAACATCCACAAACTTATCGACATTAGGAAACAAGAAAAAACCATAGGCAAGCAAAGCAAAGATAGCTTCAAAAGCAACCATGGTCTTCATCTTGGCAATGTAACGAGCTTTCTCTAATAGAAACTGAGCAGGTAAACCCCTATTTCCCCCTTTAGTTGTCATAGTAGCCTCAATCCCATACTTCTTCGAATGGGTCATAGCAACAATCTCATGAGATTTAGGGTTTTCCTATAATCTGGTGAAAGGAACACGAGCAGTAATAGGTAAGCCAAATAGGTAAGAATACTCCTTCAATATGGGCATCAACTGACAATCAGGAAATGTAAAACACCAGCATAACGAATCATAGAACTATACCAATGTAGAAAGAATACCTTCCTTCATCTTAAGCTTCATAAGAGGCACGAGAACTCCATACTTCTTTCGGAAATCCGTAGATCTTTCAATCTCAGGAATCAAACTCATCAGCTCCTCTATCTTAGGATATTTGAAACTATATTTCCGAGTCTTTCTTCTTCAAAAATACATGGCCAAAATTACCTGAGATATTTGCAAAAGTCAACTTTAAGTTCCTTGAATCAACTGTTTTAAAGAATGCTCATCGGTGTATGAATGCATGATGCAACAATCACACACAAGATCACAAACATGGGGGGGGGGGGGGTCATAGGTTTAACGTCACGAGCATAATGTCAAAGGTACTACCCACAAGGTATGGACTAATAGTTTATTACCTTCCGAACAAAGTTCTAAAACATTCCCAGAGTCTACATTCTTCCTTTGGATATTAACACCGTCCCGTTTAACTAGGTAATCAGTAATATTCTCAGGAAAAACTCGTTTGAGTGTAGTATCGCGTGATAACCACTTCTGGATTTCTCCGTCATAGTTTCAAAACTACACATAAAAGACCAAGATGGGTTAAGGGTTCTATGGTTCTCAGCTTCAGCAAGCTCCCAGGTCGAAAGCAACATGTCTTCCTGATTTCTCGGTAAACAAATACTACAGTCAAAGAGGCCTCCACTGAGTGGGGGATCTCATGTCTCCTTTTTTAGGATTCCTCTCTCAAAACTAACATGACTATATCGCCCGTCCTATCTTAAGTTTTCCCAAGTCCAGGTAGAGGACTTATGAGAAATCACCAAGCACCCTTGAAAACCAAGAAAATCCAGATAAACACACACACACACACACACACAAATATATATATATATATATATATATATATATATATATATATATATATATATATATATATATATATATATATATATATATATATATATATATATATATATATATATATATATATATATATATATATATATATATATATATATATATATATATATATATATATATATATATATATATATATATATATATATATATATATATATATATATATATATATATATATATATATATATATATATACAACACATAACATACAACAAATAATAACACATACCCAAATAAACAAAGATAGGCTCAACCCACTTAGAGATGGACCAGTATTTGGTCAATCTTTCCCCAGTGAAGTCGCCATTTTTTTTCTGTAACGGTATAAATGTTGATACTAATCCATTGGATTGACTTGACTCGCACAAATCAAATAAAAATCACCACCGTACTTTATTGTTTCTAGAGGAATAGGAAAAGAGCGAATAACCCCAAAAGAAGGGGGATAAAATCTAGGTAAAAGGGTTGGTTATTAAAAGGGAAGGTATTAGAATCCTAAACATCTACGGTACTCCACGGGAACCTCTTTGAAAATTTGTGTTTGTGTTTATTCTATATTTGCGTTTTCTTCCGCTGAGGGCTTTCTGCTAATCTTTTGTTTTTGCTTGGTAGGTGAAGTGGCGATGAAGATGATAGAAGTGGCGATTTGAGGGAATTTTAAGATGGTGGAGGATGAATAGCTAAGGTTTCAGATATTGAAACCCTAAGCTAATCCTGGTGACTTGGGATTTGAAGACAGCGGGAAGATGAAGGCAACACCCTCAAGTCCTTCTTCTTTCGATTATGTAAATTTCCATTTTTTGCAACAATTTATGTTATGTCACCTTCGTCCTTTTTCTGTTCTTTGAAGACAGCTTAAATTGTTTATGTTTTTGCTTTGATCGTGTTTCTGTAATGTTTTGATTTGTATGTAGAGAATTGAATATGAATCTACTTTTGCCTTATTTGATCTAAACTGTGGTTGGTTCAAATTAAACACATGTTTTTATTTAATGATTGATACAATAATTGTTTCTAAAACTTGCATTTTTTCCTTAATGAATGATAAAACACATGCCTTAGGTCGCAAAAAAAAAGTTTTTTTCTTTGGTTTGGATTAGGCTGATTTATTTTGACTTGGACCGTGCCTTGCGCCTTTTTTTATTTGCTTTTGGGATTGCCTGTTTTTTGGGCGGTGTGTTTGGACTGTCATTTTGGAAGCCCTTTTTGTTTACAATTCTCTTAAATAAAAAACACAAATCCATTATAATGTTTTAATTAAAACAAAATTAATATAACTAATAACATTAATGTTAATAATAGTGATATTGATGATAATAAAAATAATGTCATAACAATATTAATAACAACAATTTCAATAATATTTAAAACAAACCAAAGAAAGTGACGGGCCACCTTATTGGGCTTTAATAAAAGAATGAATTGTTTTGTACACCCTTTCCAAAAAGAATGAAATCTTAATGGGCCTTAAAACACATATTGCTTCATACATTCTTCCAACCCTATTCAAAAACTTAAAATGAGATTTATTAAAGGAAATATTTGTTCACACTTCCTTTAAAGCAATACACCTCCCTTAGCTTGAAATGAACTTTTATTTAGCCTAATGGGCCATCAGATGTTGATGGTCCATTTTAAGTCTACACACCCCTTTTCCACATTTTACTCCCTATTCAAATAAAAACTATATAATATGATTCAATTAAAAAGAAACCAAAATATAAGATAAAGGTAGGGCAAATTTGGGGTATGACAACTACCCCTATTTAATCACTTTCGATTGGATAGTGTGAGAATACGTAGGTCTCACACGTTCTGATAGGAATTTTATTAAATATTGGAAGACCCCTGGATTTTTCGGAAAGATCTTAAGAATATGGTGTACACTGTTTTTATGAAAGTGGGGAGTAGGAATAGGTGATGATGTATCATCCTACCAACGTTTGAGCCAAAGTTTTGATTTAATGACGACGCGGATAATTTGTCAGTATCTAAAAGAAATTGTAAATTTTGCATATTTACCATAACCTAGTAGGTAAATGATACAAGTTTAAAATGTCCACTTACCAATTCGTGGAGACTAATATAGCAGGTCTTGTTTTGATTTTATCCATTCATCACAATGTAGGGGATGAATAAAACAAAGTCTAAAAACACATTGCTGCATGGAGACTGACGCAAAGGATTATGTTGCAGAAAAGGTTGATAACAACATTGCCGCATGGAGACTGATGCAATCGGTTAAATCTAGGAAGAAACTCAGATGATGACATTATTTTCTAGAGACTGACGCAATAGATTATATCATAGAAAAGTTTGATAACAATATTGCGGCATGGAGACTGATGCAATATGTTGAATTGCATATTTCACAACATTGTTGCGTGGAGCCTGACACAATGAGTTATATTTCATAGAAGGAACATATTTTTGCATGGAGACTAGCGTAATATATTATATTATAGATTAAAAAAACGCATTGCTTCTTGGAGACTGAGGATACTAGTTAGGGTTCGATAACATCGTTGCATGGAGACTGACACAATGGATCGAATTCTAGATTTTGAAACATTTTTGCATGAAGCCTGACACAATGATCTATATCATAAATAAGGGGAGCACATTTCCGCATGGAGCCTGACACAATGAGTTAAATTACTGATTTCGCAACATTGTTGCATGGAGTCTGACACAATGAGCTAGATCACGAAGAAATAAAATATTGCTATGTGGATACTGACGCAATATATTGAATATAGAGGAAGTTTTTTTTGAATGATCCAAATATTATATAACTAAGTTCATAGATGGGATCAAATTTTTACCGATTGCGTCCAAGGTAAATACTAATGGAGGCTCCTGAGATATTGGCTCCGTCGGAAGTATGTTTCGAGAAATACCATGCATGATGTATATGCATGATGGCTTAGATCAATATGGAACCCAAAATGTATATGTAATGAGTGTGTGTATGCCCCAAATATATATGTGTGCAAAATATGTGTATATGCCCCAAAATGTTGTGGAGAATGTTTTTTTGTATTCTTTCCTTGCAAACCATTGGTTTGAGTTACCAACTCCCCGACATTGCATGTCGTATCATCGTGGTATCTTTGGTTTGAACATGATGGAAAGTATCAGTGAGATCTTGATGTTTGTATCATAGGAGTAGGTGTAACATAGGTGTAGACGTAGGCATAGTCGTGGAAAAAAGCGTAGATGTGGATGCATGCGTGGATTTTCTTTCAATGTTTTCTAACCAAAATGCTTTTCGATGTTTTATCAAGTGCTTTTACGTGTCAAATCCTCGAAATGATTCAACATAATATTCAAAAGAAATAATCATAGTATTTTGCAGACAAGTCTGAAAAAGAAAAACACAATTCGCAAGATATAAAAAATAAAGGTTTAATTGATATGCCTTTAAGTATGCGCGAGTACAAGATGCAATTCCTGAAAATAGGTAACTACAAAAGAATTTTAAAATTGTAAATTGAAATGAAAATGATAATTGCTACTGCTGTTTCCCCTAATGTCCTTTTGATAGCTTCCAATCTTTGCTTCTGAGTTGGATGATTTGGATCTAACTCTTTCTTCGTGGTTGGTGGTCGCAGTTCTTAGATCGTAATATTTTTGTTCTTTATTTATTTTGGATAAGATCCCTAATTTTTTCTTGGATATCCCTTTCGGGTTTTCAATCCACCGGGATAATTTTTTGTATGCCCCTAATTTTTGTCTAGATATCCCTTTCAGGTTTTCAATCCAATGGGATGCTCCTTTTTGCCTAAGTCGCCTGTTTAAGGTTCAATTTTAGAGAGCTTTCTTATACATAGTATTTTTTGAATGCGTCTGAATTTGCTGGGGGAGGTAGTTTTTCCCCATCCATTATTGTGAGGACGTGACCACCACCAGAGAATGTCGTTTTTATCACACATGGACCTTCGTAGTTAGGTGTCCATTTACCACGTGAAACAGGCGATGTAGCGAAATATTTTTAAGCACTAGATCTTCTTCTTTGAACATTCGAGGACAAACTTTCTTGTCAAAGGATTTCTTCATCTGTTTCTTGTATAATTGACCGTGACACAAAGCTATCAAGCATTTCATTTCAATGGGGTTGAGTTGATCAAGTCGCATTTGAAACCACTCTGTTTTTCAAGCTTTGTTTCCATTAGCACTCAGAGTGATGGAATTTATATTTCAATTAGGAGCACTGCCTCCATGCCATATACTAGAGAAAAAGGAGTTGCACTTGTTGATGTGCGTATGGAGGCACGATATCCATGTAGAGCAAAGGGAAGAATTTTGTGCCAATCTTTGTACGTTGAAACAACCAACCGAACCGTTATCTGATAATGAAATCAATGAAGTCACTACCAAACGTCTTTTATTCTGCAAGAAGGGAAAGGTAAACATCGAGAAAACCTGAGAAGAGTGAAATCATGATCAAACGACCGAGAGATCGGGTAAGGGAGTATGTTACGCGAGGGGAATGTATTAGCACCCACCACGCCCGTAGTACTCTATGCTATCCACTCTTGTTTGTTCCAATCTAAGGGTGTGTAAGAATCTATATCTAAGTTTAAGAGCTAAAAGAAAATGCAAAGAGGGAATGCATGCAAAAGAAAAGAGAAAATAATATAGGGAAAAATAAAGGTGGGCTCGTTCGGGCCCTACCTCGTTA
The DNA here is from genome assembly GCA_948472305.1 of Vicia faba. Lineage (NCBI taxonomy): Eukaryota > Viridiplantae > Streptophyta > Magnoliopsida > Fabales > Fabaceae > Vicia > Vicia faba. Next base: position 224,234,641 of record OX451735.1, read on the forward strand.
CCTACGTACCCCTTTTAAGGAATCAGAGCAGTCGTAGTTCGGCTCATATATTTTGGTTGGTTTGTGTTTTTTATTTAAGAAGACAAAAGCAACAGTCAAGATGACGAATAATCAGATAAAATGACAAAACATCAACAACAATGATAAAGCTACCAAAGCGATGACAAGACATCGCATGGTAACATAAACTCAGATAAGATGATAAAACGTCAGCATGATAAAAAAATATCATACAATATGATGAAACATTACACCTAACAATGATATCGAAAATCAAACATATGTGATGGAGAAACATCGACAACATACATATGTGATGGCGAAACATCAGTGAAAAGATAGAAAGATAGCATGGTAAAGATGACTAGACATCAACAGATCAGATGATAAAACAACACACCTAACAATGATATTGAGAATCAAAGTAGGATAACAAACATGTACGATGGAGAAACACCGGAAACAAACATATGCGATGGCGAAACATCGGCTCAAAGGTAGAAAGATAACATGGCAAAGATGGCGAAACATCAATTACACAGATGATAAAACATCACACCTAACAATGATATTGAGAATCAATGCAGGATAACAAACATGTGCGATGGTGAAACATCGGCAACAAACATATGCAATGGCGAAACATCGACTTAAAAATAGAAAGATAACATGGCAAAGATGGAGAAAAATCAATTTGAAAAAAAAGGTTTAAAACAAATCCAGAAGGCGCACAAACAATTAAGATTGGTTTGTATTTTTACCTTGAAGAAGGATTTAAGTTCATTAGAGATATTTTATGATTTTCCAAGAAGAAGTTTTAGTTTTAAGATACAATATGCAAAGAAAAGAAAACAACTAAGAGAGACTACCCTAATCTCTAGCCCTAATGTTATCATACAATGATTGACCCTAAAGTCGAGGATGAAAAGGGGATGTTTCTACCCTATGTTAGCATGCATGGATTCCTATCCTAAGGTCTAGCTCGAAAGATACTCTAATCGAGTAATCCTAAGGGAGCATGGTAAATACCAAACAAGTAAACAAACAAGTGTACAAACATGAGTAGCAAGCAAGGGACATATACAGAATCGCCTTAAATAGGTCTTTGAATAAACCAGAGGGACTCCTGACATATATCAGCAACGGAGGCCCCATCACGCAATAGAAAGCAATAAGGAGCAAAAACAGTAGGAAGGAAATAGTGCAATACGAAACGGATAATTATCCGTAGCAAATGATAAATAAAAAAGAAACCCAGAGAACTTCAAGAAAGCTAGTATTAGTAAATAAATCAGGTCAGAAATTACGCCATCAAATATATGCACTGAGGCTTCATATATGAACATATTCCACATGTGATGTATAATAGTTACAATTACATATATATCCTGCAAAAGAATAACAAATATACAAAGAACAAGAATGGTGCAAGCATAACCAATTTTGTTCCACATATAAAGTGGAACACTACAACATCAAGTCAAAATGGAAAACTTTCCTCAGAGTACCTCACACATTCAACGGACAAATTTGTGATTTCAAAGAGAAATGATGAACCAATAAGGGATGGATGATTATATGATAAATAAATGGAAGAAAATGATAGCAAAACATCTAAACAGTACATATAAGAAGCATCAAGTAGGCACATGTAACAATTAGGTAAAAACTAAAGAACTGTTGCTCCTTTCTTGTCACCATGTTGAATTGACAAGTAAATATCAACCAAGGATCAAAGGAGCAAAAGAAAAATACAAAAAAAAGACCTTGGAGGTCAGTAGAAACCAGTACACATCCATACTTATTCACTTCATTATGGTTCACAAGCATAACAAAAGAGGGGTGCCACAAAATGTATCACAGAGCTTGGATCATAAGTTAGCAAGAAAAGGAATTCAAACAAAGACAAAGTTAGAAGAATTAAACCATAAAAATAATTGAAATCAAGCTTGTAATATGATATGAGGATATGATCAAGATTTTAAAATGTTGATTCTAAATCATGTTGCACAAGTGCATTCAATGTACCTCAAAGATCCAAAAGAAAAGAAAAGATTGAACAACAAATTCATAATAAGATGAAATGGTTCAAACATTAGAGGTCAAATGATCTCAATTATTTATGAGACTATCCTTTATGTATAATTCCCAAACATGTCATCATTGATCATTTTATGACCTCAAACTCTAGGCAAAATTTCAAAATTTAATGCAAAATTCACACATGAACATCACTTAGGAGGTATGGATCAAAAAGTGCTCATCAACCAATTATGAGAAGTCAAGAGGATTGACTTGAATTGATGTTAGAAAACAGAATAATTATGATCATTAAGTTCCAAACTACAGGCCTCCCACAAGTTCATTGGCCGTCAAGCAAATTTCCACAAAGAATGTAACATCAGTTGATCATTTTTACTTCAAAAATACATCAAAAATAAAAAAGGACTTCAATAATTCAAACCAAAATTTCCGTAAAATCCTTGAGATATGTAAAAGTCATAAAACTAAGTTTGAAGTTCATTGATAGTAGAGGAAAGGATCAATCAAGCTTCAAACATCAAAACTAGTTGGTGAAACCACCAATCTAGACAAGTTTTCAAAATAAATCAATGGAAAATACCAAACCTTGTCAATTAATTCAATAAAATATATTTTTAAGATACTCAATCCATCTATGAACCTTAAACAAGAGCTAACTTCAATTGAAACTAAGGGCAAGTTGATTTTTAAATTGAAACTTGCCATGTAAGCCACAAAACCCTAATTGTTTGAAGTTTAATCTCAAATGTTAGTTAGATAAGATAAAAATTTGAAAAATTCAAACCAATATCATATAAATCACAAAGGAACTAGAAATATCAGAAGACATATTTTTCCATATCTTTAGAATTAAAGAAAAGTCAAAATAAAATCAAAATTCAAACCATTAATCAATTAAGCACATATTCACATCTAAAAATAAAACACTAATCAAAAGTAATAAAAATATCCAACCAAAATTATATTCAAATATTAGAATTAAAAACAAGCATTCATGATTTTTTGTGGAATTTTTGGATCAAAATAAATATCAAATTAAAATTGAAAATCAAACAAACAATTAATTAATCACACGAATTTTTTAAACCAATCAAAGCATTTCCGAAAATTCTGAAAATAATACACAAGGTCAGAAATATTATTTTGGAGTTTCATGAATTTTTTCAGAATTTCTCAACCATTTTTGAGAAAGAAATAAAATCAGGAAAATCAATGATATAAAACAAAATTCAAATAATTAAAAAAAAAACAAAACAGCCAACCAGAGGAGGCCACACCATCATCTTCAACCTCTGGCTAGGGAAAAAAACGCGCAAAAACAAATTTGTAAGCCATGTTCAGATCAATACAACTCAAGCAATTCTCAACAAAAATTAATGAAATCAAGTGCAAATTAAGGCTGAACTAACAAGCTACATCATGATATTCTCAAATTTTCATATAGATCCAGGATCAGAGAGAAAAAAACATGAGAAAACAACACAAAATACTGAAACACACAAGTTGCGAAGATCTCTGATGCACAATTCAAGCTTCAACAAGGCATCAAATATACATCAGACCTAAAGTCTGGCCAGCTAAACCACAATACACACAATTTACATCATCAATTCAAGCTTAATCATAAGAATCAAAGTCCATGAAAACCTACCTCAAGGAAAAAGAAATCTACTGACTCCTTCTCTCCAGATTCAAACCAAGCTTGGCTTCGTCTTCCTCAGCACTTGAGGATGAAGAATCAATAAGAAAATTGAGGAAAGATCAAGCAATAACAAACATTCTAAGAAATGGACTTTTGAGAGAAAAGTGACTTCAGATTTGAGTTTCCTCCAATAGAGCTTCTTATTTCTTTCTCTTGAATGAGCGATGCAATGTTTATATAGCCACTTTGGAGTGAGGGAAAAAGTGGTATTTCAGGCTGAGAGCCGTTGGAGGGCAAAAATGAATTTTCTGCCAAAACAAAAAAAGTATGATGGCCAAATGAGTTTTGTGTTGCCTTTATGCATATTCTCTTGTGTTTTGATGAGCTCATAGGTTAATGAAATAAGGTGAGTGAAGCGTGAGGGGGTGAGGTGGTAGTATGAGCACATGGTGTGATTTTTCTTGAGGTGAAAGTTACCAATTTTGGCAAAAAAATATAGAAATCATGGGAAGGCAAGGAAGTGTTATTGATTGGCCAAAAGAAGTAAGAAATAAGGTGTTCAATTCATGCCAAGCAAGTGGAATATCAACTTAAAACTAAACAGAACCGAAGGGTGCACAAAATCTACAATTTGCAACCGACGCATGCACCAAAAGTCAGCTGACTTCCAACTGAGGCCATATAAAACTGGCTTGTGCGATCTCAAATTTTCCTTGATCCAATTAAAGAACATGCCCTAAGCTTCGAAAAAAACCGAGGTTTGAAATAAATGATGGAGAGATGAGTAAGATATGAGGCTTAGGATTCCTGGGCAACTCATGCAAACTTTCCCAAGACTGCGCACGCTGGCCTGCCCATAAGGTAACACTTTAATTGGTCCAAATTGAGGGAAATCGCAGAGAACAGGAGGAAGCTTCGACCAGCCCAAAATGTCACTTCAATTGGTCCAAGATGAAGGAAATCAATGAGAGAATGAGGAAGATTTGACCATCCCACAAAGTCACTTCGACTGGTCCAAGCTGAAGGAAATCAAAGAGAGAAGAAGGAAGCTTCGACCAGTCCACAAACTCACTTCGACTGGTCCAAGCTGAAGGAAATAAAAGAGAGCAGGAGGAAGCTTTGACCAGCCCACAAAGTCACTTCGATTGGTCCAAGCTGAAGGAAATCAAAGAGAGCCATTTGAATTTCCAGTTTCGACACCCAACTTCCTCAAATCACAACTTCTTCGATTTTAAACCAAATTGAGTAATTCCAAGTTTAATGAGAAGCTTTCATATCCCTCTTTGAAATGCACGAGGAACATTTTTAAATTATGTCGTGAATCAACAATTACAGGCATGTCACTAACAGTTTGATGAATTTCCTAGGCCAAATGTCTTACCTTTCCTGGCCAGATGCCCAAGATGCCTCAAAAAATTCCCAACTTGCCCTAAACTTCAAAGACTCATAACTTTTGATTTTGAGTAAGAAGGGTGTTTTTTGTCCCCTGTGGGCCTTGTAGATCTATTTCCCCTCTTCAAGTGGCAAAAATAACCACCAAACTTCCCTAAAAAATGAGAAAGTTATGCCTTTGCAAAGTCAGGCCAAAATCAAGAATACTTAGTGAAATTTTCAATCACCAAGATAACTTCAAATCCAAGTAACTTCTCAAACTTGCAATTATCATCAAAATCAATCATCAATGATAATACCACATGAAAATACATGTCAAATGCTTCATGTAGACCAAAATTTCACTTGGTCAACTTTGACTTTGTTGACTTTTGAGTAAAATGTTTGTTTTGCCCTTTTGATTCAATTGAACCACTTCTCTTCAAAGTTAGTGAACAAAATTTCAAACCTATGATATTACAAACACATATAGGCTATGGAAAGAGTTTCCACCCAAAATTCCAAATAATCCATGATTAAAAATCAAACCCTAGTTTTGCACTCTACATTAGGAGATAGCTAATCAAGCTTCAAAACCCTAATTCCACTGGGCATAATGAGAGACTCCTTAAAAAAATTGATTCCAATGATGATAAGATAATGGTGCTTCAATACTTGTCTCATCTAGACCCCAATAACTCTAACTTGGATAAAAACCTAATTTTGACTGATGAATCAAAAGGATGTGATTCTCCTTATAAACAACACAATACTAAATCTTCTGATGATCCAATGAGGTGGATAAGATATCTTGAGATATTTGATACCTTTGGGATTGAAATATATTGAGTTTTAGATAGTAAGCCTCTCCTTGAGCAACTTGTCAATACAATCAGCTTCCAAAGCTTGAGGAAAACTTGATAACCCAAAATACTTTGACCCCATCACAATGTATAAATGTAATGCAATAAGATGTTTATGATGAAACATAAGCCTAAAAGTTATGAAATTAAGAGGGTAAATTTTGGAGTGAAACATATGTCTTCACCATTTTCTGAATGATTTTCTTGATATTTTTGTTGGCAGGTTCGACGGCCCCGTTCATCTTGGATCGGTATGGCGAAGAATAATGACGCCCGATCTTGAAATCATCGCATAATTCTTTCATCATTTTGTTGTTCAGATTAGACCCGTTATCGATTATGATCCTGTTTGGAACCTCACATCTACATATGAGGTTTTACTTAATGAATCTGGTGACCACTTGGCTTGTCACGTTTGCATATAATGCTGCTTCTACCCATTTGGTAAAGTAATCAATGGCGACTAGTATGAATTAGTTTCCGTTAGATGCTTCCGGTTCGATCATACCTATCATATCAATTCCCCACATTGAGAACATCCAAGGAGAACTCATTACATTTAGTAGAGTAGGTGGAACATTCATTTTATCGACATAGATTTAGCACTTATGACTTTTTTTTGTGTAATGATAACAATCTTCTTCCATTGTTAGCCAATAATAACCTCCTCGTAGGATTTTTCTTGCCATAGCATTCCCATTTGTATGGGTTCCGAAAGTACCTTCATGGATTTCTCTCATAAGCGTATTTGTTTCTTGTTTCTCCAAACACCCGAGTAACATCATATCATAATTTATTTTGTATAATACATCACCACTCAGAAATAATTTAAAGGATAGCCTTCGCAGAGTTCGTTTATCGATGATAGAGGAATTTTCTAGATATTCTTGTTTTTCAAGATACCTCTTGATGTCATAGAACCAGAGCTTGTTATCCGGTCCTTCTTTAATAGCGAGGAAATGTGCAGACTCTTCAAAATATATGATAGTAATGCACGGATCATGGTTAGGCCATGTTGCATTAAACATGGTTGATAAGGTTGCTAAAGCGTCTGCCATCTGATTTTCTTCTCGTGGAATGTGGTTGAAGGTAATCTCGGTGAATGTCGTAGCTAGATTTAAGACATGATCCTGATATGGAATCAAATTGGGGTGTTTAGTGTCCCATTCACCTCTGACTTGGTATATGACTAGCATGGAGTCTCCAAATTCTTCAAGATATTTGATTCTTAGATCAATGGCAGCTTCCATACCTAGGATACAAGCTTCATATTCAACGATATTGTTGGTGCAGTAAAAACATAACCTTGCAGTATAAGGTTTGTAATAGGTCTTTGAATAAGTCAAAACTTCCCCGATACCGTGCCCCAGTGCATTTGAAGCTCCATCAAACATGAGTGTCCAACGTGATCCTGGTTCAGGTCCTTCATCGGGCCCTGATATTTCAAAGTCATCTATAACCATAACATCTTTGTCTGGAAAATCGAACTTCATTGGTTGATATTCCAACAACGACTGATGAGCCAAATGATCAGCTAGTACACTTCCTTTGATGGCCTTTTGAGTAACATATTTTATGTTGTACTCTGATAATAACATTTGCCATCGGGAAATCCTCCCTGTAAGAATTGGTTTTTCGAACACATACTTTAAAGGATCCATTATTGCTATTAACCACGTGGTGTATGTTAACCTGTACTTCCTCAATCTTTTAGTAGCCCAAGCCAATGTACAAAAAGTCTTCTCGAGGAGTGAGTATCTGGGTTTGTAGTCAGTGAATTTCTTGCTGAGGTAGTAGATCGCATGCGGTTTTCATCCAGTTTCTTCTTGTTGACCCAATATACACCCTATTGATCCTTCAAGTACTGTTAGATACATACTGAGTGGTCTTCCGGGAACTGGCGGAATCAAGATCAAGGGCTCTTGTAAATATTTCTTTATTGTCTCAAAAGTTATCTGGAAATCATTATTCCATTTCACTGTCTGATATTTTCATAATAGTTTGAATATGGGCACCGCACGTAGCAGTTAGGTATGATATGAACCTTGAAATATAGTTCAACCGTCCTAAGAAACCACAAACCTCTTTCTCTGTCTTTGGATCTGGCCTTTCTTTTATGGCTTTTAATTTGTCGGGGTCCACCTTAATACCATGCTTACTTACGATAAAACCTAGTAAGTTTCCTGATTTGACACCAAATGTACATTTGTTGTGATTCGATCTTTGTTTGAACCTTCACAGTCAATTAAATAACTTCTGTAATTGTATGATGTGGTCCTCCTCTGTATGAGATTTGAAAATTATATCATCGTACACCTTAACTTCTTTGTGAATCATATCATGGAATAGTCTGACCATTGTCTGTTGATAGGTTGCCCATGTGTTCTTCAAACCGAATGACATTACTTTGTAGCAAAAAGCTTGCCAAGGTGTCATGAAAGTAGTCATTTCTATATCTTTGGGGTTCCATTTTGATTTGATTATAGCCTGAGAAACTGTCCATGAATGAGAAACTGAAGTTTGCGTTGTATTGTCCACTAAAACATCTATGTGAGGTAGGGGAAATCGTCTTTAGACTTGCTTTGTTTAGATCCTGATAATCCACACACATATGTACTTTGCCATCTTTCTTGAGTACTGGCATGATTTTATCTATCCATGGTGAATAATCTACCACCGCTAAGAACCTTGCGTCAAATTGCTTAAAGAACTCTTCTTGAATTTTGGTGGACATGTCCGGACGAGTTCTCTTGAGCTTCTGCCTGATCGGGGAGAAACCTTCTTTCAGAGGTAATCTGTGCAAAACAATGTATGTATACAACCTTGGAATATCTTTGTAAGACCAGGTAAATATATCAACATATTCATGTAACAACTTGATCAGCCTTTCTTTGACGCTTTTTTCTAATGTTTCCCCCAGCTTGATCTCTTTTAGATCTTCCTATGTGCCAAGGTTAATGGTCTTAATAGATTCTTGGTATGGTTGTATGATGTCAACTTTTTGCTCTATACTTCTTGCCAGTTCTTTAGAAAGTTCAAGATCCTCATCATCATCCTCTCCAGTTTGGTTAACAGGAGCATCAAAATCATATTGGGTAGCAGCGACATCATTATCGGTGATTTTGGGCATGGATCTGCACATTTATCATGTTTCGGTGTAGGTTTTCTTTAGTAAATGGATTTGGAAAATGCATATAGGAAGTATTTCCATTTTAAATATGAAGTATAAATGCTAAAAGGAAAACAAGGATCTTAATTAAATAAAAAACATATTTTTATTAATCATGAACATTGGTTGAAACAAACGGGGGACCCTTAAAAACAACCCTTATGCCACGGTCTTGACATAGGTTCTTTTCAACAACAAAGAAAATTAATTTGGAAAGAAAATCTATGGAATCTCCAAAACTGTCCAGTTCTTGAGTTCTTCACCTGGGGCACACTCGCGGATGAAATATGATGTTTTTTCGATGTTGTCTTTGTAGGATATCATTGTCGCTTGTCCGCCATGCTCTACCCCTTTTCCAATGAAGGTTTCATATATTGGCGGAAACCGTTCTCTGCCTTTCAGAGTAACATTTGATGATTCGTAACTTAAACCAAAGCGGTTCTTCTTCTCAGATATCTCTGGGAGCTTTCCCCAACCTATTGTGTCACCATTCTCCATTGCCATTTATAAATCCCTCCATGAAGTTTTAGTAGGTTTCTTGATCTTTTCCACTGGTAGGGTTACCATTGAAGCAACCTCCAAGACTTGAAATGGTATGGCTATGAAATCTTCGTCAGCACTAATATACCTGTAGGACTCAATGTGACTTACAAAGATGTCTTCTTCTCCATCAATTATAACCAATCTCCCCTCAACAAAGAACTTCAATTTTTGATGTAAGGTTGAAGTGATTGTCCCTGCTACATAAATCCATGGTCTTCCGAGTAAAGATGTATATGTTGGTTCTATATCCATGACTTGAAAGGTGATGTAGAAAATGTGTGGGCCAATATTGACAGGAAGGTCTACATCTCTGAATACCGTACTTGGAGAACTGTTGAAAACTTTAACTATCATGGAAATCGGTCTTATCACAATACCATCTAGTTTTAGCCTCATCAGACTAGATTTTGGTAACATATTGAGGGCAGAACCAATATCGGTAAGCACCATGGGTAGGCTCTCAGTACCTATCTGAATTGAGATATGTAGCGCTTTGTTATGAGCTCGGCCTTGTGGGGGTAACTCACAGTCATTGAAACCTAAATAGGACCCATACATCAAATTTTCCACGACAATATCAAATTTATTCATAATAATCTCTTATGCGACATGAGCAGAACTTAAAACTTTCATCAATGCATCTCGATGTGCCTCTGAATTCATGGGCAACGAAAGTATGGAAACTTTGGTCAAGGTTTGGTGAAGCTGATCCACCACCCTATAATCACTTCTCTTAATTACTTTTAGAAACTCGTTAGCCTCTTGATCGATAAAATTTTTGTTTGGAGGCTCTTGATTCACCTCCACTACTGCTTTTCCTTTTACTTTCATTAACGTGTCATTTTTACTCTTGAACATATTATCATTCTTCTTCGGTGGTTCAAATCTGAACACTGGGCCACTGCGGGTCATACCCCATGTCCCTGCTATATTCGAGATTGCAGGCCCTCGCCTTGATGATGGCTCACATTCTTGCATCGAGCCATTAATATATACAATCGAATCATAATTCCATGGTACTGCTTTGTCAGTTTCGTAAGGGGTAGGAGACGCCCCCCTAATTACCATTGTAGTCTTTAGAGCTACTGGTATCCTCAGAGTTTTCTTTATTGTAGGAGTTTCTACTTAATCTCCCCACATGATGACGAGAGTCTTCTTATTATGGTCCAGCCCTTGGCAAGGGATTACCAATGGCTTCTTTGCACCTTATTCTATTGCTGCTATATAATCATCTTCTTGGTATGGTCTGAATTGGTCTATCCCCTAGTCCACAAATTATTGTAGGGCCTTTTTGAAAGCTTCACTGTGTTCCAAAAGGAAACCACATTCCAACAAATACTCTTTTAATAGATTTATCGGATCCTTTACTTGTCTGGCTGCCTCACAGTCGGTGAGTACCTTGATTGCATTTATTATTGGTCCACCATGCGGAGGCATGAGGTTTGAATTGATATTTGGTTTCTCAAAAGTAATGTCTTGGGAGTCTATCAAATCCTAAACTTTATGTTTGAAAGCCCAGCATTGATCTATAGTATGCCCCAGAGAATTGGCATGGTATTCACATTTGGTATTGGCATTATATAATTTGGTGGAAGTGGCCCGAATGGAGGAGCTAGAGGTTTTAGTTCTACCAAAGATGCCTTGATCAAGTGTTGCAATAGTTAGCTAGGTTGCATAGGGAGTGGATCCAATTTTCTTGGCGGCCTTTCAAATTTCTTTTGTTGCTGTCCCTGCGGGATTATTAACGGTTGTTGAGCTCTTGGTTGTGAAGCCACAACATTAACTTCACCCTCTTTCCTATTTGTTAAGTTAGGAACCGATCTTTTTGCATTGAAAGGGAAATTTGATGAGCCCCTTGAATCTTTCCATTTTTTATTCCAGTTTCAAAATTGTATTTATATTTCTTGAAGAAAGCAGTAGCAAGATCTTCCCGTGTCTGGATGTGCATTCTTTCTAACTGCATGTACCAATCCATAGATGCCCCACTCAAACTGTCTTGGAAGTAGTGAATAATTAATTTCTAGTCTTGAGCATAAGCATGCATCTTCCTACAATACATGCGCAAGGGTTTCTTGGACAAGTGAGACCTTTGTATCTTCCAAAGGCAGGTACTTTGAATTTTGTGAGGATTACTACATCTGAGACAAGACCTATGTCGAGGGCATCGAGATCAAAAGCATTGTATCCCTCCATAACTTTCAACCTTTCCTCTAAAGCTTTGTATTGATTCAACACTAGTGGATTCTCTATAACAAGAGTATTGGTTATTTTCCGAGGTACTGAATTGACATCCTCCAGGCTGTGATATCCATATTGCAAGTCCAAGTAGTTGTCAGCATTGTTGATTGGAATATGCAGGACATGAGATGCCCATTCCTTTGATGGAGGTGGGACAAAACCTTCAGTTTCTTGTCTTATCTCATGCTGAGCCATGACATACTTTTGTGGCCCTGTCTCTGGTCCTCTTCTTAGTTGGTGACCGCTTGACGCACTGATGGTCTGGGTTATTTCCTCAAAGGCTACCCTGGGAATTTGTTCTTTCCTATCAATGATGTTCTTCAAAGCTAGATTAACTTGACTCATATCTCCTCTCATTGAGACAAAGTTGCTTTTGACTTGTTCTAGATCCACCTTGAAAGCTGCTTGATTTTCTTTGATTTGTTCCTTGGCTCTTGTTTGATACGGTGGCCAATGAGGTGGTGGTTTTCTTCTACCAATGGTTCAACTGGATAAGATTTTGAAAAATGAGTTTTTGAGTTGTGAGTTTAAGATATGTAAATGTTGACGAGAATTACATTTCAAATGTCTTATTCACCTGGGTATATATGTATATTCTTTTTATATTATGTACTTTTTAGGTTTTGCTTTTTTATTGGTGAGTATCTGGAAAACGAATATGAGAACAGGATTAGGAAACACAATGCTTTTATTAAAGGTGCCAATTGTCTTTGAAAGAGAACATAATTAAGATATTGAAAGATATTACAATTCTAAAACAAGAAATTTGCTAAAAGGGAAATAAACAAAGGGAAAGATTCACCTAATCTCGCTTGCGGATGTCTTCTCTGGAACAGTCAACCATTATTCGACACAGCTTGAGGAAATCGTCAACGTCATTTGGGGGAGGGACCATCACACTTTATACATCTCTCAAACTTCTAGGGATGTCTTCAATGAGATTGTTGGCTAAGAAGGCAAGCCTCTCATGCTTGTCCTTGTAGTATTGCTACTCTCGGTAGAGGTTGGGAATTATCTTGTGGTTATCCCTTCCTGCTTGAGCAATATTTGTATACTGCTCCTCCCAATACATATTTTCATCCATCAACTCCGTATAAAGTCTTCGTTGTATCAGGAAATATTTTCAGAGGCCTTCTAGCTCAAGGCATACCTATTTGAACTCTTCAGTTTTCTGGGCAAGAAGTCATTCTGCCCTCATCTTTGCAAGGCGTCCCCTTATCTCTGATTCTTGGATATTCTGAAGTCTGGTAGAGAGATATTTCAACTGCTCTTCCTGATCTAGATAGACTTGGGCCAAGCTTTGGATTTGAGCCCTTAAATCTTCCTCTAACACTTTCTTTTCTTGCACGACTTTCTCGTACCATATGTTTAACTTTCCAATTTCAATAGCAGTGTCTTCCAGCCTCTTATTATGGGAATCCAGATTAAAAGTAGCACTCAACAACCCTTAAGTCAAACGTTTCCTTTTCAAATGCTTCGTGGTCTCTTTAAATCCGTTGATCCTTTGATTAAAGTATATGCTGCATTTGTCTTTTTTATTTGTTTAAGTTAAGGAGATTGAGTTCTAGTTCTTCTTTCTACCTCTTAGCCTATTTCAAGGCTTTCTTCAGATCATCTATTTCTTCCAAATACATAGGTGGAGTTATTGGAACCTCTTGCTTGTATTCAGGGTCTATGTCAAAAGACAGCTTAATAATTTGCACCATGTCAAGAACCCATCGAGTGTAAGGTTCTTTTGGCACAACATTCTTTTTTTCAGATTTTATTTTGTTAACCCTTCTCCAAGACCGAATAATCTTGTTGAGCACCTCTCGGTCATTTTTGTCCATGTCATGAATGTAAGTACGAAGTGTGCCTAAGAGGGGGGGGGGGGGGGGGGGTGAATTAGGTACTTTAAAAATTTCTGGTTTTTTATGGATGATGGATATTATTTTTCTGGTTTATGGTGAGTTTATGAAAGAGTAAAGTGCAGAAAAATAACGAGACACAAGCGATATATCCTGGTTCCCCTCACAGTCTGACAGTACTCCAGTCCCCTTTCAACATGAAAGAGATTTCCTAATTGTGGCAAACTTAAACAAGAAGTACCCAAAACCAAGAATAATCCTCTTGGATTTTCACTATCTCAACAATGAGAACAATCCTCTCAAAGTGACTTCACTTGTATCCAACAATCCTGGAAAAACAAGATTTATAAAACCACTTAAACTTATTTCAAACAATCCTGAAAAATAAGAAAGTATATACCAATATTTGATTTGAGTGAGTTTGAGTAGCAATGATCACGTTGAGTGATTTAATCAATGAATTGATCTTCTCTTCCAATGATAATAGTATACAATGACTCATGATATATAATGCTCAAAGTTTTCTGGTTAACAATAACTGAAAGTGTGCAGAAAACTTGTGTATGAAAATGTATAACAACTTGAGTTTGATTTTTGAAATTTCAGAAAATATAATTGGAAGAGGTGTTGAAATGATTTTTAAAATGAGTTTTTATATGTTCATAGCACCTTTTTGAAACATCATGAAGTTCTGTAAATGAATCATGAACAATTGCCAAGATTGAATAAAAGGTTTCCATGAATTGGGGTTATGAACAGGCATGTGTAAAGCTTCTATTTTTCAAAATCGTGCAACATGCAATCAATTGCACCCTTTATGTAAATCGATTGCACGGGGTTTCAACAGCTAGAATTTCAAATATTTTGAGTGTGCAATCGATTACACAAGAGTGTAAATCGATTTCATGTGAAGTCAGTAGCAAAAATTGACTGAGTGCAATCGATTGCACAAACATGCAAATTGATTACACTTAGAAACAATAGCAAAAGATTTGAAAAATTGAAGCACGCAATCGATTACAGTAATATGTAAATCGATTGTACACAAGTAAAAAATGATTTTTAGTTTAGAAAAACTTGAGTAAGGATTTGGACAATATAAAATATTTCTTTTGACCATTGAGCATCTATGTCTTAAGTTCAAAGTAAGTATTATCATTATACCTTGAAATTTTGCTAAGTGCTTGAACTGAAGACTTTATCCACAGATGCTTTTAGCTTGATCAATAATCTTTGCCTTCTTTGTCAATCATGGTTTCTTTTCATCAAAACAAAAGTGCATTTGAGAAGCTTGATTTTACATTCTCCCCCTTTTTGATGATGACAAATGATTTTGCTTGATGCGTTGTAATTTCTGGAAATAGCTTCTCGCCCTAAGATGCATAACTCCCCCTTTGTATGAGAAGGTTGGAATAATTTCAATTTGTTCATCTTGGTTGAAGAGTACCTTAAAAATATAAGACATGAAATGTACAATCGTAAAGTGCCACATCCTTCTCCCCCTTTGACATTATCAAAAATAAGGGAAAGATGCAAAAAATGGACAATAATAAAGCAATATTGAAAAAAATTAATTAACCATGCATCACAAATAGTCATAGAAATAGTAACATAACGATTATAAAGAAATCTAATCAACAAAAAAAACGTAGCATAATTGAACAAGGATGTAACAGAAAATAGTAGACATAATAAAGTTGGACATAACTTCATGGTTGATTCATGTCCTGGTTGTTATAGAACCAAGATCCTTGATTTGGAAATTGTTGTTGTAGAGGAGGTTTTGTGTAATGTTATGGAGGTGCAACTGGATTAGTTGGGTCATATGGTGGAATGTGAAGATGAGAGTAAAGGTAAGAAAATTGTTGATTCACATCTGTACGGAAGTCATTAATCCGGGTTGTTGTAGAACCGTTGGTAGCATTCCATTGGTTTTTGATGTTGGTATTCATGGAAGCAAATTGTTGAGACATGAAATACATAAGGTCTTGATTGCTTGGACCAGAGGGAGCAGTAGGTGGAGGAGGTACAACTTGACCACGTTCAACTTCTTGAAAGTTTCCTTCATCACCGACCACATCTTCACCAATGTAAGTTATAGTTTTTGTTTCTGGATAATAATGAACATCCATTCTTGAGTCAACATTCTTGATTGAAATCTTATGCAGATTTGGATCCATATTAACTTTCTCAAACCCATCAAAATCTACTCCAAATTCTTCCATAATTAATGTAACAAAGTAAGCATATGGTAGAAATTTCGATTTTGCATCAACCCTCAACATATGAACCATTATTAGCCTTGCCCAATTAATACTTATGTCGTTCTTTCTTGCATAGATCAGCTACATTTCCAGGTCAGTCATGGTGCAGTGGTTTCCAGCCCGTGGAAACATAATATAGACCATGAAATAATGAAATAGTCGATCGTCTATATAAAAGTTACATGCACTCCATGAGTCTCTAAAGGGAATCACTCCTCCTAGACCACAAATTCTTTTGGCACAGAATTCAGCTTTGCTTAATCTCCTAATGCGGTAATAAAATTCCTTTTTCCTGTAGTCATCCCATGCCTCGTTTCAGGGTCGCACAAAGAGCTTCTAATGTAGGTAATATGTAGAATCTCACCAACAATCTCAGGGGTTAGAGAGATTCGTGTACCCAACACATATGCCACCATCTTGCCTTTGTAAGGAGTTAAATTGCTGAAAAATACTCTTACCAGATCCGGATAATATGGACCAAATGATGAAATAAATGGTTCTAGTCCATAAGCAGTTAAATCATTTTGAAGAGAGAAACATTCCTGGGGAAAGGATGATATTATACCATATTTAGGATTGGACACTATCTTTCTTTGGAAATCGTTTATGAATCTTGCTTCTTGTTCTTCGATGAGAGATGAGATTAATGGGTTCTCAGAGGATGAACCAACCTTTTTCTTCCCTTTCTCTGAAGCTGACACCTTTCGTTTTTTCCTTGAAGCCACGGGTAAGGTGTTTTTAGGGTTTGGAAGGTTTTAGGTTTTTGAGAGGAAGATGTTTGATGAGCTGAAGTTTGGATATGATTTATGAGTAAATAGAAATGAGTGGGTTGTATTATATGTAATGAAGTTTAATTGGCTTTTCAATAATAGAGATGAGCTTGGGAATATGAGAGATAGAGGAATTCTGACCAACAAATATTTCTCTCATAAAAGCATGTTACAGTGGGTGCAATCGATTTGCGTACAGATGCAATCAATTTGAACATAAAACAGAAGCAAAATAAAACTGAAACACACATAGTGCAATCGATTTGCAGTGAAACAGAAAGGTCAAAATTAAAAACACTCAGTGAGCAATCGATTTACACTATTGTGTAATCGATTTGCATCAACCAAAAATGACAAAAAACATATTTTTCTTAAACTTAAACACAACTTAACATATATATTCACATATAACAAGGTTAAGACATGTAAATAAAATCATAACAAGGATAGAAAGCACCTTATATGTCGTGTTCATCAAGAATGCCAAGCTCTCGTCGAATCTTGTAAAAACGGTTCTCTTGCCAGATGTTTAGTGAAGATATCGGCAAGTGGATTATGAGTATCTACAGATGTTACCACGATATCTCCTTGAAGTACATGATCACTAAGGAAATGATTTCGTATATTTATGTGTTTGGTTCTTGAATGCATGACCAGATTATTCATAATGTTTATTGCACTTGTATTGTCGCACCATAGAGGAATGCATCCTATATCGAGTCTGTAGTCACGAAGTTGTTGTTTGAGCCATAAAATTTGAGCGCAACTACTACCCGCTGCAATATATTCTTCTTCGGCCGTGCTAAGAGCGACGCACACTTGTTTCTTGCAGGCCCATGATACTAATGAATTTCCAAGGATGTGACAAGTACCACTTGTGCTTTTTCTATCAGTTTTACAACCTGCATAATCCGTGTCAGAATAACCAACTAAGTTACAAACACTACCTTTAGGATACCATAATCCAACATTTGTTGTTCCTTTGATATACTTCATGACCAGTTTCACCGTCATGAGATGAGATTCCCTTCATGATCCGTTTCACCGCCATGAGATGAGATTCCTTTGGATTTTCTTGAAAGCGAGCACATAGACAAACACTAAACATTATGTCAGGACGGCTTGCCGTCAGATATAATAAGGAGCCAATCATTCCTCGATACTTTGTAATGTCGATGGAAACACCTGATTCATCTTGATCAACATATGTACTAGAACCCATTGGTGTAGACATTTCCTTACAGTTATCCATGTCAAATCTTTTCAAGAGTTCCTTTCAATACTTGGATTGGTTGATGAAGATTCCATCTTTTAATTGTTTGATTTTAAGTCCAAGAAAATAATTAATTTTACCCATCATGGACATCTAAAATTCTCCTTGCATCATTGCTGAAAATTCTTCACACATGTCTTTGTTTGAAGGGCTGAAAATGATATCGTCAACATAGACTTGAACTAGAAAAGTGTCACCTTTGATTTTCTTGATAAACAAAGTCTTGCCAACTTTACCCTTTTCAAAACCTTTTTCGCATAAGAAGTTGCTTAGCCGATCATACCATGTCCTTGGTGCTTGTTTTAAACTATATAAAGCTTTTCTCAATTTAAAAACATGAGATGGATTATTGAAATCTTAGAACCCCAGGGGTTGCTTAACATAGACTTCTTCATTGATATATCCATTCAAGAATGCGTTTTTGACATCCATTTGGAAAAGCTGAAAATTTAATGAGCAAGCATAGGCAAGTAAGAGACGAATAGCTTCTAAACTTACATCTGGAGCGAAAGTTTCTTCAAAATCTATTCCTTCTTCTTGATTGTATCCTTGTGCTACCAACCTTGCTTTGCTCCAAACAATTATTCCATTTTTGTCAAGTTTGTTTTTAAACACCCATCTTGTTCCAATAATGTGTTTGTTGCTTGGCCTAGGGACAAGTTCCCAAACTTGATTCCTTTCAAATTGATTTATTTCTTCTTGCATATCAATAATCCATTGGTCATCGCCTAAGGCTTCATCAACTCTGGAAGGTTCAATTTGAGAGACAAACGCCATGTTTAGGCAAGCATCTTTGAGATTTAGTCTTGTTGTCACACCATGACTTATATCACCAATTACTTTATCAATAGGATGATCTCTATGAGTTCTCCATTTTTTTGGTAGATCATTGAAATTTAATTCTTGTTGGGATGATTATTCTTGTTGAATTGGTTGATCTTTGGAAGTATTTTCTTGAGTACCTTCTAGTATTTAATCATCATCATCATCATTACAAACAATATTATCCTCCTTGGAGGGGTTAGTTTCATCAAAAGATACATGCATTTATTCTCCAATTGTTAAAGTTATTTTGTTATAGATTCTATATGCCTTACTAGAAAGAGAGTAGCCAAGAAAAATACCTTCATCGGATTTTTCATCAAACTTACCAAGGTTATCTTTGTCGTTGTTTAAGACAAAGCATTTGCAACCGAAAATGTGAAAGAAAGCAATCTTTGGTTTCCTCCCTTTGAAGAGTTAATATGGAGTTTTCTTCAAAATCGTTCTTGTGTTAACTCTATTACTAACAAAACATGTCGTGCTCACCGCATCTGCCCAGAAATATTTTGGAAGGTTTGAATTACTAAGCATCATTCTTGCAAGTTCTACAAGAGACCTATTCTTTCTTTCCACCACTCCATTTTGTCGAGGAGTCCTTGGTGTCGAGAAGTTGTGAGATATTCCATGTTCTCCATAAAATTCTTCAAATAAAGCATTTTGGAATTCTCCGCCATGATCACTTCTTATGGAGGAAATTGTTAGAGACTTCTCATTTTGAATTTGTTTAGCATACTTCTTGAACGCCTTGAATTCATCACTTTTCTGCACTAAAAAGAATGTCCAAGTATATCTAGAGAAATCATCAACAATAACCAAAGCATATACATTACCTCCGAAACTTCTTGTTCTTGATGGACCAAATAAGTCCATATGTAACAATTGTAGTGGCGTTGTAGTAGACACCACATTCTTAGATTTGAAAGTTAATTTAGTTTGTTTCCCTTTTTGACAAGAATCAAAAAGTCTATCTTTGACGAAATTTCTCTTAGGCAACCCAATGACAAGATCATGCTTGATTGGTTTATTCAAGTGTTCCATGTGAATATGAGCAATTCTTTTATGCCATATCCATGAATAATCGTTGTTCTCCATGAGACATTTTACCTTCAAAGATGGATCATCAAGGGAAATCATGAATATATTATTTATTCTTTTACCTTTAAGTATAACCACATGTGTGACTTCGTCTTCTATCAAGCATTCATCCTTGGTGAACTTGATCTTGAAGACTTTTTCACGAAGTTGCCTAATACTAAGAAGATTGTGCTTTAGTCCTTCAACATAAAGAACATCTTCAATGGATGTGAAAGGTGGAGCACCAACTTTGCCTTTTCCAAGAATTCTTCCCTTATTATTGTCTCCATAAGTGACAAAATCCTTGGCCTTTAGAACTAGATTTGAAAATTAGTTTATGTCTCCCGTCATATGCTTTGAACAACCATTATCAAGATACCAAAGATTGCCGGTGGCCTTCAAGCATACCTGCAAAACAAATTAGGCTTTTTTAGGTACCCAAGTTGCTTTGGGTCCTTCATAATTAGTGCCTTTCTTTACCCATACATAATGCCCACTTGCCACACTAAATTTTCTAACATAACAAGCTTTAGGTGTATGGCCTTTAATACCACAATAAAAACAAGTAGGTTCAAAGTTACTTCTATATCTAGAAGGATAAGATTTCTTCTTAGGAAATGTTTTCTTTTTAGGATAGTGATGAAATATTTTAGGTTTGTTCACTTTCTCTTTGGATGATTGGTCACTAGCCTTAATAAACATAGTTTTATTAGAACTTGGTTTTGAAAACTTTGAATATCCAAGCCCACTTTTATCATTGGAGTATCTTTGTTGGCTAAGAACACCTTTCAATCCAATTTGACCTTTTTCATATCTTTCAATTACTCTTTTTAGTTGGAAAATTTTGAAAGAGAGTGATTCATAATTTTTGCATAAAATTTTTTTTTTTGTTCATCACTTAATTTTTGTTTTTCTTCTTTGAAAATTTTTTTCCATAGATTCATATTTTGTTCTAAAGATGAAATTTGTTTCTTTTGAGATGAAATAGTTTTATGCATAATTTTGCATTCATTTAATAGTTCATCTATAGCACCTGGTGCATCACTATAA
Source organism: Vicia faba (assembly GCA_948472305.1). Lineage (NCBI taxonomy): Eukaryota > Viridiplantae > Streptophyta > Magnoliopsida > Fabales > Fabaceae > Vicia > Vicia faba. Next base: position 224,255,610 of record OX451735.1, read on the forward strand.
AAAAGAGAAAATTCATTACTAACCTCATTGTCTTCATCATCAGAATGGTTTGAGGCCATCAATGCTAGATTTGCACTTTCATCACTATTAGAATTGAATGAGGAACTTATTTCATTATCCTCCCATGCAACATAGGCCTTTTTGATCTTAAATCCCTTTTTGCTTTTGTAGCCACCTTTCTTGGATAATTTCGAACAATCCGGCTTGATATGACCTTGCTTATCACATTCATAACATATGACTTCTTGTGTTGATGTGGAAGCTTCCTTTTTCTTGAATTGTTTCTTTCCTTTTGAATGAGAAAAGGATTTTTCATTTATACCAAAGAACTTACCAAGCCTTTTAACAAGAAGCATGAAATTTTCATCTTATTCTCGATTGTCTTCCTTTTCAACTTCCTTGGAATCTCTCTTTAAAGCAATATTCTTGGATTTCTTCTCTTGATTTTCATGTTTTTCAAGTCTTCCGAGTTCCGTTTCATATTCTTGAAGTTTAACAAACAATGTTGCAGAAGTCATTGAGGAGAGACTTTTCTTTTCTGAAATTATCGTTACCTTTGGTTGCAATTCCCTAGTTAAGGACCTAAGTACTTTCAAATTTAGTTCATCATTTGTCAAAGTCTTACCAAAAGTACTTAGATGATTTGTCAAGTGCACATATCTCTTTTGTAGGTCAAGGATGGTTTCTCTGGGCTGCATTCGAAATAATTCGTATTCTTGACTCAGGGTATTTAGTATTGATCTCTTAACTTCAATAGTTCCTTCATGAGTTTGTACCAAGGAATCCCATATTTCTTTCGCTGTTTTTCATGCCGAGACATAGAAGAATTCATCCATGCTAAGTGCACCTTGAAGAAGATTTATTGCCTTTTTATCATAGAGAACCTTCTTCTTATCATCTTCGTCCCATGTAGCTTTAGGCTTTGATGAGCCAACACCATTGATTACCGTTATAGGGATAAATGGACCATTCTCGACGGCATCCCATATTTCTTCTCCTTGTGCTTCTAGATGTACCTTCATGCGTATTTTCATGAAGTCAAAATATTCACCATAATATAGAGGAGGCTTGTTGTTACTACCACCATCTCTGAAAACGGGATTTTGATTTGCGGAAGCCATTCTGGATCTTTTAGGAACAGGCTACCTATAACCTGCTCTGATGCCAATTGTAAGTACGGAGTGGGCCTAAGAGGGGGGTGAATTAGGTACTTTAAAAATTTATGGTTTTTTAGCGATGATGGATATTATTTTTATGGTTTATGGTGATTTTATGAAAGAGTAAAGTGAAGAAAAATAAATAGACACAAGCGATATCTCCTGGTTCCCCTCACAGTCTGAGAGTACTCTAATCCCCTTTCAACATGAAAGAGATTTCCTTATTGTGGCAAACTTAAACAAGAACTACCCAAAACCAAGAACAATCCTCTTGGATTTTCACTATGTCAACAATGAGAACAATCCTTTCAAAGTGACTTCACTTGTATCCAACAATCCTGGAAAAACAAGATTTATAAAACCACTTAAACTTATTTCCAACAATCCTGAAAAATAAGCAAGAATATACCAATATTTTATTTGAGTGAGTTTGAGTCGCAATGATCACTTTGAGTGATTTAATCAATGAATTGATCTTATCTTCCAATGATAATAGTATACAATGACTCAATATATATATATTTAATGCTCAAAGTTTTCTGGTTAACAATATGTGAAAGTGTGCATAAAACTTGTGTATAAAAATGTATAACAACTTGAGTTTGATTTTTGAAAATTAAGAAAATATAAATGGAAGAGGTGTTCAAATGATTTTGAAAATGAGTTTTTATATGTTCATAGAACATTTTTGAAACAACATAAAGTTTTGTAAATGAATCAATGAACAATTTCAAATATTGAATGAAAGGTTTCCATGAATTGGTTATGAACAGGCATGTGTAAAGCTGCTGTTTTTCAAAATCGTGCAGCATGCAATCGGTTGCACCCTTTGTGTAAATCGATTGCACGTGGTTTCAACAACTAGAATTTCAAATATTTTGAGTGTTCAATTGATTGCACAAGAGTGTAAGTCGATTTCATGTGAAGTCAATATCAAAAATTGATTGAGTGCAATCGATTGCACAAACATGCAAATCGATTACACTTAGAAACAATAGCAAAAGATTTGAAAAATTGAAGCACGCAATCGATTGCACTAATATGTAAATCAATTTCACTCAAGTAAGAAATTATTTTTAGTTTAGAAAAACTTGAGTAAGGATTTGGACAATATAAAATATTTCTTTTGACCATTGAGCATCTATGTCTTAAGTTCAAAGTAAGTATTATCATTATACCTTGAAATTTTGCTAAGTGCTTGAACTGAAGACTTTATCCATAAATGCTTTTATCTTTATCAATAATCTTTTTCTTCTTTGTCAATCATGGTTTGTCTTCATCAAAACGAAAGTGCATTTGAGAAGCTTGATTTTACAATGAACGATCAATTGTTGAAGCTGTTCGTCTGAAGGTTTATCTTCCAAGGGATACCCTAGTTTTCGTAGGGCTAAAGTAGGGTTGTAATTAATGCAACCTTGTGACCCAATTAATGGAACATTAGGAAAATCCCTGCAACTTTAAAAAATATCACCAATATCTAGCTTTCTTACGTACCATAAAACAGAACTAGCAGTAAGAGACCTTAATTTCTGAGGCCACTCATACCTTGTCAGCTTCAGGACCATGTAATCTTCCTTGTAAAGGTGAGTCATGAACTAGGAATAAAACAATTAAATACAAAAATTTAGAGTATCTTTTTTCGTTTCGTACCGTGTATGAATCGTGTAATAGATGTCAGCAAGCAAAGCAGGAGTTGGATAAGTATTAAAAATTTGTGTACCCTAGAACACACTGATGGCTGTAGGGTCAATATAGTCTATAGTTCATGGAAACAAGATAATACCAAATATAAGCATCCCCAGACAGTCGACACAAGACTCCCATTCTTTGTTTTTAGCCAAATCAAGATCCTTATTTTTCTAAATATCATCTCTTAATTCCTCGTATGTCTCCCTCTTTATTGTAAATAAGAGAAAATTCAGGATAAGGGATTTTTAAACCTTCTGCTAGGATTTGGATGTCAATGGTTTATCCGATACCCACATAAGCCTTCTCTTTAGAAAATTCAGAATTCTGTCTAATTCCTCCAGGGTTGGTGCCAGCTGGAAATCTTGAAAGGTGAAACATATCAACGGAGGATCATAAAATTGAATCAGAGCAGAAACAACATCCAATTGTACTTTGACTTTGGTTAAGTCAATAATATCCCCATAGCGACGAGTGAATTATTTTAGAGCCCTTTCAGATAATATTTCTTTTACAGCCTTGATTTTGGTCACATCCGGTTTGATAACATTGATACGAGCGAGTTGCTTCCCTTTAGTAATCATTCTCAAATGCTTACCAAAAACCTTTGATTTTTTTTATATATTTCTTTTTACCCTGTGAATAAGACAAACAAAATAAAATGGAGGATAACGAATATATGGAATGTAAAGATATATGAATGCATGAATGTAGGGCTAAATGACAGGATTTGATGGAAAATACACCTAGAAGGTAGGTTCTTAGTTTGGGTTTATGGATATTTTACCCTCCCCGTAAGGTGGCTTCCTTAAGGGTGTCATGAATAACACTAGAGGGAAAGGCACAAGGGCCTCCGTTAAGTGGAGTCTCTTTGCAGACCGAAACTTTCGTCTCTAAGTCATGAAAGGTCTCATCATGTGAATTTGGTTAAGGGTTGTACAAAGAGCCATATGTATACCCTTGGCTAATAGACGAACCTTCTTTCTAAGGGTTTTTGAAAATATTTTTGCAAAACTTTAAGTCCCACCACATATATAATAATATGATGACAATAACAGTAAATAAATGCATAAAATAAATAAATAATTAAATAAATAAAAACCCAAAAATAAAAAGAACCCTAAAAACCCTAAAAACAAAGGACAAGGCTTCTAAATCTAGGGTTGAGTCCCCAACAGAGTCGCCAATTGTTGCCATTGGTTTTTAATACATAATCGTGACCCTTAATTTTTTATTCTAAGGAAGGGAATATAAAGGAATAACCCTAAGAAGTTCAACGATTCTAGATTATTGACTAGGTTTTTGAAAAAGGGAAGGTGTTAGACACCCCTCATCCACCTTGTTCACAAGGATACTATGGTTAAGAGCATAATTTTTTTAGGAAATATGGTTTTAGTTTTTATTAGGGGAAAAGGGATTTAATTAGTTAGGGGGACTCTCCACGATTTTAATCGTATGCCTACGTATCCTTTTAGGAGGAATCAGAGTCTCATTTCGTAGTTCGCATTTAGTTTGTGTTTTTTATGGATTACAAATATATTCACATTTTCCGTACGTTTAGTCTAGGTGTCGTGAATAGCATAGATTGTTAGACTAAGAGCGCAGTCGATTCGAACGTATTCGCAATCGTGTTTGAAAATTGTTTGTTGAATTAATTTGATTTAAGAAAATAAATTGTGGTTGGTTAAATATTTTTTAGTATATTAATTATGAAAATATTTTATTTAAATACATGATTAAAAGAATATTTTTATGCAAATAAATAAAGAATATTAGAATAAGTTAAACAATTTGATTTATTTGATAATAATAATAATATTAAATATTAAATATATTAAAATAAAAAATAGTTATAAAAAAAAAATAAAGAAAATAAAGTAAAACGTGGGGGGTGTAAAATATATTGAGGTAGTAAAAAAAGGGGGTGTCAATAGCATGGACTTGAATTCAGATATTGAATTCAGGCCTAAAGGAAGGGGGTGCGTTTTTAAAAAGTATAGTAAAAATGGAGTAAAGCAATAGGGCCCAAGTCCAGATTTTAGACTTGGCCCACTTTGTTATGGAGATATGTAAACAAATACATTGGTAAAGAAACAATGGAGGTGGGGTGCGATTAGTTCTGGACCAGGCCCAAAATGCTATAAGTTTATTTGGACAATATATTGGCAAGTGCAAGATATCAAATGTGGGCGCGCGTATTGGTGACGTATGATTAAGATCATGTGGTGGTGATTCGAGAGTGTATGGTAACAATTGCAAGCGCACGCGTACATGATTATTAGGCAGTTTATACTATTTTAAAAAATCATTTTTTTATTTTTTCTATTTCATTCCTCTCTCTTCTTCACCTCTCACCTTTCTTACCTCTCTCTCTCTCGCCTAACCATAAAACCCTAATCCCGGCGGAGCGCCTCCACCCCAATCAATCCTCACGCAACGATGGCTCTAAATCTAACCCTATCTATATCCCAACTAATAGAAATAAAAGATATACATTGTTTTTACCTCCGGCCGTGTTTGCGCCTGTTCCGTATTTGCGTTTGCTTCTGACAAGGGCTTTCTGCTAATCATTTGTTTTTTCTTGGCAAGTGAAGTGGCGATGAAGATGATAAAAGTTGCAATTTGAGGGAATTTGAAGACGGCAGCGGATGAATAGCTAAGGTTTTAGATATTGAAACCCTAAGCTAATCGCAGTGACTTGGGATTTGAAGATGAAGGCAAGATGAAGGCAACACCCTTAAGACCTTCTTCTTTCGATTTTGTAAATTTCCCTTTTTTGCAACAATTTATGTTATGTCACCTTCGTCCCCTTTTTGTTCTTTGATTAGGTTTTTTATAGCATTTTAGGAGATTAGTAATTTAGGAAATTATTAAATTTGTCTATAAATTCTAATTAGATTAATTAGGGTTTGAATTAGGTTTAGGAAATAATTTGATTTTGTCTTGTAATCTTGTATAAACATTATGGGACAACTTAAATTGTTTTTATTTTTGCTTTGATCATGTTTCTGTAATGTTTTGATTTGTATGTAGAGAATTGAATATGAATCTACTTTTGCCTTATTTGATCTAAAATGTGGTTGATTCCAATTCAACACATGTTTTTCCTTAATGATTGATACAATAATTGTTTCTAAAGCTTGCATTTTCCCTTAATGAACGATACAACACATGCCTTAGGTTTGCAACAAAAAATGAGCTTTTTCTTTGGTTTGGATTAGGCCATTTTGTTTTGACCTAGACTGGGCCTTGCGCCTTTTTTAATTTGCTTTTGGACTTGCCTATTTTTTGGGTGGTGTGTTTGGACTGTCATTTTGGAAGCCCTTTTTGTTGACAATTCTCTTAAATAAAAAACAGAAATCCATTATAATGTTTTAATTATAATAAAATTAATAAAATTAATAACATTAATGTTAATAATAATAATGATATTGATGATAATAAAAATAATGGTATAACAATAAAAATAACAAAAATTTCAATAATATTTAAAACAAACCAAAAAAACTAACGGGCCACCTTATTGGGCTTTAATAAAAGAAAAAATTGTTTTGTACACGGTTTCCAAAAAGAATGAAATCTTAATGGGCCTTAAAACACATATTGCTTCATACATTCTTCCAACCCTATTCAAAAACATAAAATGGGCTTTATTAAAGGAAATAATTGTTCACACTTCCTTTAAAGCAATGCACCTCCTTCCTGAATCAAAAGAAGCCATCTTTCCCAGGATCGAAGGGAAATCCCATTCCCTAGATCGAAGGCTATTCACGCCCATTCACTATCCCAATCGAAAGAAGGCCTTTCTCCTGAATCGAAGAGGCCATATCTCTTCCCCTATGGATCGAACTCCCCCCTTCTTCACCCCAATCGAAGGATGCTTCATTGTACTCTTATTTTTCTTTTGCTTCTTTTCTTTATTTTTTATTGGACTTTTCATCTTTTTAATTAACATTAAAATCAAAATCACAAAAATATTAGGTTAGTTGTTTTTCCCACTAAATTAATTTTATAAATAAATAAATAAATAAATTATTTTAACATTTTTTTCTTAAATTTAAATTTAAATAGACTTAGGTCTTTTTTTCTTTTATACCAAAAAGAACAAAAAATATTCCTTTTCTTTAGGATTTTTAGACGTCTTTTCTATTTCATGCGCGTTTATTTAATTCCGTATTTTTTTCGTTATTATTGGATCTTCCTACTGATGTAATAGATAAAATTATGATATTTACTGCTTTATCTCCTTTATCCTTGTATAATGTAAATCCCCTCCCCGAAGCTTTGAAATAGAGTAGGACCTCTATTTTCTGCATTTTCTTTTTACTGCTTTTTATATTAACTGCTAGTAACTAGACATGTATGACAAAGACTAAAATCAAACGCTAGCAAACTTAATAAAAAGACAAAAGTAACTGAAACACAACATAATTGGACACAAGAACCTCTAAGTACACCCACTTCGGTTGCCTTTAAAAAAACAGTCATGAGGCAGAAATGCTTTAGCAAAGACCCGTAAAATCAAAAGATCATTTTCCCTCGATGATCCTACAGTTGATTTCTCGGTAAAAGATCTAGTCCCTAAAAGAGAATTGCTAAAGTATCTTTGTAATTGCCTTCGTGATATAACGTCCCTTCGATTGTCCCTCAAAACATCCAACGACAAGGCTACCTACTCACTAATAGTAGGATATCACTGTCTAAAAGAAAAGAGGAAAATAATGACCCTTTTCGAGTAATAAAGTAGATAACTGTTAGAAGTTTGCTCAAAAAATTACTTTTTTGCACTTACACAGAAAACTACTTTTCAAAAACAATTTCAAAATACTTTGTATACTTTCTCTATTATCCCGAGAAACATTACAAAGTTTGCCGTACTAAGGCATTTTCTAAACATTTTCAAACACAAAGCACAAAAGCATCTTGAAAAATGAGCAAACCTCTAAGAGCCCGTGGAAAACCACAGATGGAAGGGTGCTAGCACCTTCCATTTCCATAATCTACCCCCCTTACTCAGAAACATCTCGAAAATGTCTTTTTATGTTCTTTTCACCATTTCCTTTGTTGGATAAAAGAAAAGATGGTGGCGACTCTTGCTTACCGCACATTTGCAAATGAAAAACGCAAAAACCAGTATATAAACAATCGGTTCTGCCACCGTATCACAGAACTGAAAACTCTGCTGGGGATATATAAAAAGTGGGGTTACCTTAGAGTTAGTTCATTATTTAACTGCTTTGTATGCTTTGATTACTTTACTTTTGAGGGCTCTGTTTGGGGTTACTATAAGATCCTACACCCAGATCTGGGGAAACCTTTTAGGTAAGTAGTAATAGATCGTGGAAACTGTGCGGGGTATAATGACACGGTTGAAGTGATGGCTATGTTGATGTGACACTTTGGTTGGTACCGGTAACCCTTGCGTTAATCAAGGAGAATACGGGACCGCTGCATGGTGTCATGACGCGTCAACTGACCTTAGAACCTTTAAATGAACAACTTCTCCATTAGGACATAGCGAGATGGCCGTCTTTGGTGTATCCCCAAAGTCGGCAGACACTCGATGCTACACTTATTGAGACTTGACTCATGGGTTTTGTTTGGTTGTAAGTCAATCGCCTATTGAATGAAGCTTATGGGAAAGGTCGATGATATTGAGATCCCTTAGAACCCGATTACTATTTATAGAACAGGTTGAACCAACCCAAATTCAAGAGGTTACCACCTTAAAACCCATGTAAGCCTTAAACCTAAGGTCTTGGTGTGATTTTCTTGTTGCTTGATATATATGTGATTTCTTAGCATAATCATGACATCATAACATGGCATATCATACTAACCATTTCAAGTATTTTCTAGGGCTTATCTTTGTCTTGTTTTGTAGGACATGAGATCCACTTGCCAGAACACTATCTAAATCAATCTTGTGAAAGTGCATCCTCAACTTAAGGAATTAGCATCAAGAATTCCTGAAAGCTCCCCCTTCACTGAAAAACATGGTCGACTTCTCACCTTGGTCACTTCAACCCCTGATGAAGAAATGCTAAAGGTTCTCTTTCAGTTCTTTGACCCTTTGCACCGCTGCTTCACTTTCCCTGATTATCAGTTAGTGCTTACTATGGAGGAGTTTTCTCAGTTATTGGGGGTACTTATCCTTGATCAACTACCATTAAGCGGTAGGGAAAGAGACCCAAAGCCTGAAGAGATTGCTCAAGCTCTATCTTTACAACAGTTTGATATAGTGGCAAATTGGGAAACTAGAAGAAGTATCCAAGGTTTTCCAGCTAAGTTTCTATTTGAGAGAGCCCACTATTTTTGGGATAGCCTGGATTTACAAGATTTTGAGGACGTGTTGGCCCTTCTCATCTATGGGATGGTACTATTCCCTAACACGGACCAACTCATAGATGCGAATGCGGTTAACATTTTTCTTTCCCATAATCCGATGCCTACTTTACTTGGGGATATTCTACACTCTTTTCGTACTCACACTCTGAAGAGAAGAGGGACTATCATGTGTTGCACTCCTCTATTGGATAGGTGGTTTATATCGCGCCTACCCCGGTCTATTATGAGAAATGAGCAGAGTATAAGATGGTCTCATTGGCTGATGCCCCTTACACATTCAGACATTCATTGGTGTTTCCGGTCCTTGGAGAGTATCACCATCATTGATCGCTCTGGGGAATTCCCTAATGTCCCTCTCTTAGGCATTAGGGGAGGAATCACTTATAATCCTTTCTTGGCGCTGCTACATTTTGGTTATGCTATATGGGATACGTTGTACCCCAAAATTTTCCCTCTCACTTATCAAGAATTTGCTCACAAGATCTCCTTGGGCTCAAGACTGCACTAGGGTTTGATCAGCTAAAGACACCTCCTTAAGCACTGATGACCAAAATTAGGGTTTGAGATTGCACAAGGATATTTGGACTTCCAATTCCCCATATTACTTTCATGGACCATTATGTACCCTCGAGTATATTCATGTCAAGTTTCAAGCTTTGGATTACACGTTTGCTCAGTCAATTGAGCAGTTGACCTAAAATTCAACTGTATTGGGGAAAAGTCAACTATGGCCAATTTACAGTCAAACTTAATAATTTTTTATCCACATCAACATTTTAAACTCATATGTATCATTTGATCAATTTTGGACCATAATTCCTCAAGAAATTTGATCAAATCTCGAAAAGGGCCAAATGGTCAAAATTAGGGTTTTGATTGGGAAAGGGAAATTTCTGATTTTTGACCTAGCAAATGATCAATTTGTTTAAGGCATGATATCAAGAGTCCAATTGCATCATTTTGACCTAATGACATGACTCAAAATATTGCTCAAGTCCAAAGGATTGACAGATGAATTTTCAGTCAACTGATAAAAAGTCAATTGTATACTGAAAAGTCAAACTTTGACTTTTTGGTCAAAATCAAATGTCAAAGATCACAATTCATCAAAACATGTAAATATGAAACTTATTCATCAAGAAATCCAAAATTCAATATTTCATTTTGAAAAGTGAAAATTTCTAAACTTAGAAATTTTTCTAAGTGTTGAAAATTTCTTATTTTTTCACAACTTTGAGCAAAATGTTCACCATGATGCAAGATGATTTAGAAGAAACTTCCAACATGAAAGTTGTATATATCCATGAAATCTAAAACCTTGCTTGACACAAATCCTTCCAAAAGTGCTTGGATCTCAAGTTAAAATTTTAAGAATACATGGTCATGAAACAAAACACTTAGTGAAATTTTTGCCTTAATTTGGTCAGGATTTTGACACAACTTCATGGCACTTTTTCATATAGTTCCAAGGGGAATATTCAAAATCAATTCAAAAATGGGTTGTAGAGCACATTGCAAGCTTTCAAAAATGTCCAAGAACTCCTTGAGATCATTTTTGAGTAGGGAGAATCGAAGAGATGAAGTTTGGGTTTTATCACTTGAATTACAAGGCATTTTGTGATGAACAAAATTTAAATTCAAAGTTATGCTGCATAAACTCTACTTTTAAGGCATCAAACTTGTTAGGCACTCCACAATTAATTTCTTGCACAACTGTTAGAGGTCTCATTTCAAGCATTTAATGCAAGGCCATGCTTTATATCCATTTTGGGAAGAAAATACACATTCCCATTTTGATAAAGTGACTTTTTGCACAAACCTTGTTCTTTAGCCTTGCACTTGTTCTCTTCTGATCATACATGTCTCATAACACAAAAGGAACTTGTTAGACACTTACAATCACCCAACACATGCTTGTACTACAAATTTAAACTTGGTTTCCCACTTTTCTTCAAAATCAATAACCTAGCCATTAGCTAAAAAACTTGTACTTCTGACTTTCCAAACCACTCCAATCCTTTTGCTTATAGATATACAAACCATTTTCCACAAAACACACACATTCTTAAGCCATGAAAACACCTAGAACTCAGAATCACTAAAAACACTCAAAAACTTGTCATTTCTGAGTTTTGAAGGCAATCTTCAAATCTACTCGTGTGTTTCTTGGCCTTTTGCTTTCAAAAGCTTCTAAACAATATACACAAACAATCCCAACACCTACAGCACCACTACAACACCTCCATCATCATCCACCATTTTCAAAAACAGAGCTTTGCACTTGGACTTCTCCAGAACTCCTCAGGCACTTTCAGCTTAAGCTAAGCATCCCATTAGCTTCATGGGAACTTGAGGAAGCTAACCCAATCATTAGAACTCACTGAAAGCTTCTCAAACTCCAAACCTGATACCCTCTTTCAAGGTTAGTTTTCTCACTTTGGAACTTTTCATACATGCATCATCAATGATTTATTTGTGAATAAAACATGTAGATATCACTGCCCCAAAGCTAACCATGTCCATAGTTTCCATTAATTTTGCCTGAGGTTGTAGAATTTTAAGATTGAAGTTTCTGAGATTTTTAGGGTTCAGATTAGGGCCAATGAAATTCATGTTTGTCTTTGATCTATAGTTTTAATGCTTTACATTTCTAAAACCGTGAGGAAATTTTCTACAAGTTTCATGTTTACAGTTTTCATTTTTGTTGAGGATTGATTGAGTTACAGAGCTTCTGGCTGGGCGTGAGGTTGAAGATGAAGTTGGCCTCAGGAACATGTTTTCCATATATATTTATGCTTTGATTTATATAAACGGGTGTATAGCCACTCTAGTGGTAGAAGCGCGCGCCTGTAACTAGAGGGATTTGGGTTCGAGCCCCAGTGGTACCCTTTTAATTTTTTTTCATATTTTTTTGCATTCTGACTCTTTTTTGGCAGGCGCTGGGCTTTATCTTTGGGCCTTATATTTTTTTGTTATTTCTAACCCCCCTGTTTCATTTACACACCCCTGGCCCAGTTTTATTTTCTTTTTCTTATTTTTTTAAATTTATTTTCATAATTATTTTTCTAATACTAAAAAAATCCCAAAAATATAAAAATAGTAGATTTATATTTTGTCTTAGTTTATTTAGTTTTCTCACAAAAAATATTTTATTTAACCATACTTTATTTATTTTACTAATTATTCTTGTAAATTTAATTAAAACTAGGTTATTATTTATTTTCTTTTACAACGATTAAAATATATTATTTTAATATAAAAAAGCCAAAATATTTTATAATACTATAAATTATTTTCAAGACAAAAATAAAAAACTACTTTTCTTAAACTTAATTTCATTTTAATCAATTAATAGATTTAGGGTTTTATTTAAAATCTTTTCTTAGTAATTTTAGGTTTTACCTTTTACTACTTTAATTAACTATTTTTCCCTTTAATTAATTAGGTTAAAATCAAAACCCCTTTTCCTTAAAAAATCAAACAAAGATCCATTTTCTTTACATTTTCATTTTTCTATATTTATTCATTTTTGTACATTATTTATTTCAATTCTTGTATAAATTCAATATGGTTGTAATAGATAATTACGTTTATTCCCTTGCAATCCCCATCTATAATTTGTACACCCCCCCCTCCCACAAGTATTGTAATAGCGTAGGAACTTTAAATTCCATAATTTATCGCTTTTATATACAAATACTAGTAATTAGGGTTTGTATGGAAAGACTAAAACCAATGCTTAGAGAACCCTAATCCAAGACAAAATCAAGCATGAAAACAATACATTTGCACACAAGTACCCCCTAGGGTAAATCCACTTGGTTGCCTTACAAAATGGACATATTACGCATGTGAGGTATCTTAGCAAAAACAAGCAAATATAAGATCATAGTCCCTCGATGACGCTATCTATGTTGCCTTTCAAATGATCTTAGTCCCTAAAAAATAATGCTAAGATACCATGCAAGATTGCTAATCATGGTTATACGATGACCCACGCCCGTCCCGTTTACATCCAAAGATAGGGTTACTTACCAAATCAATGGTAAGATAAAAATGTCAAAGGAAAGAGGAAATGAACATGAAATACTTGTGAGTAGGTAGAAAGTTCCTAGTTACTTGCTCAATTTCAAAACAAAACATCCTTGCTATTTTGAAAACAAACACCTACACTTTCAAAACATCTTATAAATTTTAAAACATTTTCAAAATATCAACATCTTTGTATACATTCTTACGAACGAGATTCATTACAAAGTTTGCCTAAATAATGGCCTCTTTACAAAATACTTTCAAAAACCACACAAAGCACATTTTAAAATAATAGCAAGTGATCTAGCAACTAACTAAGAGGCCATGGAAAACCATGGATGAAAAGGGTGCTAATACCTTCCCTTTTCATAATATACCCCCCGAACTCAAGAAATAATCTCAAAGGTCTTTCCTATGCTTTTTCTCCTTTCCTTTTGGATAAAAGAAAAGTTGGTGGCGACTCTTGCTAAACTGCAACATTTGCAATCAAACACAAAACCCTCAAGTCAGTTCTCCCATCGTATCATAGAACTAGAGACTCTGCTGAGGAAAATTCTAAAAGTGGGGTTACCTTAGGGTTAGATCACATTTAATTGCTTTCTTTGTTTGACATGTATGCTTTAAATTATGGTTCTTTGTTTGGGTTTGAATCCTCTACCTGGATTTGGGATACCTTATAGGTAAGTAGCAATACATTGTGGAAATTATGCGGGGTATACCAACATGGTCTAAGCAATAGCTATGTTAATGCGACATATTTTTGGGTATTGGTATCCCTTTAGTTAATAAAGGAGAATATGAGGCTGCTGAGTGATGTCATGAAGCACTAATGAACTTTTAGAACCTTTACTTGACCAACTTGGCCTATAGGATGTAGTGAGATGTCCGGCTTTGTGCAGTCTGAAGTTGGTAGATACTCGATACTACACTCATCGAGGTTTGGTTTTTTGGGATATTTCATTCGCTATTAAAGAGTCTTGTGCTAAAACAATGACCAAGAAAACAAACCAGTGATATTGAGCTCCTTAGAACCCGATTACTATTACTATGACAGGTTTGAGCCAACTAAACTTCAAGAGGGTACTTACCTATGAGACTCCATGCAAGCCTAAACCTAAGGACTTGTTTGCTTTGTTTATATATATATATACTTGTACATAACATCATGAACATCATAACATCATACTCATTCACTAACCATTTCAAGGATTTTGGGATTTATCTTTGTTCTGTTTTGTAGGACATGGACTTTATTCGCAGGAAAACTATTCAAGTCGATCTTGTAAGGATCCCTCCACAACTTAAAGAGCTAGCTTCAAGGATTCCTGAAAATTCTTCATTCACTGAGAGACACGGTCGCCTACTCAACTTGGTCACCTCCATCACTGATGAGGACATGATGAAGGTTCTCTTTCAGTTCTTTGATCCTTTACACCATTGCTTCACATTTCCTGATTATCAACTTGTGCCTACTTTGGAAGAATTCTCCCGACTCTTGAGGATTCTCATTCTCAATCAACTACCTTTCAACGGTATGGAAAGAGATCCAAGGCCAGAAGAGATTTCTCAAGCTCTACACTTGCAATCATCTGATGTCACAACTAATTAGGAAACAAGGAGTGGTGTCAAGGGTTTCCTAGAAATGTTCTTGTTCTAGAAAGCCCAACACTGTTGGAACTCTTTGGATTTGCAATCCTTTGAGGAAATTGTGGCTCTCCTCATCTATGGGATGGTTTTGTTTCCAAATTTTGACCAACTCATAGATGTGAACACCATCAAAATATTCATATCCCGTAACCCGGTGCCTACTTTGCTAGGAGACATCCTACACTCTTTTCACACTCGCACTATGAGGAAAAGAAGTGTCCTTATGTGTTGTACTCCTCTCTTGGCAAGATGGTTTATTTCGCATCTTCCCCAATCTGCATTGAAGAACGAGCGAGGTTCATGGTGGTCATAAAGGTTGATGACACTCAAAGATTCAGACATTCATTGGTGTTCCCGATCCATAGAGAATGTTATTATTGTCGATCATTGTGGAGAAATCCCTAATGTCCCTTTACTTAGCATTATGGGAGGTATCACCTACAACCCCTGCTTAGCCTTAAGACAGTTTTGTTACGCCCGAAGGGATGGCCCGCATGAGATGCTCATTCAAGGTTTGGTATTTGACTACGAGAATGAGAATCAAGGTATTTGCTAGAGATTTATTCGAGCTTGGAGGATGTTGAACAAGGTAGATAGCAAGACATTGGGTCATAAGAATTCCATCCCTATTGAGCCTTACCTCAAATGTGTAAGAACTCGTGCTCAAAGTATTATGATGCCTTATCCCTCCATTCTCCCGGTAATCATTGAGCCTGTTATGGAAGGAGATGTTCCATACACTATCCTACATCTTGAAATGCCCACCTCTCTTGAAGACTTACAAAGATATTGGATACAACTCAAGAGGGAGCGAGATACTTTCGAAGCCCAATTCTGCGCTAGCGAGAAGAAGGTTTTGGAACTCACTAAGCAACTTCATAAGGAGAGGAACCTGAATGCCTACATCGCATAGAAGAGGATGCGTACAACCTTTCTATCTTAGAGTTTTTGTATTTGTTTTTCCCAAAGAGGCATTGATGTACTCAAGCTTTAATTTATTAATATAACATGTGTTTCTTTTTTGTCTAAAACAAATTTGAATCTCTAAAATCCTTGAAATAATTGCATATGCATTTACCAACCATCATAACATAAGTAGGTTTCTTGCAACTAGTCTCCTCATCTTTCTACTGTTTATTTCAGTAAGATGGGTCTCGAGCAAACGGTGAAGGACCTCCAAGCTCAAAATGCCCATTTTCAATAAATGTTCTTAACTCTAGCCAAAGGACAAGAAGAGTTGAAGACCTTGCTGGTTGAAGAGAAAAAGAAGAAGACAAAGAAAATAACCAGAGTTCTAAACACGGGAAGAAGATTCCAAGGGCAGACAAGAAGGACCTTAGACTTTGCAACATCATCTGGCGAGAAAGACAATCAAGATGGGAAAGGCAAGG
This sequence comes from Vicia faba, assembly GCA_948472305.1. Lineage (NCBI taxonomy): Eukaryota > Viridiplantae > Streptophyta > Magnoliopsida > Fabales > Fabaceae > Vicia > Vicia faba. The sequence goes on from OX451735.1 coordinate 224,271,871, forward strand.
AAGAATTTGTCCATCCAGAGTCAGAAGAGGAAGAGGAAGAAGAAGAATATTATGAAGAATAATACCCTCCAGCCGACGACAAGTATAAGCATCTGGAAGAATGGTTAAGTGCAATGGAAATCCAAAAAGTGCTTGGATTGGACTTTGAGGAATTGGGGTTAGTATCTGGATCGCCATTCCTCCAAAATTCAAAGCACCGGTGTTCGCCAAATATGACGGAGTTTCATGCCCCAAAAATCATCTCCAGTCCTATGTGAGGAAACTCCAACCTCATACCACTGACAAGGATTTATGGGTACACTTCTTCCAAGATAGTCTATCTGGAACTCAAGTTGATTGGTTTTATCAGTTAGAAAAAGCCAATATTTATAACTGGGAAAATCTGGCCACTGCCTTTTACAAACAATACCAATACAATGCTGATCTTGCGTCCAGCCGTACTCAACTCCAGAGTATGGCCATGGTTTCATGTGAAGGCTTTAAAGACTATGCACAAAAATTAAGGGACTTAGCAGGAAGAGTGCAGCCTCCCCTATCTGAAAAATTATTAGTAGACATGTTCTTGGGAACCTTGTCCGGTCCTTTCTTCAATCACTTAATTTGGAGTTCATCGGAAGGTTTTACCGAATTGATATTGATCGGAGAAAAGGTAGAAGCCGGGATAATGAATGGGAAGATTCAAAAAGATGCATCCACTGCTTCTATAAGGAAAACATTCGTTGGAAAGAAAGAAGTGGTTGTTGTATATCCTCAGAGAAATCAAGATACGGATGAAGACCGTCCAATGGTGGGGGCTATCATGATTCCTAAACTAGCGCCTGCTCAATAAAGAAGCAACCAGCCAAGAATTGAAAGACCAGTCTGACAGTTCACCCAAATTAATATGACACTATCTCAAGTATTTCCATATTTGTTAAGTTCTAATCTAGTGACTTTGAAAGAATCTCCAAAGAATCCTAACACAACCTCTCCTCACTATCATCCTAATGCCCGCTGTGCATACCATTTTGAGAGTCCCGGCCATGACACTAAAACTATTGGACTCTGAAGAACAAGATACAAGACCTTCTTGAAGCCAAAGAGATTGAATTTGATGTGCCAAATATTTCCAATGTTATTACTGCCCTTATGCCCAAGCACGACCGTGATGTCAACGCTGTTGAGGAAGATATATTTGTTACTTCAGTTGAAGAACTTGTGACCCCACTCTTGACTATCAAAAAGAATTTGTTAAGTGCCGGTGTATTCCCAGGTTATGATGAAAGCTGTCATTTCTGTTTATCTTCACCAACCAACTGTCATTTGTTAAAAGAAGGCGTTCAATGCCAAATAGATGACAAGGAGATTTTTTTTCGAAAAAACTACTATTCCAACTGTTTCTTATAATGATGTTTCCATCGTGACCATTTCTGCAAATTCATCTAGCGTCTCCACCAAAAGACCCGTTAGAATTACATTAGTTCCTAAAGTAGCTCCTTTGATAATTACAATGCCTGGACCAATCCCGTATTCGTCAGACAAAACCGTCCCATGGAATTATGGAGGTGATGTCTACTACCACGGTATCAAGCAAGATTGGCCAGCTGCTAAAGATTCAAGTTTTGAGAAAGTTGACTCCGATGTTAGTAATATTGTAGGGACTAGTAAGGTAATTCGAAGCGGAAGGGTTTTCTCTCCAGAAATTGCTCCTCCAAAAGCTATTTATGGACCCATAATCGTTCCTATTGTTTTTTCTCCTGCAAAGTTTATTCCCAGTCCTACAATCATCTCTGCTAATACTCCTGTTGACAAAACTGTTACAATCCATATTATCACCCCTACTGACATTCCTGCTGCCGAGTCAACCGAGACTCGAGGTAAAGGTATTCTGGTTGAGCCTGTCCAAATGAAGGAACAATCAGTAGCTATCCCTGAGACCTCCCTAAAAGAGATGGAGGAAATTATAAAGATCATAAAAAGAAGCGACTACAATATAGTCGAGCAACTGGGGCAAACTCCATCAAAAATTTCCATGTTGGCTTTATTATTATGTTCTGAGGCTCATGCAAAGGCCTTGGTAAGGTTCCTTAAAAATACTCATGTACCCAAAGAAACATCTGCCGATTAGTTCCAAGACTGTGTAGCCATCTTTACTGTAGATAATGGTTTAGGTTTTTTAGATGCTGATTTAACGCCAAGAGGGAGGAAGCATAATGAGGAATTACATGTCTCAGTCGAATGCAGGGGCACGACTTTGGCTCATGTCTTGGTTGACACCGGTTCGTCTCTGAATGTGTTACCTAAAAAGGCTCTTGATAGGCTTGACTGTGAGGGATTGACATTGAAACCGAGCAACATAATAGTGAGGGCCTTTGACGGCCCAAAAAGGATGGTGCATGGGGAAGTGGACATCCCTATAAAAGTTGTAACCCAAATATTTGATTCAACATTTTATCTAATGGATATTCGCCCTTCCTATTCCTGCTTACTAGGCTGACCATGGATTCACAATGCTGGCGTTGTTACTTCTACGTGGCATCAAATGCTGAAATATCCAATTCAAGGGGAAATCATCACCGTTCATGGAGAAGAAGAGTATATGGTCAGCCATCTAAATTCCTTCAGATATGTGGAGTTAGATGGTGAATTTATTGAAACTCCTTTCCAGCACTTTGAAGAAGTCCTGCAGACTGTGGCAGTGTGACCAAGCCTGTGTCTCAAGTCCCCAAGATTACAAGGCCTCCATTTAAGATGTCGTCTTTAAAAGATGCCAAGGAAGTGATAGAAGAAGGTGGGTGCACTATTTGGGGTCAACTCCCATATATGCCATACAAATCTGACAAATTTGGTCTGGGTTTCACTTCAGGTGCCCAGAAGGTTGTACGCCATGCTCGTGCCAGAGGATCACCCTTGAAGATCAGCAACAGCGAAATCCACACCATGGAGGATGATGAAGAAAACCATGACCTGGAGGATTGGATTTTCCCAACTATCAGTGGAGGGATGAGCAACTGGGAAGCTAAAGATTTTGTCCCGATCACTTTTATCCCACAGTAATTTGTCTTTACATTTTGTCGAATCTGTAATATTAAAATAATTCAGACTCTTAAAACCTTTTGTCTTACCCGAGGCACAATGTTCCATTTGTAAGGGTTATTATCTCATTTCCATATGACATCAATGAATCATGGACGTTTTTACATACAAACTTTGTGCTCATTGTTTTTCTTTTTTACATTTTAATTTTTTTCAAAGTTAGTTGTACTCTTACACACACTCACGCTCACAATGCAAGTCTACATCCAATTGGGATCCCACGGGTAAAGACTCTTCTATGGCCTTCTGTAATTCTGAAAATATAATCTACCAAGCCGAAGACGAAGGTGAGGAAGATTGTGAAGTATCAGGGGAACTCGCCAAGTTACTGCAACAAGAAGAGAGGACCATTCAGCCCCACGAAGAGCCAGTGGACACAATCAACCTAGGTACCGAAGAATACAAAAGAGAAGTCAAGGTAGGTACCAAATCTGAAACCTAGTGTCAAAGAGCGTCTAATTCAGTTGCTACACGACTATGTTGATGTCTTTGCCTGGTCGTATGAAGACATGCCAGGACTTGATGCAGATATCGTGGTACATCATCTGCCAAGAAAAGAAGACTGCCCTCCCATAAAACAAAAGGTCTGTCGCATGCGACCAGACATGTCAGAAAAGATCAAAGCGGAAGTCATGAAATAATTCAACACCGGATTCTTGGCCGTCACCTCTTATCCATAATGGGTCGCCAATGGTTTTGCTGTGCCTAAAAAGGACGGAAAAGTGAGAATGTGCGTGGACTACAAATATTTGAATAGGGCAAGCCCTAAGGATGATTTCCCACTTCCCTATATCGATATTTTGGTAGACAATACAATACAACATAAGGTGTTTTCCTTCATGGACGGTTTCTTAGGCTAAAACCAAATCAAAATGGCGCTTGAGGACATGGAGAAAATAACCTTTGTCACACAGTGGGGCGCATTCTGCTACAAGGTTATGCCATTCGTACTGAAGAACGTTGGGGAAACCTATAAGGGTGCCATGGTAGCTCTATTTCACGACATGATATATCACGAAATAGAGGTCTATATGGACGACATGATAGCTAGATATCAAACAGAAGAAGAACATCTTGACCATTTACAGAAACTCTTTGAGAGGCTAAAGAAGTACAAGCTGAGGTTGAACCCAAACAAATGCACGTTTGGAGTGAGGTCTGGTAAACTCCTAGGCTTTGTTTTCAGCAATAAAGGAATTGAAGTAGATCTTTCCAAGGTGAAAGCGATACAAGAGATGCCTGCTCCTCGTACTGAGAAGGAAGTCAGAGGATTCTTGGGACATTGAAACTACATTGACAGATTCATTTCTCACCTGACAGCTACTTGTGAACTAATCTTCAAATTACTGAAGAAAGATTAAGTAGTCAAATGGAATGATGAGTGCCAAACTGCTTTCTACAAGATCAAAGAGTACTTACAAGAGCCTCCTGTTTTGATGCCACCAGTCGAAGGAAGACCTTTGATCATGTATCTGGCTGTTTTGGAAAATTCAATGGGGTGTGTGTTGGGGCAGCATGACGAGTCTGGCCGAAAAGAGCATGCTATTTATTACTTGAGAAAAAAGTTTACCGACTGTGAAACAAGATATTCACTGCTCGAGAAAACTTGGTATGCTCTGGCATGGGCTGCTCGCGGGCTAAGACAGTATATGCTGACCCATACTACCTTATTAATATCTAAAATGGATCCAATAAAATACATCTTCGAGAAACCTGCCCTTTCTGGGATAATAGTGAGATGGAAAATGATCCTGACAGAATATGACATATAATATACTACCCAGAAAGAAATAAAGGACAATGTGGTAGCTGATCACCTTGCTTACCAAGTTGTGGAAGACTACCAGTCCATGAAGTTCGAATTCTCAGATGAAGACATCATGATGGTGAACAATTGTGAAGAATTCAGACCATATGACGTACCTGAACAAGGATCCTGATGGACCCTGGTTTTTAATGGGGCATCCAACGCACTCAGAAATGGTATTGGTGTTGTACTCACATCTACTGAAGGAGGTCATACTTCCTTTACGGCAAGACTCTACTTCATTTGTACTAATAACATGGCAGAATACGAAGCGTGCATTTTTGGTCTCAAAGCTGCCATATATTTGGGGATTAAATCCTTAAGTGTATTCGGAGATTCAACTTTGGTCATCAGTCAGATAAAAGGGGAATGGGACACCAAACACCCTAACATTATCCCCTACAAAGAACATGTGTTGAAATTTCTCCCACACTTTGAGAAGATTACCTTCGAGCATTTCCCGCGAGAAGAAAATCATCTAGCAGATGCACTAGCCACAATGTCATCCATGTTTAAACTTAAATGGGATAACGAGGCTCCCCAGATCACCATCGAACGAATGGATGAACCAACTCACTGTCACGAGATTAATACTGAAGAAGTAGTGGACCAACCTTGGTTTCACGAAGTCAAGAGGTATCTCGAGGCTCAAGAATATCCAGAAGGAGATTCAATAAATGATAAGAAGTTCTTAAGGAGATTCTCTGCTAAATTCTTCCTTAGTAATGGCATTCTCTACAAACTCCACCATGACTTTATGTTACTCCGTTGCATAGACAGGGTTGAGACGGGAAAGATTATGGCTGATCTACATGAAGACACTTTTGGAACCCATTCCATGGGGCATACGATGGCAAAGAAGATCCTACGGGTGGGCTATTACTGGTCTACCATGGAAGCAGATTGCTATCAACACTCTCGAACCTTCCATAAGTGTCAGATCTATGCTGACAAAGTGCACGTACCTCCGGTTCCTATGAATGTCTTGACGACTCCTTGGCCCTTTTCTATGTGGGGCATCTATATGATTGGAGAAATCAAGCCAGCGACCTCTAATGGACACCACTTCATCTTTGTGGCCATTGACTATTTTACAAAGTGGGTTGAGGCATCCTCCTTCGCTTCTGTTACCAAGAATGTTGTCGCCCGATTCATCAAGCAGAATCTCATATGTCATTACGGTATCCCGGAGAGGATCATCACAGACAATGGTACAAACCTGAACAATACTATGATCACCGCCCTTTGCGAGAAATTCAATATCCAACATCATAATTCTTCCCCTTACTAGCCAAAGATGAATGGTGTTGTCGAAGCCGCAAATAAGAATATCAAAAAGATCATACAGAAAATGACAGTCACATACAAAGACTGACATGAGATGCTACCATTCGCTCTCCACGGGTATCGTACCACAACACACACATAAACCGGGGTAACACCCTACTCTCTGGTATACAACATGGAGGTTGTATTTCCTATTGAGGTCCGGATTACCTCTCTTAGAATTATGAAGGATGCAGGGCTGAATGAAGATGATTGGATCCAGACTCGACTTGATCAACTAAACTTGATTGATGAGAAAAGGATTACTGTTGTATATCATGGTCAAATGTATCAAAAAAGGATGATCAAGGCTTTCAACAAAAAGGTCAGACGCCAAGTATATCAAGTTGGATATTTGGTGATCAAGTGCATCATACTACCGCAAGGAGATACAAGGGGAAAATTGACTCCTACATACGAAGGACCATTTATGATCAAAAACATATTCTCTGGTGGAGCAATGATCTTGACCACCATGGATAGCAACGACCTGCCGCACCCTACGAATGCAAACATAGTCAAAAGATAGTACACATAAGAGACCCGCTAGTTTGACACACCTAGGAAAAACAAGGGCATCCCGGCGAACCAAAAAGGTTCGGGAAAAAATTAGGGATAAAACAAAAAATCTGTACACCGGGCAAGCTGAAAACCCGAAAGGGCGGCTTGGGCAAAAAAAGGGTATACCAGTGGACTGAAAACCCGAAAGGGCGGTCCAGGCAAAATTTAGGGAATTAAAGCATACGATTATGTCCTATTGGATCACCTTACAGACAACCTGCAAACTCGACATTTCTGATCAATTCAATCAACTTCAGACAAGGCAATAAATAGACAAGATGCTCAGAGATACAAAGGCTATAGTAGAATGGGAACCCCATGGGATTATTTCACATAGCTATCTTTTCTTTGTATCAAATTTTCATTTTTTTTACGAAGACATTCTCTTACTAGAATGTTTGTCTCATTGTACAAAAATACTTACTCAAAGTCAATACATAGATATCCCTTTGAAAGTGCAAAACTATATGTTTTTCTTTACTCTTGTGTTTTGTTTACAAAAACGTCCAGTGATTTATTTTTGAACATATGCATTTGAACATAATTATTGTTTACAAATGAACAAAGTAAATAGACAATCACTGCTGACTTTAAGAGATAGGGAAATCTCTCTAAGTTATTTCCATAAAACCCCCTGCAGTGTGCAGTTTAATCCCCAGCGGTACAAAGCTTCCAGTTATCAATCCCCAGTGGAAGTCGTTCCATTTCTCAGGATTCCCCAACAGGATTTTACAAGCAGTACACGGAGTTTCCCTCACAACAAAGTTTATTTATCTAAGCGGAAATTCATCAACACTTCAACTTCACAACATGAAGACATACACTCTATATCCTCAACAGCAGTTAGGGATTTATTTTCCCCAATCCAACAACAGTGTAACAGATTAGCTCACATACGCATACATCACATCCATATATCATAAACATTGATAACACGAATACATTACACTATTCATTTCATACAACATGACATTGCATATCATCTAACATTTTACCCTTTTTTTCAAGATAAGGTTAATTAACAGCTACCATTAACAATGTTCAAAGTTTTCAGATACAATTCAGATACGCTCAAGGCACGGACGCCATTCTGATAATCATTCAGATTCAACTTTCAGATACGCTCCAGACACGGACGCTATTCTGACACTCCTTCAGAGTAAAATCCCAGATACAGTTCAGATACGCTCCAGACACGGACGCCATTCTGATAATCATTCAGATTCAGCTTTCAGATACAGTTCAGATACGCTCCAAACATGGATGCCATTTTGATACTCATTCAGATTCAGCTTTCATATACAGTTCAGATATACTCCAGACACGGACACCATACTGATACTAATTCAGATTCAAACTTCAGATACAGTTCGGATACGCTCTAGACACAGACGCCATTCTGATGCTCATTCAGTTTCAGCTTACAGATACAATTCGGTAATCATTTCTGGATGACATCTATAAGCCCATCTCTGACAACTTTCTATCATCCCTCCAAATGGCATCTTTAAGCCCATTCCCTATACCATCAACCTTCACATCATTGAGTGCAAATTACTAGGCACTCTAATGTCCAATCATCTTCCACCTTCGAGTCACGAATGGCAAAGCTCACCAATCTAACTCTTCAGTATTAAGAAGATTGAACAGGGGAAGCTGTTGTACCCCAAAATTTTCCCTCTCACTTATCAAGAATTTTCTCACAAGATGTCCTTGGGATCAAGACTGCACTAGGGTTTGTCAGCTCAAGACACCTCTTAAAGCACTAATGAGCAAAATTAGGGTTTGAGATTACACAAGGATATTTGGACTTCCAATTCCCCATATGACTTTTATGGACCATTATGGACCCTTAAGATTATTCATGTCAAGTTTCAAGCTTTGGATCACACTTTTACTCAATCAATTGAGCAGTTGACCTAAAATTCAACTATATTGGGGAAAAAGTCAACTATGGCCAATTTACAGTCAAACTTCATAATTTTTTATCCAAATCAACATTTTGAACTCATATGTATCATTTGATCATGTTTAGACCACAATTCCTCAAGAAATTTGATCAAATCTCCAAAAGGGCAAAATGGTCAAAATTAGGGTTTTGACTAGGAAAGGGCAATTTCTGAGTTTTGACCTAGCAACTGATCAATTGGTTTAAGGAATGATCTCTAGAGTCCAATTGCATCATTTTTACCTAATGATATGGCTCAAAACATTGCTCAACTCCAAAAGGATCGACAGATGAATTTTCAGTCAACTGATCAAAAGTCAATTGTATACTGAAAAGTCAAACTTTGACTTTTTGGTCAAAATCAAATGTCAAAATTCACAATTCATCAAAACATGTCAAAATATGAAACTTATTTATCAATAAATCCAAAATGCAAAATTTCATTTTGAAAAGTGAAAATTTCTAAACTTAGAAAATTTTCTAAGTGTTGAAAATTTCTTATTTTCTCACAACTTTGAGCAAACTTTTCTCCATGATGCAAGATGATTCAGAAGAAACTTCCAACATGAAAGTTGTAGATATCCATGAAATATAAATTTTTTCTTCACACAACTCCTTCCAAAAGTTCTTGGATCTCAAGTTATAATTTTATGAATACATAGTCATGAAACAAAACACTTAGTGAAATTTTTGCCCTAATTTGGTCAGGATTTTGACCCAACTTCATGGCACTTTTTCATATAGTTCCAAGGGGAATATTCAAAATCAATTCAAATATGGGTTGTAGAGAACATTTCAAGCTTTCCAAAATGTCAAATAACTCCTTGAGATCATTTTTTAGTAGGGAGAATCGAAGAGATAAAGTTAGGGTTTTATCACTTGAATTACAAGGCATTTTGTGATGAACAAAATTCAAATTCAAAGTTATGATGCATAAACTCTACTTTGCAGGACTAAAACTTGTTAGGCACTCCATAATTAATTGCTTGCACAACTGTTAGAGGTCTCATTTCAAGCATTCAATACAAGGCCAAGCTTTATATCCATTTTGGGAAGAAAGTACACATTGCCATTTTGATAAAGTAACTTTTTTCACAAACCTTGTTCTTGAGCCTTGCACTTGTTCTCTTATGATCATACATGTCTCATAACACAAAAGAAACTTGTTAGACACTTACAATCACCCAACCCATGCTTTTACTACACATTGAAACATGGTTTCCCACTTTTCTTCAAAGTCAAGTAACCTAGCCATTAGCTAAAAAACTTGTACTTCTGACTTGCCAAACCACTCCAATCCTTTTGCTTACAGATATACAAACCAGTTTCCACAAAACACACGCATGCTTAAGCCCTGAAAACACCTAAAACTCAGAATCACCAAAAACACATAAAAACTTGTCATTTCTGAGTTTTGAAGCCAATCTTCAAATCTACTCGTGCGTTTCTTGGCCTTTTGCTTTCAAAACTTATAAGCAACATAAACAAACAATCCCAACACTTGCAGAACCACTGTAACACCCCCATCATCATCCACCATTTTCAAAAACAGAGCTTTGCACTTGGACTTCTCCAGAACTCCTCAGGCACTTTTAGCTCAAGCTAAGCATCCCATTAGCTTCCTGGGAACTTGAGGAAGCTAACCCAATCATTGGAAATCACTGAAAGCTGCTCAAACTCCAAACCCGATACCCTCTTGCAAGGTAAGTTTTCTAACTTTGGAATTTTTCATACAAGCATCATCAATGATTTATTTGTGAATGAAACATGTAGATATCACTGCCCTAAAGCTAACCATGTCCATAGTTTTCATTAATTTTGCCTGAGCTTAGAGAATTTTAAGATTGAAGTTTTTGAGATTTTTAGGGTACAAATTAAGGCCAATGAAATTCATGTTTGTCTTTGAACTATAGTTTTAATGCTTTACATTTCCGAAAACGTGAGGAAATTTGCTACAAGTTTCATGTTTACAGTTTTAATTTTTGTTGATGATTGATTGAGTTACAAAGCTTCTGGCTGGGCGTGAGGTTGAAGATAAAGTTGGCCTCAGGAACATGTTTTCCATATATATTTATGCTTTGATTTATATAAACAGATGTATAGCCACTGCAGTGGTAGAAGTGCGCTCCTGTAACCAGAGGGACCTGGGTTCGAGCCCCAGTATTACCCTTTTGATTTTTTTTCATATTTTTTGTTTCATTCTGACTCTTTTTTCGCAGGCGCTGGGCTTCATCTTTGGGCCTTATGTTTTTTTTGTTATTTCTAACCCCCCTGTTTCATTTACACACCCCTGGCCCAATTTTATTTTCTTTTTCTTATTTTTATTTTATTTATTTTCTTAATTATTTTTCTAATACTACAAAAATCACAAAAAATTTAAAAATAGTAGATTTATATTTTGACTTAGTTTATTATTTTTCTCACAAAAAAAATATTTAACCATACTTTATTTATTTTACAAATTATTCCTGTAAATTTAATTAAAACTAGGTTATTATTAATTTTCTTTTACACCAATTAAATTATATTATTTTAATATAAAAAATGCCAAAAATATTTTATAATACTACAAATTATTTTCAACACAAAATTACAAAAAATACTTTTCTTAAACTTAATTTATTTTTAATCAATTAATAGATTTAGGATTTTATTTAAAATCTTTTCTTAGTAATTTTAGGTTTTAACTTTTACTACTTTAATTAACTATTTTTCCCTTTAATTAATTAGGTTAAAATCAAAACCCCTTTTCCTTAAAAAATCAAACAAAGATCCATTTTCTTTACATTTGCATTTTTGTATATTTATTCATTTTTGTACATTATTTATTTCAATTTTTGTATAAATTCAATATGGTTGTAATAGATAATTAGGTTTATTTTCTTGCAATCCCCATTTATAATTTGTACACCCCCTCCCACAAGTATTGTAATAGCATAGGAACTTTAAATTCCGTAATTTCTCACTTTTATATACAAATGCTAGTAATTAGGGTTTGTATGGAAACACTAAAACCAATGCTTAGAGAACCCTAATACAAGACAAAATCAAGCTTGAAAACAATAAATTTGCACACAAGAACCGCCTAGGGTAAATCCACTTGGTTTCCTTACAAAATGTCCATATTACACATGTGAGGTATCTTAGCATAAACAAGCAAAATATAAGACCATAGTCCCTCGATGATGCTATCTATGTTGCCTTTCAAATGATCTTAGTCCCTAAAAAGAATGCTAAGATACCTTGCAACATTGCTAACCATGGTGTGATCGGTGGAAATAGAATTGACTGTTTTTAGCTGGTTTCGCGAAATGTCGCGGTAAGCAAGAGTCACCACCGTCTTTTATGTTCTCCAACATGGAAAGGTCAAAAGCACAGCAAAATTCCTTATTCGAGAATGGTTCTCGGTTCGGGAGGTAGATTTATAGAAAGGGAAGGTGTTAGCACCCTTTCTATCCGTGGTTACCCACGGGCTCTTAGGTACTTGCTCTTATGTTTTCAAAAGATGTTTGCTTTTCAAGTGTGTGTGGGTTTTGAAAACGTTCGTTTGGAAAACTTCTAAGTAACTCTTGTATCGGTCCTCAAGAGTATATGAAGTGTTTTGTTTGAAAAAACTTTTTGAAAGTGTGGGGTGCAAAAAGTATTTTTGTTTATTTTGAAAAGAGCAAGTACCCATGAGAATCTACCTACTCTAAGGAATTAGGCCGTGTAAGAGTCCTTTAGATAGTGCTATCCCACCATTGAGAGGTAGGTAGCACCATCGTTGGAGGTATTCGGGTCAATTCGATTATAGGGACAGTGTGGTCACCGAAGCAATGGTAGTACACCTTAGAAGTAACACTAATGTCCTAGATCCTTTTATCCGAGGCAACCGTTTCGAGGCAACTGGATCTTTTGGACAGAAGGGAAAACTCTAAGACGTCCTATACTTGATGACCACGTTCGAGGCAACCGGTGAGGCGTACCCTAGAAGTGGCATGTGTATTGAATTCAGTTTATGTTTATCTTTGCACGTTATTTGTGAGCTACAGATTGGTTTTATTATTCATACATTCTTTCATGCATTGTTAACAGTTAGGAGTGCGGAAAATAAATTGCGGAAATGTAAATCCAACTATTACAAGGCGCGGGTCTATACATCGCTAAAAAAACAAAACCCGTTTGGAAATAAAGTGCGAGAAATAGTAAATAAAGAGATAAACCTAATTAACTATTACATATCCGGAAATAGTTACATAAATAATCAAAATAAGAATAATGCGCGAAAGAATCAAATTGGAACGTCTTAGGGTTTTGACCCTTTTTTGAATAAGAATTGAATTTTGTCCTTTTTTTGTAATTAATGAAATATTAGACCTAGTACTGATGAATTAATTAATTAAAAGAAAAAAATGTTTTTTTGTGTTTTTTATGAAAATAAAGAGAAAATAAAAGAAATTAAAAATTAGCAAAAACCTAATTCTAAATTGTTTTTATTTATTATGAAAAAAAGGATTAAAATTAAACCTAATTAAAAAAAAGACTAAATTAATTAATGTTAATGTTTATTTACAAAATAAATTAGTAATGAAATTAGTAAATAAGAATAATAAAAATATTAGTTTTTTTTATATTTTTGGTTATGAAAATAATTATTTATGAATTAATTAAATAATAAAAATAATTAATGCAAGAAAATAAAAAGAAAGAAAATAAGAAAAGAAATGCTAAACTAAGGAGGTGAAGGCCATATTCTGGAGGTGTTGAAGCAGTTTCCAGGCCCATTAAGATCAAGCCCTGTTTGACTTTGTGAGATTCTCCATTGCATGGTTGACTGAGAGCATGGTGTCCAGCATCTTTTGGCCATTAGATCAACGTTTGAGGACACATGGCGTGCATCAGGATGAGGTGTATGGTGGGACACTTGGGATAGCCTGTACAGAACCATGTTAAGAAAAAATAGAAATAATGTTTGGGGGACCTGGGAATCAAACCCAGGTCCCAACGATTGCCAGACGCGTCATCAACCACTGAGCCATTGTGCTGCGTTTGTTAAAATAACAATAAACAAATATAATATGAAATAAACACGTTATATGCTGAACCAAAGAAAATTAGCGCGCCAATTTTTGAATTGTCCAGTCCCATTCTTCCACGTACTTCATCTTCTACCTTTTTCCTGTAAAAACAAAGGCAATTAGCGGGGGTTTTTAACCCCCACAAAGTGAAACTGCAGAAAATAGCGTTTAGATCTACACGTAATATAAAAAGGGCACGATGGTTGCAATGAGTTCGTACTGATCTCCTGATTTCAACCATGGGTCTTTCCAAGCCTAATTTTTCCTGTATGAGAACCCCCTAATTCAAAAGCTTGAAAACCCTAAATCTTATCCATGGTGGTTTCGGTTTCAGGGTGTTTCAAGACAATTGAACCACACCATTAGCTTCGTATAGGTCCAGTGAACACAAAACACTCAACAAAACATATCAAATGTGTATGAATCAATGTATGTGATTATAGAAAAAAGTTGACAAACCGTACGACTGTGTAGAGTGTTTGCTTGGGTGTTGAAGCTTGTTTTTGATTGCAAAATGTTCCTGGGAGTGTTAGGAATATGTTTGAATCTTTAAATTGTTGCGAAAGAGGCTGGAGGATTGAAAACAGTTTTCAACTTTTGCTTGATTTTTTGAATATGGTTAGGGTGTCTCTGCAGCAGCTTGTGCGTGTAATGTATTAGGTCTTGGTTTTGCATATGTATGGGAATGCATTTAAGTGATATGATGAGCCAATGATCCATTGTATTCAAGTTTTTGGATTTTGCTTTAACACCATTAAAGAAACATTCCAAGTTTGTTCAAATTTGAATTTTATGCTCAAAATGAACCTAGCACGAATTTGGTATGCTTTCTCATGACACATAAAGGCCATTCAAATCAAAATATGCTATCCATTTAATTTTTTTAGATTTTATTTGAATTTTATGGATTTAAAATGAATTAAATCAATAAAAATTAAATAAAATAGAAAAATAATTATTTGGTCTTGAAATTGATCATGGGACACGTGGGTGGCATGACAAGGCTGAATCAAGTGGAAAAAAGTGGGCCCTTTTGTCAAAAATTGAAGTTTCAAGGATAGTTGACTTTTGCCATTTCACAAAAATTTCCCAAATTCTCCAATGCATATCTTGCTCAATTTTGATTATATGAACATGTTCTTGGACATTTAGGAAAGGTCTTGAAGTCCTCTAACCAATGCCTTTGGTCCCATGTCATTTTGATCTACCAATCTCAAGTTATGGTCTTTGACTTAAAGTGCCTTTTTGTTGACTTTTGAAAATGACCTATAATGTTGAAATTGATAACTTTTTGTGAGAGAATTTCTTGGACTTGGAATGTGAAGATGAGTTGTAGGAAATGTCATCCCCTTCAAAATGAGCATTGGATGGGATTTTTCTGATGAACCATGAAAAAGTTATGCCTTGGTCAAGTTAAAGTTGAATTTTCAACTGTCCAAAAATAGAAACTTTTGCATGTTGATAATTTTTGACCCATGCTTGTGAAATCATGATCAAGACTTGATCAAATGATGATTGTGGCTTCAAAATAAGATGTTGACCAAATTTTTTGACTTTTGACTGCCAAATGACCATTTTGCCCCTGCAGTTGATTGTGAAGCAATTAGGGCTTTTGACTGTGCAACTTGATGCTGTGAGACTTGCAACTTGGCATGTAGATGCTTGACAATGTGTATAGGCATATGTGACATGATTGGACCCTTGAAAACCTCAACTTCCTTGAGTAGACTTGAGCAAATTGAGATGATGCTTGTCAAAACTTTGAAGAATATGGGAGGGAAAATTTTGGGGTACAACACATGGTTATACGATGACCCACTCCCATCCCGTTTACATCCAAAGATAGGGTTACTTACAAAATCAATGGTAAGATAACAATGTCAAAGGAAAGAGGAAATGAACATGAAAGACTTGTGATTAGGTAGAATGTTCCTAGTTACTTGCTAAATTTCAAAACAAGACATCCTTGCTATTTTTAAAACAAACATCTACACTTTCAAAACATCTTACAAATTTGAAAACATTTTCAAAAGATCAACATCTTTGTATACATTCTTACGAACGAGAATCATACAAAAGCAAGTGATCTAGCAAGTAAC
The DNA here is from genome assembly GCA_948472305.1 of Vicia faba. Taxonomy (NCBI): domain Eukaryota; kingdom Viridiplantae; phylum Streptophyta; class Magnoliopsida; order Fabales; family Fabaceae; genus Vicia; species Vicia faba. The sequence goes on from OX451735.1 coordinate 224,287,744, forward strand.
TAAGAGCCCATGGAAAACCATGGATTAAAATGGTGCTAATACCTTCCCTTTTCATAATCTACCCCCCGAACTCAAGAAATAATCTCAACGGTCTTTCCTGTGCTTTTTCACCTTTCCTTTTGGATAAAAGAAAAGTCGATGGCGACTCTTGCTAAACAACAACATTTGCGATCAAATGCAAACCCTTCAAGTCAGTTCTCCCATTATATCACAGGATGGTCCTCACGACACACTCGTCCAAGGAATCACGTTTGACTTTGAGAATGATGTTCAGGGTTATCACAAGAGGCTCATTCAAGCTTGGGGTATGATAAACAGAGTTGATAACAAGACACTGGGGCACAAGAATTCCATCCCTCTTGAGCCTTACCCCAAATGGGTGTGAGCTCGTGCTCAATGTCTTATGATGCCTTGCTCCACCATCTTACCTGTGATTATGGAGCCAGTTACCGAAGGAGACACTCCTTACGTTGTTCTTCCTCTCCCGATATGCCAACTGACCTTGAAGAGCTACAAAAATCATGGATCCAACTCAAATAAGAATGAGATACTTTCGAAACCCAATTCTACGCCATTGATAAGAAGGTTCTAGAGCTCACCCGTTTACTTCATGAGGAGAGGAGCATAAATGCCTACATTTCACCAAAGAGGATGCGTCCATGGGAAGCTTGAAGTGTTTCTTTTGCTTGGGAATTTTTTATTGTTGCTTTATTCCTTTTGTAAGCCCATGAGGCATCGTTGTGACCGATAAAACTTCTTGATGCAATTAACATTTGCTATCTTTTTGTTTAAGAAAATTTGAGTCTTAGAAATCCTTGAAAACATTGCAGACATATATCATACATATCATTGCATAAGCAGGTTTCAAAGCAGGTTTCTCATCCTTTTTGATGTTTATTTCAGCAATGGATCTAGAACAAACAGTGAAGGATCTGTAGACTCAGAATGCCCTGTTTCTACAGATGATCATGGCTTTGACCAAGGGGCGAGAAGAACTGAAAGCCCTGTTTATTAAAGAGAAAAAGAAACCAAAGAAGCCAAATGGGTTAGTGAATCTTGGAAGGAGGATTAGAGGACCAATGCAGCAAGCCTCTGAACTGATAACTTCATCAAAGGGAGGAAACAATCAAGAAGAGGAAACAAGAGATGAAGACTCTAGTCCAAAAGAATCTGATGATGAATCTGACTATGATGAGGAACAATATCCTCCTGATGATGAAAAATACAAACAGCTGGAGGATCTTTTGAATGCAATGGAAGTCAGGAAAGTACCGGGTCTGGATTTTGAAGAGCCGGGTTTGGTCTCTGGGGTTGCCATCCCGCAAAGGTTCAAGATTCCGGTGTTCGCCAAATACGATGGGGTTTCATGTCCCAAGATGCACCTCTGACCTTATGTGAGGAAGATACATCCTCACACTGCTAACAAGGACTTACGGGTCCCCCTCTTTCAGGATAGTTTGTCCCGAACTTAACTAGAATGGTTCTACCAGCTGGAGGGAACCAACATTCACAATTGGGAAGACCTGGCTACTGATTTCTACAAGCAGTATCAGTATAATGCAGACCTTGCTCCCACCCGTACACAACTCCAAAATATGTCTATGGGTTTGAGTGAGGGCTTTAAGGACTATGCTCAAAAGTGGAGGGACTTAGCAGGAAGAGTCCAGCCCCCTTGTCTGATAAGGAACTGGTGGATATGTTTCTGGGGACCCTGATTGGTCCATTCTTCAATCATTTAATTGGAAGTTCCTCATCCGCTTCACTAAATTTATTTTGATAGGAGAACAGGTGGAAGATGGAATCAGGAGTGGGAAGATTCAAAAGGATGCGTCCTCTGGTACAGTAAGGAAGCCATTTGCTGGGAAGAAAGAGATTGGTGCTTTGTACCATAAAAGAAATCAGGACAGAACTGAACGCCATCCAGCGGTAGGGGCTGTCATGATCTCTAAACCTGCATCCACCCAACAAAGGAATAATCAACCGAGAACAGAAAAGCCGGTAAGAAAGTTTACCCAGATAAATATGATGTTGTCTCATGTCTTGCCACATTTGTTAAAATCTAATTTGGTAACCTTGCAGGAAGCTACGAAGAATCCTGACACTATCTCTCCTCACTACAACCCTAATGCTCGTTGTGCCTACCATTCAGAAAGTTCAGGCCGAGATCTCAACAACTGTTGGGCTTTGAAAAACAAGGTGCAAGACCTTCTCGAGGCAAAGGAAATTGAATTTGACGCCCCTAAGACTCCAAATGTTATCACTGCTCCTATGACCAAGCACGACCGTGTTATTAACGTTGTTGAAGATGATGTGTTTGTTACTGATATTGATGAACTTGTTACTCCTCTCTTGACCGTCAAGAGGAGCCTATTGAAGGCCGGTTTATTTTCGGGTTGTGGCGAAGGTTGCCACCTCTGTTTATCTCTATCGACTGGGTGTCATTTATTGAAGGCAGGTGTCCAGCGCCTGATGGATGACAAAGAGATTTTGTTTGAATAATAACCGTTTCCTCCAATCCTCCCAGGGTCTCCACCAAAAGACCCGTCAGGATTAAATCTGTTCCGAAGGTGACTCCACTAATAATTACCATGCCAGGGACAATACTATACTCCTCATACAAAACTGTTCCTTGGAACTACGGGGGTGACGCCTACTACCATGGCATCAAGCAAGATTGGCTGGCTGATGAAGACCAGGTTTTTGAGAGGGTTGACCCCAACATTGACAACATTGTGGGAACCAGAAAAATAACCAAAAGTGGAATAGTGTTCTCCCCTAACATTTTTCCTCTGAAAGCTGTTACTGGTCCTTTGATTATTCCTGCTTTTGTTCGTGCTGATACTACTACTACAGTTCATGTGTTTACCCCTGCTGACACCCCTATCACCGACTCGACTGAGACTCGGGGAAAAGACATATTGGTTGAGCCTGTCCGGACGAAGGCGCAATCAGTATTTATCCCATAGGCTTCCAAGAAGGAAGTGGAAGAAATTTTGAAGATTATCAAGAAGAGCGACTACAATGTGGTCGAGCAGCTGGTGCCGACCCCTTCAAAGATTTCTATGCTAGCCTTACTATTATGCTCCAAAGCCCATGCAAAGGCTTTGGTGAAGTTCCTTAAGACGACCCATATGGCACAGGATACCTCTGCCGACCAATTTAAAGATTGCGTGGCTAGTTTGACGACTGATAATGGTTTGGGTTTTTTTTATGCTGATCTGACACCCAGAGGGAGAAAATATAATGACGCGCTACATGTTTCCGTCGAATGTCGGGGAACTACTCTAGCCCAAGTCCTGGTAGATACTGGTTCATCATTGAATGTGCTACACAAGAAGGCTTTGGATAGACTAGACTATGAAGGTTTGACCTTGATGCCCAACTACATAGTGGTAAGGGCTTTCGATGGTTCGAAGAGAATGGTGCACGGGGAGGTGGACATCCCCATCAAAATTGGTTCTTAAACCTTTGACTCTACCTTTTACGTGATGGATATCAGACCATCCTATTCTTGTTTATTGGGTCACCCTTTGATCCATGGGGCGGGAACTGTCACATCTACTCTGCATCAGATGATGAAGTATCCGGTAAAAGGAAAGATTGTCACGGTGCATGGTGAAGAAGAATACATGGTCAGTCATTTGAAGTCCTTCAGGTACGTAGAAATGGATGGCGAGTTCATCAAAACTCCGTGTCCGAATTTCGAAGAGGTACCTCAGATTATGGCTGGAACTGAAGTTGTCACCAATCTTCTAAGGATCACCGGACCTCCCTTGAGGATGGCTTCTCTCAAGGATGCAAAAGCAGTTATTGAAGGAGGTGGGTCTACCATCCGGGGCCAGCTCCCTGACATACCATACAAGTATGACAAGTTTGGCTTAGGTTTCACTTCAGGGGCTCAAAGGGCTATTCGCCATGCTCATGCTGGAGGACCTCCCCTCCGTATCAGCAATCACGGAGTCAACGCTTAGGAAGACAATGATAGTGATGATGACATGGATAGCTGGATCTTCCCTACTGCCAACGGTGGAATCAGTAACTGGACAGAAAGAGACTTTGTACCGATTACTTTTATTCATAAGTAATTGTCTTTTTGTTTTTTGGATATGTATTAAATAGTATAAACTCTATGGCCTTGCGTCTTACCCAAGGCATAATGGTTTATTTGTGAGGGCTATCATAATTCAATTTCATATGGAATTAATAAAGCATTGGACGTTTATGCATATAAATTTTGCGCTCTCTGTTTTTTTATTTTCTTTTACTTTGTCTATACAGCTATGCTCTTACACACACTCACGTATCAAACTGTAGATCCATATCCACTATGGATCCCATTGATAACAGTTCTGCTATTGCCGGTTATGACTTTGAAAATCTGATCAACCAAGCCGAGGACGAAGGCGAGGAAGATTTTGAAGTACCCGGAGAACTTGCCAGACTGTTACAGCAGGAAGAAAGGGCTATACAACCCCATGAAGAGCCGGTTGAGACAGTGAATTTGGGTGCAGAAGAGAACAAAAAAGAGGTCAAGATAGGTGCAAATTTGGAGCTTCGTGTCAAATAGAGGTTGATATAGATGTTGCATGATTATGTCGAGATCTTTTCCTGGTCATATGAAGACATGCCAGGACTAGACACGGATATTGTGGTTCATCGTCGGCCAACTAAAGAAGATTGCCCTTCGGTAAAGAAGAAGGTTTGCCGTATGTACCCTGAAATTTCAGAAAAGATCAAAGCAGAGGTTATGAAATAGTTCAATGCTAGGTTCGTAGCTGTCACTTCTTATCCCCAATGGGTTGCTAACGTAGTCCAGGTACCTTAAAAGGATGGAAAGGTACAAATGTGTGTGAATTAACGAGATTTGAACAGGGCAAGCCCCAAGGATGAATTCCCGCTTCCCCATGTTGACATTCTAGTTGACAACACCGTGCAACACAAGGTCTTTTCCTTCATGGATGGTTTTTCTTGTTACAATAAGATCAAGATGGCATCTGAAGACATGAAGAAGACAACATTCGTCACATAATGGGGCACTTTCTTCTACAAAGTGATGCCGTTTGGGTTGAAGAATGCTGGGGTAACCTATCAGTGAGCCATGGTAGCTTTGTTCCATGACATGATTCACCATGAAATAGAGGTCTATGTTTATGACATGATAGCCATGTCTTAAACCGAGGAAGAGCATCTTGATCATCTGCAAAAGCTGTTTGATAGGTTCAAGACGTACAAGCTGAGGTTAAATCCGAACAAGTGCATCTTCGGGGTAAGGTCTTGTAAACTCATAGGTTTCATTGTCAGTGACAAAGGTATTCAGGTAGACCCTACAAAAGTGAAGGTTATACAAGAGATGTTGGCTCCTCGCACTGAAAAGGAGGTCAGAGGTTTCTTAGGACGCCTAAATTACATTGCCAGGTTTATTTCCCATTTAACTGCTACTTGTAAGCCAATCTTCAAAATTTTGAAGAAATATCAAGTGGTAAAGTTGAATGGCAAATGCCAGTCTTTTTTCGAAAGAATCAAAGAATACCTTCAAGAGCCTCCAACTCTGGTGCCTCTGATTGAAGGAAGTCCTTTGATATTGTACTTAACAGTGTTAGATAACTCAATGGGGTGTGTGTTGGGGCAGCATGATGAGTTTGGTCAAAAAGAGCATGCAATATACTACCTTAGAAAAAAATTTACCGACTGTGAAACGAGATACTCACTGCTCGAGAAAAATTGTTGCGCTTTGGCATGAGTTGCTCGCTGACCGAGACAATATATGTTGACCTACACTACCTTGCTGATATCTAAGATGGACCCGATCAAGTACATAAAGCCTGCTCACTCCAGAAGAATAGAAAGATGGCAAATGATCTTGACTGAATATGATATCCAATACACAACCTAGAAAGCAATCAAGGGAAGTGTACTAGCCGATCATTTGGCTCATCAAGCTGTTGATGACTACCAGTCCATGAATTTTGAGTTCCCGGACGAGAATATTATGTTGGTTACTGATTGTAAAGAACCTAAATCAGTTGAAGGACCTGAGGAAGGATCCTGATGGACTATGGTTTTTGGTGGAGCCTCCAACGCACTCGGCAATGGCATCGGTGCTGTAATCATATCTTCCAAGGGCTGTCATACTCCTTTCATGGCCAGATTATACTTCAACTGTACCAACAATATGGCGGAGTATGAAGCATGCATCATGGGTCTCAAAGCTGCATTTGACCTAAGAATCAAGTTCTTGAGTGTTTTCGGGGATTCATCCTTGGTAATCATCCATATCAAAGGTGAGTGCGATACGAAGCACCCAAGTTGTATCCCTTACAAAGAACATTTGCTGACATTTCTTCCACACTTCGAAGAGGTCACCTTTGAACATTTCCCATGAGAGGAGAATCAGTTAGCAGACGCGCTAGCTACTATGTCATCTATGTTCAAGGTCAAGTGGGACAATGAAGCTCCTCGGATCACTATTGAGAGGATTGATGAACCAGCATACTGCTATGAGATTGACACTGAAGAGATAGTAGATAAACCTTGGTTCCATGAAGTGAAGAGGTATCTCATGGCTCAAGAATATCCCGAGGGGGCATCTGTCAATGATAAGAAGTTCCTGAGGAGGTTCACCGCAAAGTTCTTCCTAAGTAATGGAATCCTCTATAAGCACAATTATGACTCTACTTTACTTCGGTGCATAGATAACAGAGAAGAAGAGAGGCTAGTGGACACACCATGGCTAAAAAGATCCTACAGGCAGGATACTACTAGTCCACTAGGGAAATAGACTGCTATCAGCATTCTCGAACTTGTCACAAATGCCATTTCTATGCTGATAAGGTGAATGTACCTTTGGTTCCTTTGAACGTATTGACGGCTCTATGGCCTTATGCAATGTGGGGCATTGATATGATCAGAGAGATTATACCTACCAATTCCAATGGGCATCACTTCATCCTAGTACCCATTGATTAATTCATGAAGTGGGTTGAGGCTGCCTCTTTTGCTTATGTTACCAAGAATGTTGTGGCGCGATTTATCAAGCATAACCTGGTTTGTCGGTATGGTGTTCCTGAAAGAATCATTACTGACAATGGTACAAATCTCAAATATATACAATGATCCCTGAACTCTATAAGCAATTCAAGATCCAGCATCATAATTCTTCCCCTTATCGGTCGAAGATGAATGGCGTTGTGGAGGCTGCTAACAAGAATATCAAGAAAATTATACAGAAAATGACGGTGACATACAAAGACTGGCATGATATGTTACCATTTTCTCTTCATGGTTACTGCACCTCAACACGCACGTCGACAGGGGCAACGCCTGATTCTTTGGTATATGGCATGGAGGCTGTCCTGCCTATTGAGGTCCATATCCCTTCTTTGAGGATCATGAAGGATGCAGGCTTGAACGAAGACGATTGGATCCAGACTCGACTTGATCAACTAAATCTGATTGATGAGAAAAGGCTTACTACTGTCTATCATGGTCAAATGTATCAAAAACGAATGATCAAGGCTTTAAATAAAAAGGTCAGGCGTCAAGTGTATCAAGTGGGTGATCTAGTAATCAAGCGCATCATACTGCCACAAGGTGATCCCAGGGGAAAATGGACCCCTATGTACAAAGGGCCATTTGTGATCAAAAGCATGTTTTCAAGTGGAGCCATTATTTTGACTAACATGGATGGTGACGACCTTCTTCACCCTGTTAATGCAGACATAGTGAAAAGATACTATGCATAAATAAAGACCCGCTAGGTTGACTTGCCTAGGCAAAAGTAAGGGCATCCCGGTGAACCAAAAGGGTTCGGGCAAAAATTATGGATAAAAAACAAAAAATTCTATACACCCGGCAAGCCAAAAACCTGCAAATGCGGCTTGGGCAAAAAAGGGTATCCCGATTGACTGAAAACCCGAAAGGGTGGTCCAGGAAAAAGTTAGGGATTGGAAGTGTAGAACTATGTCCCATTGGATCACCTTGCAATCAGACTTCAGTATCAACTATCAAACTCAAATGGTACCGATCAATCCAATCAGCTTCAGACAAGTAGTAAAGTGATGAAACACTCGAAGAAATAGGGGAAATAGCAGAATTGAAACCCAATGGGATTATTTTCACACAGCTGTTTTCTTCTCTTTGTACACTACTTTGTATAGATTTCACTCTCACGGCGGCGTTCTCCTAATAGAATGTCAGCCTCTTTGTACAAAACGCCTGTTATAGGCAAACTTCAGAAATCAATACAAATATTTTCTTTGAAAGTACAAAACTGTTTGTTTTTCTTTTTCTGTTTTGTTTTGCAAAAACTTCCAATGACTTATTATTAACATATGCATTTGAATATGATTACTGTTCAAAAATATCTGCATAAAAAACAGAAAGATGATTACTAATGACTTTAAGAAACGGGAGAAAAGTCTAAAAAACATTTGCAATCCCGACAGTTACTCCTTCCAGCAGGTACGTAGTCACCATTGCATACGACCCCATGGCATCTATGTTCCCCACAGAGCAGAAACAACCAGAGTTTTGGTCTCTTCTTCCCCAAACAGGAATCACCTTCTCCAACAAAGTTCCTTCAGAGAGGTGACATCTTCCTTTCCTGTCCGTGTTTTTATAATATTAAATAGTTATAAAACCCCTCCCGGGTAGATTTTATTTCTTAACTGCAGAAGCTCATTTCCCAACAGAGTTTATTTCTCTTCATCGGCAGAATCTTCAAACAAGCATCTCTCTCCGCAGATTTATCCTCGGGAAAAATCAATCCTCAAGCAGAGTCAATCCCCAACAGGTAATCCTCAGACAGAAAGAGGAAATCCCCCAATGAATCATCTTCATTCATCATCCTTAGTGGAAATGAAGGATTCGGCTTCCTATTACTCTCCAGCAGTAATCTGGGATTTATTTTCCTAGACTGGGAGACATCTCAATAACATCCCATATTCATACATCATGACATATGCATATACATCACATACAATATAATCTCATTTATTTTGAGAACATCGTCATAATGCATTTCATACATCATGACATTGCATATGACTAACTCTTTACCTTTTTCAGGGAAAGTCCAAATAGCAAACATTGCTACTTATGTGACCTGGTAGTCTTATCAAAGGCTACGTTGGATGAAGGACTTTCTTAGAAAGATGTCCTCCCAAGATTTTCTCTGGTTCAGTCAGATCGACACTAAGATCTCTCTGATTTCCAATCCAATTGAAGAAACTGTGAAGCCTGGATTTCGACTAGATAATAGTATAAGGTGTTGCGAATCCTGGAATCCGACCAGATAGTAGTTCACTTCTTCAAAGACACTGTGAAGCTTGGGTTTTGACTAGATAATAGTATAAAGCGATGCAAATCCTAGAATCCGACCAGATCGCAGTTTACTCTGTCAGTTACTATGAAGCCCAGAACCCGACCGGATAATAGTGAATTAACAATTTAAGACACTATGAAGCCTGTATTTGGACGAAATAACAGTATAAGGTGCTGCGAAGCCTAGATTCTGACCAGATAGCAGTTTACTCTGTCAATTACTATGAAGCCCGGATTTGACCGGATAGTAGTATACCTCAGATTCAAGTTGAAGCCTGGACTCGACCAAATAACAACTTAATTTCTTCAAATTACCGAAGCTTGGATACGACCAGATAACAGTACATCTCAGATTTAAGTTGAATCCTGGACCCGACCAGGTAACAACTTAATTTCTTCAAACTGCAAAGTCTGGGTTCGACCAGATAACAATTTAATCTCATTTCCCCAGTAAGTCGCTGTGAAGCCTGGAGCACGACCAAATAACAGTTAGCCTTATTATCCTCAGCAAGTCACTATGAAGCCTGGATCCTGACCAGATAGCAGTTCACTTCCGTCTCTTCAGTCAAGAGATGACTCCCCAGTTGAGTAATCCCCAGTTGAATCTCAATGAGGATTTGTTGAAGAAGGCATGGAAATAAACTCATGAACTTACGAATTCACCTGATGAAATGTGTTGTACCCTTACCTATAGCATCATCATTTAGAGCAAACATTCATAGTATTTGTTAGTTAAAAGTTAATCAATACAAAACAAATATGATCAAAATATCCAAATAAAGGTGATTGGTGATTCTTCATGAGCAAACCTAAAGATAGGGAGAAAAGCCAATCCCTAGTGTAATCTTATTTTGATTGAGTTGATACGAGATGATAGAGGAATCTTAGGGGAAAAATGTTGGTACAAAGACTTCCCTTATTTAAGTCTCTTCAATCGGGAGAAATGAAGGTTAAAATCTTCGTGTTGATGCGATTAAAGATATTTAAATATAAAAATAGCCCTATTTTTGGCCTTGAGATTCCATGAAATGCTTATTATTGTGCATGCAAACAAATAGATCCAAAGGTGACACAGGACACCACTGAGGAAATAGAAAATAAAAGTTCAAAAGGAAATTAGACCAGGAAAATAAATCACTGGTGAACAGAGGACTCAACTCTATTAGGGTAAAATCCAAGGAGGAAATAAAGTAGCATCAATTCAAATATTGAGGGGAGAAAGTAAAGGATAACAATAATCGACAAATATCCACGAACTATCCACTCATTGAGAATATAGAAAAAAAGGTAATGTAGATCCACAGGGGGAAAGAAATGGTAGGATAATACCAGCAAACACAAATATTAAGGTAGGTCACAAATGGCCATCATCAATACTTATAACTGGAAACATACAAATTTCTTTAGGGCAAAGTGAGTCTCAACGACAAACTATCTCCCATAATAACGAGACTACCATCCATTGGAGTAACAAAATCTCAATAATGAACTATCTCCCATAATGACGAGACTACCATCCATTGGAGTAACAAATCTCAACAATAAACTATCTCCCATAATGACGAGACTACCATCCATTGGAGTAACAAAATCTCAACAACAATCTATCTCCATAATGACAAGACTACCATATATTGGAGTAACAAAATCTCAACAAAGAACTATCTCCCATAATGATGAGACTACCATCCATTAGAGTAACAAATCTCAACAACTAACTATCTCCCATAATGACGAGACTACCATCCATTGGAGTAACAAAATATCAACATCGAACTATCTCCCATAATGACGAGACTACCGTCTATTGGAGTAATAAATCTCAATAATGAACTATCTCCCATAATAACGAGACTACCATCCATTAGAGTAAACATCTCAATAACGAACTATCTCCCATAATGACGAGACTAACATCCATTGGAGTAAAAAAATATCAACAATGAACTATCTCACATAATGACGAGACTACCATCCATTGGAGTAACAAAATATCAACAACGAACTGTCTCCCATAATGATGAGACTACTGTGATATGGTGGGAGAACTGACATGAAGGTTTTGCGTTTGATCGCAAATGTTGCGGTTAGCAAGAGTCGCCACCGACTTTTCTTTTATCCAAAAGGAAAGGTGAAAAAGCACAGGAAAGACCTTTGAGATTATTTCTTAAGTTCGGGGGGTAGATTATAAAAAGGGAAGGTATTAGCACCCTTTTCATCCATGGTTTTCCATGGGGTCTTAGTTACTTTCTAGATCACTTGCTTTTTGTTTGAAATTTTGCTTTGTGTGGTTTTTAAAAGTATTTTTTAAAGAGGCCATTTTTAGGCAAAACTTTGTAATGATTCTCGTTCGTAAGAATGTATAAAAAGATGTTGATCTTTTCAAAATGTTTTCAAGTTTGTAAGATGTTTTTTTGAAAGTGTAGTGTTTGTTTTTAAAAATAGCAAGGATGTTTTGTTTTGAAATTCAGAAAGTAATTAAGAGCATTCTACCTACTCAAAAGTCTTTCTTGTTCATTTTCTTTTCCTTTGACATTGTTATCTTACCATTGATTTGGTAAGTAACATTATCTGCAGTCAAACTGGCTACGCAGTCTTGGAACAGATCGATAGATGTTTCTTGGGGTATGTGGGCCGTTTTGAGGAATTTTACCAAGGCCTTTGCATGAGCTTCAGAACATAGTAATAAAGCCAACATGGAGATTTTTGATGGAGTTTGCCCCAGTTGCTCGACTACGTTGTAGTCTCTTCTTTTTATGATCTTTAGAATTTCCTCCATCTCTTTTCGGGAGGTCTCAAGGATAGCTACCGACTTTGTCTTTGTCTGGACAGGCTCTACCAGAATACCTTTACCTCGAGTCTCGGTTGACTCGGCAGCAGGAATGTCAGTAGGGGTGATAACAGGGACTGTAGCAGTTTTGTCAACATGAGTATTAATGGAGATGATTGTAGGACTGGGAATAGCCTTTGGAGGAGCAACAATGACATGAATTATTACGGGTCCAGAAACAGCTTTTGGAGGAGCAATTTCTAGAGAGAATACCCTTCCACTTCGGGTTATCTTACTAGTCCCTGCGATATTACTCATATCGGAGTCAACTTTCTCAAAACTTGAATCTTCAGCAGCTGGCCAATCTTGCTTGATACCGTGGTAGTAGACATCACCTCCATAATTCCATGGGACGGTTTTGTCTGACGAATACGGGATTGGTCCAAAAATTGTAATTATCAAAGGAGCTACTTTAGGAACTGATGTAATTCTAATGAGTCTTTTGGTGGAGACCCTGGAAGAATTGTCGGAAATGTAACGATGGAAACATGATTATAAGTAGCAGTTGGAACATAAGTCTTTTCGAACAAAATTTCCTTGTTATTTATTAGGCACTGAACGCCTGCTTTTAACAAAGGACAACTGGTTGGTGAGGACAAACAAAAATGACAGCTTTCATCACAGCCTGGGAATACACCATTCAACAAGTTCTTTTTTATAGTTAGGAGTGGGGTTACAAGTTCATCAACTGAAGTAACAAACATATCTTCCTCAACGGCGTTGACATCACGATCGTGCTTGGGCATAGGGGCAGTAATAACATTGGGAATTTCTGGCCTATCGAATTCAATCTCTTTGGCTTCAAGAAGATCTTGTACTTTGTTTTTCATAGCCCAACAATTGTTAGTGTCATGGCCGGGTGTAACAGCCTGAGCCTTCAGCGTTCCCGGCACTATTACCTCACGATCTTCTCTACCCCCTCACTAGTAGAGTTTTTTCCTTTCATGGGAATCGAACCTTGTACCCTGGGGTTCAAGTACATGCTCAATGAATTCCCACTACCTATTGAGCTATGTAGCTCAATTGGTAGTGGGGATGCATTAAGCATGTACTTGAACCCCAGGGTACATGGTTCGATTCTCACGAAAGGAAAAAACTCTACTAGTAAGGGGGGGTAGAGAAGATCGTGAGGTAATAGTGCCGAAAACACTGAAGGATCAGTCTGTAACATAAAAAGGCGCCTTTTTTTATGTAACAGCCCGAGCCTTCGGCGTTCCTGACACTATTACCTCACGATCTTCTCTATCCCCCTTACTAGTAGAGTTTTTTCCTTTTGTGGGAATTGAACCCTGTACCCTGGGGTTCAAGTACATGCTTAATGCATTCCCACTACCGATCAGGCCGTTACACCGGGACTCTCCGAATGGTATACACATCGGGCATTAGGATGACAGTGAGGAGAGGTTGTGTGAGGATTCTTTGGAGCTTCTTTCAAAGTCACTAGATTAGATCTTAACAAATGTGGAAATACTTGAGATAGTGTCATATTAATTCAGGTGAATTGTCTGACTGGCCTTTCCATTCTTGGCTGGTTGCTTCTTTGCTGAGCAGGCGCTGGTTTAGGAATCATGACAGCCACCATCATTGGACGGAGCTCAGCCCTATCTTGATTTCTCTGAAGATATAAATCCACTACTTATTTCTTTCTGATGAATGGTTTCCTTACAGCAGTAGAGGATGCATCTTTTTGAATTTTTCCATTCTTTATCCCGGCTTCCACCCTTTCTCCGATCAATATCAATTCAGTAAAACCTGCCGATGAACTTCAAATTAAGTGATTAAAGAAAGGACCGGACAAGGTGCCTAATAACATGTCTACTAATTCTCTTTTAGATAGGGGGCTGAGCTCTTCCTGCTAAGTCCCTCCATTTTTGTGCATAGTCCTTAAAGCCTTCACTCGAAACCATGGCCATACTCTGGAGTTGAGTACAGGTGGGCGCAAGATCAGTGTTGTATTGGTATTTTTTGTAAAAGGCAGCGGCCAGAACTTCCAAGTTATGAACATTGGCTCTTTATAACTGATAAAACCAATCAAGTTGAGTTCTAAACAATCTGTCTTGGAAGAAGTGTACCCATAAATCCTTGTCGGCGGTATGAGGCTGTATTTTCCTCACATAGGACGGGAGATGCATTTTTGGACATGAAGCTCCGTCATATTTGGCGAACACCGGTGCTTGGAATTTTGGAGGAATGACAATCCCCGATACTAAACCCAATTCCTCAAAGTCCAATCTAGGCACTTTTTGGATTTCCATTGCACTTAACTGTTCTTCCAGATGCTTATACTTGTCGTTAGATGAAGGATATTATTCTTCAGAATAGTCTTCTTATTCCTCTTCCTCTCCTGAATCTGGCTGGACAACTGCTTCTTTTCCTTTCCCATCTTGACTGTCTTTCTCGCCAAATGATGTTGTAAAGTCTAGGGCCCTTCTTGTTTTCCCTTGGAATCTTTTTCCCATGTTTAGATCTCGGGTTATTTTCTTCGTTTTCTTCATTTTCTCTTCAACCAGCAAGGTCTTCAACTCTTCTTGTCCTTTGGCTTGAGTTAAGAACATCTGTTGAAACTGGGCATTATGTGCTTGGAGGTCCTTCACCATTTGCTCGAGATCCATCTTACTGAAATAAACAGTAGAAAGATGAGGAGACTTGTTGCAAGAAACCTACTTATGTTATGATGAATGATAGATGCATATGCAATGATTTCAAGGATTTTAAAGATTCAAATTTGTTTTAGACAAAAAAGGAAACACATGTTATATTAATAAATTAAAGCTTGAGTACATCAATTCCTTTTTGGGCAAATGATACAAAAAACTCTAAGATAAAAAGGTTGTATGCATCCTCTTTGGTGCGATGTAGGCATTCAAGTTCCTCTCCTCATGAAGTTGCTTAGTGAGTTCAAAAACCTTCTTCTCGCTAGCGTAGAATTGGGCTTGGAAAGTATCTCGCTCCCCCTTGAGCTGTATCCAATCTCTTTGCAAGTCTTCAAGAGAGGTGTGCATGTCAGGATGTAGGATAGTGTATGGAACATCTCCTTCCATAACAGGCTCAATGATTATTGGGAGAGTGGAAGGGCAAGGCATCATAAGACTTTGAGCACGAGTTCGTACCCATTTGAGGTAAGGCTCAAGAGGGATGGAATTCTTGTGCCCCAATGTCTTGCTATCTAACTTGTTCAAAATCCTCCAAGCTCGGATAAATCTCTGGCGAAGACCTTGATTGTCGTTCTCGTAGTCAAATACCAAACCTTGAATGAGCATCTCATACGGGCCATCCCTTCTGGCGTAACCAAAATGTCTTAAGGCTAAGCAGGGGTTGTAGGTGATACCTCCCCTAATGCCAAGTAAAGGACATTAGGGAACTCTGCACAACTGTCAACAATAGTAACATTCTCTATGGATCGGGAACACCACTGAATGTTTGAGCGTCATCAATCTTTGTGACCACCTTGAACCTTGCTCGTTCTTCAATACAGATTGGGGAAGATGCGAAATAAACCATCTTGCCAAGAGAGTATTACAACACATAAGGACACCTCTTTTCCTCATAGTGCGAGTGTGAAAAGAATGTAGGATGTCCCCTAGAAAAGTAGGCACTGGGTTGCGGGATATGAAGATTTTCTCAGCGTTCACATCTATGAGTTGGTCAGGATTTGGAAATAAAACCATCCAATGGATGAGGAGAGCCACAATTTCCTCAAAATCTTGAAGATCCAAAGAATTCCAACAGTTTTGGGCTTTCTCAAACAAGAACTTTGCTAGGAAACCCTTGACACCACTCCTTATTTCCCAATGAGGTGTGACATCAGATGATTGCAAGTGTAGAGCTTGAGCAATCTCTTCTGGATTTAGACCTCTTTCCGTGGCATTGAAAGGTAGTTGATTGAGAATGGGAATCCTCAAGAGTTGGGAGAATTCTTAAAAAGTTGGCACAAGTTGATAATCGAGAAATGTGAAGCAATGGTGTAAAGGATCAAAGAACTGAAAGAACACCTTAATCATGTCCTCATCAGTGTTAGGTGACCAAGTTTAGCAGGTGACCATGTCTTTCGGTGAATGGACAATTTTCAGGAATCCTTGATGCTAACTCTTTAATTTGTGGAGGGATCCTTACAAGATTGACTTGAATGGTTTTCTTGCAAAGAGAATCCATATCCTACAAAACAGAACAAAGATAAATCCCAAGATCCTTGAAATGGTTAGTGAATGAGGATGATGTTATGATGTTCATGATGTTATGTACAAGTATGTATATACAAACAAAGAAAACAAGTCCTTAGGTTTAGGCTTGCATGAAGTCTCATAGGTAAGTACCCTCTTGAAGTTTAGTTTGCTCCAACCTGTCCTAGTAATAGTAACCGGGTTCTAAGGAGCTCAATATCACTGGTTTGTTTCCTTGGTCATTGTTTCAGCACAAGCCTCTTTAGTGGCGACCAAAATATCCCAAAAAATCAAACCTTAATGAGTGTAGTATCGAGTATCTACCAACTTCGTACTGCACCAAAGCCGGTCATCTCACTACGTCCTAAAGGCCAAGTTGGTCAAGTAAAGGTTCTAAAAGTTCATTAGTGCTTCATGACATCACTCAGCGGCCATGTATTCTCCTTGATTAACTCCAGGGCTACCGGTACCCACAAATATGTCGCACTAACATATCTATTGCTTAGACCATGTCTGTATACCCCGCACATTTTCCATAACGTATTGCTACTTACCTATAAGGTATCCCAAAATCCGGGTAAATGATTCAAACCTAAACAAAGAACCATAATGTAAAGCAAACAAGTCAAACAATGAAAGCAAGTAAATGTGATCTAACCCTAAGGTAACCTTACTTTTAGAATTTTCCCCAGCAGAGTCGCCAGTTCTGTGATACGGTGGGAGAACTGACTTGAAGGTTTTGCGTTTGATCGTAAATGTTGCGGTTAGCAAGAGTCACCACTGACTTTTCTTTTATCCAAAAGGAAAGGTGAAAAAGCACAGGAAAGACGTTTGAGATTATTTCTTGAGTTCAGGGGGTAGATTATAAAAAGGGAAGGTATTAGAACCCTTTTCATCCATGGTTTTCCATGGGCTCTTAGTTACTTGCTAGATCACTTGCTTTTTGTTTGAAATGTGCTCTGTGTGGTTTTTGAAAGTATTTTGTAAAGAGGCCATTGTTTAGGCAAGACTTTGTAATGATTCTCGTTCGTAAGAATGTATACAAAGATGTTGATCTTTTGAAAATGTTTTCAAGTTTGTAAGATGTTTTTTTGAAAGTGTAGGTGTTTGTTTTGAAAAATAGCAAGGATGTTTTGTTTTGAAATTGAGCAAGTAATTAGGAGCATTATACCTACTCAAAAGTATTTCTTGTTAATTTTCTTTTCCTTTGACATTGTTATCTTAACATTGATTTGGTAAGTAACCTTATCTTTGGATGTAAACGTGACGGGCGTGGGTCATCGTATAAACATGATTAGCAATGTTTGCAAGGTATCTTATCATTCTCTTTTAGGGACTAACATCATTTGAAAGGCAACATAGGTAGCGTCATCGAGGGACCATGATCTCGTATTTGCTAATTTTTGCAAAGATTCCTTACATGCGTAATATGGCCATTTTACAAGGCACCCAAGTGGATTTACCCTAGGGGGTGCTTGTGTGCAAATGTATTATTTTTCATGCTTGATTTTGTCTTGAATTAGGGTTTTCTAAGTATTAGTTTTAGACTTTCCATACAAACCCTAATTATTAGCATTTGTATATAAAAGCGATAAATTGCAGAATTTAAAGTTACTACGCTATTACAATACTTGTGGGACGGAGGTGTACAAATTATAAATGGGGATTGCAAGAAGATAAACCTAACTAATCTATTACAACCATATTGAA
This sequence comes from Vicia faba, assembly GCA_948472305.1. Lineage (NCBI taxonomy): Eukaryota > Viridiplantae > Streptophyta > Magnoliopsida > Fabales > Fabaceae > Vicia > Vicia faba. The sequence continues at coordinate 224,305,765 of OX451735.1, forward strand.
TTGGTATAAATGTACAAGAAATTAAATGGATATAATGTACAAAATGAATAAATGTGAAGAAAATAGATATTTTTGTTTGGATTTTTAGAGAAAAGGGATTTTGAATTTCACCTAATTAACTAAAGGGGAAAATAATTAATTAAAAGTAAAACTTAAATTTACTAGGAAAAGAAAAATAAATAAAACCCTAATCTATTAATTGATTAAAAAGAAAAATCAAATTTGTAAGAAGAACATTTTTTGGTATTTTTTGTCTTAAAATAAATTATAGTATTACAAAATATTTTTTGTATTTTTATATTTTAAAATAAAATATTAAAAATGGTGTAAAAGGAAATAACTAAAACCCTATTTTTAATTAAATTTACAAGAATAATTTGTAAAATAAATAAGTATGATTAAATAAAATAATTTTCGTGTGATAAAAAATAAATAAACTATGTTAAAACATAAATCTACTATTTTTATATTTTTTATTATTTTTTAGTATTAGAAAAATAATTAAGAAAAATAAATAAAATGAAAATAAGAAAAGGAAAATAAAATGGGACAGGGGCTGTATAAGTGAAACAGGGGGTTAGAAAGTAAAAACAAAAACAACAAGGCCCAAAGAGGCCCAGCGCATGCCAAAAAGAAAGTCATAATACAAAAAAAATGTGAAAAACCCAAAAGGGTACCACTGGGGCTCGAACCCAGGTCCCTCAAGTTACAGGCACGCGCTTCTACCACTTGGGTGGCTATACATCCGTTTATCTAAATCAAACCATAAATATATATGGTAAACACGTTCCTGAGTCCAACTTCATCTTCAACCTCACGCCCAGCCAGAAGCTCTGTAACTCAATCAATCCTCAACAAAAATGAAAAGTGTAAACTGGATACTTGTAGAAAATTTCCTCATGATTTCAGAAATGCAAAGCATCAAAATTATGGATCAAAGATAAACATGAATTTTAATGGCCCTATCTGAACCCTAAAAATCTCAGAAATTTCAATCTTAAAATTCTCTAAGCTCAAGAAAAATTAATGAAAACTATGAACATGGTTAACTTTAGGGCAATGATACCTACATGTTTCATTCACAAATAAATCATTGATGATGCCTGTATGAAAAGTTCCAAAGTTAGAAAACTTACCTTGCAAGAGGCTGTATGGTTTGAAGTTTGAGAAGCTTTCAGTGACTTCCAATGATTGGGTTAGCTTCCTCAAGTTCCCAGGAAGCTAATGGGATGCTTAGCTTGAGCTGAAAGTCCCCGAGGAGTTCTGGAGAAGTCCAAGTGCAAAGCTCTGTTTTTGAAAAAGGTGGATGATGATGGAGGTGTTACAGTGGTGCTGTAGGTGTTGGGATTGTTTGTGTATGTTGTTTAGAAGCTTTTGAAAGTAAAAGGCCAAGAAACGCACGAGTAGATTTGAAGATTGGCTTCAAAACTCAGAAATGACAAGTTTTGAAGTATTTTTGGTGATTCTGTGTTCTAGGTGTTTTCAGGGCTTAAGCATGCGCCCCCTTTGTGGAAAATGGTTTGTGTATCTATAAGCAAAAGGTCTTGAGTGCATTGGCAAGTCAGAAGTACAAGTTTTTAGCTAATTGCTAGGTTACTTGATTTTGAAGAAAAGTGGGAAACCAAGTTTCAATGTGAGGTACAAGCATGGGCTGGGTGATTGTAAGTGTCTAAACCATTTATCTTGTGTTATGATACATGTATGATCATAAGAGAACAAGTGCAAGGCTCAAGAACAAGTTTTGTGCAAAAAGTCACTTTATCAAATTGGCAATGTGCACTTTCTTCCCAAAATGGATATAAAGCATGGCCTTGCATTGAATGCTTGAAATGAGACCTCAAAAAGCTGTGCAAGTAATTAATTGTGGAGTGCCTAACAAGTTTGAGGCCTGCAAAGTAGAAGTTATGCAACACAACTTTGAAATTTGAATTTGTTCATCACAAAATGACTTGCAATTCAAGTGATAAAACCCTAACTTCATCTCTTTGATTATCCCTACTCAAAAATGATCTCAAGGAGTTCTTGGACATTTTGGAAAGCTTTCAATGTGCTATACATCCCATCTTTGAAACAATTTTGAATATTATCCTTGGAACTATATGAAAAAGTTCCATGAAGTTGGGTCAAAATCCTGACCAAATTAGGGCAAAAGTTCACTAAGTGTTTTTGTTTCATGACCATGTATTCTTAAAATTATAAATTGAGATCCAATAATTTTTGGAAGGATTTGTGTGAAGAAAAGTTGTAGATTCCATGTAGATCTATAACTTTCATGTTGGAAGTTTATTCTGAATCAGCTTGCATCATGGTGAAAATTTTGTTCAAAGTTGTGAAAAAACATGAATTTTCAACACACAGAAAAATTTCTAAGTTTGAAAATTTTGACTTTTCAAAATGAAATCTTGACTTTTTGATTTATTGATGAATAAGTTTCATATTTTTACATGTTTTGAAGAATTGTGATCTTTGGCATTTAATTTTGACCAAAAAGTCAAAGTTTAACTTTTCAGTATACAATTGACTTTTGATTAGTTGATTGAAAATTCATCTGTCAATCCAATGGACTTGAGAAATGTTTTGAGTCATGTCATTAGATAAAAATGATGCAATTGGACTCTTGAGATCACACATTAAACCAATTGATCATTTTCTAGGTCAAAAATCAGAAATTGCCCTTTCCTAGTCAAAACCCTAATTTTGACCATTTTGCCCTTTTGGAGATTTGATCAAATTTCTTGAGGAATTGTGGTACAAACTTGATCAAATGATACATGAGTTTAAAATTTTGATGTGTGTTAAAAATTATGAAGTTTGACTGCAAGTTGGCCATAGTTGACTTTTCCCCCAATACAATTGATTTTTAGGTCAACTGCTCAACTAACTGAGCAAAAGTGTGATCCAAAGCTTGAAACTTGACATGAGTAATATTGTGGGTCCAAAATGATCCATGAAAGTCATATGGGGAATTGTAAGTTCAAATATACTTGTGCAATCTCAAACCCTAATTTTGGTTATCAGTGCTTAAAGAGGTTTCTTGAGCTGATCAATCCCTAGTGCAGTCTTGAGCCAAAGGAGATATTGTGAGTAAATTCTTGATAAATGAGAGGGAAAATTTTGGGGTAAAACAACTACCATCCATTGGAGTAAACATCTCAACAACGAACTATCTCCCATAATGACGAGACTACCATCCATTGGAGTAACAAAATCTCAACAACGAACTATCTCCCATAATGACGAGACTACCATCCATTGGAGTAATAAAATCTCAACAACGAAATGTTTCCCATAATGACGAGACTACCATACATTGGACTAACAAATCTCAACAACGAACTATCTTTATAATGACGAGATTACCATCCATTGGAGTAACAAATCTCACTAACAAACTATCTCCCATAATGACGAGACTACAATTCATTGGAGTAATAAAATCTCAACAACAAAATGACTCCCATGATGATGAGACTACCATCTATTGGAGTAACAAAATCTCAACAAAAAATTGTCTCCCATAATGACGAGACTACTATCCATTGGAGTAACAAACGAATCTTCCCTAGGGACTAACAGACTTACTGGTAAATACAGGTTACTCAAATAATGAAACCTTCCACTTGCCATAATAAGAAACCTATTGGGAAAAGAATCTTGATTTCTTTGGGGAAATGCCAATATATTCCTGCTGAGGAGATAAATTCTTCTCGTGCAAAATAAATGCACACCCTTAATCCAGAGTTCGGAGCCTATGAAAATCAGAATAATAATGTTACCTGGGTCCACAAATTCAAACCAGAAATAAACCGGAGTGAAACAGTCAACCAAGATAGCATCTGATGAGGAACAAACTCAAAAAGGAAACATGGAGCTAACCAGACAATAAGATGAATAGGGAGGCTTGAAGAAAAATCTTCCACGGGGAAAACTTAGTGGGGAAAATGAAAGGATATAAACTCTCTACTTAAGGTTGACATTCTATTGGAGAAAGGGTAACCTAACTCTGCAAATTAGGGTAATATGCCAACAAAATATTAATGAATGCAAATGAGCAATGAATTTTGAATTCAGCTATGCATGATGTATGAATGTTATCATGTATATTCTGACAACACAAACACATAACATGGGGAATAAACAGACAAAACCAGCTTGGGTAAAGACAAAACCATTTAGTACCCTTGGAATAAAATGGTAGTCTGCAAATGGCGAGACTCGATATATGATTACAAAGTTTAAAAAATGGTAATACATTAGAAAAGATACATTGATACACAATGACCATTATTCTCCTTAATAACTTTGAATTCCTGAGCAGCGACTTCTGTTGAAGTATGGTGAGAGTCCCAGAAGATCGTTGCTTCAATTATCAAGTTTTGTTTGACATAGTTACTTGCCAAGAAATCCCTAAGTTTTCACCTAGGTTTCCCTTGCGGGTTTTCTACCAAGTGGGAGAATTTATTCTGTTTGTGTCTCTTATTTTTTCCTTGACCGCCCTTTTGGACTTTCAGCCTACCGAGACGCTCCTTTTTGCGTAAGCCGCCCTTTCGGGTTTTCGACTTAGTGAGTTGTTCTTTTATTTCTTTAGGAAAATTATTTCTTGACTGCATCAGCATTCATAGGACGTGGGAACTCCTCGCCATCCATAGTTTTGAGAATCAATGCACCACCAGAGTAGGCTTTCTTGACAACATATGGACCTTCATAATTGGGAGATCACTTGCCCCTAGAATCAGCATTAAAAGACATGATCTTCCTGAGCACGAGGTTGTTGTTGTACCCCAAAATTTACCCTCTCATTTTAATCAAAACGCACTCCTAGAGGTCCTCAATTGCTCAAGTTGACTAAGGATTGACCTGACAAATCCTCCTCCTAAGACAATGAGACTCAAACTAGGGTTTACTCCTCATTAAGATGTTTGAGTTCCAAGGGTAATAAATGGTTTCCATTGCCCTAATATTTTCTCAATATCATCCATGCCAAGTTCCATGCCTTGCACAAGAAGTTTGCTCAATCAACTGCTCAAATGCTTGAAAATCAACTATACTAGGTCAAAAGTCAACTGTGGCCCACATACAGTCAAACTTCAATATTTTTGGTTAACATAAACATTTTGGAGTGATATCCATCATTTGATCAAGGTTTGATCATGATTCCTCAAGGAATGCTCCTAATTCATCAAAACTCAAAAGTTGCTAAATTAGGGTTTCTATAGGAAAAGTCAACCAAACTTTAACCAGGCATAACATTCGCATAATTTATCTAAATTTACTCATCCAAGGCTAATTTTGAAGATAATCTAATTCCCTACAACTCATATTCATCCCTCAAGTTCAAGAAATACACTCATGAAAAGATATAAATTCAGACATTATAGGTCCTTTTCAAAAGTCAACAAAAACACCTTTTGGGTCAAAGCTTCTTACATGAACATGGAAGATCCAATTGAGATGAAAACAAATGGATGGCTTAGAGGACATCCTTAGCTTTCTAAAAAGTCAAAGAACACCCTCTTAGCGTCAAAATTGAGAGAGATATGCATTGTCAAAGTTGGCCATTTTTGGAAATTTGCACAAACTCAACAATGCCCAAAATTGCATTTTTTCCCACATGGGCCCATCTTTTCAAGATTGAATCTCAGTCCTAACATGGTCCACGGCATATGGGACCCTCCATGCCCTATTCACTAATTTATTTAATTTATTTTGATTTTTATTCATTTAAAAATCAAATAAAATCAAATAAATCCAAATAAATCATATAATTTGTTTTAGGAATGATTTTTGCAATGAATGAAGATCTTATATGTTGTCAAAAAGCCAAGGAAATCTTGCAAGGTCAAATGGACACAGAATCTTCATACATGGCAACTTTTCAAGATTTGATTTCTTTTTAAAACCATGCCATCAATCTTTTGATTCTTTCCAATTATATTTCCCTAATCTGATTCTAATACATATAACAATGCATTGCAACCCTAGAATAGAGATTACATGCACAACCTGCCTCCCTAAGAGCAAGAACAAAGTATCAATTTTTGTCAAAAAAGTGCAGATCAGATTCCTTTCCATAGGTCACTTCAAGCCATTCCAAGGATCAAATTGCATCCCTGGGAATCCTCTGAACCAATTGCAAGCATTATCAAAGCCTAAAGCATCAAGAATCAAGCGTAAGAACAATCACAGTTTGCACATCCTCTCAATTTCGATTTCTTTGATTCTGGCATCATAAACATATTTTGATTATACATCTATGCTTGTTATCATGTTTGCAATGTGCTGTAATACTTTGATTGAAGTTTGGGGAACCCTAGTTAGAGGCAAAAATAGGCCAAATTAATGGTGCCATCATGTTCATGGATTAGTTTCGAGTGGAACCATGCCCTTAGTTGGGATTTATGTTGCTTGTATTGCATTTTTGATATTTACAGGTTTGTAGCCACACACAAGAACTGTCACTATAGCCTATAGTGACAAATTCTTCTGTAGGTAAAAGCCCAGTACCTAAAACCACAGTCCTGGGAAGAAGACAAGAGGTGGCAGACTCCCTTTGGGAGATATGAATCACGCGCGTTTTTTTGGACGCACTACTTTGTTTAGATTATATTTTTCTTACAACTTCTTTGCAGGAACGAACAAACGCGTGAGGAAAACGTCCTGGGTTCGATCCTAGGCGTATGCATATTATTTTTCTTACAACTTCTTTTCAGATTCACCACATATCACAACCAGACGTTCATCATGCGCCTCCAGATCCAGCCATTGGATCTTCCCAAGATCAAATCCAGCTCCCAATCAACCAATTCCCACGGTGAACTCTCCAAAGGTGATCCTCACTGGATCACGCGCCAGCCTTGGACCAACTATTCTGGGCCTGGAAAATTTCAACCATGCACCCCTCAGTTTGCTATTCCATACCAGGCCCATCTCATTTCTTTTTTAATTTATTATTTTAATTATTGGTTTTAATTATTTTACAAAAAATCATTGTGTTTTAATTAAATCAAAAAAATCACAAAAAAATTAGAATTAGATTTTTTTTTCATAAAAAATTTAATTCCAATAATTAATTAGGTTAATTAGAATAATTTAAATTCCTTTTTCATAATTAAAATTAATTAGAAATTAGGTTAATTTGCAAAATTAATTGCTTTCTCAAAAAATCCAAATTTTTTTTTCTTTATTCACTAATTAAATGTCTTCGAATTTAACTTTAATTCCTCGTTTAATTTATTCTCGCTCGCATTTATTTATTTATTTTTCCTATTAATGTAATTGCTCCGAGTTGGTAATAGTTAATTAGGTTTATTATTACTTTCATTTACTGTTTTCCCAAAGTTTTTGATGATATAATCCCCCTCCCCAAGGCTTTGTAATAGCTAGGTTTAAATTTCTCGCATTTTACTTTCCGTCATTATAAACTGTTAGATGATTGATAATAGGATTGTATGAAAAAGATTATAATTTAAAATAGTAGAAAACCTTAACTGTGCAAAGATGATTGACTAAAAAACAAACACTTGCACATGCTCACTCCTAGGGTTTGCCCCACTTCGGTTGCCTTCGGTAAATGGTCACGAAGTATAGGGAGTTTTAGTGGTTGCCCTCTAGTCCCAAAAGATCAAAGATGACCCATTCGAATGTTGCCTCAGAAAGATCTTTAGGACTCTAGGGTAACTACGAGGGTTTCCTAACCATTGCTTCAGTGATCGTAATCGTCCCTTTCGGTTGTCCCTCAAACTCCAACGATGGAGCTACCTACTCCTTAATAGTAGGATAGCGCTATCTAAAGGAAATAAGAAAATGAATAGCCTTTTTCAAGTAGGTAGAAACTCTTAAGTATTTTCTCAAAACAACAACTTTTTACACTTACACTTTCAAACAAACTTTTCAAACAAAGTTTAAAAAAAAACACTTTATCACACCCTTGAGGATTGATACAAGGGTTACCATAAAGTGAAACGCCGCCCTAAGGCAATTTCAGAACTTTTTCAAACACACAAACACACAAAAGTAATTTAAGAATGAGCAAGTACCTAAGAGCCCATGGAAAACCATGGATAGAAAGGGTGCTAACACCTTCTCTTTCTATAATCTAACCCCCGTACTCAAACATCTCGTAAAAGGTTTTTTCTGTTCTTTTTCCCTTTTCCTTTGTTGGATGAAATAAAAGACGGTGGCGACTCTTGCTTACCGTACATTTGCAAACAAAAAACACAAAACCAGTAGTAACAAAAAATAGTCAATTCTGCCACTGTATCACAGAACTGGCGACTCTGCTGGCGATTAAAATAAAGTATTACCTTAGGATCTAGGTCATTCTTAATAGCTTCTTTGGCTTGTCTTGTTTGATTTACTTTTAAGGGTATCTGTTTGGGTTGTTTGGATCCTAAACTCGGATCGGGGAATTCCTTTTAGGTAAGTAGCAATAAATTGTGAGGGAGTTGTGTGGGGTATACTGACACGGTTGAAACAGTAGCTACATTGATACGATAATTTGATGTGTATCGGTAGCCCTTGGGTAATCAAGTAGAATACAGGGCCGCTGCATGGTATCATAAAGCGTCAACTGACCTTAGCACCTTAATTGACCAACTTGGCTTTTAGGATGTAGCGAGATAACCGTCTTTGTTGTAAACCCAAAGTCGTTTGATACTCGATGCTACACTCGCTGAGATTTGACTCTTAAGTTTTGTTTGGTGGCAAGTCAATTGTCTCTCGAATCAAAATTTGGGGGAAATATCGGTGATATTGGGATCCCTTAGAACCCGGTTACTATATTTAGGACAGGTTCAACCAATCCAACTTCAAAAGGGTATTACCTTAAAATACATGCAAGCCTTAAACCTAAGGTCTCTTTGTGATTTGCTTGTGTTTGCTATATCTTCTATATATGAGCATAATCATGACATCATAACATAGCATATCATACTAACCATCTCAAGGATTCTTAGGGTTTATTTTTGTCTTGTTTTGTAGGAGGTGGCCTTCGCCCGCAGATTCATAATCCAAGTCAGTCTGGTAAAGGTACCTACTCAGCTTAAGGAGTTGGTATCAAGGGTTCCTAAAAGATATCCCTTTACTGAAAGACATGGTCGAATTCTCAGCTTGGTCACCTCAAACCCTGATGAAGAAATGTTAAAAGTGCTCTTTCAGTTCTTTGACCCTCTACATCATTGCTTCACTTTTCCGGATTACCAGTTAGTGCCTACTATGGAGGAGTTTTCTCTGTTACTGGGGGTGCCTATCCTTAACAAGGTACTTTTCAATGGCATGGAAAGAGACCCTAAACATGAAGATATTGCGAAATATCTATCCTTACAACAGTCTGACGTGGTGGCAAATTGGGAAACTATGAGAGGTGTCAAGGTTTTTTGGCTAAGTTCTTGTTTGAGAAAGCTCATCATTTTTGGAATACCCTAGACTTACAAGCTTTTGAAGAGATGTTAGACCTTCTCATCTACGGGTTGGTATTGTTTCTTAATCCGGACCAGTTCATAGACGTGAATGCGGTTAAGGTTTTCCTGTCACGCAATCCGGAACCTACTCTGCTTGGAGATATCCTACATTCTTTGCATACTCGCACTATAAAGAGAAGAAGGACCCTTCTTTATTGTACTCCTCTTTTGGCTAGGTGGTTTATTTCGCACCTACCCTGATTCGTCTTGAAGAATGAACAGGGTTTGAGATGGTCTCATAGGCTAATGACTCTTACACATTCAGGTATTCATTGGTGTCCTCGATCCTCAGAGAATGTTACCATCATTGATTGATGCGGATAATTCCTTAATGTCCCTCTCTTAGGAATCAGGGGAGAAATTACTTACAATCCTTGTTTGGCATTGCGACAGTTTGGATATGCAATAAGGGATGGTCCTCATGATACACTTATCCAAGGAATCGCCTTCGACTATGAGAATGATTCTCAGGGTTACCATAAAAGGTTCATGCGAGCTTGGGGCATGGTACATAGAGTTGATAGAAAGACACTGGGGCACAAGAATTCCATCCCTCTTGAGCCTTATCTCAAATGGGTACGAGCCCGTGCTTAAAGTCTTATGATGCCTTACCCTGCCATCCTACCTATGATTATGGAACTGGTTGCTAAAGGAGACACTTCCTATCTTGTTCTTCATCCTGACATGCCAACTGATCATGAGGAGTTACAAAAATCCCGGGTTCAAGTTAAAGAGTAGCGGGATACGTTTGAAGCTCAATTCTACGCCAGCAAGAAGAAAGTCCTGGAACTCACTAGGCTACTTCATGAAGAGAGGAATATAAATGCCTATATAGCACCAAAGAGGATGCGCTTATGGGAAACTTAATTTTATTATTGCTTTAACTTTTATTTTGTTTGATTGTAAGCCTAAAGGGCACTCTTTGTAACAATTCAAAACTTATTAATACAATTAACGTGTGTTTCTTTTGTTTAAGCAAATTTGAGCCTTTAAGAATCCTTGAAATCATTGAATAGGCATATCATCCATGACATTGCATAAACAGGTTACATAACAGGTTTCTCATCTTCTTCGCTGTTTATTTCAGCCAATAATGACTTCTGAACAAAGTATCAAGGATCTCCATGCACAAAATGCCCAATTTCAGCAAATGTTCATAACTTTGGCTAAAGGGTAGGAAGATCTGAAGGCCCTTACTCTGAAATATATAAAGAAGAAGGCGAAGAAGACCACTGGTGTCCTGAATCTGGGCAGAAGATTCAGGGGACTATTGAAGCAACTGGTTGATCTGACCTCTTCATCCAAAGAAGGGAAGAATCAAGAGGGTGAGACAAGGGATGATGACCCTAGCCAAAAGGTATCTGAGGATGAATTTGACTACAATGATGAACAATATCCTCCCACTGAGGATATATACAAATAGTTAGAGGATCTTCTGAGTGCAATGTAGATCCAAAGAGTACCAAGGATGGATTTGGTATCTAGGGTTGTCATCCCACAGAAGTTCAAGGCTCCGGTATTTGAAAAGTATGATGGGGTGTCTTGTCCCAAGCTTCATCTGCGTTCTTATGTGAGGAAAATTTAGCCTGACACTGCTTATAGGAACTTGTGGGTCCATTTCATTCAAGACAGTCTATCTGAGACTCAGCTTGAGTGGTTCTATCAGCTAGAGGGAACCAATGTCCGCAACTGGGAAGATCTGGCCGATGCTTTTTATAAGCAGTATTAATATAACACTGACCTTACTCCTACCCGTGCTCAACTCCAGAGTATGTCTATGGGTGCAATCAAAGGTTTTAAGGACTACGCGCAGAAGTGGAGAGATTTGGCAGGGAGAGTCCAACCCTCTTTTTCTGTTAAGGAGTTGGTGGACATGTTTATTGGTACGCTATCTGGTTCGTTCTTCAATCACTTGATTGGAAGCTTCTCTTGTGGTTTTACTGAGCTGATATTGACTGGAGAAAGGGTAGAAGTTGGGATCCGAAGTGGCAAGATCCAGAAAGACACCTCATCAAGTACAGTTAAAAATCCATTCATGGGTAAGAAGGAGGTCAATGCTATTTACAATCCAAGAGGTCAGAGCAGAACCGAGCACCGTTCAACGGTAGGGGCTACGATGATACCTAGGCCTTTGGCTACTCAACAACGAAACAATCAGCCAAGGGTAGAAAGACCTCAAAGGAATTTCACCCGGATTAATATGAAGTTTTCTGAGGTTTTACCCTATTTGTTAAAATGTAACTTGGCAACCTTAAAGGAAGCTCCCAAGAACCCCAACATAAAATCTCCTCGTTATAATCCAAATGCTCGGTATGCTTACCATTATGAGATTCAAGGCCACGATACAAATGACTGTTGGGCTCTGAGGAATAAGATATAGGATCTCATCGAAGCTAATGAGATTGAGTTTGATGATCCTAAAATACCTAATGTCATAACAGCTCCCATGCCTAAGCACCACCGCGGTGTTAATGCCGTTGATACTGATCTATTTGTTGCTTCTGTCAATGAAGTTTCTACTCCTCTCATGACTGTCAAGAGGAATTTGTTGCTAGCCGGTTTATTTCTGGGTTGTGGTGAAGGTTGCCACATGTGTTTATCTCTACCTTCTGGTTGTTATTTGCTGAAAGCATGTGTTCAACGTCTGATGGATAACAAAGAGATTTTGTTCGAAAAGACTCCAGTTCCGACTGTTCTGCATGAAGATGTTGCTATCATAACCATTTCCGCCAATCCTTCCAAGGTCTCCTCCAAAACACCTGTCAGGATTACACCTGCTCCAAGAATTTCTCCCTTAATAATCACTTTTCCTGGCCCTGTACCATACTCTTCGGACGAAGTTGTTCCTTGGAACTATGGTGCTGACGTTTACTACCATGGCATCAAGAAGGATTTATCAACCGTTAAAGACAAAAAAAAAGTTGAAGAGTTTGATCCCGATATAAGTAACATTGTCGGGACCAGCAAAATTACTCGAAGTGGAAGGGTTTTCTCTCCCGAGATCTCCCCAAAGACTGTTGATAAGCCTGTTATTATTCCATCTGTTGTTCTGTCTGATACTTTTGCTACTACTCCCATCCTTACTCTAGTTGTTACCCCTGCCGACGAGTCATCCAGGACTCGAGGCAAAGAAGTTGTAGGTGAGCCTGCCCAGACGGAGGCACCTAGAGAAGTTATTTTGGAATCTTCTAAACAAGAAATTGAGGAAAATTAAAAAATAATAAGGAAGAGCGACTACAATGTGGTCGAACAACTAGGGCAGACCCCTTCGAAGATATCAATGTTATCTCTGCTATTTTATTCTGAGGCCCACGTAAAGGCTTTGATTACATTTCTCAAAATTGCGCATGTGCCGCAAGAAACCTCTGCTGACCAATTCAAAGACTGTGTGGCCAGTTTGACTGCAGATAATGGGTTGGGTTTTTCAGATGCTGATTTGACACCAAAGGGGAGAAAGCATAATGATGACTTGCATGTCTCGATCGAATGCAGGGGAACTATTATGGCCCATGTGCTAGTGAACACTGGATCGTCACTAAATGTTCTGCCCAAGAAGGCTCTTGATAGGCTAGACTATGAAGGTTTGACCTTAAAGCCCAGTAACATTGTAGTGAGGGATTTTGATGGTTCAAAAAGAATAGTGCACGGGGAGGTGGACATCCCTGTCAAAGTAGATTCTCAGACCTTTGAATCCACCTTCTACGTGATGGATATTAGGCCATCTTATTCTTGTTTGTTGGGTCGTCCTTGGATCCATGAAGTTGGAGCTATTACTTCTACGCTGCACCAAATGTTGAAGTATCCATTGAACGGGAAGATTATCATCGTGCATGGTGAAGAGGAGTACATGGTAAGCCACCTGAACTCTTTCAGGTATGTGGAGATGGACAGTGAGTTCATAGAGACCCCTTGTCAAAATTTTGATGAGGTTCCCCAAATTATGGCATCAATCGAGACTATTACCAGCGTGTCGAAGATCACCAAACCTCCTTTGAAGATGGCTTTTCTCAAGGACGCCAGAGCGGTAGTTGAAGAAGGTGGGTGTACCATTTGGGGACAACTCCCTGATTTTCCTCATAAAACTGACAAATTTGGTTTGGGCTTTACTTCAGGAGCTCAAAGGGTTGTTCGACGTGCTCATGCTGGATGACCTCCCCTACGCATCAGCAATCACGAGGTCAATGCTATAGAAGACAATTATGAGGATTCTAATATTGACATTTGGATCTACCTTACTACCAACGATGGACTTAGTAACTGGACGGCCAAAGATTTTGTGCCGATTACTTTTGTTCAGCAGTAATTTTCTTACTTGTTTCTCGGATTTGTAATAAACAATATAAACTCTATGGCCTTGTGTCTTACCCAAGGCACAATGGTTTATTTGTGAGGGTTATTATATGTCATTATCATATGTCATCAATAAAACATTTGACGTTCTTGCATACAAATCTTGCGCTCTCTGTTTTTCTTTTCTGTTTTTCACTTTATCAATATAGCTATGCTCTTACACACACTCACATATAAAACTACAGATCTGTATCCACTCTGGATCCCATTGATAACAGTTATGCTATCGCCAGTTATAACTTCGAAAATCCGATCAACCAAGCCGAGGACGAAGGTGAGGAATATTGTGAGGTACCTAGAGAACTTGCTAGACTGTTACAGCAGTAAGAGAGGGCTATACAGCCTCATGAAGATCTAGTTGAGACAATAAACTTCAGCACAGAGGTAGACAAAAAAGAATTCAAGATCGGTGCAAATATGGAGCTTGGTGTCAAACAGCGGTTGGTACAGATGTTGCACGATTATGATGAGATCTTCGCCTGGTCATATGAAGACATGCCAGGACTAGACACATATATAGTGGTGCATCGTCTGCCAACTAGAGAAGATTTCCCTCTGGTAAAGAAGAAGGTTCGTCGCATGCGCCCTGAAATGTCGGAGAAGATCAATGCAGAGGTTATGAAGCAGTTCAACACTGGGTTCTTAGCTTTCACTTCTTACCTCCAATGGGTTGCCAACATGATCCCGGTACCAAAGAAAGACGGTAAAGTACGAATGTGTATGGACTACAGAGACCTGAACAGGGAAAGCCCCAAGGATGACTTCCCGCTTCCCCACATTGATATTCTGGTTGACAACACCGCACAACACAAAATCTTCTCCTTCATGGACGGTTTATCTGGCTTCAACCAGGTCAAGATGGCACCTGAAGACATGGAGAAGACAACCTTCGTCACACAGTGGGGAACTTTCTATTACAAGGTGATTCCTTTTGGGCTGAAGAATGTTGGGGCAACTTATCAGTGAGCCATGGTAGCTTTGTTCCACGATATGATTCACCATGAGATAGATGTAAGTCTCAGAGTGCCTAAGAGGGGGGGGGGGGTGAATTAGGTCTTATAAAAATTTATTCGGTTTTATGAGAATGCTTGGTAGTAATTTTTGGTTAAGTGTTTGAAGGTTTTGATTATATCTTTATCTTTTCCTGATTATGGTGATGAAAGCGATAAATGCAGAAAAGTAAAGAACACGGTGATATATCCTGGTTCCCCTCACAATCCGAGAGTACTCCAGTCCCCTTTCCAACACGAAAGAGATTTCACTATAGTTAGAATGATTGTACATCCTATGCTTACTGTCTAACCTATAGGGTGATCAAAGGTTCTTAACACCTTTAAAATGGAAGAATCTGAATCCATTGAAACTATGTTCTCTAGATTCCAGATTCTGGTAGCTGGTCTCAAAGTTCTGGACAAAGGATACTCTACTGCTGACCATGTCAAGAAAATAATCAGAAGTTTACCCAAGCAGTGGAGGCCTATGGTTACTGCTCTGAAGCTGGCGAAAGATCTCAACAAAATCACTCTGGAGGAACTTATAAGTCCCTCAGAAGTCATGAGATAGAGCTGGAAGCTGACGAGCCTCAGAAGCAAGGTAAGCCTATAGCTTTAAAATCTAACAGAAAATCTGAATCTAAAGTTTTGCAGGCAGTTGAAGAAACATCTGATGGATCCTCATCAGAAGAAGACGAGCTTTCCCTTCTCTCCAGAAGAGTAAATCAACTGTGGAAGCAAAGACAAAGGAAGTTCAGGAATCCCAGAAGATCTGATCAGAACGAGTCTTCTTCAAGATACAGAAGGACAGATTCTTCCTCTGGATACAGAAGATCTGAAGGCTCCTCTGGTAGCAAGAAGCCAAATACAAAAGACATCATCTGCTACGAGTGCAATGAGCAAGGACACTACAAGAGTGACTGTCCAAAGCTTCAAAGGGAAAAGCCCAAAAAGAAGTTTGGAAGAGAGAAGAAGAAAAGTCTCATGGCCACATGGGATGACTCTGACTCGTCTGAAGCTGACTCAGAATCAGATGATGAAAGGGCGAACATAGCGCTCATGGCTAGCATTCCAGATGACAGTGAAGCTTCTGACTCAGACTCAGAATCAGACACAGAAGAGGTATTTCCTAACTTCGCTGTTAATTTTACAAAGGCTGAACTTGCTGAAAGCCTCAATGAAATTCTGGAACGTTATCAGCAGATTAGAGCTAAATTCAGAGACCTGAAAAGGACTCTTGAATCTGACTCTAATAAGTCTGAGAGTCTCAAATTGGAAAACTCTGAGCTGAGAGATAAAATTTTAAAATTAGAAAACTCTTTACAAAACTCTCAGAAGGTACCAATTTCTGAAACTCCCAGCAACGCTGATGAGATCATCAAGGAGTATGATCATAGCTTCCAGAAGTTCCTTGCTAAAAGCATAGATAGAAGCAGAATGGCTTCAATGATCTATGGAGTTAGCAGAAACGGCAGGAAAGGAATAGGATACCAAGGTAAGGTTCCTACACCTAAGAATGTCATGGATTTAGTTATTAAACACACTCCTCTAAATTCACACTTTGTGTATGGTCACACACATGACATCAAATATACTAGTAGTAATCACTTTGTGAAACCAAAATTCAACCAGAGTTTTGGTAAAACTAACAAATCAGGACCCAAGAAGATCTGGGTACCTAAGGATAAAATAATACATGTTGCAGATATCTTTAGCAGTAAGTCAGAAACACCAGTCATGGTACCTGGACTCTGGCTGCTCACGACACATGACGGGAAGAAGGCATATGTTCCAAAGCCTGGAACTTAAGCCTGGAGGCCACGTTGGCTTTAGAGGCAATCAGAAGGGAAAGATAATTGGCTCTGGAACTGTAGGTAACGAAAATCTTCCCTCTATTAATAATGTTCTGCTTGTAGATGGATTGATGCATAACCTGTTATCCATAAGTCAATTAAGTGATAACGGTTATGATATAATCTTTAATCAAAAATCATGTAAAGCTGTTAGTCAGAAAGATGGGACTATCCTATTTAATGGTAAGAGGAAAAACAACATTTACAAAATAAAACTTTCTGAACTAAAGAGTCAGAACGTAAAATGTCTTCTGTCTGTTAACAACGAGCAGTGGATCTGGCACAGAAGATTGGGGCATGTTAGTATGAGAAGAATATCTCAGATTAACAAACTCAATCTGGTCAGAGGACTTCCAAATTTGAAGTTCAATTCAGATGCTCTGTGTGAAGCATGTCAGAAAGGCAAATTTGCAAAACCTTCTTTTAAATCCAAAAATGTTGTTTCTACCTCTAAGCCATTAGAACTTCTGCACATTGACTTATTTGGACCAGTTAAGACTGCTTCTGTCAGTGGCAAGAAGTATGGGTTAGTAATCGTAGATGACTATAGCAGATGGACATGGGTAAAGTTCTTAAGACACAAGGACGAGTCACACTCTGTGTTTGTTACCTTCTGTAACCAAGTTCAGAATGAAAAAGATCTTAGAATCGTTAAAGTCAGAAGTGATCATGGTGGAGAATTTGAAAATAAAGATTTTGAGTCATTCTTTAATGACAAAGGCATTCTGCATGATTTCTCTTGTCCTAGAACTCCCCAACAAAATGGAGTTGTAGAACGAAAGAACAGAACATTGCAAGAAATGGCCAGAACCATGATCAACGAGACAAACGTTGCTAAGACTTTCTGGGCAGAGGCAATAAACACAGCGTGCTACATTCAGAATAGAATCTCAATAAGACCTATTCTGGAAAAGACTCCATATGAATTGTGGAAGAACAGAAAGCCCAACATTTCGTATTTTCATCCATTTGGATGTACTTGCTATATGTTAAACACTAAGAATTATTTGAACAAGTTTGATTCTAAGGCACAGAAGTGTATTATGTTAGGATACTCTGAACGCTCAAGAGGGTACAGAGTATACAATACAGAAACACAGATTGTGGAAGAATCAATCAGTGTTCGTTTTGATGACAAGCTTGACTCTGAAAAGACAAAGCAGAATGAAAATCTTGCAGGTATAGAAATTGAATTTGCAGGTTCTGAAGACAAGTCATCAGAAGCTCTCAACACAGACATTCCTTCAACGTCTGAAAGAAGCAATGCTAGAAATCCGTCATCTGCTGCTGATCAACCTCAGAAGAGAGTACCCAGAAGCAGTTTGGATCACCCAGAAGAGACTATTCTAGGAAGAAAGGAAGATCCAATCAGAACAAGAGCAAGCTTCAGAAACTCTGAAGAAACTCTTATGGGACTTGTGTCTCTGATTGAACCTTCTTCTATTGATGAAGCACTTCTGGACAATGACTGGATTCTGGCAATGCAAGAAGAGCTGAATCAATTCACCAGAAACGACGTATGGGATCTCGTTCCAAGACCAAAAGGATTCAACGTCATTGGAACAAGATGGGTGTTCAGAAACAAGCTCAATGAACAAGGTGAAGTCGTCAGAAACAAGGCACGACTGGTTGCACAAGGTTATAGTCAGCAAGAGGGGATAGACTATACAGAAACCTTTGCCCCAGTCGCCAGGTTAGAATCTATCAGACTCTTAATCTCATTTGCTGTTAATAGAGGCATCACTCTGTATCAGATGGATGTCAAAAGTGCATTCTTAAATGGTTATATAGAAGAAGAAGTTTATGTTCACCAACCCCCAGGTTTTGAAAATACAAAACATCCAGAACATGTTTTCAAACTGAAAAAGTCACTGTATGGTCTGAAACAAGCTCCCAGAGCTTGGTATGAAAGGCTAAGTAACTTTCTGCTTGAAAATGAATTCACCAGAGGGAAAGTGGACACTACTCTATTCTGTAAAACAGTTAAGAGTGACATTTTAGTCTATCAAATTTATGTTGATGATATAATCTTTGGTTCTACTAATCCTTCTCTTGGAAGAAAATTTGCTAAGTGTATGCAGGCAGAATTTGAGATGAGCCTCATGGGGGAACTGAAATTCTTTCTAGGAATTCAGATTAATCAAACTCCAGAGGGAACTTACATTCATCAGAGCAAATACATCAGAGATCTTCTGAAGAAATTTGACCTCTCAGAATGTAAGCCATCAAAGATTCCAATGCATCCCACGTGCATTCTGGAAAGAGAAGAGGTAAGCAAAAGCGTAGAACAGAAAGTCTACAGAGGTATGATTGGTTCTCTCCTTTATCTGACTGCTTCAAGACCTGATATTTTATTCAGCGTATGTATTTGTGCTAGATTCCAATCAGATCCTAGAGAATCTCACTTAACAGCTGTTAAGCGAATTTTCAAGTATCTGAAAGGTACTACTAATCTGGGTCTGTTTTATAGAAAATCTAGTGATTACAGCTTAGTAGGCTACTGTGATGCTGATTTTGCTGGAGACAGAGTGGAACGCAAAAGTACTTCTGGAAGCTGCCAGTTTCTGGGAGAAAATCTGATCTCGTGGTCCAGCAAAAGGCAATCAACTATTGCTCTGTCAATAGCAGAAGCTGAGTACATAGCAGCAGCTGGATGCAGCACACAGATGCTCTGGATGAAAAGTCAGCTTGAAGACTTCCAGATTTTTGAGAGTAACATTCCTATTCTTTGTGATAATACTTCTGCTATTTGCTTAAGTAAGAATCCTATTTTACATTCTAGAGCTAAGCATATAGAAATAAAACATCATTTCATTAGGGACTATATTCAGAAAGGTATTTTAAACTTGAAATTTATAGATACAGACCATCAATGGGCTGATATCTTTACTAAACCCCTTTCAGAAGATAGGTTTAATTTCATTCTGAAACATCTCAGCATGAAAGTATGCCCAGAATGAAAATGTTTTAATTCCATGTATTTATCTTCAGAATGTAATTATATCACTGTGAACTTCTGATCAATCTTCTTTCAGAAAGATAGAACATGCAGATTGTATCAGATGCAAGTCTAAAGATCTGAGAGTCTAATCTCAAATACAGACGTGCTGATCACTACATCAAACAAGTGTCATCCAATCATCAGCAAATCCCTGAAGCAGAACGCGTGCACGCTTCTGAGAAAGGAAAGCGCTGATTGGGTGCATTGAGACACATGTCTGGTAACCGTTTTTAAGTATCTTTCTCAAATCCCCCAAAATCAGCAAGCATTTAATGCAAAAGTAATCACGCTTGTTAATGGCAATCATTATTTTTTTTCTCTCTCTTAAAAACGTTTAATTTTTCAAAATAATTTTTGAAATCTTTATTTAAGCACATTATTCTTCAATCTTATTCTTTACGCTTTCTCATAATCTCTTAAGTATTCTCTGCATATTTCTGAGTTATCTTCTTAAAGCTTTTTCTCAAATCATTCTTGTTGGGAGGCTCATATCAGATATTCTGACAGAGAATAAGCTGATAGATTATCTGAGCGAAGCTAAAGTGCTGGGCAATTTTGAACCAACTGTTGGAAAACCGCTGAACGCTAAGAACCTGAAGAAGATGAAGCTGATAGAAAATATCAGGAAGGAACCCAGAGCTTCTTCAACTGCTGACATCTCCAGAAGAAGAGTGCCTCTGAGTAATTTCCCAAGTTTTTCTGAAATGGAATCCCAACCTGATATGTTTCCCAAGTATCCAGATTCATACAAGGAAGAAGATGCAGGTTCAAAGCTGAAGATCAAAGATCTGAGTCAAGTTCAACCTGAAGTGACTCAGAAGAAGACAAAGAAGAGGAAAGCAGAAGGATCATCTCATCAGACTCCAAAGAAACGAGGTAATACATCTGCTGCTCCTATTTCAATTTCATCTACTATTCCAACATCTGCTGCCCCTCCTCAAACCTCTCACAGAATATCCATCCCAATCCCTTCTATTGATGAAACCATACCAGAAGACCCTTCTGAGGCCTTACTACTCAGAAGAACCAGAATTAAAATTCCCATTAAAATTACCAAACAACCAACTGTTTCCACAACACCAGCACTTGATAGAGTGCTAGCTGATATTGAGCGTGAACATGCTTCTGTTCAACCTCACTCTGAACCACCAAATATTCCTCCTCCACAACCTGAACCAGAAATTCAACCTGAACCAGAAATACAACCAGAACATCAACCAGAACCAGAACCACAATCTCAACAACCAATCACAGAAGAACCTCTGATCCCTGAGCAATCAGAGATTCCACCTCCTCAACCAGAAAACAATCCACCCTCACCACAACCAGAGTTTCAACGCTATGAAACCCCATCTCCTCATCATTCTGATCCCCACTCACCTCAACCTTCACCGCTGGCAATCCAGTTGCCATGTGGAACCACCATTGTCAGACCCCAGTTACCATCATCAGAGGAATCAACACCTCCAAAAACTCCAACCACTCCAATAGATATATCCTCTGACTCTGATAACCATCCACCAAAACAAACAGCACCTCAGCAAACCTCTGAAAATCAATCCTCTGAAAACCCCAGCAAAATCTTCATTGACTTAACAAGTCTTGAACGTCTTGCTGATTTAAGACACAAATTGGCCATTCCCAAACCAAAGCAACTAGATGTTGGCTCTGGTATTTTGGACTTTGAAACAGGTATGCTGCAATGGATTGCTTCGCTGAAGCAAGTTTGTCCGGGGATGATCGACCCAGCTGCTTCTGATCAGCTCTGGTCACAGTTCAGAGTATGGGTACGTACTGAAGCACTCAAGCTGCAGGACGTCAACTACGAGCAGGCTCAACAGAACTTTAGCATGCTGCTGAAGGAAGTTGAGAGTCAGCTGCCTCAAGAAGTGGTGCTCCCTCTGGACAGTGAATCCTGGTCTGAGAAAGAGCAAGCTGCACAGGTGCAACCATCAGAAGAAGACAAGACTCTTCAGGAAGAAAATCCAGCAGAAGATATAGCTGAAAGTTCTGAGAAACTTCCTCCTGCTGAAAGTTCTCAAGCTGCCTTGGACAGGCAGGCTCTGGAAGAACTAAGGCTGAATGACTTGCGTCTACAGCAGCGGATGGAAGAGAATGATCAGAAGATGGAAGCAAGAATGAATGCTCAGGACAGCAAGATTGATACTGTTGTCACCATGGTTCAGAAGCAGAATGAAACTTCTGAAAAGATTCAAGCAATGCTGGAAAGCCTGTTCTCACGCATGCCCCCACAACCTTGAAATTTTTTTCATGCATGACATTCTCTATATTTTCTTCATTTTCTGATGTACTTTTGACTATGTTTTGACTATGTTTTGACTATGTGTGTGTAATGTTCTTTTGCTCTGAACTATTTTAATATAACTTGTTTTTCTGATCTAAATTGTTTTAGCACATCACTAACACTTTTTGATTGCTGACAAAAAGGGGGAGAACAAGAATGATATTTAAAATCAATAACGGCTAACTAACAAGAATGATATTTAAAATCAATAACGGCTAACTAGACAGAAACTCTCAAACATTCTAACTCTATTACTTGAAATGTTTTTCTGTTTTGTTGTTAAGTCTACAGGCACAAGGAAGCTCCGAACACTATGAAGACTAAGAACTAGAAGCTCATGTTGCTCTGATCAAATATGAAGTTCTGATATATGAAGCTCTGATTGTCCTAACACTCTGATCCTAAGCAAAGCTCTGACAAGAAAAGCTCTGAAGCTCTGCTTTCTGATAAGTCAAAGACCTATAATCTGATGCTCATAGATAGAAAAAGATCTGACTCTGAAGAACACGCATATCAAAGGGAAGTAACAAACTCAGGGGGAGTATCTCTTAAACTCTGAATTCTCTGTACTTCTTATTCTGATACATAGCTCTGATAACTTTTCACGTTATTTTTCATTTAAAATATCCAGTTTTTGTCATCATCAAAAAGGGGGAGATTGTTAGAACAATGTTTGAATCTAGTACCCTATATTTAAGTTTTGATGATAACAAAGTGAAAAGATATAGTAGTTAAATATTTCATGATTGAATTATATGCTGCCTAAAATTACTATGCTCTGATTTGCAGATATGCTGATTAAAATAAGCAAGATCACGTTCTCAGCATCAGAATATGTTTTCATACACCAGCATCAGAAGTTGCTGAATCAGAACGTCAAGATCAGATGATCAACGCTTGCACATGCTGAAGCTTGATGAACAGAACTGCGCGTAAAACACTCTGATACAGAATCAAATAGTTCATCAGCAGCGAAGCAGAATCAGAATGAGCCAAGCCAGATCGTGCATTGAAGAAGCAACGGTACTGTGCATTGAACGCTAATCAATTCTAACGGCCTCATTCCAGACAAGATCTGCTCAAAAAGGAAAGCTTGTTAATAGCATTGAATCAAGAATATTTGCATCAACGTTCATCTTCTCAAGTGCTATATAAACCAAGCTTCGAAGATTATCATGGCTAATGCTTCCAAACTCTCTACACGCACAAAGCTGAACATAATCTTCATCTACCAGTTTTGCTAAACCAACAAACTCTGATACTCCATTAGCGTTTAGCATTCTAAGTTTCTAAGCTTCATTTGTGTAAACATCACAGTTGTGATATAGTTTTTGTAGAAAACATTCACACACATTTGCTTATACCTTTGTAAGAAAATGTTGCCTTGACAAACCGGACTGTGGTTTGAATCAAGAAGGTTTTAGCAGTTGCTAAAGCAGATTTGTATCCAGTTGAATATAGTGAATTAAGACCTCGTTGGAGAGAGGCAAAATCACCTTGACGGGTGGACTGGAGTAGTTTGAGATCAAACGAACCAGGATAAAAATACCTTGTCATTTGCTTTAAGATTCCAGTTTTACAATTCAACCCCCCCTTCTTGTGTTTTTCACCCCTTCAATTGGTATCAGAGCGCCTGGTTCTGAGCTAAAACACTTAACCGTGTCAGTACAAGATCCAGCGTCAGAAAAACACAATGGCAGGAAACAACTCTCATTTCAGCAATGACAACAATGAGGATAGAGACAGATTCAGCGGCAAACCTCCAGTCTTTGATGGAGAAAACTTTGACTACTGGAAAGACAGAATTGAAAGCTTCTTTCTAGCACATGATGCTGATCTGTGGGATATGGTGACAGATGGATACACGCACCCTGTGAATGCAACTGGTCAGAAGATTGAAAGAAAATCAATGACTGATCAACAAAAGCGTGATTTCAAGAATCACCATAAGGCCAGAACCATCCTCCTCAGTGCCATCTCATATACTGAGTATGAGAAGATCTCCAACAGAGACACAACTAAGAACATCTTTGATTCTCTCAGAATGACGCATGAGGGCAACGTTCAAGTCAAAGAAACAAAAGCTCTGGCGCTCATTCAGAAGTATGAGGCGTTTAAAATGGAAGAATCTGAATCCATTGAAACTATGTTCTCTAGATTCCAGATTCTGGTAGCTGGTCTCAAAGTTCTGGACAAAGGATACTCTACTGCTGACCATGTCAAGAAAATAATCAGAAGTTTACCCAAGCAGTGGAGGCCTATGGTTACTGCTCTGAAGCTGGCGAAAGATCTCAACAAAATCACTCTGGAGGAACTTATAAGTCCCTCAGAAGTCATGAGATAGAGCTGGAAGCTGACGAGCCTCAGAAGCAAGGTAAGCCTATAGCTTTAAAATCTAACAAAAAATCTGAATCTAAAGTTTTGCAGGCAGTTGAAGAAACATCTGATGGATCCTCATCAGAAGAAGACGAGCTTTCCCTTCTCTCCAGAAGAGTAAATCAACTGTGGAAGCAAAGACAAAGGAAGTTCAGGAATCCCAGAAGATCTGATCAGAACGAGTCTTCTTCAAGATACAGAAGGACAGATTCTTCCTCTGGATACAGAAGATCTGAAGGCTCCTCTGGTAGCAAGAAGCCAAATACAAAAGACATCATCTGCTACGAGTGCAATGAGCAAGGACACTACAAGAGTGACTGTCCAAAGCTTCAAAGGGAAAAGCCCAAAAAGAAGTTTGGAAGAGAGAAGAAGAAAAGTCTCATGGCCACATGGGATGACTCTGACTCGTCTGAAGCTGACTCAGAATCAAATGATGAAAGGGCGAACATAGCGCTCATGGCTAGCATTCCAGATGACAGTGAAGCTTCTGACTCAGACTCAGAATCAGACACAGAAGAGGTATTTCCTAACTTCGCT
Organism: Vicia faba; assembly: GCA_948472305.1. Taxonomy (NCBI): domain Eukaryota; kingdom Viridiplantae; phylum Streptophyta; class Magnoliopsida; order Fabales; family Fabaceae; genus Vicia; species Vicia faba. Next base: position 224,330,637 of record OX451735.1, read on the forward strand.
GTTAATTTTACAAAGGCTGAACTTGCTGAAAGCCTCAATGAAATTCTGGAACGTTATCAGCAGATTAGAGCTAAATTCAGAGACCTGAAAAGGACTCTTGAATCTGACTCTAATAAGTCTGAGAGTCTCAAATTGGAAAACTCTGAGCTGAGAGATAAAATTTTAAAATTAGAAAACTCTTTACAAAACTCTCAGAAGGTACCAATTTCTGAAACTCCCAGCAACGCTGATGAGATCATCAAGGAGTATGATCATAGCTTCCAGAAGTTCCTTGCTAAAAGCATAGATAGAAGCAGAATGGCTTCAATGATCTATGGAGTTAGCAGAAACGGCAGGAAAGGAATAGGATACCAAGGTAAGGTTCCTACACCTAAGAATGTCATGGATTTAGTTATTAAACACACTCCTCTAAATTCACACTTTGTGTATGGTCACACACATGACATCAAATATACTAGTAGTAATCACTTTGTGAAACCAAAATTCAACCAGAGTTTTGGTAAAACTAACAAATCAGGACCCAAGAAGATCTGGGTACCTAAGGATAAAATAATACATGTTGCAGATATCTTTAGCAGCAAGTCAGAAACACCAGTCATGGTACCTGGACTCTGGCTGCTCACGACACATGACGGGAAGAAGGCATATGTTCCAAAGCCTGGAACTTAAGCCTGGAGGCCACGTTGGCTTTGGAGGCAATCAGAAGGGAAAGATAATTGGCTCTGGAACTGTAGGTAACGGAAATCTTCCCTCTATTAATAATGTTCTGCTTGTAGATGGATTGATGCATAACCTGTTATCCATAAGTCAATTAAGTGATAACGGTTATGATATAATCTTTAATCAAAAATCATGTAAAGCTGTTAGTCAGAAAGATGGGACTATCCTATTTAATGGTAAGAGGAAAAACAACATTTACAAAATCAAACTTTCTGAACTAAAGAGTCAGAACGTAAAATGTCTTCTGTCTGTTAACAACGAGCAGTGGATCTGGCACAGAAGATTGGGGCATGTTAGTATGAGAAGAATATCTCAGATTAACAAACTCAATCTGGTCAGAGGACTTCCAAATTTGAAGTTCAATTCAGATGCTCTGTGTGAAGCATGTCAGAAAGGCAAATTTGCAAAACCTTCTTTTAAATCCAAAAATGTTGTTTCTACCTCTAAGCCATTAGAACTTCTGCACATTGACTTATTTGGACCAGTTAAGACTGCTTCTGTCAGTGGCAAGAAGTATGGGTTAGTAATCGTAGATGACTATAGCAGATGGACATGGGTAAAGTTCTTAAGACACAAGGACGAGTCACACTCTGTGTTTGTTACCTTCTGTAACCAAGTTCAGAATGAAAAAGATCTTAGAATCGTTAAAGTCAGAAGTGATCATGGTGGAGAATTTGAAAATAAAGATTTTGAGTCATTCTTTAATGACAAAGGCATTCTGCATGATTTCTCTTGTCCTAGAACTCCCCAACAAAATGGAGTTGTAGAACGAAAGAACAGAACATTGCAAGAAATGGCCAGAACCATGATCAACGAGACAAACGTTGCTAAGACTTTCTGGGCAGAGGCAATAAACACAGCGTGCTACATTCAGAATAGAATCTCAATAAGACCTATTCTGGAAAAGACTCCATATGAATTGTGGAAGAACAGAAAGCCCAACATTTCGTATTTTCATCCATTGGGATGTACTTGCTATATGTTAAACACTAAGAATTATTTGAACAAGTTTGATTCTAAGGCACAGAAGTGTATTATGTTAGGATACTCTGAACGCTCAAGAGGGTACAGAGTATACAATACAGAAACACAGATTGTGGAAGAATCAATCAGTGTTCGTTTTGATGACAAGCTTGACTCTGAAAAGACAAAGCAGAATGAAAATCTTGCAGGTATAGAAATTGAATTTGCAGGTTCTGAAGACAAGTCATCAGAAGCTCTCAACACAGACATTCCTTCAACGTCTGAAAGAAGCAATGCTAGAAATCCGTCATCTGCTGCTGATCAACCTCAGAAGAGAGTACCCAGAAGCAGTTTGGATCACCCAGAAGAGACTATTCTAGGAAGAAAGGAAGATCCAATCAGAACAAGAGCAAGCTTCAGAAACTCTGAAGAAACTCTTATGGGACTTGTGTCTCTGATTGAACCTTCTTCTATTGATGAAGCACTTCTGGACAATGACTGGATTCTGGCAATGCAAGAAGAGCTGAATCAATTCACCAGAAACGACGTATGGGATCTCGTTCCAAGACCAAAAGGATTCAACGTCATTGGAACAAGATGGGTGTTCAGAAACAAGCTCAATGAACAAGGTGAAGTCGTCAGAAACAAGGCACGACTGGTTGCACAAGGTTATAGTCAGCAAGAGGGGATAGACTATACAGAAACCTTTGCCCCAGTCGCCAGGTTAGAATCTATCAGACTCTTAATCTCATTTGCTGTTAATAGAGGCATCACTCTGTATCAGATGGATGTCAAAAGTGCATTCTTAAATGGTTATATAGAAGAAGAAGTTTATGTTCACCAACCCCCAGGTTTTGAAAATACAAAACATCCAGAACATGTTTTCAAACTGAAAAAGTCACTGTATGGTCTGAAACAAGCTCCCAGAGCTTGGTATGAAAGGCTAAGTAACTTTCTGCTTGAAAATGAATTCACCAGAGGGAAAGTGGACACTACTCTATTCTGTAAAACAGTTAAGAGTGACATTTTAGTCTGTCAAATTTATGTTGATGATATAATCTTTGGTTCTACTAATCCTTCTCTTGGAAGAAAATTTGCTAAGTGTATGCAGGCAGAATTTGAGATGAGCCTCATGGGGGAACTGAAATTCTTTCTAGGAATTCAGATTAATCAAACTCCAGAGGGAACTTACATTCATCAGAGCAAATACATCAGAGATCTTCTGAAGAAATTTGACCTCTCAGAATGTAAGCCATCAAAGATTCCAATGCATCCCACGTGCATTCTGGAAAGAGAAGAGGTAAGCAAAAGCGTAGAACAGAAAGTCTACAGAGGTATGATTGGTTCTCTCCTTTATCTGACTGCTTCAAGACCTGATATTTTATTCAGTGTATGTATTTGTGCTAGATTCCAATCAGATCCTAGAGAATCTCACTTAACAGCTGTTAAGCGAATTTTCAAGTATCTGAAAGGTACTACTAATCTGGGTCTGTTTTATAGAAAATCTAGTGATTACAGCTTAGTAGGCTACTGTGATGCTGATTTTGCTGGAGACAGAGTGGAACGCAAAAGTACTTCTGGAAGCTGCCAGTTTCTGGGAGAAAATCTGATCTCGTGGTCCAGCAAAAGGCAATCAACTATTGCTCTGTCAACAGCAGAAGCTGAGTACATAGCAGCAGCTGGATGCAGCACACAGATGCTCTAGATGAAAAGTCAGCTTGAAGACTTCCAGATTTTTGAGAGTAACATTCCTATTCTTTGTGATAATACTTCTGCTATTTGCTTAAGTAAGAATCCTATTTTACATTCTAGAGTTAAGCATATAGAAATAAAACATCATTTCATTAGGGACTATATTCAGAAAGGTATTTTAAACTTGAAATTTATAGATACAGACCATCAATGGGCTGATATCTTTACTCAACCCCTTTCAGAAGATAGGTTTAATTTCATTCTGAAACATCTCAGCATGAAAGTATGCCCAGAATGAAAATGTTTTAATTCCATGTATTTATCTTCAGAATGTAATTATATCACTGTGAACTTCTGATCAATCTTCTTTCAGAAAGATAGAACATGCAGATTGTATCAGATGCAAGTCTAAAGATCTGAGAGTCTAATCTCAAATACAGACGTGCTGATCACTACATCAAACAAGTGTCATCCAATCATCAGCAAATCCCTGAAGCAGAACGCGTGCACGCTTCTGAGAAAGGAAAGCGCTGATTGGGTGCATTGAGACACATGTCTGGTAACCGTTTTTAAGTATCTTTCTCAAATCCCCCAAAATCAGCAAGCATTTAATGCAAAAGTAATCACGCTTGTTAATGGCAATCATTATTTTTTTTCTCTCTCTTAAAAACGTTTAATTTTTCAAAATAATTTTTGAAATCTTTATTTAAGCACATTATTCTTCAATCTTATTCTTTACGCTTTCTCATAATCTCTTAAGTATTCTCTGCATATTTCTGAGTTATCTTCTTAAAGCTTTTTCTCAAATCATTCTTGTTGGGAGGCTCATATCAGATATTCTGATAGAGAATAAGCTGATAGATTATCTGAGCGAAGCTAAAGTGCTGGGCAATTTTGAACCAACTGTTGGAAAACCGCTGAACGCTAAGAACCTGAAGAAGATGAAGCTGATAGAAAATATCAGGAAGGAACCCAGAGCTTCTTCAACTGCTGACATCTCCAGAAGAAGAGTGCCTCTGAGTAATTTCCCAAGTTTTTCTGAAATGGAATCCCAACCTGATATGTTTCCCAAGTATCCAGATTCATACAAGGAAGAAGATGCAGGTTCAAAGCTGAAGATCAAAGATCTGAGTCAAGTTCAACCTGAAGTGACTCAGAAGAAGACAAAGAAGAGGAAAGCAGAAGGATCATCTCATCAGACTCCAAAGAAACGAGGTAATACATCTGCTGCTCCTATTTCAATTTCATCTACTATTCCAACATCTGCTGCCCCTCCTCAAACCTCTCACAGAATATCCATCCCAATCCCTTCTATTGATGAAACCATACCAGAAGACCCTTCTGAGGCCTTACTACTCAGAAGAACCAGAATTAAAATTCCCATTAAAATTACCAAACAACCAACTGTTTCCACAACACCAGCACTTGATAGAGTGCTAGCTGATATTGAGCGTGAACATGCTTCTGTTCAACCTCACTCTGAACCACCAAATATTCCTCCTCCACAACCTGAACCAGAAATTCAACCTGAACCAGAAATACAACCAGAACATCAACCAGAACCAGAACCACAATCTCAACAACCAATCACAGAAGAACCTCTGATCCCTGAGCAATCAGAGATTCCACCTCCTCAACCAGAAAACAATCCACCCTCACCACAACCAGAGTTTCAACGCTATGAAACCCCATCTCCTCATCATTCTGATCCCCACTCACCTCAACCTTCACCGCTGGCAATCCAGTTGCCATGTGGAACCACCATTGTCAGACCCCAGTTACCATCATCAGAGGAATCAACACCTCCAAAAACTCCAACCACTCCAATAGATATATCCTCTGACTCTGATAACCATCCACCAAAACAAACAGCACCTCAGCAAACCTCTGAAAATCAATCCTCTGAAAACCCCAGCAAAATCTTCATTGACTTAACAAGTCTTGAACGTCTTGCTGATTTAAGACACAAATTGGCCATTCCCAAACCAAAGCAACTAGATGTTGGCTCTGGTATTTTGGACTTTGAAACAGGTATGCTGCAATGGATTGCTTCGCTGAAGCAAGTTTGTCCGGGGATGATCGACCCAGCTGCTTCTGATCAGCTCTGGTCACAGTTCAGAGTATGGGTACGTACTGAAGCACTCAAGCTGCAGGACGTCAACTACGAGCAGGCTCAACAGAACTTTAGCATGCTGCTGAAGGAAGTTGAGAGTCAGCTGCCTCAAGAAGTGGTGCTCCCTCTGGACAGTGAATCCTGGTCTGAGAAAGAGCAAGCTGCACAGGTGCAACCATCAGAAGAAGACAAGACTCTTCAGGAAGAAAATCCAGCAGAAGATATAGCTGAAAGTTCTGAGAAACTTCCTCCTGCTGAAAGTTCTCAAGCTGCCTTGGACAGGCAGGCTCTGGAAGAACTAAGGCTGAATGACTTGCGTCTACAGCAGCGGATGGAAGAGAATGATCAGAAGATGGAAGCAAGAATGAATGCTCAGGACAGCAAGATTGATACTGTTGTCACCATGGTTCAGAAGTAGAATGAAACTTCTGAAAAGATTCAAGCAATGCTGGAAAGCCTGTTCTCACGCATGCCCCCACAACCTTGAAATTTTTTTCATGCATGACATTCTCTATATTTTCTTCATTTTCTGATGTACTTTTGACTATGTTTTGACTATGTTTTGACTATGTGTGTGTAATGTTCTTTTGCTCTGAACTATTTTAATATAACTTGTTTTTCTGATCTAAATTGTTTTAGCACATCACTAACACTTTTTGATTGCTGACAAAAAGGGGGAGAACAAGAATGATATTTAAAATCAATAACGGCTAACTAACAAGAATGATATTTAAAATCAATAACGGCTAACTAGACAGAAACTCTCAAACATTCTAACTCTATTACTTGAAATGTTTTTCTGTTTTGTTGTTAAGTCTACAGGCACAAGGAAGCTCCGAACACTATGAAGACTAAGAACTAGAAGCTCATGTTGCTCTGATCAAATATGAAGTTCTGATAGATGAAGCTCTGATTGTCCTAACACTCTGATCCTAAGCAAAGCTCTGACAGGAAAAGCTCTGAAGCTCTGCTTTCTGATAAGTCAAAGACCTATAATCTGATGCTCAAAGATAGAAAAAGATCTGACTCTGAAGAACACGCATATCAAAGGGAAGTAACAAACTCAGGGGGAGTATCTCTTAAACTCTGAATTCTCTGTACTTCTTATTCTGATACATAGCTCTGATAACTTTTCACGTTATTTTTCATTTAAAATATCCAGTTTTTGTCATCATCAAAAAGGGGGAGATTGTTAGAACAATGTTTGAATCTAGTACCCTATATTTAAGTTTTGATGATAACAAAGTGAAAAGATATAGTAGTTAAATATTTCATGATTGAATTATATGCTGCCTAAAATTACTATGCTCTGATTTGCAGATATGCTGATTAAAATAAGCAAGATCACGTTCTCAGCATCAGAATATGTTTTCATACACCAGCATCAGAAGTTGCTGAATCAGAACGTCAAGATCAGATGATCAACGCTTGCACATGCTGAAGCTTGATGAACAGAACTGCGCGTAAAACACTCTGATACAGAATCAAATAGTTCATCAGCAGCGAAGCAGAATCAGAATGAGCCAAGCCAGATCGTGCATTGAAGAAGCAACGGTACTGTGCATTGAACGCTAATCAATTCTAACGGCCTCATTCCAGACAAGATCTGCTCAAAAAGGAAAGCTTGTTAATAGCATTGAATCAAGAATATTTGCATCAACGTTCATCTTCTCAAGTGCTATATAAACCAAGCTTCGAAGATTATCATGGCTAATGCTTCCAAACTCTCTACACGCACAAAGCTGAACATAATCTTCATCTACCAGTTTTGCTAAACCAACAAACTCTGATACTCCATTAGCGTTTAGCATTCTAAGTTTCTAAGCTTCATTTGTGTAAACATCACAGTTGTGATATAGTTTTTGTAGAAAACATTCACACACATTTGCTTATACCTTTGTAAGAAAGTGTTGCCTTGACAAACCGGACTGTGGTTTGAATCAAGAAGGTTTTAGCAGTTGCTAAAGCAGATTTGTATCCAGTTGAATATAGTGAATTAAGACCTCGTTGGAGAGAGGCAAAATCACCTTGACGGGTGGACTGGAGTAGTTTGAGATCAAACGAACCAGGATAAAAATACCTTGTCATTTGCTTTAAGATTCCAGTTTTACAATTCAACCCCCCCTTCTTGTGTTTTTCACCCCTTCAGAATGCATATTGTGAACATCTATATTCAAGATTTTAAGAATTATTTATACCATTTGACATTTGATGATTCTTCAATAATTCTTCAATAATCTTCAAGACTTTTATTTTATGTTGATAAGCTTTTTGCACATCCTTTGAATGTTGATGTCCATGTTGTCTTCATCAAAACACATGCTTTAAATATGACTTGAGAAGCTTGCAATTACATTCTCCCCCTTTTTGATGATGACAACCAAGTCTTGAAAACGATTTCTTGAAATGTTTTATGTTGTTTTATGTAGAAAACATGTTGAGCAAATGCAAGGCTCCCTCTAAATTGTATGCTCCCCCTAAGTCCATGATTCTTTGAATTTTGGAGTGAGTTTGATATTTATTTGGGCCTACAATTTCTTTGAAACAAAACAACACACATGCATATTCTTCTCCCCCTTTGTTAACATCAAAAAGGATGGGGAAAAAGAGTGAAATAAATACATATAAAAGAATTAAGACGTGCATTTTAAGAGAAACATTAGATATCACCTTCATCCAAAATACCAAGTTCTCTTCGGATTTTGAAGAAAGGTTCTCGAGCAAGCGATTTAGTGAAGATATCTGCGAGTTGGTTATGAGTATCCACAAAAGTGACTTCGACATCTCCTTTAAGTACATGATCACGGAGAAAACGATGTCGAATATCTATATGTTTGGTTCTTGAATGCATGACCGGATTCTTTGTAATATTGATAGCACTTGTATTGTCGCATCAAAGAGGAATGCATCTGAGATCAAGTCCGTAATCACGGAGTTGTTGCTTGAGCCAAAGAATTTGTGCACAACAACTACCCGCTGCTATGTATTCTGCTTCGGCAGTGCTAAGAGCAACACATGCTTGCTTTTTACAAGCCCATGATACTAATGCATTTCCAATAATGTGACAAGTACCACTTGTGCTTTTACGATCAGTTTTACAACCTGCATAATCCGCGTCAGAATAACCAATTAAAGTGCAAGTACTACCTTTTGGATACCATAGGCCGACATTGATTGTTCCTTTAAGATAGTTCATGATCCTTTTAACTGCCATGAGGTGTGATTCCTTTGGATTTGCTTGAAAGCGAGCGCAAAGACAAACACTAAACATGATGTCAGGACGGCTTGCCGTAAAATACAATAAAGAACCAATCATACCTCTGTACTTTGTAATATCAATTGAAATACCGGATTCATCTTGATCAACATATGTACCGGAGCCCATTGGAGTATTCATGGCTTTACAATTGTCCATATCAAACTTTTTCAATAATTCTTTGCAATACTTAGATTGGTTGATGAAGATTCCATCTTCTAGTTGCTTGATTTGTAGTCCAAGAAAGTAGTTCATCTTTCCCATCATAGACATCTCGAATTCTCCTTGCATCATCAATGAGAATTCCTCACACATTTCTTTGTTAGTCGATCCAAAAATGATATCATCAACATAGACTTGAACCAGTAAAGTGTTACTTTGGATTTTCTTAATGAACAAGGTTTTATCAACCTTACCCTTTTCGAAACCTTTTTCACACAAAAAATTGCTAAGTCTATCATACCATGCTCTTGGTGCTTGCTTTAAGCCATAAAGAGCCTTTCTCAACTTAAATACATGTGAAAGATGTTTGAAGTCTTCAAATCTCGGGGGTTGTTTGACATAGACTTCTTCATTGATGTATCCATTCAAGAATGCGCTTTTGACGTCCATTTGAAAAAGCTAAAAATTTAATGAACAAGCATAAGCAAGTAAAAGACGTATAGCTTCTAACCTTGCAACCGGAGCAAATGTTTCTTCAAAGTCGATTCCTTTCTCTTGATTGTAACCTTGGGCAACCAACCTTGCTTTGTTTCGAACAATTAGACCATTCTCACCAAGTTTGTTATTAAACACCCATCGGGTACCTATGATGTGTTTACCACTTGGTCTAGGAACAAGTTCCCAAACTTGATTTCTCTCGAATTGATTTAATTCTTCTTGCATAGCAATAATCCATTGATCATCTCCTAAGGCTTCATCAACTTTGGTAGGTTCAATTTGAGAAACAAACGCCATGTTTAAGCAAGCATATTTTAGATTCAATCTTGTTGATACTCCTTTGCTAATGTCACCAATAATTTTGTCAATAGGATGGTCTCTATGAGTTCTCCATTCTTTTGGTAGATCATTGGTGTTTGAATCTTGTTGTACCATGTTTTCTTGATTTTCCGGTGATTTCTTAATTTGATCAATTGAAAGATCTTCCGGGGGTAAATCTATAGGATCATCATCATCACAAACAACTACTTCCTCCTTGGAGGGGTTAGTTTCATCAAAAGATACATGCATAGATTCTTCAATAGTTAAAGTTCTTTTATTATAAATTCTATATGCTTTACTAGAAAGCGAATAACCAATAAAAATACCTTCGTCGGATTTCTCGTCAAACTTACCGAGATTATCCTTGTCATTATTAAGAACAAAGCACTTGCATCCAAAAATGTGAAAGTGAGCAATATTTGGCTTTCTTCCTTTGAAGAGTTCATATGGAGTCTTCTTTATTATAGGTCTAATGATAACTCGATTTCCAACATAGCATGCCGTACTAACCGCATCCGCCCAAAAATATTTAGGAAGATTTGCATCACTAAGCATTGTTCTTGCAAGTTCCACTAGAAACCTATTCTTTCTTTCAACTACTCCATTTTGTTGTGGAGTTCTAGGTGCTGAAAAATTATGAGAGATACCATGTTCTTCACAAAATTCTTCAAATTGAGCATTTTGGAATTCTCCACCATGATCACTTCTTATGGATACAATCTTTAGTTACTTTTCGTTTTGGATTTGCTTAGCATACTTCTTAAATGCTTTGAAAGCATCACTTTTCTGCACAAGAAACAAAGTCCAAGAATATCTAGAAAAATCATCAATAATGACTAAAGCGTATACATTACCTCCGAAGCTTTTTGTTCTTGATGGACCGAAGAGATCCATGTGTAACAATTGTAGTGGCCTTGTAGTAGACACCACATTCTTATATTTGAAAGTTGTTTTGGTCTGTTTTCCCTTTTGGCATGCATTACATAATTTGTCTTTGATGAACTTCATCTTTGGTAGACCAATAACTAAGTCATGCTTAACCAATTTGTTTAAGTGCTCCATGTGAATGTGAGCGATCCTCTTGTGCCATAACCAAGCGTTATTGTTGTTTACCATAAGACATTGTACCTTCAGAGACAAATCATCTAAAGTAATCATAAAAATATTGTTAGTTCTTATACCTTTGAGTTTTACCTTATTGGTTGCCTCATCCATAATGAGACATTCATCTTTGTTGAATTTGATCTTGAATCCTCTACCGCAAAGTTGACTTATGCTAAGAAGATTGTGCTTTAATCCTTCAACATAGAGAACATCCTCAATTTGAATGGATGGAGGTGTGCCAACTATTCCAACGCCAAGAATCTTTCCTTTGGTGTTGTCTCCATAGGTGACATACCCTTTGGCTTTATGTACTAGATATGAAAATTGGTGTACATCTCCTGTCATATGCTTTGAACATCCACTATCAAGATACCAAACATTTGATGTGGATTTCAAGCATACCTCTTCTTCATCGTCGGAGTGATGTGAAGCCATTAATGCTAGATTTGCACATTCCTCGCTTTCCGAATCGGATGAAGAACTTATCTCATTATCTTCCCATGCAACATAAGCCTTTTTGTTCTTGAACTCCTTTTTGCCTTTGAATCCATTTTTCTTGGAGAGTTTTGGACAATCCGGCTTTACGTGACCTTGCTTTCCACATTCATAACATGTGACATCTTGTGTTGATGTGGAGGCTTCTTTATCTTTATGATTATAAAATTTCTTCCTCTTGACAAAGTTAGCATTATGAAGATTATTTTTATGACCAAAATATTTTCCTAACCTTTTTACAATAAGCAAGAAGTTTTCATCTTCCTCCGATGCATCTTTATCTTGACTTTCCTTTGAATCAACTTTCAAGGAAATGCCTTTGGATTTCTTCTCTAAATTTTCATGTTTTTCAAGTCTACCGAGTTCCGTTTCATATTCTTGAAGTTTGCCAAATAATGTAGCGGAAGTCATTGCGGAGAGACTCTTCTTTTCCGAGATTGTCATTACCTTTGGTTGCCATTCCCTAGTCAATGATCTAAGGATTTTCAAGTTGAGTTCATCATTTGTCAAGGTTTTACCAAGAGCATTTAAGTGATTTTTCAAATGCACAAATCTCTTTTGTAAGTCAAGAATGGATTCTCCGGGCTGCATTCAAAATAGTTCATATTCTTGACTCAAGGTATTTAGCCTTGATCTTTTTACTTCAGCCGTTCCTTCATGAGTTTGAACCAGGGTATCCCATATTTCTTTTGCTGTCTTGCAGTTCGAGACACGGAAAAATTCATCCATACTGAGTGCACGTTGAAGAAGGTTTATTGCCTTTTTGTCATAGAGAACTTTCTTTTTATCATCTTCGTCCCATGCAGTTTTGGGTTTTACAGAACCAATGCCATTGATTACTGATATTGGGATAAATGGACCATTTTCAACAGCATCCCATACTTCCTCTCCTTGTGCTTCTACATGCGCCTTCATGCGTATTTTATAGAAGTCAAAATATTCACCACAGAATAGAGGAGGCTTGTTGTTACTACCACCATCTCTGAAAACTGGTTGATGATTTGCAGAAGCCATTCTGGATCTTTAGGAACAAGTTACCTATAACTTGCTCTGATGCCAATTGTAAGTCTCAGAGTGCCTAAGAGGGGGGGGGGGGGTGAATTAGGTCTTATAAAAATTTATCCGGTTTTATGAGAATGCTTGGTAGTAATTTTGGGTTAAGTGTTTGAAGGTTTTGATTATATCTTTATCTTTTCCTGATTATGGTGATGAAAGCGATAAATGCGGAAAAGTAAAGAACACGGTGATATATCCTGGTTCCCCTCACAATCCGAGAGTACTCCAGTCCCCTTTCCAACACGAAAGAGATTTCACTATAGTTAGAATGATTGTACATCCTATGCTTACTGTCTAACCTATAGGGTGATCAAAGGTTCTTAACACCTTTAAGACCAAACAAACACTAATGTGAATGAAGAAAAATCCTCTTCAAATCACAACACTTACTTCCAACAATCCTGGATAGTAAGGGAATAATTTCTTTAAATAATACAATGATTTAGTTTGAAGTATATGGAGAGCTTTATCAATCTTCATTTTATCTTCTTCTTCAAGATAAAAACAATTCTCAACAATGTATATAAATGTTCACAATGTATGTATGAAACTTGTAATGATAATGAAAGTGTATATGGCAAGTTTCACAAAATTATGAACACATGAAAGTTTATGTGCAAATTTGAATGAATGAGAAAATTGTTTATTGAAGAAGTATATTTGTTAATTTGAAAATTGAAGCATTGTTTGAAATAAGAAAATCTGCATTTTATAAAGTCATAAGAACCTCTTCATTCTTGCCAATTCATATGAAAAGTTGCAATGCATTCATGAAAAGATACCACTTGAAAAATGTTCAAAAAACAAAGTAAAAGCTGCACTGGTTCGCTAGGAACCAGTTCCGACACTGACAGAACCCGGTTCTTAGTGAACGTTATAAGTTGGAATTCAAAAAATATCACGCAGGAACCGGTTCCCCTATTGGTACAACCCGGTTCCTGGTACAAAATCCAGGGACATGTTTTTTGAGAAATTCTGGAACCCGGTTCCCTGTTAGGGAGGAACCGGTTCCTAAAGGGTTATTTTCAAAAATACTTTTTGAAAGATATTTCAAACAAAGTTTTCTTGATCTTAAAGTTATAGAATATGTATATGTTGATGAATGCATATTGTGAACATCTATATTCAAGATTTTAAGAATTATTTATACCATTTGACATTTGATGATTCTTCAATAATTCTTCAATAATCTTCAAGACTTTTATTTGATGTTGATAAGCTTTTTGCACATCCTTTGAATGTTGATGTCCATGTTTTCTTCATCAAAACACATGCTTTAAATATGACTTGAGAAGCTTGCAATTACAATAGAGGTTTATGTTGATGACATGATAGCCAGGTCTCAAACCGAGGAAGAGAATATTGATCATCTACAAAAGCTATTTCACAGGTTGAAGACATACAAGTTTAGGTTAAATTTGAATAAGCACCTCCGGGGTAAGATTTTGGTAAACTTCTAGGGTTCATCAATAGTGAAAAAGGTATTCAGGTAGACCCTGCAAAGGTGAAGGCCATACAATAGAAGTCAGCTCCCCGTACTGAGAAGGAAATTAGAGGTTTCTTGGGACGCCTAAATTATATCGCCAGGTTCATTTCACATATGACTGCTACTTGTGAGCCGATCTTCAAACTTCTGAAGAAATATCAAGTAGTAAAATGGAATGAAGAATGCCATAAAGCTTTCAAAAGAATCAAGGAATACCTCCAAGAACCACCAATTCTGATACCTCCGATTGAAGGAAGACCTTTGATAATGTACTTAACAGTATTAGAAAATTCAATGGGGTGTGTGTTGCGGAAGCATAATGAGTCTGGTTGAAAAGAGAACACAATATACTACCTTAGCAAAAAGTTTACCGACCCTGAAACACAATACTCACTGCTTGAGAAAACTTGCTGCACTTTGGCATGGGCTTCTCGCCGACTGAGACAGTATATGTTGACCCACATAACTTTGTTGGTATCTAAGATGGATCCAATCAAGTACATCTTTGAGAAGCCGGCTCTCTCCGAAAGAATAGCAAGATGACAGATGATCTTAACCGAATACGATATCCAATATACAACCCAAAAAGCAATCAAGGGAAGTATATTAGCTAATCATTTGGCTCACCAGGCCGAGGACGACTACCAGTCCATGAATTTTGAGTTCCCGGACGAAAACATTATTCTAGTGATCGACTATGAAGAACCTGGACCGGATGAAGGACCTGAGGAAGGATCCCGATGGACCATGGTTTTTGACGGAGCCTCGAACGCACTCGGTAATGGTATTGGTGCTATAATCATATTCCCGAGGGCTGCCATACTCCTTTTACTGCCTGACTATGCTTCAACTATACCAACAACATAGAGGAATATGAAGCATGCATCATGGGACTCAAAGTTGCTATTGACATGAGGATTAAGTTCTTAAACATTTTCGAGGATTCAACCTTGGTGATAAGTGAGATCAAAGGAGAATGCAATATGAAGCACCCGAATCTCATCTCGTACAAAGAGCACGTGCTGACATTGCTCCCACACTTTGAGGAGGTAACCATTGAACATTTCCAACGAGAGGATAATCAGTTAGCGGATGCGCTAGCTACTATGTCTTCTATGTTCAAGGTCATGTGGGACAACAAAGCTCCCCAAATCACCATTGAGAGGTTGGATGAACCAGCATACTGCTGTGAGATTGATACAGAAAAGGTAGCATACAAACCTTGGTTTCAAGAAGTAAAAAGGTATTTCGAGGCTCAATAGTATCACGAGGGGCATCTGTCAATGATAAGAAGTTTCTGAGAAGGTTCGCCGTGAAACTCTTCCTCAGTAATGGAATCCTCCACAAGCGCAACCATGACTCTACCTTACTGTGGTGTGTAGACAAGAACGAAGTAGAGAAGATTATGACAGATCTACACGAAGGTACCTTCGGAACCCAATCAAGTGGACATACCATGGCTAAGAATATCCTACGGGCAGGATATTATTCGTCCACTATGGAAGCAGATTGTTATCAGAACTCTCGAACTTGCCACAAGTGCCAAATCTACGCTGATAAGGTGCATGTGCCTCTGATTCCTTTGAATGTCTTGACGGCTCCTTGGCCCTTTTTAATGTGGGGCATTGACATGATCGGAGATATTAGACCTACCGCTTCCAATGGACATCACTTCATCCTGGTGGCCATTGATTATTTCACGAAGTGGGTTGAGTCTGCCTCCTTTGCTACTGTTACCAAGAATGTTGTGGCGCGATTTATCAATCATAAACTGGTTTGTCATTACGGTGTCCCTGAAAGAATCATCACGGACAATGGTACGAATATCAATAACGCGATGATCACCGAACTCTGTAGGCAATTCAAGATACAACATCATAACTCTTCTCCCTACCGGCCGAAGATGAATGGCGTTGTTGAGGCTGCTAACAAGAACATCAAAAAGATCATACAGAAGATGATGGTGACATACAAAGATTGGCATGAGATGTTACCATTTTCTCTTCATGGGTACTGCACCTCCGCACGAACATCGACAGGGGAAACACCCTACTCTATGGTATATGGCATGGAGGTTGTCCTGCCTATTAAGGTCCAGATCCCTTCACTAAGGATTATGAAGGATGCGGGTTTGAACGAAGATGACTAGATCCATACTCGACTTAATCAACTGAATATGATCGATGAGAAGAGACTTACTGCTGTCTGTCATGGTAAAATGTATCAAAACATATGATCAAGGCTTTCAACAAAAAGGTCAGGCGCCAAGAATATCAAGTAGGGGATCTAGTGATCAAGTGCATCATACTGCCGCAAGGTGATCCAAGGGGAAAATGGACTCCCACATACGAAGGGCAATTTGTGATAAAAAACATTTTCTCGGGTGGAGCCATGATTCTGACCACCATGTATGGTGACGACCTTCCTCACCCTGTCAATGCGGACATAGTGAAAAGATACTATGCATGATTAAAGACCCGCAGGGTTGACTGGCCTAGGAAAAAAAAGGGCTTCCCGACGAACCAAAAGGGTTCGGGCAAAAAATAGGGATGAAAACCAAAAAATCTGTACACCCGGCAAGTCGAAAACCTGAAAAGGAGGCTTGGGCCAAAAAGGATTTCCTGGTGGACTGAAAACCCAAAAGGGCGGTCCATGAAAAAGTTAGGGATGTAAAGAGTATCACTATGTCCCATTGGATCACCTTGCAACCAGACCTCAGTATCAATTATCAAGCTCCAAACGACACCAATCAATCTAGTCAGCTTCGGACAAGCATAAAGTAATGGGACTCTCGAAGACATAGAGGCAATAGCAGAATTGAAACTCAATGGGATTATTACACATAGATGTTTTCTTCTCTTTGTAAACAATATTGTATAGCTTTCATTTTCAGGGCGGTGTTCTCTTACTAGAGTGTCAGCTTCCTTGTACAAAAAACGACTGTTATAGGCCAATTCCAGAAATTAATACAAAACCATTTGTTTTTCTTTTTCTGTTTTGTTTTTCAAAAACGTCCAATGATTTATTCTTGACATATGCATTTGAATATGATTGGTATTCACAAATATTCGCATAGGAAATAGAAAGACAGTTGCTCATGACTTAAGGAACGGGGCAAAAAACTAAAAAAAAACATGTCGAGTCTGACAGTTACTCCTTCCAGCAAGTACAGGTGTAGAAACATCCTGATGCAAAGTCATCGCCGTATCCTCAGCATACATCCTCGTAACATCTACACTCCCCACAGTGTAGAGGCAATCAAAGCTTGGACATAGGCTTCCACAAACAAGAGTTACTTTTCCCAGCAAGGTCCTTCAAAATCCGACGTCTATATTCCCCAGCCGAATTTTATAATCGCAAGCGGTTCATAAAGTTGTATCCAAAGCAGAGTTTATTTCTCTGAATACAGAAGCTCAACCCCCAACAGAGTTTATTCCTCCAGCTACGGAAGCTCATCCCCCAATGGAGTTTATTTCTCCGAATCGGCAAAATCTTCCAGCAAAGCATCTCCTCTCTCGAACAGAGTTATTCCCCCGCAGAGTTATTCTCAAGCAGAGTCTCTCCCCAGCAGAATATTCACAGACAGAAAGGGGTAAATCCACGGCATAGTCATCTCCTTTCACCATCCCCAGCGGAAGTAGAAGAACCACTTTTTCTACAACAATCAGGAATTCAATTTCCAGTACTCTTCAGTAGCAGTCAAGGATTTATTTTCCCAGACTCAGATATGTCACAATAGCATTTCATGTTCATACATCAAGACGTGCGCATACATATTGCATACAACATAATCTAATTTATTTTGAGAACATAATCACACAATGCATTTCATGCATCGCATATAATTAATCCTATACCTTTTCAAGAAATATGGTTATCATGAACAATTCCAACAGTCCAAGAATAAATCCATGAAGCTACACATGTCATATCTACGGACAACTAATGGAAAATAAGTTCCCGAAACCAAACGGTTCAACTAATCTAGATGATAAAATGAGGCAGCCCTGATACCCAGGCTTTCATTTCGAAGTAACCCCACTATCCAGGTTCCTTCTCACAGCCTTACTATCCAGGCTTTCATTTCGAAGTAACCCTACTATTCAGGTTCCTTCTCACAACCCTACTATCCAGGCTTTCATTTCGAAGTAACCCTACTATCCAGGTTCCTTATCAACAACCCTACTATCCAGGCTTTTATTTCGAAGTGACCCTACTATCCAGGTTCCTTCTCAGCAGCCCTACTATCCAGGCTTTCATTTCGAAGTAACCCTACTATCAAGGTTCCTTCTTAGCAGCCCTACTATCAAGGCTTTCATTTCGAAGTAACCCTACTATCCAGATTCCTTCTCATAGCCATACTATGCAGGCTTTCATTTCGAAGTAACCCTACTATCCAAGTTCCTTCTCAGCAGCCTACTATCCAGGCTTTCATTTCGAAGAAACCATACTATCCAGGTTCATTCTCAGCAGCCCTACTATCCAGGCTTTCATTTCGAAGTAACCCTACTATCCAGGTTCCTTCTCATAGCCCTACTATTTAGGCTTTCCTTTCGAAGTAACCCTACTATCCAGGTTCCTTCTCAGCAGCCCTACTATCCAGGTTTTCATTTCGAAGTAACCCTACTATCCAGGTTCCTTCTCAGCAGCCCTACTATCCAGGCTTTCATTTCGAAGTAACCCTATTATCCAGGTTCCATCTCATAGCCCTACTATTCAGGCTTTCATTCTGAAGTAACCCTATTATCCAAGTTCCTTCTCAGCAACCCTACTATCTAGGCTTTCATTTCGAAGTTTCCCTACTATTCAGGTTCCTTCTCGTATCCCTACTATTCAGGCTTTCATTTCAAAGTAACCCTACTTTCCAGGTTCCTTCTCATATCCCTACTATCTAGGCTTTCATTTCAAAGTAACCCTACTCTCCAGGTTCCTTCTCTTAGCCCTATCATTCAGGATTTCATTTCGAAGTAACCCTACTATCCAAGTTCCTTCTCATAGCCCTACTATCCAGGCTTTCATTTCGAAGTAACCCTACTATCCAGGTCCTTTCTCATAGCCCTACTATCATGGCTTTTATTTCGAAGTAACCCTACTATCCAGGTCCCTTCTCATAGCCATACTATCCAGGCTTTCATTTCAAAGTAACCCTACTATACAGGTTCCTTCTCATAGCCCTACTATCCAGGCTTTAATTTCGAAGTAACCCTACTATAAAGGTTCCTTCTCATAGCCCTACTATCCAGGCTTTCATTTCGAAGTAACCCTATTATCCAGGTTGCTTCTCATATCCCTACTATCCAGGCTTTATTTCCAAGTAACCCTACTATCCAGGTTCCTTCTCTGAGCCCTACTATCCAGGCTTTCATTTCGACGTAACCCTACTATCCAGGTTCCTTCTCATAGCCCGATCATTCAGGATTTCATTTCGAAGTAACCCTAATATCCAAGTTCCTTCTCATAGCCCTACTATCTAGGCTTCCATTTCGAAGTAACCCTACTATCCAGGTCCCTTCTCATAGGCCTACTATCATGGCTTTCATTTTGAAGTAACCCTACTTTCCAGGTTCCTTCTCATAGCCATACTATCTAGGCTTTCATTTCAAAGTAACCCTACTATACAGGTTCCTTCTCATAGCCCTACTATCCAGGCTTTCATTTCGAAGTAACCCTACTATAAAGGTTCTTTCTCATAGCCCTACTATCCAGGCTTTCATTTCGAAGTAACCCTATTATCCAGATTCCTTCTCATAGCCCTACTATCCAGGCTTTCATTACGAAGTAACCCTACTATCCAGGTTCCTTCTCAGTAGCCCAACTATCAAGGCTTTCATTTCGAAGTAACCCTACTATCCAGATTCCTTCTCATAGACATACTATGCAGGCTTTTATTTCAAAGTAACCCTACTATCCAAGTTCCTTCTCAGCAGCCTACTATCCAAGCTTTCATTTCGAAGTAACCATACTATCCTGGTTCATTCTCAGCAGCCCTACTATCCATGCTTTCATTTCGAAGTAACCTTACTATCCAGGTACCTTCTCATAGCCCTACTATTTAGGCTTTCCTTTCGAAGTAACCCTACTATCCAGGTTCCTTCTCAGCAGCCCTACTATCCAGGTTTTCATTTCGAAGTAAACCTACTATCCAGGTTCCTTCTCAGCAGCCCTACTATCCAGGCTTCCATTTCGAAGTAACGCTATTATCCAGGTTCCTTCTCATATCCCTACTATTCAGGCTTTCATTTCGAAGTAACCCTACTTTCCAAGTTCCTTCTCATATCCCTACTATCTAGGCGTTCATTTCAATGTAACCCTACTATCCAGGTTCCTTCTCATAGCCCTATCATTCAGGATTTCATTTTGAAGTAACCCTACTATCCAAGTTCCTTCTCATAGCCCTACTATCCAGGCTTTCATTTCGAAGTAACCCTACTATCCAGGTCCCTTCTCATAGCCCTACTATCATGGCTTTTATTTCGAAGTAACCCTACTATCCAGGTTCCTTCTCATGGCCATACTATCCAGGCTTGCATTTCAAAGTAACCCTACAATACATGTTCCTTCTCATAGCCCTACTATCCAGGCTTTCATTTCGAAGTAACCCTACTATAAAGGTTCCTTCTCATAGCCCTACTATCCAGGCTTTCATTTCGAAGTAACCCTATTATCCAGTTTGCTTCTCATATCCCTACTATCCAGGCTTTCATTTCGAAGTAACCCTACTATCCAGGTTCCTTCTCTGAGCCCTACTATCCAGGCTTTCATTTCGAAGTAACCCTACTATCCAGGTTCCTTCTCATAGCCCTATCATTCAGGATTTCATTTCGAAGTAACCCTAATATCCAAGTTCCTTCTCATAGCCCTACTATCCAGGCTTTCATTTCGAAGTAACCCAACTATCCAGGTCCCTTCTCATAGGCCTACTATCATGGCTTTCATTTCGAAGTAACCCTACTTTCCAGGTTCCTTCTCATAGCCATACTATCTAGGCTTTCATTTCAAAGTAACCCTACTATACAGGTTCCTTCTCATAGCCCTACTATCAAGGCTTTCATTTCGAAGTAACCCTACTATAAAGGTTCCTTCTCATAGCCCTACTATCCAGGCTTTCATTTCGAAGTAACCCTATTATCCAGGTTCCTTCTCATAGCCCTACTATCCAGGCTTTCATTTCGAAGTAACCCTACTATCCAGGTTCCTTCTTAGCAGCCCTACTATCAAGGCTTTCATTTCGAAGTAACCTTACTATCCAGATTCCTTCTCATAGCCATACTTTGCAGGATTTCATTTCGAAGTAACCCTACTATCCAAGTTCCTTCTCATCAGCCTACTATCCAGGCTTTCATTTCGAAGTAACCATACTATCCAGGTTCATTCTCAGCAGCCCTACTATCCAGGCTTTCATTTCAAAGTAACCCTACTATCCAGGTTCCTTCTCATAGCCCTACTATTTAGGCTTTCCTTCCGAAGTAACCCTACTATCCAGGTTCCTTCTCAGCAGCCCTACTATCCAGGTTTTCATTTCGAAGAAACCCTACTATCCAGGTTCCTTCTCAGCAACCCTACTATCCAGGCTTTCATTTCGAGGTAACCCTATTATCCAGGTTTCTTCTCATAGCCCTACTATTCAGGCTTTCATTCTGAAGTAACCCTATTATCCAGGTTCCTTCTCAGCAACCCTACTATCTAGGATTTCATTTCGAAGTTTCCCTACTATCCAGGTTCCTTCTTGTATCCCTACTATTCAGGCTTTTATTTCAAAGTAACCCTACTTTCCAGGTTCCTTCTCATAGCCCTACTATCTAGGCTTTCATTTCAAAGTAACCCTACAATCCAGGTTCCTTTTCATAGCCCTATCATTCAGGATTTCATTTCGAAGTAACCCTACTATCCAAGTTCCTTCTCATAGCCCTACTATCCAGGCTTTCATTTCGAAGTAACCCTACTATCCAGGTCCTTTCTAATAGCCCTACTATCATGGCTTTTATTTCGAAGTAACCCTACTATCCAGGTTCCTTCTCATAGCCATACTATCCAGGCTTTCATTTCAAAGTAACCCTACTATACAGGTTCCTTCTCATAGCCCTACTATCCAGGCTTTCATTTCGAAGTAACCCTACTATAAAGGTTCCTTCTCATAGCCCTACTATCCAGGCTTTCATTTCGAAGTAACCCTATTATCCAGCTTGCTTCTCATATCCCTACTATCCAGGCTTTTATTTTGAAGTAACCTTACTATCCAGGTTCCTTCTCTGAGCCCTACTATCCTGGCTTTCATTTCGAAGTAACCCTACTATCCAGGTTCCTTCTCATAGCCCTATCATTCAGGATTTCATTTCGAAGTAACCCTAATATCCAAGTTCCTTCTCATAGGCCTACTATCATGGCTTTCATTTCGAAGTAACCCTATTATCCAGGTCCCTTCTCATAACCCTACTATCATGGCTTTTATTTCGAAGTAACCCTACTATCCAGGTTCCTTCTCATAGCCATACTATCCAGGCTTGCATTTCAAAGTAACCCTACTATACAGGTTCCTTCTCATAGCCCTACTATCCAGGCTTTCATTTCGAAGTAACCCTACTATAAAGGTTCCTTCTCATAGCCCTACTATCCAGGCTTTCATTTCGAAGTAACCCTATTATCCAGGTTGCTTCTCATATCCCTACTATCCAGGCTTTCATTTCGAAGTAACCCTACTATCCAGGTCCTTTCTCATAGCCCTACTATCATGGCTTTTATTTCGAAGTAACCCTACTATCCAGGTTCCTTCTCATAGCCATACTATCCAGGATTTCATTTCAAAGTAACCCTACTATACAGGTTCCTTCTCATAGCCCTACTATCCAGGCTTTCATAACGAAGTAACCCTACTATAAAGGTTCCTTCTCATAGCCCTACTATCCAGGCTTTCATTTCGAAGTAACCCTATTATCCAGGTTGCTTCTCATATCCCTACTATCCAGGCTTTTATTTTGAAGTAACCTTACTATCCAGGTTCCTTCTCTGAGCCCTACTATCTAGGCTTTCATTTCGAAGTAACCCTACTATCCAGGTTCCTTCTCATAGCCCTATCATTCTGGATTTCATTTCGAAGTAACCCTAATATCCAAGTTCCTTCTCATAGCCCTACTATCCAGGCTTTCATTTCGAAGTAACCCTACTATCCAGGTCCCTTCTGATAGGCCTACTATCATGGCTTTCATTTCGAAGTAACCCTACTTTCCAGGTTCCTCCTCATAGCCATACTATCTAGGCTTTCATTTCAAAGTAACCCTACTATACAGGTTCCTTCTCATAGCCCTACTATCCAAGCTTTCATTTCGAAGTAACCCTACTATAAAGGTTCCTTCTCATAGCCTTACTATCCAGGCTTTCATTTCGAAGTAACCCTATTATCCAGGTTCCTTCTCATAGCCCTACTATCCAGGCTTTCATTTCGAAGTAACCCTACTATCGAGGTTTCTTCTCAGCAGCCCAACTATCAAGGCTTTCATTTCTAAGTAACCCTACTATCCAGATTCCTTCTCATAGACATACTATGCAGGCTTTCATTTCGAAGTAATCCTACTATCCAAGTTCCTTCTCAGCAGCCTACTATCCAGGCCTTCATTTCGAAGTAACCATACTATCCTGGTTCATTCTCAGCAGCCCTACTATCCAGGCTTTCATTTCGAAGTAACCCTACTATCCAGGTACCTTCTCATAGCCCTACTATTTAGGCTTTCCTTTCGAAGTAACCATACTATCCAGGTTCCTACTCAGCAGCCCTACTATCCAGGTTTTCATTTCGAAGTAACCCTACTATCCAGGTTCCTTCTCAGCAGCCCTACTATCCAGGCTTTCATGTCAAAGTAACCCTATTATCCAAGTTCCTTCTCATAGCCCTACTATTCAGGCTTTCATTTTGAAGTAACCCTACTTTCCAGGTTCCTTCTCATAGCCCTACTATCTAGGCGTTCATTTCGATGTAACCCTACTATCCAGGTTCCTTCTCATAGCCCTATCATTCAGGATTTCATTTCGAAGTAACCCTACTATTCAAGTTCCTTCTCATAGCCCTACTATCCAGGCTTTCATTTCGAAGTAACCCTACTATCCAGGTCCCTTCTCATAGCCCTACTATCATGGCTTTTATTTCGAAGTAACCCTACTATCCAGGTTCCTTCTCATAGCCATACTATCCAGGCTTGCATTTCAAAGTAACCCTACTATACAGGTTCCTTCTCATAGCCCTACTATCCAGGCTTT
Organism: Vicia faba; assembly: GCA_948472305.1. NCBI lineage: Eukaryota > Viridiplantae > Streptophyta > Magnoliopsida > Fabales > Fabaceae > Vicia > Vicia faba. Next base: position 224,354,751 of record OX451735.1, read on the forward strand.
CATTTCGAAGTAACCCTACTATAAAGGTTCCTTCTCATAGCCCTACTATCCAGGCTTTCATTTCGAAGTAACCCTATAATCCAGGTTGCTTCTAATATCCCTACTATCCAGGCTTTCATTTTGAAGTAACCCTACTATCCAGGTTCCTTCTCTGATCCCTACTATCCAGGCTTTCATTTCGAAGTAACCCTACTATCCAGGTTCCTTCTCATAGCCCTATCATTCAGGATTTCATTTCGAAGTAACCCTAATATCGAAGTTCCTTCTCATAGCCCTACTATCCAGGCTTTCATTTCGAAGTAACCCAACTGTCCAGGTCCCTTCTCATAGTCCTACTATCATGGCTTTCATTTCGAAGTAACCCTACTTTCCAGGTTCCTTCGCATAGCCATACTATCTAGGCTTTCATTTCAAAGTAACCCTACTATACAGGTTCCTTCTCATAGCCGTACTATCCAGGCTTTCATTTCGAAGTAACCCTACTATAAAGGTTCCTTCTCATAGCCCTACTATCCAGGCTTTCATTTCGAAGTAACCCTATTATCCAGGTTCCTTCTTATAGCCCTACTATCCAAGCTTTCATTTCGAAGTAACCCTACTATCCAGGTTCCTTCTCAGCAACCCTACTATCAAGGCTTTCATTTCGAAGTAACCCTACTATCCAGATTCCTTCTCATAGCCATACTATGCAGGATTTCATTTCGAAGTAACCCTACTATCCAAGTTCCTTCTCAACAGCCTACTATCCAGGCTTTCATTTCGAAGTAACCATACTATCCAAGTTCATTCTCAGCAGCCCTACTATCCAGGCTTTCATTTCGAAGTAACCCTACTATCCAGGTTTCTTCTCATAGCCCTACTATTTAGTCTTTCCCTTCGAAGTAACCCTACTTTCCAGGTTCCTTCTCAGCAACCCTACTATCCAGGCTTTCATTTCGAAGTAACACTATTATCCAGGTTCCTTCTCATAGCCCTACTATTCAGGCTTTCATTCTGAAGTAACCCTATTATCTAGGTTCCTTCTCAGCAACCCTACTATCTAGGCTTTCATTTCGAAGTTTCCCTACTATCCAGGTTCCTTCTTGTATCCCTACTATTCAGGCTTTCATTTCAAAGTAACCCTACTTTCCAGGTTCCTTCTCATAGCCCTACTATCTAGGCTTTCATTTCAAAGTAACCCTACAATCCAGGTTCCTTCTCATAGCCCTATCATTCAGGATTTCATTTCGAAGTAACCCTACTATCCAAGTTCCTTCTCATAGCCCTACTATCCAGGCTTTCATTTCGAAGTAACCCTACTATCCAGGTCCTTTCTCATAGCCCTACTATCATGGTTTTTATTTCGAAGTAACCCTACTATCCAGGTTCCTTCTCATAGCCATACTATCCAGGCTTTCATTTCAAAGTAACCCTACTATACAGGTTCCTTCCCATAGCCCTACTATCCAGGCTTTCGTTACGAAGTAACCCTACTATAAAGGTTCCTTCTCATAACCCTACTATCCAGGCTTTCATTTCGAAGTAACCCTATTATCCAGGTTGCTTCTCATATCCCTACTATCCAGGCTTTTATTTTGAAGTAACCTTACTATCCAGGTTCCTTCTCTGAGCCCTACTATCTAGGCTTTCATTTCGAAGTAACCCTACTATCCAGGTTCCTTCTCATAGCCCTATCATTCAGGATTTCATTTCGAAGTAACCCTAATATCCAAGTTCCTTCTCATAGCCCTACTATCCAGGCTTTCATTTCGAAGTAACCCTACTATCCAGGTTCCTTCTCATAGCCCTATCATTCAGGATTTCATTTCGAAGTAACCCTAATATCGAAGTTCCTTCTCATAGCCCTACTATCCAGGCTTTCATTTCGAAGTAACCCAACTGTCCAGGTCCCTTCTCATAGTCCTACTATCATGGCTTTCATTTCGAAGTAACCCTACTTTCCAGGTTCCTTCGCATAGCCATACTATCTAGGCTTTCATTTCAAAGTAACCCTACTATACAGGTTCCTTCTCATAGCCGTACTATCCAGGCTTTCATTTCGAAGTAACCCTACTATAAAGGTTCCTTCTCATAGCCCTACTATCCAGGCTTTCATTTCGAAGTAACCCTATTATCAAGGTTCCTTCTCATAGCCCTACTATCCAGGCTTTTATTTCGAAGTAACCCTACTATCCAGGTTCCTTCTCAGCAGCCCTACTATCAAGGCTTTCATTTCGAAGTAACCCTACTATCCAGATTCCTTCTCATAGCCATACTATGCAGGATTTCATTTCGAAGTAACCCTACTATCCAAGTTCCTTCTCAACAGCCTACTATCCAGGCTTTCATTTCGAAGTAACCATACTATCCAAGTTCATTCTCAGCAGCCCTACTATCCAGGCTTTCATTTCGAAGTAACCCTACTATCCAGGTTCCTTCTCATAGCCCTACTATTTAGTCTTTCCTTTCGAAGTAACCCTACTATCCAGGTTCCTTCTCAGCAACCCTACTATCCAGGTTTTCATTTCGAAGTAACCCTACTTTCCAGGTTCGTTCTCAGCAACCCTACTATCCAGGCTTTCATTTCGAAGTAACCCTATTATCCAGGTTCCTTCTCATAGCCCTACTATTCAGGCTTTCATTCTGAAGTAACCCTATTATCCAGGTTCCTTCTCAGCAACCCTACTATCTAGGCTTTCATTTCGAAGTTTCCCTACTATCCAGGTTCCTTCTCGTATCCCTACTATTCAGGCTTTCGTTTCAAAGTAACCCTACTTTCCAGGTTCCTTCTCATAGCCCTACTATCTAGGCTTTCATTTCAAAGTAACCCTACAATCCAGGTTCCTTCTCATAGCCCTATCATTCAGGATTTCATTTCGAAGTAACCCTACTATCCAAGTTCCTTCTCATAGCCCTACTATCCAGGCTTTCATTTCGAAGTAACCCTACTATCCAGGTCCTTTCTCATAGCCCTACTATCATGGGTTTTATTTCTAAGTAACCCTACTATCCAGGTTCCTTCTCATAGCCATACTATCCAGGCTTTCATTTCAAAGTAACCCTACTATACAGGTTCCTTCCCATAGCCCTACTATCCAGGCTTTCGTTACGAAGTAACCCTACTATAAAGGTTCCTTCTCATAGCCCTACTATCCAGGCTTTCATTTCGAAGTAACCCTATTATCCAGGTTTCTTCTCATATCCCTACTATCCAGGCTTTTATTTTGAAGTAACCTTACTATCCAGGTTCCTTCTCTGAGCCCTACTATCTAGGCTTTCATTTCGAAGTAACCCTACTATCCAGGTTCGTTCTCATAGCCCTATCATTCAGGGTTTCATTTCGAAGTAACCCTAATATCCAAGTTCCTTCTCATAGCCCTACTATCCAGGCTTTCATTTCGAAGTAACCCTACTATCCAGGTCCCTTCTCATAGGCCTACTATCATGGCTTTCATTTCGAAGTAACCCTACTTCCCAGGTTCCTCCTCATAGCCATACTATCTAGGCTTTCATTTCAAAGTAACCCTACTATACAGGTTCCTTCTCATAGCCCTACTATCCAAGCTTTCATTTCGAAGTAACCCTACTATAAAGGTTCCTTCTCATAGCCCTACTATCCAGGCTTTCATTTTGAAGTAACCCTATTATCCAGGTTCCTTCTCATAGCCCTACTATCCAGGCTTTGATTTCGAAGTAACCCTACTATCGAGGTTCCTTCTCAGCAGCCCAACTATCAATGCTTTCATTTCGAAGTAACCATACTATCAAGATTCCTTCTCATAGACATACTATGCAGGCTTTCATTTCGAAGTAATCCTACTATCCAAGTTCCTTCTCAGCAGCCTACTATCCAGGCCTTCATTTCGAAGTAACCATACTATCCTGGTTCATTCTCAGCAGCCCTACTATCCAGGCTTTCATTTCGAAGTAACCCTACTATCCAGGTACCTTCTCATAGCCCTACTATTTAGGCTTTCCTTTCGAAGTAACCCTACTATCCAGGTTCCTACTCAGCAGCCCTACTATCCAGGTTTTCATTTCGAAGTAACCCTACTATCCAGGTTCCTTCTCAGCAGCCCTACTATCCAGGCTTTCATTTCGAAGTAACCCTATTATCCAGGTTCCTTCTCATAGCCCTACTATTCAGGCTTTCATTTCGAAGTAACCCTACTTTCCAGGTTCTTTCTCATAGCCCTACTATCTAGGCTTTCATTTCAACGTAACCCTACTATCCAGGTTCCTTCTCATAGCCCTATCATTCAGGATTTCATTTCGAAGTAACCCTACTATCCAAGATCCTTCTCATAGCCCTATTATCCAGGCTTTCATTTCGAAGTAACCCTACTATCCAGGACCCTTCTCATAGCCCTACTATCATGGCTTTTATTTCGAAGTAACCCTACTATCCAGGTTCCTTCTCATAGCCATACTTTCCAGGTTTTCATTTCAAAGTAACCCTACTATACAGGTTCCTTCTCATAGCCCTGCTATCTAGGCTTTCATTTCGAAGTAACCCTACTGTAAAGGTTCCTTCTCATAGCCCTACTATCCAGGATTTCATTTAGAAGTAACCCTATTATCCAGGTTGCTTCTCATATCCCTACTATCCAGGCTTTTATTTCGAAGTAACCCTACTATCCAGGTTCCTTCTCTGAGCCCTACTATCCAGGCTTTCATTTCGAAGTAACCCTATTATCCAGGTTCCTTCTCATAGCCCTATCATTCAGGATTTCATTTCGAAGTAACCCTAATATCCAAGTTCCTTCTCATAGCCCTACTATCCAGGCTTTCATTTCGAAGTAACCCAACTATCCAGGTCCCTTCTCATAGGCCTACTATCATGGCTTTCATTTCGAAGTAACCCTACTTTCCAGGTTCCTTCTCATAGCCATACTATCTAGGCTTTCATTTCAAAGTAACCCTACTATACAGGTTCCTTCTCATAGCCGTACTATCCAGGCTTTCATTTCAAAGTAACCCTACTATAAAGGTTCCTTCTCATAGCCCTACTATCCAGGCTTTCATTTCGAAGTAACCCTATTATCCAGGTTCCTTCTCATAGCCCTACTATCCAGGCTTTCATTTCGAAGTAACCCTACTATCCAGGTTCCTTCTCAGCATGCCTACTATCAAGGCTTTCATTTCGAAGTAACCCTACTATCCAGATTCCTTCTCATAGCCATACTATGCAGGATTTCATTTCGAAGTAACCCTACTATCCAAGTTCCTTCTCAGCAGCCTACTATCCAGGCTTTCATTTCGAAGTAACCATACTATCCAAGTTCATTCTCAGAAGCCCTACTATCCAGGCTTTCATTTCGAAGTAACCCTACTATCCAGGTTCCTTCTCATAGCCCTACTATTTAGGCTTTCCTTTCGAAGTAACCCTACTATCCAGGTTCCTTCTCAGCAGCCCTACTATCCAGGTTTTCATTTCGAAGTAACCCTACTTTCCAGGTTCCTTCTCAGCAACCCTACTATCCAGGCTTTCATTTCGAAGTAACCCTATTATCCAGGTTCCTTCTCATAGCCCTACTATTCAGGCTTTCATTCTGAAGTAACCCTATTATCCAGGTTCCTTCTCAGCAACCCTACTATCTAGGCTTTCATTTCGAAGTTTCCCTACTATCCAGGTTCCTTATCGTATCCCTACTATTCAGGCTTTCATTTCAAAGTAACCCTACTTTCCAGGTTCCTTCTCATAGCCCTACTATCTAGGCTTTCATTTCAAAGTAACCCTACAATCCAGGTTCCTTCTCATAGCCCTATCATTCAGGATTTCATTTCGAAGTAACCCTACTATCCAAGTTCCTTCTCATAGCCCTACTATCCAGGCTTTCATTTCGAAGTAACCCTACTATCCAGGTCCTTTCTCATAGCCCTACTATCATGGCTTTTATTTCGAAGTAACCCTACTATCCAGGTTCCTTCTCATAGCCATACTATCCAGGCTTTCATTTCAAAGTAACCCTACTATACAGGTTCGTTCTCATAGCCCTACTATCCAGGCTTTCATAATGAAGTAACCCTACTATAAAGGTTCCTTCTCATAGCCCTACTATCCAGGCTTTCATTTCGAAGTAACCCTACTTTCCAGGTTCCTTCTCATAGCCATACTATCTAGGCTTTCATTTCAAAGTAACCCTACTATACAGGTTCCTTCTCATAGTCGTACTATCCAGGCTTTCATTTCGAAGTAACCCTACTATAAAGGTTCCTTCTCATAGCCCTACTATCCAGGCTTTCATTTCGAAGTAACCCTATTATCCAGGTTCCTTCTCATAGCCCTACTATCCAGGCTTTCATTTCGAAGTAACCCTACTATCCAGGTTCCTTCTCAGCATGCCTACTATCAAGGCTTTCATTTCGAAGTAACCCTACTATCCAGATTCCTTCTCATAGCCATACTATGCAGGATTTCATTTCGAAGTAACCCTACTATCCAAGTTCCTTCTCAGCAGCCTACTATCCAGGCTTTCATTTCGAAGTAACCATACTATCCAAGTTCATTCTCAGAAGCCCTACTATCCAGGCTTTCATTTCGAAGTAACCTTACTATCCAGGTTCCTTCTCATAGCCCTACTATTTAGGTTTTCCTTTCGAAGTAACCCTACTATCCAGGTTCCTTCTCAGCAGCCCTACTATCCAGGTTTTCATTTCGAAGTAACCCTACTTTCCAGGTTCCTTCTCAGCAACCCTACTATCCAGGCTTTCATTTCGAAGTAACCCTATTATCCAGGTTCCTTCTCATAGCCCTACTATTCAGGCTTTCATTCTGAAGTAACCCTATTATCCAGGTTCCTTCTCAGCAACCCTACTATCTAGGCTTTCATTTCGAAGTTTCCCTACTATCCAGGTTCCTTCTCGTATCCCTACTATTCAGGCTTTCATTTCAAAGTAACCCTACTTTCCAGGTTCCTTCTCATAGCCCTACTATCTAGGCTTTCATTTCAAAGTAACCCTACAATCCAGGTTCCTTCTCATAGCCCTATCATTCAGGATTTCATTTCGAAGTAACCTTACTATCCAAGTTCCTTCTCATAGCCCTACTATCCAGGCTTTCATTTCGAAGTAACCCTACTATCCAGGTCCTTTCTCATAGCTTTACTATCATGGCTTTTATTTCGAAGTAACCCTACTATCCAGGTTCCTTCTCATAGCCATACTATCCAGGCTTTCATTTAAAAGTAACCCTACTATACAGGTTCGTTCTCATAGCCCTACTATCCAGGCTTTCATAATGAAGTAACCCTACTATAAAGGTTCCTTCTCATAGCCCTACTATCCAGGCTTTCATTTCGAAGTAACCCTACTTTCCAGGTTCCTTCTCATAGCCATACTATCTAGGCTTTCATTTCAAAGTAACCCTACTATACAGGTTCCTTCTCATAGCCGTACTATCCAGGCTTTCATTTCAAAGTAACCCTACTATAAAGGTTCCTTCTCATAGCCCTACTATCCAGGCTTTCATTTCGAAGTAACCCTATTATCCAGGTTACTTCTCATAGCCCAACTATCCAGGCTTTCATTTCGAAGTAACCCTACTATCCAGGTTCCTTCTCAGCATGCCTACTATCAAGGCTTTCATTTCGAAGTAACCCTACTATCCAGATTCCTTCTCATAGCCATACTATGCAGGATTTCATTTCGAAGTAACCCTACTATCCAAGTTCCTTCTCAGCAGCCTACTATCCAGGCTTTCATTTCGAAGTAACCATACTATCCAAGTTCATTCTCAGAAGCCCTACTATCCAGGCTTTCATTTCGAAGTAACCCTACTATCCAGGTTCCTTCTCATAGCCCTACTATTTAGGATTTCCTTTCGAAGTAACCCTACTATCCAGGTTCCTTCTCAGCAGCCCTACTATCCAGGTTTTCATTTCGAAGTAACCCTACTTTCCAGGTTCCTTCTCAGCAACCCTACTATCCAGGCTTTCATTTCGAAGTAACCCTATTATCCAGGTTCCTTCTCATGGCCCTACTATTCAGGCTTTCATTCTGAAGTAACCCTATTATCCAGGTTCCTTCTCAGCAACCCTACTATCTAGGCTTTCATTTCGAAGTTTCCCTACTATCCAGGTTCCTTATCGTATCCCTACTATTCAGGCTTTCATTTCAAAGTAACCCTACTTTCCAGGTTCCTTCTCATAGCCCTACTATCTAGGCTTTCATTTCAAAGTAACCCTACAATCCAGGTTCCTTCTCATAGCCCTATCATTCAGGATTTCATTTCGAAGTAACCCTACTATCCAACTTCCTTCTCATAGCCCTACTATCCAGGCTTTCATTTCGAAGTAACCCTACTATCCAGGTCCTTTCTCATAGCCCTACTATCATGGCTTTTATTTCGAAGTAACCCTACTATCCAGGTTCCTTCTCATAGCCATACTATCCAGGCTTTCATTTCAAAGTAACCCTACTATACAGGTTCGTTCTCATAGCCCTACTATCCAGGCTTTCATAATGAAGTAACCCTACTATAAAGGTTCCTTCTCATAGCCCTACTATCCAGGCTTTCATTTCGAAGTAACCCTACTTTCCAGGTTCCTTCTCATAGCCATACTATCTAGGCTTTCATTTCAAAGTAACCCTACTATACAGGTTCCTTCTCATAGTCGTACTATCCAGGCTTTCATTTCGAAGTAACCCTACTATAAAGGTTCCTTCTCATAGCCCTACTATCCAGGCTTTCATTTCGAAGTAACCCTATTATCCAGGTTCCTTCTCATAGCCCTACTATCCAGGCTTTCATTTCGAAGTAACCCTACTATCCAGGTTCCTTCTCAGCATGCCTACTATCAAGGCTTTCATTTCGAAGTAACCCTACTATCCAGATTCCTTCTCATAGCCATACTATGCAGGATTTCATTTCGAAGTAACCCTACTATCCAAGTTCCTTCTCAGCAGCCTACTATCCAGGCTTTCATTTCGAAGTAACCATACTATCCAAGTTCATTCTCAGAAGCCCTACTATCCAGGCTTTCATTTCGAAGTAACCTTACTATCCAGGTTCCTTCTCATAGCCCTACTATTTAGGTTTTCCTTTCGAAGTAACCCTACTATCCAGGTTCCTTCTCAGCAGCCCTACTATCCAGGTTTTCATTTCGAAGTAACCCTACTTTCCAGGTTCCTTCTCAGCAACCCTACTATCCAGGCTTTCATTTCGAAGTAACCCTATTATCCAGGTTCCTTCTCATAGCCCTACTATTCAGGCTTTCATTCTGAAGTAACCCTATTATCCAGGTTCCTTCTCAGCAACCCTACTATCTAGGCTTTCATTTCGAAGTTTCCCTACTATCCAGGTTCCTTCTCGTATCCCTACTATTCAGGCTTTCATTTCAAAGTAACCCTACTTTCTAGGTTCCTTCTCATAGCCCTACTATCTAGGCTTTCATTTCAAAGTAACCCTACAATCCAGGTTCCTTCTCATAGCCCTATCATTCAGGATTTCATTTCGAAGTAACCTTACTATCCAAGTTCCTTCTCATAGCCCTACTATCCAGGCTTTCATTTCGAAGTAACCCTACTATCCAGGTCCTTTCTCATAGCTTTACTATCATGGCTTTTATTTCGAAGTAACCCTACTATCCAGGTTCCTTCTCATAGCCATACTATCCAGGCTTTCATTTAAAAGTAACCCTACTATACAGGTTCGTTCTCATAGCCCTACTATCCAGGCTTTCATAATGAAGTAACCCTACTATAAAGGTTCCTTCTCATAGCCCTACTATCCAGGCTTTCATTTCGAAGTAACCCTACTTTCCAGGTTCCTTCTCATAGCCATACTATCTAGGCTTTCATTTCAAAGTAACCCTACTATACAGGTTCCTTCTCATAGCCGTACTATCCAGGCTTTCATTTCGAAGTAACCCTACTATAAAGGTTCCTTCTCATAGCCCTACTATCCAGGCTTTCATTTCGAAGTAACCCTATTATCCAGGTTACTTCTCATAGCCCAACTATCCAGGCTTTCATTTCGAAGTAACCCTACTATCCAGGTTCCTTCTCAGCATGCCTACTATCAAGGCTTTCATTTTGAAGTAACCCTACTATCCAGATTCCTTCTCATAGCCATACTATGCAGGATTTCATTTCGAAGTAACCCTACTATCCAAGTTCCTTCTCAGCAGCCTACTATCCAGGCTTTCATTTCGAAGTAACCATACTATCCAAGTTCATTCTCAGAAGCCCTACTATCAAGGCTTTCATTTCGAAGTAACCCTACTATCCAGGTTCCTTCTCATAGCCCTACTATTTAGGATTTCCTTTCGAAGTAACCCTACTATCCAGGTTCCTTCTCAGCAGCCCTACTATCCAGGTTTTCATTTCGAAGTAACCCTACTTTCCAGGTTCCTTCTCAGCAACCCTACTATCCAGGCTTTCATTTCGAAGTAACCCTATTATCCAGGTTCCTTCTCATGGCCCTACTATTCAGGCTTTCATTCTGAAGTAACCCTATTATCCAGGTTCCTTCTCAGCAACCCTACTATCTAGGCTTTCATTTCGAAGTTTCCCTACTATCCAGGTTCCTTCTCGTATCCCTACTATTCAGGCTTTCATTTCAAAGTAACCCTACTTTCCAGGTTCCTTCTCATAGCCCTACTATCTAGGCTTTCATTTCAAAGTAACCCTACAATCCAGGTTCCTTCTCATAGCCCTATCATTCAGGATTTCATTTCGAAGTAACCCTACTATCCAACTTCCTTCTCATAGCCCTACTATCCAGGCTTTCATTTCGAAGTAACCCTACTATCCAGGTCCTTTCTCATAGCCCTACTATCATGGCTTTTATTTCGAAGTAACCCTACTATCCAGGTTCCTTCTCATAGCCATACTATTCAGGCTTTCATTTCAAAGTAACCCTACTATACAGGTTCGTTCTCATAGCCCTACTATCAAGGCTTTCATAATGAAGTAACCCTACTATAAAGGTTCCTTCTCATAGCCCTACTATCCAGGCTTTCATTTCGAAGTAACCCTATTATCCAGGTTGCTTCTCATATCCCTACTATCCAGGCTTTTATTTTGAAGTAACCTTACTATCCAGGTTCCTTCTCTGAGCCCTACTAGCTAGGCTTTCATTTCGAAATAACCCTACTATCCAGGTTCCTTCTCATAGCCCTATCATTCAGGATTTCATTTCGAAGTAACCCTAATATCCAAGTTCCTTCTCATAGTCCTACTATCCAGGATTTCATTTCGAAGTAACCCTACTATCCAGGTCCCTTCTCATTAGCCTACTATCATGGCTTTCATTTCGAAGTAACCCTACTTTCCAGGTTCCTCCTCATAGCCATACTATCTAGGCTTTCATTTCAAAGTAACCCTACTATACAGGTTCCTTCTCATAGCCCTACTATCCAAGCTTTCATTTCGAAGTAACCCTACTATAAAGGTTCCTTCTCATAGCCATACTATCCAGGCTTTCATTTCGAAGTAACCCTATTATCCAGGTTCCTTCTCATAGCCCTACTATCCATGCTTTCATTTCGAAGTAACCCTACTATCGAGGTTCCTTCTCAGCAGCCCAACTATCAAGGCTTTCATTTCGAAGTAACCCTACTATCCAGATTCCTTCTCATAGACATACTATGCAGGTTTTCATTTCGAAGTAATCCTACTATCCAAGTTCCTTCTCAGCAGCCTACTATCCAGGCCTTCATTTCGAAGTAACCATATTATCCTGGTTCATTCTCAGCAGCCCTACTATCCAGGCTTTCATTTCGAAGTAACCCTACTATCCAGGTACCTTCTCATAGCCCTACTATTTAGGCTTTCCTTTCGAAGTAACCCTACTATCCAGGTTCCTTCTCAGCAGCCCTACTATACAGGTTTTCATTTCGAAGTAACCCTACTATCCAGGTTCCTTCTCAGCAGCCCTACTATCCAGGCTTTCATTTCGAAGTAACCCTATTATCCAGGTTGCTTCTCATATCCCTACTATCCAGGCTTTCATTTCGAAGTAACCCTACTATCCAGGTTCCTTCTCTGAGCCCTATTATCCAGACTTTCATTTCGAAGTAACCCTACTATCCAGGTTCCTTCTCATAGCCCTATCATTCAGGATTTCATTTTGAAGTAACCCTACTATCCAAGATCCTTCTCATAGCCCTACTATCCAGGCTTTCATTTCGAAGTAACCCTACTATCCAGGTCCCTTCTCATAGCCCTACTATCATGGCTTTTATTTCAAAGTAACCCTACTATCCAGGTTCCTTCTCATAGCCATACTATCCAGGCTTTCATTTCAAAGTAACCCTACTATACAGGTTCCTTCTCATAGCCCTACTATTCAGGCTTTCATTTCGAAGTAACCCTACTATAAAGGTTCCTTCTCATAGCCCTACTATCCAGGCTTTCATTTAGAAGTAACCCTATTATCCAGGTTGCTTCTCATATCCCTACTATCCAGGCTTTTATTTCGAAGTAACCCTACTATCCAGGTTCCTTCTCTGAGCCCTACTATCCAGGCTTTCATTTCAAAGTAACCCTACTATCCAGGTTCCTTCTCATAGCCCTATCATTCAGGATTTCATTTCGAAGTAACCCTAATATCCAAGTTCCTTCTCATAGCCCTACTATCCAGGCTTTCATTTCGAAGTAACCCAACTATCCAGGTCCCTTCTCATAGGCCTACTATCATGGCTTTCATTTCGAAGTAACCCTACTTTCCAGGTTCCTTCTCATAGCCATACTATCTAGGCTTTCATTTCAAAGTAACCCTACTATACAGGTTCCTTCTCAGAGCCCTACTATCCAGGCTTTCATTTCGAAGTAACCTTACTATAAAGGTTCCTTCTCATAGCCCTATTATCCAGGCTTTCATTTCGAAGTAACCCTATTATCCAGGTTCCTTCTCATAGCCCTACTATCTAGGCTTTCATTTCGAAGTAACCCTACTATCCAGGTTCCTTCTCATAGCCCTATCATTCAGGATTTTATTTCGAAGTAACCCTAATATCGAAGTTCCTTCTCATAGCCCTACTATCCAGGCTTTCATTTCGAAGTAACCCAACTATCCAGGTCCCTTCTCATAGGCCTACTATCATGGCTTTCATTTCGAAGTAACCCTACTTTCCAGGTTCCTTCGCATAGCCATACTATCTAGACTTTCATTTCAAAGTAACCCTACTATACAGGTTCCTTCTCATAGCCGTACTATCCAGGCTTTCATTTCGAAGTAACCCTACTATAAAGGTTCCTTCTCATAGCCCTACTATCCAGGCTTTCATTTCGAAGTAACCCTATTATCCAGGTTCCTTCTCATAGCCCTACTATCCAGGCTTTCATTTCGAAGTAACCCTACTATCCAGGTTCCTTCTCAGCAGCCCTACTATCAAGGCTTTCATTTCGAAGTAACACTACTATCCAGATTCCTTCTCATAGCCATATTATGCAGGTTTTCATTTCGAAGTAATCCTACTATCCAAGTTCCTTCTCAGCAGCCTACTATCCAGGCCTTCATTTCGAAGTAACCATATTATCCTGGTTCATTCTCAGCAGCCCTACTATCCAGGCTTTCATTTCGAAGTAACCCTACTATCCAGGTACCTTCTCATAGCCCTACTATTTAGGCTTTCCTTTCGAAGTAACCCTACTATCCAGGTTCCTTCTCAGCAGCCCTACTATACAGGTTTTCATTTCGAAGTAACCCTACTATCCAGGTTCCTTCTCAGCAGCCCTACTATCCAGGCTTTCATTTCGAAGTAACCCTATTATCCAGGTTGCTTCTCATATCCCTACTATCCAGGCTTTCATTTCGAAGTAACCCTACTATCCAGGTTCCTTCTCTGAGCCCTATTATCCAGACTTTCATTTCGAAGTAACCCTACTATCCAGGTTCCTTCTCATAGCCCTATCATTCAGGATTTCATTTTGAAGTAACCCTACTATCCAAGATCCTTCTCATAGCCCTACTATCCAGGCTTTCATTTCGAAGTAACCCTACTATCCAGGTCCCTTCTCATAGCCCTACTATCATGGCTTTTATTTCAAAGTAACCCTACTATCCAGGTTCCTTCTCATAGCCATACTATCCAGGCTTTCATTTCAAAGTAACCCTACTATACAGGTTCCTTCTCATAGCCCTACTATTCAGGCTTTCATTTCGAAGTAACCCTACTATAAAGGTTCCTTCTCATAGCCCTACTATCCAGGCTTTCATTTAGAAGTAACCCTATTATCCAGGTTGCTTCTCATATCCCTACTATCCAGGCTTTTATTTCGAAGTAACCCTACTATCCAGGTTCCTTCTCTGAGCCCTACTATCCAGGCTTTCATTTCAAAGTAACCCTACTATCCAGGTTCCTTCTCATAGCCCTATCATTCAGGATTTCATTTCGAAGTAACCCTAATATCCAAGTTCCTTCTCATAGCCCTACTATCCAGGCTTTCATTTCGAAGTAACCCAACTATCCAGGTCCCTTCTCATAGGCCTACTATCATGGCTTTCATTTCGAAGTAACCCTACTTTCCAGGTTCCTTCTCATAGCCATACTATCTAGGCTTTCATTTCAAAGTAACCCTACTATACAGGTTCCTTCTCAGAGCCCTACTATCCAGGCTTTCATTTCGAAGTAACCTTACTATAAAGGTTCCTTCTCATAGCCCTATTATCCAGGCTTTCATTTCGAAGTAACCCTATTATCCAGGTTCCTTCTCATAGCCCTACTATCTAGGCTTTCATTTCGAAGTAACCCTACTATCCAGGTTCCTTCTCATAGCCCTATCATTCAGGATTTTATTTCGAAGTAACCCTAATATCGAAGTTCCTTCTCATAGCCCTACTATCCAGGCTTTCATTTCGAAGTAACCCAACTATCCAGGTCCCTTCTCATAGGCCTACTATCATGGCTTTCATTTCGAAGTAACCCTACTTTCCAGGTTCCTTCGCATAGCCATACTATCTAGACTTTCATTTCAAAGTAACCCTACTATACAGGTTCCTTCTCATAGCCGTACTATCCAGGCTTTCATTTCGAAGTAACCCTACTATAAAGGTTCCTTCTCATAGCCCTACTATCCAGGCTTTCATTTCGAAGTAACCCTATTATCCAGGTTCCTTCTCATAGCCCTACTATCCAGGCTTTCATTTCGAAGTAACCCTACTATCCAGGTTCCTTCTCAGCAGCCCTACTATCAAGGCTTTCATTTCGAAGTAACACTACTATCCAGATTCCTTCTCATAGCCATATTATGCAGGATTTCATTTCGAAGTAACCCTACTATCCAAGTTCCTTCTCAACAGCCTACTATCCAGGCTTTCATTTCGAAGTAACCATACTATCCAAGTTCATTCTCAGAAGCCCTACTATCCAGGCTTTCATTTCGAAGTAACCCTACTATCCAGGTTCCTTCTCATAGCCCTACTATTTAGGCTTTCCTTTCGAATCGGGACAAAATTTAGCGCTATGTTAAGCAATCGTAAGTGGATTTATATAGAAGTCGCACCTATTTTGAGGTCGACCAATAGTAATCTATGTATCATTTGTTTTGAGACATGACATAGAGATCATGCTCCAACAACATCTAGTGCAATAAAAAAGGGATGAGATGAAGAGGGATGGGGAAAAATATACAAACCACATTTGAATTAAATTTTAATCAAACTATTATTAAAATCATCCATCCATTTTTGTGGAGTTAAACTCAACACCATGGATCCAATGATGTTAATAAAGTTCATGATCCAAAATCTAACCCAAGATCAGCCAAAAAATAGTCACAAAATAATATCACATTTTAATATACACAAAAGGGTTTAAAAATAATGTTTAAAAATAGAAAATAAAGAGAAATAATCAACTACGTTTAAATTAATTAAGAAATGAAAAGTTAGACCATAGAAAAATCAGAAAAAGGCTCAAATAATTTTGCAAATTTTTTGGTAATTTTTTAAAGTCAGAAACTATTTTTAAAATTAAAATAAATGTGTAAAATAAACAAGAAATGATAGAAAATATTAAAGTCAGAAACAAAAGTAAAATAAGGTCACCAATATTTGTCACAATATCATTGGATCATTCCATAGTTTTTTCAGAATATAAAAATGTATAAAAGTATTTTTAACATTTTAAACAAATAAAATAAAGTGTAAAATTTAAAAAAATACCAAAACACAAAATTTAATTTTTAAAAAATAAAAATCAGAAAGAGAATAATCAAAAATATTTTTCATAATTTTTTCAGATTTTTTTGACTAAAAATGAATTTCCTATGATTTTTTGAAATTTAAAACAATTAAAATATAAAAATCAGAAAAAGAAAATAAAAGTATAATATGTGGACCATTGGATGAGAGTCAAAACGCGTTAGTAATCAAATCCAAGGGATCTGGCGCGCTGTGCATATCATGGTTATTAGTGAATAATGTACAAAATCATTAATTAAATCAGAATTCAAAAAAAACAGATGGCGCGCCTTCATTGGTTGGAAGATGACACTTTGGTTATCTTCAATATCCACCCATCACGAATTGCAGGTCTCTCAAACTATAAAATCAGAAGCTCGGACCTATGCCATTCGCTTCGTCTCTTCAAGACGAAGACAACCACACTCTCGCGCCAAATTTATATAAGCAGTAACTCAAGCAATTTGGAAGGAAAGTTTTGAAAAGGGATTTGAAATTTCATGGTCAAAACGTATTTCCAGTAAAAGGTGAATGTTGAGACTAGAACCAAGGCAATGCAAGCAACACAATGATATCAGAGTGTTAAAGAATTAATGAAGTAATCTACCTATTGGAGTTGAATTGCAGAGCTCTGAAACTAGACTTCTATGGAGCAGTATAGGGCACGATTCTTGATTTTAATTATGTGGTTAGCTTCAGGGAAGATCAAGGAATGTGAATTAATGGAAAAATTGGATTGAAAAAGGCTCGAGAATGGATTTTGAAGTTGCTGAATTATGAATTATGAAACAAGTTTGGAAGGGTGATTCTGGCTATCCAAGCTTGGGAAAATGAATGGAATAGTACATGTATTTATAGTAGAAGCAAATAGGATCAAAAGGAAGAGTGAGTGATGCGTTTTGGAGGGAATTCGTGCAAACCTGATACACGGGTGAAGTGTGATCCAAACTTCACCAAAACTCATCCAATTCTTGTGTTTTGATGCACTAATCCACTTGGGAAAGTCGGCTAATCATGTTTAGACCCAAAACACGTGTTAATTTGAGGTTTAAAGGTTGTAACATGAAATTCAAATTCTGACTTGCAAGGAAACTTCAATTCCAAGTTGCCACTTTTGAAACCATGGCATTCTCAGCTCAAGGGGTCTTAAGGAATGATTCTTGATGCTTTAGAAAGATGAGGTTACAAGCTTTGCAATAGAAAAATAATGGATTTAAATGGATGCTTGAGATGAAAGTTGTATTGAGTCAAAGTTGAAGAAAAAGGGTTGACTTTCCATACTTGAAATATTTCAAATTCTTCTTTAAAAATGACTTATAATGTCTTGCATCCAAACATGGCTTTCCACTTAGAATTTTCTCTTGACCAAAAAAGATGGAATGAAGTAGATCTCTTGAATGACATTTTGAAACTTGAACCATTCAAAATATCAAAAAATTGAGAAAGTTATGACTTGTTGAAGTTGTCAAAGTTTCATGAAATGACGTATAATCTTTTGCATCTTTAAGGCATCTTCCATCCATTTTCTCACTTTTAACATAAAAGAAGAAATAAATTTCATATATTTAAGATCATTATGGAAAAATAATGGACTCAAGGTGATAAAAATTGACCAAGTTATGATCATTTGAAGTCACACATGGGAAATTGGGGATTCATCTAGAAGACTTGTAATCTTGCTTCCTCCTCAAGTCTATTCCTCATGAAAACTCCTTGGAAATTTTGAAGTGATTTGTGGATAACCCTTTGAAGAGAAGGATGGCTTTGGAATAACTCAAAAATACCAAAAGATGAGCAAGATATACCCCTTTGAAGTTCAAAACCCTAGCTCCTATATCAAGAAAATGCTTTGAGGAACTTTGACAAGCTTGAACAAACTTCTTGTACCAACATTCTTGATTTGTGAATATAAGTTATTGAAGATGATAATGAGAACACTTAGCCACCAAAACCACTTCGATATCATGATAATTGAGAGAAATATGCTATTGTGACCAATAGGAACAAGGCCTTGTCCAACATGACAACTTCTTCAATCAACCCTTTGTACTTTTGAGTCAAATCTAATAACCTTGAAATATGATGAACCAAAACAACCTTGTCATGCCAATTATTCCAAAACTAATCCAATGTTGAGGTTTGAACTTCTCCAGCTTTATTGACTATGGCATGGAAATAAACTCATGAACCCATCGGGTAACTTGTTAAATCTTATTCCCTTTACCTACAAGGGTAACAAGCAAGACAAACCATCATTGCATTTTATTAGTTGAAAGAAGAAATCAAGACAAAAACAATATTCATGATCATAAAAGAACATAAGTCAAGGTGCTTGGTGATTCCTCCAAAAGGGAAAAGCTAAATATAGGGAAGAGAACCAAGTATCCTAGTATGATCTTGTTGTGAATGAATCAACATGGTATGATGAAGGGATCTTAGAGGCAAAAATTGGGGTACAATAGCTGCCCTTATTTAAGTTTCTTCTATCCGGAGATACGAAGGTTAAAAATCTTCATGTCGACGCGATCGAAGATACTTAAATATAAAACAAACCCTATTTTTGGCCCTAAGATGCCATGCAAATTTTTATGATCATGAATGCATATGAACAAGACCAAAGAGATGAAAAACACCACTGGGGATGTAACAATAATAAAGAAAAGGGAGAGACCCAACCAGGAAAATAAATCACTGGTGGATCAAAATACCTGAATCAAATAGGATGGTAGAATGGTCAAAGGATACACCAACTTCTACCGAAGGCAAAGCTACCGACATTCATTGAAGGTAGAGAGAAAATAAATAACAACACCGACGTTCACTGACGGTGAGCTACCAACATTCACTGAAGGTAGAAGGAAAAGAAATATAATAGCATCGCCGTTCACTGACGATGAACTACCGACGTTCACTGAGGGTAGAAAAAAGATAACAATCATCAACGTTCACTGCCGATGATCTACCAACTTTCACTGAAGGTAGAAAGAGAAAATATATCATAGCATCACCGTTCACTGAAGATGAACTACCAACGTTCACTAAGGGTAGAAAAAAGATAACAAACACCGATGTTCACTGCCGATGTCCTACCAACTTTCACTGAAGGTAGGAAAAGAATATATCATAGCACATCCTTTCACTGACGATGAACTACCAACATTCACTGAAGGTAGAAAAAAGATAGCAAACACCAACTTTCACTGATGGTGATCTACCATCTTTCACTGAAGGTAGAGAGAGAATATATCATAACACCGCCGTTCATTGACGATGAACTACCAACATCCACTGAAGGTAGCAAAAAGATAGCAAACACCAACTTTCACTGATGGTGATCTACCAACTTACAATGAAGGTAGAAAGAGAAAATATATCATAGCATCGCCGTTCACTGACGATGAACTAGCAACGTTCACTGAGGGTAGAAAAAAGATAACAAACACCAACTTTCACTGATGGTGTCCTACCAACTTTCATTGAAGGTAGAAAGAGAATATCATATCACCGCCATTCATTGAAGCTGAACTACCAGCGTTCACTGAGGGTAGCAAAAAGATAACAAGTTTCCCCAATATTCTAGCGTTTCACCTAGAACGGGTCTCAACTTCTTCTTTAACCACAACACTCCGCCTGGAAAGGATAATATATAAGTTGTCTCAAATAAAGAGACTTCCACTTGCAAAGATTTTGCAACGAGCAATTTCTGTGATATTGAAAGTCTTGCCATCCGTTGGCGTGATCTGACGATAAACTGCAAAGAATTCACTCATAGAGGAGATAGCAAAAAAAAGTTACGTCAACTTTTACGGGGAAGTACAAGTTGCTCAAATAAAGAGACTTTCTACTTGCTGTTATGGAGAATTGCAAAAAGAAATGACTTTCTCGGGATAGAAATACGGCTTCCAGGGGAAAGAGGTATGACTTCCTGGGGATATGCCATGATATTCTTGCTGAGGATATAAAGTGTTCTTGTGAAAAATAAATGCACGGACCAAAACTTGAAGCATTCAGAAATCCAAAGTAAATAATATAGCCGTGGAACCGCAGATTCAAACCAGAAATAAACTGGAATGAAACAGTCAACTCGAATATATCTTTTGAGAAATAAATTCAAGAGGGAAAACTAAATCCATCCAAACAATGAGTTGTGCAATAAAGCTAAAGCAAAAATCTTCCACGAGGGATAACTCAGCGAGGAAGTTGAAAGAATATACTCTTTCTGCTTAAGTCCAAGACTCTATCGAAGAGAGGACAACGTAACTCTGCAAAACGGGGTAATATATCAACAAAAATATTAACAAATGTCAATGAACAATGATATGCCAATTTTAGCTATGCATGATATACGTATGAATGTATGAATGTTATCATGTGTATGCTGACGAAACAGATACACAACATTGGGATCAACCAGGCAAAACCGCCTCGGGAGCTAACAACACTCGGCTAAACTTCATCCAAGATGATCATTCCAAGAAAAGTAAATGCCAGCTGAGGAAACAAAACCCACTGCTTGCTTTAACCCTACTGGGGAGAAACATAATCCGGAGGTAGACAAATCAAAGTGATAAAATAGTACATATACATGAATAAAACATCCTTCTTCAGGCTTCACTGGGGAAACAAGTGTTTTTCAAAAGTAACATTCCTACTGGAGATTACAAGACCAGTCTCAAGTAAAGCATACTGACATCAAAACGTCAAAATATTCACTAGGGAATTCAGGCCTACTTCACTAGCGAGGTTAACACCAAATTCACAATACATCCTTCACTTAGAGAACCCAGGGACCTGCGTTCTTCAAGAGCGGGTATGATACTAACTTCTCTGGAAAAAGAACTTCTATTAGGCCACACAAAAACTTCACTAGAGAAATTGCAGATTGAAACTTCGCCTCATGAAAAATCATAAAAGAGGAGAAATGAGTCCAAACTTGACCGAGGTTACCGGAATCAAAGACCCAATACGGTGAAAACATTCCAAGTAAGCCTTCCCGAGGGGAACAAAAACTTATCAATACAACTGGAGTTTTTCCATTCTAGGGATCACCATTTTTGTTGTCATGATTTCATCACAAATCTCAAAGTAAGAGCAGATTGTAAAATCCTTTTTGAAAAATCAATTTTGTTATTTAATCTTTTATTTTTACTTTGAAAGTTATTATCAATAATAAATGGAGTTTTTGCAAGCTAAATAAAATAAAGAATACAAAGAATTGGGTAAAAGCTCAAATTTAATTAATATAATGGTAGTCTATGAATGGCGAGACTCCATATATGATTACAAAGTTCAAAAAATGGTAATATATACGGGAAAAGATACATTGAGATACAATGACCACTATCCCCTCTAACAACTTTTGAAATCCTGAGCAGAAGCTTTTGTTGAAGTATGGTGAGGATCCGATAAGATTGTTGCTTCAATGATCAAGTCTTATCTGACGTAGTTACTTGCCAAGAAAGTCCCTAACTTTTGCCTAAGCTACCCTTGTGGGTTTTCAACTTAGAGGGAAATTTATTATGTTTATGTCTCTAATTTTTGCCTAGACTTCCCTTTTGGGTTTTCAGTCTAACGAGACACTCCTTTTTTTCCTAAGCCTCCCTTTCGGGTTTTCAACTTAGCGAGCTGTTCTTTTATTTCTTTAGGAGAAGTATTTCTTGACTGCATCAGCATTCATGGGACGTGGGAACTCCTTGCCATCCATAGTTTCAAGAATCAATGCATCTCCAGAGAAGGCTTTCTTGACAACATATGGGCCTTCAAAATTGGGAGTCCACTTTCCCCTAGAATCAGCGTTGAAAGACATGATCTTCCTAAGTACGAGGTCACCTTCTTTGAATTCACGAGGTTTGACCTTTTTATCAAAATCTTTCTATATTCTTTTATGATATAACTGCCCATGACATAAAGCCGTCATCCTCTTCTCCTTAATCAAATTCAATTGGTCAAACTTGTTTTGGGCCCATTTAACCTCTGTGAACTTGGTTTCCATTATCACACGCAACGAGGGAATCTCAACCTCGACTAGGAGTACAAACTTCATCCATAAACTAGGGAGAACGGGGTGGCTCCTATTGAAGTGCATACAAATGTTCGATATCCATGTAGAGAAAAAGGGAGCATTTCATGCCAATCCTTATAAGTAACAACCATTTTCTAGATAATTCTCTTGATATTCTTATTAGCAGCTTCAAAAACACCATTCATCTTTGGCATGTATGGAGATGAATTGTGATGGACAATCTTGAATTATTCACACATTTCTGTCATCATCTTGTTGTTCAAATTCGAGCCATTTTCAGTGATGATTCTGCTTGCTACACCCTAGCAAAATATAAGGTTATTCTTAATGAAGTGCACAACCACCTGCTTAGTAACATTGACATATGAAGCAGCCTCCACCCACTTTGTGAAGTAATGAATTGCTACCAAGATAAAGCGGTGTCCATTCGAAGCTTTGGGTTCTATCATCCCAATCATGTCAATACCCCACATAGAGAAAGGCCACAATGAGGAAATCACATTGAGAAGTTTCGGAGGCACATGGACCTTGTCCGCATAAATTTGGAATTTATGACACTTCTTTGTAAATTTGTAACAATCAGATTCCATTGTCAGCCAATAATAACCTGCCCTTAGCATCTTTTTAGCCATCGAATGTCCATTGGCATGAGTGCCAAATGAACCTTCATGAATCTTATGCATCAACATGTCTGCTTCGTGTCTATCCACGCATCTGAGCAAGACCATGTCATATTTCTCTTGTACAACACATTTTCACTGAGGAAGAAACTGCCTGCAAATCTTCTCAATGTCTTTCTATCTTTCTTTGCCGCACTAATCGGGTACTCCTGAGTCTGAAGAAAATGCTTGATATCATAATACCAAGGTTTTTCATCTTCTACCTCCTTTGTTGTAAACACATGAGCGGGCCTATCCAATCGTTGAACTGTAATTCATGGTATATCATTCCAAGTATTCACTTGGTACATAGAAGCCAGAGTTGGCAGAGCATCTGCCATTTGATTTTCATCTCTAGGGATGTGATGGAATTCGACTTTATTGAAGAATGGTAATAATCTTCTAGCATAATCTTTGTAAAGGATCAAGCCAGGGTGACGAGTATCCCATTCTCCT
This sequence comes from Vicia faba, assembly GCA_948472305.1. NCBI lineage: Eukaryota > Viridiplantae > Streptophyta > Magnoliopsida > Fabales > Fabaceae > Vicia > Vicia faba. The sequence continues at coordinate 224,377,996 of OX451735.1, forward strand.
TTAATCTGATTTATTACCAAAGCTGAATCACCATACACATCTAGAATTTTAATTCCGAGATCAATAGCTTCTTCGAGACCCAAGATGCAAGTCTCGTATTCTACCATATTGTCAGTACAATCGAATGTTAACAGTGATGTAAAAGGAATGTGCGATCCAAAAAGGAGTGACAATCACAACACCAATTCCTTTATCATAAGCATTCAAAGCTCCATCGAATATCATACTCCAACGAGATTCAGGGTCAAGATCTTCCTCAGGCATTGGTTCGTCACAATCCTTCACTTTCAGGAACATCACATCCTCATCGGGGAATTCATATCCTACATACTAGTGATCCTCCACTGGTTGGTAAGCAAGATAATCTTCCAACACACTACTTTTAATAGCCTTTTGAGTGTGGTATTCGATATCATATTCAGATAACAACATCTTCCAGTGGGAAATTCTCCCAGTAAGATCAGGCTTTTCAAAAATGTACTTGATTGGATCCATTTTGGAGATCAACCAAGTAGTGTGATTCAACATATACTGCCGCAAACACTTTGCAGCCAAGGCCAAAGCATAACATGTTTTTCCAGCATGGAATACAGCGACTCACAATCAGTGAACTTTTTACTTAGATAATAAATGGAGAACTCCTTCTTCCGTGTTTCATCCCATTGTCCCATAATGAAACCCATGTATTTATCCAACACTGTCAGATACATAATCAACGGTCTTCCTTCTACAGGAGTGAGCAAGATAGGAGGTTCAAGAAGATATTCTTTAATACTTTCAAATGCCCTTTGGCACTCATCCGCCCACACACAACCTTGATCTTTCTTTAACAACTTAAAGATCGGTTCACATGTTGCAGTCATGTGAGAAATGAATCTGGAAATATAATTCAAACGATGAGGAAACCTCTGACTTGCTTTTCTGTTCTTGGCACTGACATTTCTTGAATTGCTTTGACTTTATAAGGGTCAACTTCAATTCCTTTCTGGCTAACAATGAAACCCAAAAATTTCCCTGATTGAACACCGAAGGTGCATTTATTTGGATTCAAGCGAAGACGATACTTCCTCAAACGCTGAAGGGATTTCAACAAATCTTCTATATGCCCTTCTTTAGTCTGGGATTTGGCGATCATATCATCAACATATACTTCAATTTCCTTGTGCATCATATCATGGAATAGAGGTGTCATAGCCCTCTGGTACGTTGCACCAGCGTTCTTCAACCCGAAGGGCATCACTCTGTAACAGAATGTTCCCCAGGGTGTGATAAATGTTGTTTTTTCCATGTCCTCTGGAGCCATTCTTATTTGATTATACCCGGAAAATCCGTCCATGAACAAGAATACTTTGAATTTTGTTGTGCTATCCACTAACATATCAATGTGTGGTAATGGAAAATCATCTTTTGGACTAGATTTATTTAGATCCATGTAATCTACGCACATGCGTACTTTTCCGTCTTTTTTCGGTACTGGGAAAATATTGGCAATCCATTGAGGATACACTGACTTCACAAGAAAACCATCATTAATGTGCTTTAGAACCTCCTCTTTAATTTTTACTGCCATATATGGGTGAGTTCTTCTCAACTTCTGTTTAATTGGCGGACATTAAGGCTTCAACGGCAAATAGTGCTAGACGATATCTGTATCTAGACCAGGCATATCTTGGTAAGACCAAGCAAAAATATCCACATAATCTTTCAACAGCTCAATCAACCTTCTCTTCACATTGGGATGCAGTAATGCTCAAATCTTGACTTCCTTTGAATCTTCTTTTGAACCCAAATTGATCAATTCCAATGGCTGTTTATATGGCTCAATGGTATTTTCCTCGAGCTTAAGCAACCGTGAGACTTCTTTTGGAATCTCATGATAGTCTTCTTCTTCAGCCCCATACACAGGATATTCAAAGTTGGGAGAGGGTGTAGGGTCATTGTATTCAACGGGTTTTTTAATTAATCTGCACATATGATTTATGATTGATTTTAGAAACTGACACACATAACAAGTGATCATGCAGATTGAATTCCAATTTTATTTATTTTGAAAGTTTTTTTTTCTGATTACCATTTTCTGATAAAAAGCATAAAATAAAGACATAATTCGGGAAGCAAAGACAACTCTTATTATTGATCTTAAAAGTCACAGCAAACATATAAGCCCTACAACATTAATACTTCTACCTTGGGTAAAGTGAAAGCTTTTTCAAAAATATTAACGAATCAAATTACTTTGAAACATGTATGCAAGAGGGAGCATCAATGGTGATCCAGTTCTGAACCCTAACTTTGTGCGTCACATAATTTGGCATTTCCTGCTCTGCATCATCTTCCACAATGGCATTAATCCTGGAAAAAGTCAGATGAAGATAGCCCCCGCTACAAAAAATGTCTTGATACCTGCCTGCAACAGACTTCGGCTTCATGTCCTTCCCTTTGTCATCCTTCGAAGAGAACCCCAAGCCAGTTCTATTCTTGTTCACAGGTGGATCCATAATTCGTCCCCAAACTTCACTATGACCATTACGGACAACCTGATGCGCATCCTTCAGCGAAACCATGGAATTCTCATTTCCTCTTATGTTGTCAATGGATAAGGCTTGGAACTGGGTTCCAACAGTAGCTTCATTCGCTTCTACAATGCTGAAAGAGGACAAATGAGATATGAACAATGCATGTTCCCCATTTATGATTACTACTTTCCCTTCACGTACAAACTTTAGCTTCTGGTGTAAAGTTGAAGTGACAGCCCCTGCCTCATGAATCCACGGTCGTCTTTGCAAACAACTATAAGCGGGAACAATGTCCATGACTTGGAAAGTTATCTGAAACAAAGGTGGTCCTATATGGATAGGTAAGTCCACTTCATCGTTGACAGATTTCCTTGACCCATCAAACTCTTTCACAATGATGCCACTAGGGCGCATAGGTGTTCCTTGATATTTCAACCACGTGAGAGTACTCCTCGGTATAACATTCAACGTGGATCCATTATTAATCAGCACATTGGATATTGAATCATTCTTGCAGTTCATAGAGATGTGGAGGGCCAGGTTGTGATTCCTCCCTTCATCTGGTAATTCATCATCGCAGTAACTCAGGTTATTACATGAAGTAATGTTTCCTATTACGCTGCTGAATTGATCTATTGGCATGTCACTCTCCACAAAATCTTGGTCCAGTACCCTCATCAAGGATTCTCTATGAACAGAGGAGTTCATCAATAAAGCTAAGATAAATATTTTTGAAGGATTTAGCAGTAGCTGATCTACAATTCTGTAGTCTTTCATCTTAATTATCTTCAAAATATCATCCACTTCTTTCTCTAGTGTAGCTCCACTAGTCTCACCCGTAGACTTCTTAGGTTCATCATTCTCAACAACTTTCTTTCTAACATCAACATCTCTTCGAACAAATGGCACAAACACACGACCGTTATGGGTCACCCTTCCATTTTTAGCTATATTTCCAACATCAAGCATTGGCTGGATGGGAACTTCCACTCCATCTTATAATATTGTAGCGTTGTATTTTTAAGGCACAACCTTATCTGATTTGCAGGGGATAAGACCTGGAAAACTAATCACCAATGGGGTAACAACTGGCTTGCTATGATACTTAACTTCAAAATGGGAGGGTGCACCAAAACAAGGCACAATGATGTTTACCCCTTCTTCAACACTATCAGTCATTAATAAGTCATTTTTGGAAAATAAATCTTCGTCTGAAGAGAAATACTCATCTGTGGAGGCATATTCTTCATCTGACTCTCCTTCCATTAAACAAACCTCAACCATATCAACTTCATGGTAATCATCCCTCTGACCTGTGATCTTGATAGTTCCATTGTCTAACAACAACTGAACACCCTTCTTCACGATTGAACATCCCTGGGGGTCTCGACAGCAAACTAGGCAAGATCCATATTGGTGTTCCACCTGACCCGCCATATGGCAGAAGGTAGCGTGCAATTGTACGAGGTCCTCATTCATATACTCCACATTAAAAATTCTAAATTCACCGGGACATCTAGAAATGATGTTCACTTCCTCTTCATACTCTACCCTAGGCCTGATTATATGGATTAAGCCCTCATCCATCATCTCCTGTAAATCAGCCTTTATCTTATCGCAACCCTGTATGTTTGTAATGCAAATAGCACAACTGGAATGGTCATGTGTATAGTAGCTAAATTCACAGAGGTCTGTATGCATTTTCACCAAATCTCCTCTAACCATGCTTGGATAGAGGATTGTATTTCACATTACGTCCCACGTCCTTGAAAGATAGAACACCAGACTTTACCAACTTCTGCACCTCAGTCTTCAAAGGATAACAATTCTCAAAATTATGCCCTGGTGCTCCCTGATGAAAAGCACATGTTTGGTCTGCCTTGTAATACCAAGGTAATGGTGATGGTACGGCGGGAGGTGGTCGGGTTTGAACCAGCTTCTTCTGAATCAATGCCGGTAGTAACTCTGTATAGCTCATGGGAATAGGGTTATAAATCTCCCTTCTCTAATTATACTCTAGATTCCCCTGTTGGGACGGTCTCTAATAAGCAACGGTAGTTGGAGCGGCATTCATAACGGGAGTAACTAATGCGACTTGCTGATGACGCTGATAATTCCTTCTAGGAGTGTTTACCCTTCTTTCTTGTATAACAACATTTGCATATCATTCTTTGTTCTTGGTAAACCCATAAGATGGCTTATTCACACCTCCGGATCCTTCACTCTTCGTCAAACGGCCTTCTCTTACAGCCTCTTCTAAGCGGATACCCATTCCTATCATTTCAGTAAAGTCACTTGGCGCACTTGCTACCATCCTCTCGTAGTAGAAAGCACCCATCGTCTTTAAGAAAATCTAAGTTATCTCCTTCTCTTCCATGGGAGGAATCACTTGGGCGGCTACCTCACGCCATCTCTGGGCATACTCTTTGAACGATTCCCTGTCCTTTTGAACCATGGCCGTGAGTTGATCTCGGTTAGGCGCCATGTCCACATTATACTTGTATTCTTTGATGAATGCTTCTCCCAAATCATTAAAGGTATGGATATTGGCGCTGTCCAAACTCATATACCACTTCAACGCAACACCGATCAAATTGCCCTGAAAAAAGTGAATCAGCAAACGCTGATCATCAGTATGGGTAGACATTCTCCTCACGTACATCACCAGATGAGCACGAGGGAAAGTGTTGCCCTTATACTTCTCAAACTCCAGGACCTTAAACTTAGCAGGTATCTTAACATTCGGGACCAAACATAGCTCATTCACATTCTACCAAAATAGCTCTTTTCCCCCTGAGGGCCTTCATCTCTCTTTGCATCTTGTCAAACTGCTCTTGAAAATCATCCATTCTTTCATAAATACCTAAGTCTTCACTCGGTGGAGGGAAAGGATGACACATCATCATTAACAAATGAAACCATATTTATCGAAGGAAGTGCAGCAAGAATAGCATGCACCACAGGAGGTTTCAGAGTAACAATAGTCTAAACCATTGGAGTATCTTGAGGACCAAAATTGAAACCTTCAGGTGCAACATTCTATGGCATTCCCCATGGATAACCTTGAGGCATGCGATTCTGAATAACAGCTGGAGTAGCAGATACGGGAATAATCAGAGCTTCAGTAGTTGCCCTTGTTGGTTGAAGTTGAACACTCGGTGGCTGATTCTGAGCAGCCACCAGAGCTTCCATTAGAGTAGTCAGATTGGCCAAACCGACCTTCAAAGTAGAAACTTCCTCGCGCAACTCGCGTTTCTCTTGTTCTAAGTTATCCATCTTTTTTTTGAAATTAGCCCGAGTATTGTAGTGATGAGTCAGCTTGCTGTACGAAGTAAAGAAGCTTGGTAAGACACTTGGATATGCATAACAAATGCAAGAAATATGTGCAATATGATTCATGATATGCAATGCACATGATTATTTTTACTTTGTTATTTAATATTTCAAGGGATTTAAAGTTTATAGATATATTGCAAACATCAAAGTAATAACGCATTTGAAATACTGAATTTTTTTTATTATAATAACTCCAAAATGGATTACAAGTTTCAATGATCCCAAGTACAAGATGAAAATAAAATCTAAAACCCTGAGAAATATAACTTATGGAGATCACTCTGTACGCTGGCGCTTTCCCGTGAGCCTGGAAATTTGAGCCTTCAACCTCTGGTTTTCTTCCACATGTCTGATGGCAACCTCCTTCCAATCATCTAAATCAAGAAGTAAGTGATCAGCACCTGATTGAAGCTTAGGAGAAAATAAATCCCCTTGCCTCTCCATAGACTCTACCGCTCGACTCTCCAGGATCTCAATCAAGTCATCTTTCTCCTTTAGGTCTGCTCTGTAGGAACTCTCTAATGTTTGGAACTTGTTCTTCCAAGCATCCTTTTCCTGTTGCATCTTAACCAAAGCAAGTTGCGGCTCTTCTAGATCTTTTAATAAGGGAAGAGTTGTCTTCAAAAATAGATCAGGCATGGGTGTCTCCCGAGTATACGTCATCTTTAACTGAATGGCTCTCAATCGGACCCACTGAAGATATGGCTCCAAAGACACAGCACCCATAGGTCCTAAATCCTTCATACTCTTCTTATGAATGTGACGTCAGGCCTTCACAATGTGCTCCCTAGCTTCCCTATGGTCTTCTCCTTCCTTCAGAAAGAAACTACTTAAATGAATATTATTTGGTTTATCCCTCATCGGATAACCAAGTTGTCGCCGTTCAAGAACAGGGTTATAGTTAATTCCTCCATTTGTACCAAGAAGAGGTACATTGGGGAAACTACCACAATTGTCAATAATATCTATATCCTGGTAAGCTCGATTATACCAATCAATGTCCGAGTGAATAAGTTCCATGATCTTAGGAGCCCAACGGGGTTCCTTCTTGACATCCCAAAAAGCATCAGACTAAGGCATATGAGAGATAAACCACTGGTACAATAGAGGCGTGCAACGGATAATCATCCCCCCATGATAAGAATTCCGAAGATGAGTAGAGTAATAAGCATCACCCAACAATGTAGGAACTGGGTTTCCCATCATGAATATCTTGATAGCGTTAATGTCAACAAACGTATCCATATTAGGAAATAAGAACAACCCTTAAGCAAGTAGAGCAAAGGTGGCCTCAAAAGCAACTGTACTCTTCATTCTGGCAAAGTAAAGAGCTTTATCCAATAAGAACTGAGCTAGTAATCCTCTAATCCCTCCTTTGGTAGTCATATGGGCTTCCACCACACACTTCCCTAGATGAATCAAATCAGCAATGTCATGCGGTTTTGGCTCACTCTCCAAACCAGTAAAAGGAACATGATTGATAACAGGTAAAACCAATAGATAAGAGTACTCCTCTACTGTAGGCATCAACTGATAGTCGGGAAAAGTAAAGCAATGATACATCAGATCATAGAACTGGACCAAGGTAGAGAGAAAAGCATCCTTCATCTTTAGCTTCATGAGAGGAATAATGGATCCATACTTCTTCCGAGATTCTGCAGAACACTCGATCTTGGGAATTAGACTGATCAACTCATCTATATTGGGATCCTTGAAACTGTATTTCCCGGTCTTTCTCTTTCCAGAATCCATGGTAAAAAAGTACCTGAGAGATTCACAAATAGTCAACCTTTAAATCCCTTGAAATATGGTTTCTTCAAAAGATGCTTATGAGTGCATGGATGCATGATACAACAATCACACACAAGATCATACATATAGGGTTCATAGGTTCAACGTCACGAGCATGAGGTCGAAGGTACTGCCCATAAGGTATTGGTCTAAAAGTTATCACCTACCGAACAAGGTTCTAGAGGTTCCCAGAGTCTACATCCTTCCTTCGGATATTACCAACTTCCCGATTAACTCCATAATTAGTAATATTCTCAAGAAATACTCGTATGAGCGTAGTATCACGTGAAAACTATTTCTGGATTACTCCGTCATAGCTTCCGCACTACACCTAAAAGGCCAAGATGGGTTTGGTATTCTACGGCCCTCAATTTCAGTAGGCTCCCAGGTCAAAAGTAGTACGTCTTCCCGACTACTCGGTAAATGACACTACAATCAAAGGGGCCTCCACTGAGTGTGGGATCTCATGCCTCCTTTTTTGGGATTACTCCATCGAAGTTAACATTACTATACCGTTTGTCCTATCTTAAAGTTTTCCCAAGTCTGGGTATAGGACTTATGAGTAATCACCAAGCACCCTGAAAATCAGGAAAATCCAGATAAACATATATACAACATATAACACAAAAAACAGTAATAACACATATAGAGATATAAACAAAGATAGGCTCAACCCACTTAGGGATGGACCAGAAAGAGGTTAATCTTTCCCTAGTGAAGTCAGCATTTTTTTGTAGCCGTAGAAATGTTTAAGTCTAAGCCATTGGATTGACTATACTTTATACAAATCAAAATAAAAATCTCCAACGCACTTTATTGTTTCCAAAGGAATGGGAAAAGAGCTAATAACCCAAAAAGAAGGGTAAATATTCAAGGTAAGGGGGTTGGTTATGAAAAGGAAAGGTATTAGCACCCTAAACATCTACGGTACTCCGCAGGAGCCTCTTTGTAAAATCTATATATTTTGGCTATGAAAAAAATGTTGTACATAAAAAGTGTATGATGGAGGTGAGGAAAGAAATATATTTATATTTATAATTTTTGCACTCGCCACGTTTGCGAACCTTTAGTGCCTATGTACCACCTTTTCGTGCAATAGGGGATTAGGGTACACGTAGTTCCTCTTTCAAAAATTTAAAACACAAATGTGTCGGTTAATTTTATGAGAAAAAACATCATTGTCATTGTCTGTGTGGAAAACATGCCTACTACCCACAATAATGAGAAAGGATAATTTGTGTCATCTCAAAGTGGAGGATATGGCTTGGATTTTAAAATCAACAATTCCTCACTCAACACCCAAGTGCAAAATATCTCTCTTCACTACATATTGTATAAGTATTGTTGTTTGCATCACTACAAGGATTGACAAGAGTTCAATCTTTTTTTTTTTTGAGAAAAACTTAAGTATAAAAGAAAAGTGGCAAAATGGTTTTAAATGAGATTGATTGACTTTTAGTCTTCTCAAAAAAATGTCAAGGTATTATTAAGTTGATTGGAGTTTATTTATGAAAAATGTTTTGAAAATGCATGGACATAAGATCAAGTTTATTATGAAAGTGGTCCAAGTTCAAAAACAAGAAAAGCTTTCAAAAGGGGGAAAAGATTTTTGAAATTAAAGAATATGGGAGGAGAAGAAGGGACTATCCTAAAGCATAAGGTAAAATCTAGGGATAAGAACCATCTAACCAACAAGAAGCCAATACTTGACATTATGAGCCAAGATAGAATTCTCATTCCTTGGATTTGAACCAATCAAGCAAAAAATACTAGACCTCTAGAGAGAACCAAACTTCAAGTGTATTAAGTCTTCACAAAAATTGGGTAGAGTAACGGTTGTATACGGGTGAATTCCAGATTACAAACAAGGGGTGTAATCACAAAAACCTGCACACAAAAAGAAACAAGCAACCCAATGTCTTGAGGTAAACCTCAAGAACTTCAGACAGAATAATCAGATAAGATCACAAGGTCTCCAAGATAGGGCAAGGTTTCTAATCCTAAGTCCAAGAAAAGTCTCATCCTCCATAATGCCAAGGATAGTAACCAAATAGTCCAAGTACCATTAAAGATTTTTTTTAGGGTTTATGTTGATTATTAAGTATCTTAAGAAAGAAAAAGGAAAGCTCAAATGAGCAAAGTAAAAATGGCAAGAAAGTAAATGCTTAATTGAGCAAAGATGAAAATGGCATAAAATGTAAATGCTAAAAGTAAATGGTACATAAAGCATAAAAAAAAATAAAAACATAAAGTAATACAAGTCAATAATTAGTGGTTAGTTGGATGACCATCTTGAAGCTTGCATTTGGAGCTCATTAGAGAATTCGTAGAACCAAAGACTCCACACATCAAGTTACATTTGCTTTTTGTCAAGTATATCATCCATTTGGAATTCTCACAAGTGTCATTTAATGATCAACGATGTTTAAGTGATCCGCGTTGACCAAAGGTGTTATAGATCCATTAGAGGATTGGTAGAACCAAAGCCTCCACACAATGAATCTCAAGGTTATTGGATCAAAGAGATCAAATTAACATACTTGGGCTTGCAACCATAAGTTTGGGCCACGAATGATCATTTATTCGAATCAGAAAAAATTTAGCGCTATGTTAAGCAATCGTAAGTGGACTTATATAGAAGTCACACCTATTTTGAGGTCGGTCATTAGAAATCTATGCATCTTTTATTTTGAGACATGATAGAGAGATCATGCTCCAATAATATCTAGTGCAATAAGAAAGGGATGAGATGAAGAGGGATGGGGAAAAAATATACAAACCACATTTGAATTAAATTTTAATCAAACTATTTTTAAAATCATCCATCCATTTTTTTGCAGTTAAACTAAACACCATAGATCCAATGATGTTAATAAAGTTCATGATCCAAAATCTAACCCAAGACCAGCCAGAAAATAGTCACAAAATAATATCACTTTTTAATATATACAAAAGGGTTTAAAAATAATGTTTAAAAATAGAAAATAAAAATAAAAATATCAACTATGTTCAAATTAATCAAGAAATGAAAAGTGAGACCATAGAAAAATAAGAAAAAGGCTCAAATAATTTTACAAATTTTTTGGTAATTTTTTAAAGTCAGAAACTATTTTTAAAATTAAAATAAATGGGTAAGATAAACAAGAAATGATAAAAAAATAGTAAAGTCAGAAACAAAAATAAAATAAGGTCACCAATATTTTTCACAATATAATTGGATCATTCCATAATTTTTTTCAGAATTTAAAAATGTATAAAAGTATTTTTAACATTTTAAACAAATCAAATAAAGTGTAAAATTTATAAAAAATACAAAAACACAAAATTTAATTGTGAAAAAATAAAATTCAGCAAGATAATAATAAAAAATATTTTTCATAATTTTTTCAGATTTTTTGGACTATAAATGAATTTTCTATGATTTTTTGAAATTTAAAACAATTAAAATATAAAAATCAGAAAAAGAAAATAAAAGTAAAATATGTGGACCATTGGATGAGAGTCAAACACGTTAGTTATCAAAACCAAGGGATCTGGCGTACTGTGCATATCATGGTCATTAGTGAATAATGTACATAATCATTAATTAAATCAGAATTTGAAAAAAACAGATGGCACGCCTTCATTGGTTGGAAGATGACACGTTGGTCATCTTAAACCTCTAGCCATCACGAATTGCAGGTCTCTCAAACTAGAAAATCAGAAGCTCAGACCTATGCCATTCGCTTCATCTCTTCAAGACGAAGACAACCACACCCTCACGCCAAATTTATATAAACTATAGCTCAAGCAATTTGGAAGGAAAGTTTTGAAAAGGGATTTGAAATTTCTTGGTCAAAACGTGTTTCCAGTAAAAGGTGAGTGTTGCAACTATAACCAAGGCAATGAGAGCAACACAATGATATCAGAGTTTTGAAGAACTAATGAAGGAATCTACCTATTGGAATTGAGTTGAAGAGCCCTGAAACTGGACTTCTATACAGCAATATAGGGCACGATTCTTGAATGTAATTATGTGGTTAGCTTCAGGGAAGATCAAAGAAGGTGAATTGATGGAAAAATTGGATTGAAAAAGGCTCGAGAATGGATTTTGAAGTTGCTGAATTCTGAGTTATGAAACAAGTTTGGAAGGGTGATTCTGGCTATCGAAACTTGGGAAAATGAATGGGATAGTACATGTATTTATAGGAGAAGCAAATGGGATCAAAAGGAAGAGTGAATGATGTGTTTTGGAGGGAATTCATGAAAACCTGATGCACGAGTGAAGTGTGATTCAAACTTCACCAAAACTCATGCAATTCTTGCGTTTGGATGCACTAATCATCTTGGGAAAGTTGTCTAATCATGTTTAGACCCAAAACACGTGTTAATTTGAAGTTTAGAGGTTGTAACATGAAATGAAAATTCTGACTTGCAAGGAAACTTCAATTCCAAGTTACCACTTTTGAAACCATTGCATTCTTAGCTCAAGGGGTCTTAAGGAATGATTCTTGATGCTTTAGAAAGATTAGGTTACAAGCTTTGCAATAGAAAAAGAATGGAGTTAAATGGATGCTTGAGCTGAAAGTTGTATTGAGTCAAAGTTGAAGAAAAAGGGTTGACTTTCCATACTTGAAATATTTCAAATTCTTCTTTAAAAATGACCTATACTGTCTTGCATCCAAATATGGATTTCCACTTAGAATTTGCTCTTTACCAAAAAAAAAATGGCATGAAGTAGATCTATTGAATGACATTTTGAAACTTGAACCATTCAAAATATCCAAAAATTGAGAAAGTTATGACTTGTTGAAGTTGGCAAAATTTTATGAAATGACCTATAATCTTTTGCATCTTTAAGGAAACTTCCATCCATTTACTCACTTTTAACATAAAAGAAGACATAAATTTCATATCTTTAATATCATTATGGAAAAAGAATGGACTCAAGGTGATAAAAATTGACCAAGTTATGATCATTTGAAGTCACACATGAGAAATTGGGGATTCATTTGGAAGACTTGTAATCTTGCTTCCTTCTCAAGTATCTTCCTCATGAAAACTCCTTGGAAATTTTGAAGTGATTTGTTGATAACCCTTTGAAGAGAAGGATGGCTTTGGAATCACTCAAATATACCAAAAGATGAGCAATATATACCCCTTTGAAGTTCAAAACCCTAGCTCCTAGATCAAGAAAATGCTTTGAGGAACTTTGACAAGCTTGAAGAAACTTCTTATACCAACATTCTTGCTTTGTGAGTAGAAGTTATTGAGGATGATAATGAGATCTTATAGCCACCTAAACCACTTACATATATTGAGAATTGAGAGAAATATTCTCTTGTGACCAATAGGAACAAGGCCTTGTCCAACATGACAACTTCTTCAATCAACCCTTTGTACTTTTGAGTCAAATCTAATAATTTTGAAATGTGATGAACCAAAACAACCTTGTCATGCCAATTCTTCTAAAACTAATCCAATGGTGAGGTTTGAACTTCTCCAGCTTTATTGACTAGGGCATGCAAATAAACTCATGAACCCATGGGGTAACTTTTTAAATCTTATTGCCTTTACCTACATGGGTAACAAGAAAGACAAACCATCATTGCATTTTATTAGTTGAAATATCAAATCAAGACAAAAGAAAAATTTATGATCACAAAAGAACATAAGTCAAGGTGCTTGGTGAATCCTCTAAAAGGGCAAAGCTAAATATTGGGAAGAGAACCAAGTATCCTAGTGTGATCTTGTTGTGAATGAATCAACATGGTATGATTAAGGGATCTTAGGGGAAAAAATTGGGGTACAACACATAGGTTTTGACTTAGCGGGCTCTTATTTTGAAAATAATGATTGTCTGCTTTAATGATTATGCGGAACCATCACCATCTTTTGGAAGGCATCTTCTACACTATTTGTCGTGTATGAAGGATGAGCTTGTGACTAAATGCACCTATGAATTAACTGAGAAAGCTACCCTGCCCCAGCTTATGATTAAGGGTTTTAATTTGTATGAAAAGAAAAAAAACTCCTACTTCTTAGGCTCAAAGGTGTTGATTAGAGATTATCTTCCTTATAACTCCACTGTTTAGAATTTGAAACAACGCATTTACATCGTCAGCGGGGTCTGTTCAAAATAATATTGTAGAGACTGTAGTATCATTTTTGTCATCCTCCCTCGAAAGGCTTAAAGAGTTTAATCGAGAGTTGAATATCACCAAAAGGAAGTAAAAACACAGTTTGAATATAGTGAATACGAATGAATTGATTCAAGAAAAACATATGCAATTCATTTATGAAATAACAAAGTTTGATATGAAACAAATGTTCGAACAATCAAAAGAAATTAAAAATTGAAAATTATAAATGAACAAAAAGCCTCTTTGTCTTGGACTTGTCACTTCAGATGGTGTTCCCTTGAGGAATGGCATAAGAATTCCAGTTGACCATCTTGTGCAAATTCTAACGCTCCTTCATTGATTATGTCTTGAAATTTATATTTCAATGTCCAACAGTTATCAGTATCATGCCCCGAGCTTTCGAAGTGATATGAACACCTTTCATTGGGATGGTAAGTGGCAGCGAAAGTATTAGGATTCAGAGGAGGATCCTTCAAGGTGACCAGATTCAACTTCAACGTGTGTTGCAAGACATACGACATTGGGATTTTTTGTTTGGTATATTTCCTAGTGAATGCATCCCGCTTACGCTGATTACCATGTCATTGTTGGCGAGGTGGCAGTTGGGTTCGTGACGTAGCAGCAATTTGGAAATGTCTACTCTCCACCTAGCCAACTTCTTGTCTCATCAGAGGTTGATTAAAGACCTGATCCCCAGTCTCGACTGTTTGCTTCATACAGTTGCATCCGTCTTGATGAAGCTTGTTGATGAGAAACCTCAACTCTTCTTATTCCCGAGCTAAACTTTGGATAAGAGCCCTTTGATTACTCATCTGGATTCTCATTCGTTCCATTCCAGGTTGCAGTTGTTCCAACTGGTCATCCTTGTTGTTGTCAGGGTGTTTCTTGGTTAGATTCCAGTTGAGTAGTGCTTTCAAGTCTTCTTGCCCCTTGGATAGGTTGAGGAACATTTCCATGAACTGAGCCTCTTGAGTTTGGAGATCTTCGTCATTTTGTTTGAGAGCCATTTTATTTGCTGAAATTAACAACAAAAGGATAAGAAGCTTGTCCGAAGAATACTTGTTATGCAATGAGATGTATGATATGTAAATGTTTTCAAGGATCTCGTGTCTTAAACAAGAAATTGTCAGAAGTTGAATATTACAGCTTTGATTGAAGAACTTCGTATCACTGAAGGTCCTTCCATGAGAGTCAAGATCACCATGTCAAGTGGGTCATCGCCCCTGACTCAAGTTATTGTGTTATGGTCCTTTTGACAACATTAGCTAGAGGAAAATAAATCCCCTTACCCCTTGCTAGACGAATGGTTTATCATAACCTGCATCACAGACCCTTGAGACCCTTGAAGTGGTTAAGGAGATGCTATGGTATGATATGCATTAAACAAAAATGCAGGGTGATGAAGACAAGTATGTCTTAAAATAAAACCAGTTTATTGGATAATGTATACAAACAAGGTCCTACAAGGAATACAAACAAATGCCCTATAATGAGTTCAAGTTGTTAGATAAATGAAGGCAAACAAGTTACACAAGCAGCCTTAGGTTCAAAGGCTTGCATGAGGTTTAAAGGTAAGTATCCTCTTGAATTTTAGTTGGTTCAACAAGTCTTAGAAAAGTAACTGGGTTCTAAGGAGTCTCAATATCACTGATCTTTCTTTATCGGGCATTGTTTCAGCTTAGCAATCTTTTCTTATGGTCGAAACATCTAGAAAGTCTGATCTCAATGAGTGTAGCATCGAGTATCAACCAATACCCATCTTTACATCGAGGCCGGATATATCACTACTTTCTTATGGGCAAGTTTGTTCAACTAAGGTTTTAAGGTCTGTTAGTGCTTCATGACACCACGCGGAGGCCCCGTATTCTCCCCGATTCAACACAAGGCATACTAGTACCAACCAAAGTGTCACACCAACACTGCTATCGCTTCAACCATATCGGTCTACACTGTATAGTATCCGCGATCTATTGTTGTTTACCTAAAAAGATGCCCCCAGATCTGGGTGTAAGATCTATAGTAACAACCCAAACAACCCTTCAAGGATAAAGCATACAAAGCAAGCAATTACAACATTTTAAAAATGAACTAACTCTTAAGGTAACCCCACTTTTTATTCATATTGTGCCTAGCAAAGTCACCTGTTCTGTGATACGATGGCAGAACCGACTGTTATACTAGTTTTGCATTTGTGTTCGTAAATGTTGCGGTAAGCAAAAGTCGCCACCGACTTTTCTTTTACCCAAATTAAGGAAAGGGTGAAAAGAACATAAAAAGACCTTTTTGAGAATTTTCTGAGTAAGGGGGGTAGATTATGGAAAGAGAAGGTGTTAACACCCTTTCCATCAGTAGTTATCTATGGGCTCTTAGATAGTTAGCTCATTTTTTGAAATACCTCGTGCTTTGTGTGTTTGGAAAAGTATTTTGAAAAATGCCTTAGTGCGGCGATTTGCTTTATGATAACTCTTGTATAAGTCCTCAAGAGTGTTAATAAAGAGTTTGAAAACGCTTTTGAAATGTTTTGTGTAAGTGTAAAAGTTTGTTTTTGAGCATAGCATCTAGGAACTATCTACTTATACTTGAATGGTTTGTTCTTTTCCTCCTATCCTTTAGACAGTGCTATCCTACTATTAGTGAGTAGGTAGCCCTATCGTTGGATGTTTGAGGGAAATTCGAAGTGACGTTTTTATAGTCACAAAGGCAACTGGGCAAGAAGTTTTAGTAACTACCCAAGGGATCTAAGATCATATTTTTACCGAGGCAGCATCGAAAGGGTAATCGAGGGACTTATGATCTTTTGAACCGGAGGGTAGCCACTAAAATCTCTCACATTTCGAGAGTTGTGACTATTTCGGAAGGCAATCAAAGTGGGAGTACCCTAGAGGTGCGCATGTGCAATTATGTTTGGTTCAATTATTTATCTTGTGCATTTAGGGTTTGCTAACATTTTCTTTCAGTCTTTCCATACAATCCTATTTACTAACAGTTAATATTTTGCAAGAAATGTAAAGTGTGGAAAGTGAAAACCTAGACTATTACATGGCTTCGGGGAGGGGTATTTACATTGTACAAAGATTGGGGAAAAGAAATTAAAGAAAGTGATAAACGTAAATCCTAAATTAAGCTATTACATTCCATTAACAGATACATAAATATTAAAAAAATGTGAAAAGTAAAATAACGCGTGCAAAATGGAACGAGACGTCTAAAAACCTAGAAAAAGAATCTAAGTAAAACAAAATATTTTTGTTTTTTTTTAATTTAATAAAATAAAATAAAGCCTAAGTCTATTTTATTTTAATTTTAAGAAAGATGTTAAAATAATTAATTAATTAGATTAAAGAGATTAATTTTATTTATAAAACACTAAAAACTAATTTTTTGTGATTTTTGTTTTAACATTAATAAAAAAAGAAAACAAAAAGAAAATAAATAAAACAAAACCAAAAAAAGAAGTTAATATGGAAAGAGGTATTTCGATCAAGGAAAGGAAATGATCTGTTTCGATCCAGGGAAGGAAGTGGTTCCTTTCGATCTAGGGGAGGGTGGCTATCCTTCGATCTAGTGAAGGCAGTTGTCCTACGATCCAATGAAGGGTATGGCTTTCGAACCGGAGGGCATTGTCGAAAATGTTAGCAAAAATAAAAGCATGACATGGGTGCCAAGCCCAGGTCCTTTGATTATGTGCGCATTGGCGTTATTTATGTTTGAACTGCAACATAAACGTTAGAGACAAAAAGAAACAAATATGGACCTGGGTACCACACCCTGGTCCTTCGATCATGGATGAAAATCGAATGACTATGACATGCAAAGAAAATATAGAATTTGATTCCTTACTTTTTCCTTGCCAACAGTGGTGTATGAATCTGTGGTGTTGGAGATATCTAGTGCTTGGGCACGTTCTCTGTAAACTTCAAGGAGTGAGTGGAGTGTTTTTGAACGCTCCGTTGATTTGGATTACTTAGGAGATTTTTTGACAATTTTGTTTACATTTTGCAGTTTTGTATGACTCTTTCAGGCTGTATCTAGGCGTGTTTGGAGCTTGCTAGTGTGCTCCTTATATAGAGGGGATGGAGGGGACAAGAGGGCCAAGGAATAAACATCCATTAAGTTGGTGTTTTAAGGCCATGAATATCACTTTGAAACTTTTCCAAAGAAATGGTTTCTTGTCCCTTTTTGAATTTTCTATGAACCTGGACACATTTGACTTTCGAATGCCCTCCTTCGAATGGACCTTCTGAATGCTTCTTCGAATGGACCTTTTGTTACTTTCTTCGAATGGAACATCTTCACATCCTTCTAATGGAACACCTATACATCCTTGAAATGGAACACATGTGCATCCTTCAAATGACCCTTTTGTGTGTCTTTCAAATAACGCGCATTTATGCCTCGTGCATTCTTCGAATGGTTGACCAATGTGGGCTCATAATGTGGCAATCATATGCTGAAAGGTTCAGAGATAGAGTTGACGTAAGCATTTTTAAAGGGAACCATTGCCCAGTAGAAGTTAGCACAAAAGAAGCCAATGCCTTGTGGATGTTAGAATGAGGAGGTCATTGCTTTGTGAATCAAAGGCCACATGAAAGGGTCTTGGCCTTGTGAATTGAAAGCGGGCACATGGGAGGCCTTTGCCCTTGTGAATCAAAACAAACTTTGAGGGGGTTCTTACCTTGCACCGTCGAAGCCTTGTGAACTTAACTTGATTGAAGGAAGCCTAACTCCCAATCAAATACCTTGTGAACTTATCTAGATCGAAGGAGGCCCAATGCCCAATCGAAGACATGCAAACCAAAGCCTGATCGAAGGGTTTTAGATGCCCAATTGAAACTCCTTGTCCATATGAAAATTGAAAAAACAAACTGCTCAGGGGCTAATTGAAAACACCCTGTCTCAAAGCCAATCGAAAACACCTTGTTTATCTTCAAAAATTTTATTTTTCTTTAACCAAGTGTTTTTGACCACCCATATAAGAGAAAACTTTGGAAAACATGAGAGGGAAAATTTTGAGGTACAACACAGTCATATGGGAAATAAACTTGGAAATGTAATTCAAACGCCCAAGGAAACCTCTAACTTGCTTTTCAGTTCTTGGTGTAGGAATTTCTTGAATTGCCTTAACTTTATCAGGGTCACCTTCAATTCCTTTCTAGCTGATAATGAAACCTAACAGTTTTCCTGATCGAACACCAAAGGTGCATTTATTTGGATTCAAGCAGAGACGATACTTCCTCACACGCTGGAATTTTTTAACAAATCTTCTACATGCCCTTCTTCAGTCTAGGATTTAGCAATCATATCATCAACATATACCTTAATTTCCTTGTGCATCAGATCATGGAATAAGGTTGTCATAGACCTCTGGTATGTTGCACTAGCGTTCTTCAACCCGAAGGGCATCACTCTATAACAGAATGTTCCCCAGGGTGTGATAAACATAATTTTTTCCATGTCCTCAAGAGTCATTCTGATTTTATTATATCGGGAAAATCCGTCCATGAACGACAATACTTTGAATTTTGTTGTACTATCAACCAACATATCAATGTGTGGCAATGGAAAGTCATCTTTTGGACTAGCTTTATTTAGATGTCTATAATCAACACACATGTGAACTTTTCCGTCTTTCTTTGGTACTGGGATAATATTGGCAATCCATTGAGGGTACACTGATGTCACAAGAAAACTAACATTAATCTTCTTTAAAAATTCTTCTTTAATTTTAACTGCCATGTCAGAGTGAGTTCTTTGCAACTTCTGCTTGATTGGCGGGCATTTTGGCTTTAGCGGTAAATGATGTTCCACAATATGAGTATCCAACCCCGGCATGTCTTGGTATGACCAAGAAAAGATGTCCACATACTCTTTCAGTAATCCAATCAACCTGCTCTTGACTTCTTTCGGATCTTCCTCTGAACCCAAATTGATTGTCTCTAACGGCTCTTTATACAGCTGAATGGTACTTTCCTCGCGCTCAATAAACCGTGAAACCTCTTCTAGGATTTCATCATATTCTTCTTCTTCGGTCACATATGCAGGAAATTCAAAGTTAGGAGAGGGTGCAAGGTCATTGTACTCAGCGGGTTTTTTAATTAATCTGTACATATGATTTATGATTAATTTTAGAAACTAACACATATAGCAAGTGATTATGCAGATTCAACTACAATTGTTATTTATTTTTAAAGGATTTTTTTTATTACCATTTTCCAAGAAAAAGCAGAAAATAAAGACACAATTTGGGAATCAAAGGCAACTTTTATTAATGATTTTAAAGATCAACACAACAAATATGCCCATACAATATCAATACTTTCACCTTGGGCAGAGTGAAAGATTTTTGAAAAGATTAACACAAAAAACAAATTACTTCGAAATATGCATTCAAGAGGGAACATCAATAGTGATCCAGTTTTGGCTCTGACTCCATGCATCACGTAGTTCGACATCTCTTGCTCAGCTTCTCCATCCAGAATAGCATTGATCCTAGGAACAGTTGAATAAAGATAACTTCTACTTTGAAAGATGTCTTGATATTTTCCCAAAGAAGACTCCAACTTTATAGTCTCACCTTTACTATTCTTCACAGAGAAAACCAAACCAACTCTATTCTTATTCACAAGTGGACCAACAATCTGCCCCCACACCTTACTAGGGCCATTACACACTACCTGTTTAGCATCCTTAAACAAAGATATATAATTCTCATTTTCCCTTACATTATCAATAGATAAAGCTTGGAATTGAGTTCCAACAGCAGCTTCATCCGCTTCCACAACATTGAAAGGGGATAAATGAGATATTAACAATGCGTGTTCTCCATTTATGATGGCCACCTTTCCTTTATGAACAAACTTCAGCTTCTGGTGCAAAGTTGAAGTGATAGCCCCTGCCTCATGGATCCATGGTCGCCCCAGTAGATAGCTGTAAGCGAGAAAAATATCCATAACCTGGAAATAAATCTAAAATAGGTGTGGGCCTATGTGAATAGGCAAATCCACTTCCCTGATGATAGACTTCCTCGATCCATCAAAAGCTTTCATAATCACGCCACACAGGCGCATGGGAGTTCCTTGGTACATCAACTTCACAAGCGTGCTCCTCAGTATGATATTCAAAGTGGACCCGTTGTCAATCAGCACGTTGGACAACTAGTCATTCTTACAATTCATGGAGATATGAAGAGAGAAGTTAGGATTCATTCCTTCATCGGGCAATTCTTCATCACAAAAACTCAGGTTATTACAGGATGTAATATTCCCGACAACACTACTGAATTGGTCCAAAGGCATATCATTTTTCACAAAATCTTGATCCAATACTCTCATCAAAGATTCCCTGTGGGCAGAAGAGTTCATTAGCAAGGCTAGAATAGATATCTTTGATGGAGTCAGTAACAATTGATCTACGATCCTGTAGTCGCTCATCTTGATAATCTTCAATATATCACCCACAACTTTTTACAGAGTAGTACCACTAAATTCCCCCACTGCTTTCTTAGGTTTAGTACTTTCAACAACCCTTTTATCAGCATTAACATTCCCTCGAATGACAGGTGCGAAAACATAACCAATACAGGTTACTCGGTTGGCTTTAGAAATATTCTTGACATCAGACAAAGGTTGGATGGGAACTTCCACACCATCCTCTAGGATTGTAGCATTGTATTTATATGGCACGGCTTTGTCTGATTCGTAAGGAACATGACCCAACAAGCAAATCACCACCAGAGCAACAATTGGCTTGCTATGGTACTCAATCTCTATAGGGGCGAGAACACCAAAACAAGGCACAATAACATTCAACCCTTCCTTAAAATACTTAGATATCACATAATAATTGTTGGAGAACACATCTTCATCTGAGGAACAAGATTCATCTACAAAAGCATACTCATCACCTGACACAGTCTCAGGCGAGCAATCTTCAATCACATTAATTCCATGGTAATCATCTCTATTTCTTGAGATTTTGATAGTACCATTATCCAATAACAACTGAACACCATTTCTCACTATGGAACAACCACAAGAATCTCTGCAGCAGATCTGGTAAGACCCACAATCGTGTTCTTCTTGACCATCCATGTGACAAAAGGTAGCGTGCAACTGCACCAAATCATCATTCATATACTTCACGTCAGAAATCCGGAAATCTCCAGCACATCCAAAGACCATATTCACATCTTCTTCGTACTCTGCCCTAGGCCTAATTATATGAATGTGGCCCTCGTCCATCATTTCCTGAAGATCAACTTTTATGTTATCACATCCTTGGATATCTATACTACAAATACTACAACCAGCATGGTCGTGCGTATAGTAACTAAAATAGCAGATGTCAGCATGCTTCTTTACTAAATCTCCTCTAACTAGGTTGATATCGAAAATCCGGAAGTCCCCTGGACAATCAGCAACCATGTTCAACGTGTTTACCTCTCTGTGTTTTGGCAAAGGATTATCTTTCATGTTAGGGCCAACATATTTAAATGATATGAGGCCAGATCTCACCATCTTCTGTACTTCAGATTTCAAAAGATAACAGTTCTCGATGCTGTGCCCTGGTGCTCCCTGATGAAAAGCACATGTCTGGTCTTCCTTATAATACCATGGTAAAGGTGATGGAATAGCAGTTGGCGGCTTGGTTTGAACCAACTTCTTCTGAATTAAAGCCAGAAGTAACTTTGCATAGCTCATTGGAATAGAGTCAAAAGCCTCTCTCTTATGACTTTGCCCTTGATTTCCCTGAGGAGATGGTCTCTGATAGGCAACAGTGGTTGGAGCTACATTAACAATTGGAGTCACAGAAGTAACCTGTTGTTGGTACCAATGATTTCTTCTAGGTGTTGTAATAGTCCTTTCCGTAATAATAGCATTTGTTTCACTTTCTTTCTTTAGAGAGAACCCATATGATGACTTCTTTGTCCCTTCATCTTTTGTCAAGCACCCTTCTCTAACAACCTCTTCCAAACGAACATCCATGTTTACCATTTCAGTAAAATCACTCGGCGCACTGACGACCATCCTTTAATAATAAAATGATCCAAGTGTTTTCAGGAATACCTTGGTCATTTCTTATTATCCCAAAGGTGGCACCACCTGGGCATCTATCTTGCGCCAACACTGTGCATATTCTTTGAATGACTCATTGTCTCTCTAAGCCATTGCCCTTAACTTGTCACATCTAGGTTCCATGAACATATTGTACTTATACTGCTTGATGAAGGCTTCCCCTAGATCATTGAAGGTGCAAATACTACTACTGTCTAAACTCATGTACCACTTCAGATCAGCACCAGTCACACTATCTTAGAAGAAATGAATGAGTAAATTCTAATCATCAGTATGGGTAGACATTCTCCTGATATACATCACGAGGTGGTCACGAGTGCAAGAGTTTCCCTTGTACCTCTCAAACTCCGACACTTTAAACATCGCTGGCACCTTCACAATGGGAACTAGGCAGAGTTCACTGGCGTTTTGTCCAAACAATTCTTTTCCTCGAAGGGCCTTCACTTCCTTCTGCATCTCATTGAACTAGTCTTGAAAGTCATCTAACTGATTATAGAAACCCGTGCTTTCACTTGGTGGAGGAACAAGATGATAAACTTCATCATTAACAAACGACATATCATTCATCGAAGGAGGTGTAGAATAGTGGATCTCATTTCTAGTAATAGGAGTAACATGCATCACATAAGGTATGAGAGTAGCAACAGGTTGCATAACTGGAGCAGCTTGAGTGTCAAGATTAAAACCTTCTGGCATGAAATTTTATGGCATTCCCCATAGGTAACCCTAAGGCATACGATTCTGAGCAACGGTAACTTGGGTAACAGAAATTGGAACTGATGGTCCTTTAGAAGCAATTGTTGTTTGTTGTGGTTAAGCAAGTGGTGGTTGATTATGAGGAACCACCAATGATTCAATCAAAGCAGTCAAATTGGCCATACCGGCCTTCAAAGCAGTAACTTCTTCACGTAACTCGCGATTCTCTTGTTCAAGATTCTCCATTTTCTTCCTGGAATTAGCCCGAGTATTATATCGGTGACACGTCTTGCTGAATGAAGCCAAAGAAACTTAGTAAGACACCTGGGTATGAACAGAAGTGCAAGAAATATGTACACGATGATGCATGATATGCAATGCATATGATTTATTTTATTATTATTAATATTTCAAGGGACTCAAAGAATTATAGAGAATTTGCAAATATTAAAGTACTAACACATTTTGAAATACTGAAAATCTTATTATAATAACTTCAAAATGGATTACAATATTTAGTACAAGTTCAACAATCCCAAGTACAAGAGAAGATAAAATCTAAAATCCTAAGGAAAAGTTGATGAAGATCTCTCCACACACTGATGCTTTCCCGTGAGTCTTGCAATCTGAGCCTTCAACTGCTTGTTCTCTTCTGCATACATGTCAGGAACCCTTTTCTAATCACAAGAGTCGGGAAGCGAATGACTAAATCCTTATCGACCTCTATAGGAAAATAAATCCTCTTACTTCTCCATCATCTCTACAACACGAATCTTAAGAATCTCAATTAGGTAATCCTTCTCTTTCAAGTCTTCTCCTTAGGAAATCTCTAGAGTCTGACATTTATTCTTCCAGGACTCCTTCTCCTGCTGCATCCTGACTAGGGAAAGTTGAAGCTCTTCCACATCATCTAAAAGGGGTGGAGTGGTCTTCACAAACATATCAGGCAAAGGTTCCTCACATGAATATGGCATCTTCAACTGAATTTCCCTTTCCTGTACCCACTAGAGGTAAGGCTCCAAATAAACAACTCCTCTAGGTCCCAAGTCCTTTCTAATATTCATGTGAATATGGTACCAAGCCTTTGCAATATCCTCTTTAGCTTTCTTATGATCCGCTCCCTCTTTGAGAAAGAAACCACTCAGATGAATACTATTTGGCTTATCTGTCATCGGATATCCAAGCTATCGTCGTGCAAGAACGAGATTATAGTTAATTCCTCCCTTTGTACCGAGAATAGGTACATTAGTGAAACTACCACAACTATTGACAATCTCCACATAATGGTAAGCCTGATGATACCAAACAATATCTGAATGAGTGAGGGCCATAATCTTCGGAGCCCAACGAGGTTCCTTCTTGATATCCTAGAAAGCATCAGACCGATGTAAGTAAGAAATATACCACTGATACAACAAAGGAGTGCAACAAATAATCATCCCAAATATGAATAGAGTAATAAGCATCTCCCAATAATGTAGGGACTGGATTCCCTATCAAAAAGATCTTGATGGAATTGATATCCACAAAATTGTTGATGTTCAGAAATAAGAACAACCCATAGGCAAGTAGAGAAAAGATGGCCTCAAAAGCAATTGTACTCTTCATCCTAGCAAAGTAGCAAGCTTTCTCAAATAAAAACTGAGTGGTAATCCTCTAATTCCTCCTTTGGTAGTTATGTGGGCCTCAATTTCAGACTTCCCCAAATGAACCATAGCAGCAATCTCATGAGACTTTGGCTCCCCCTCTAAGCTGGTGAAAGGAACATGATCGGTAACAGGTAATAATACTCCTCCAATATAGGCATCAATTGATAATCATGGAAAGTAAAACATTGGTACATTGATAGAATTGGACAAAGGTCGAGAGAATGCCCTCCTTTATCCTAAGCTTCATGAGAGACACGATGGATCCATACTTCTTTCAAAAATCTGTAAAACTCTCAATCTCGGGAATTAGACTCACCAAATCATATATCTTAGGATCATTGGAACTGTACTTCCTAGTCTTTCCTTTTTCAGAATCCATGGTCAAAAATACCTGAGATATTCGCAAAAAGTCAACTTTAACTCCCGTAAAACAAAATGTTTTAAAGGATGTTCATGGCTGCACGAATGCATGATTCAACAATCACACGCAAGATCACAAACATGGGGGGTTTATAGGTTCGACGTCACAAAGGTACTACCCACAAGGTATGGTCTAATAGTTTGTCACCTGCCAAACAAGGATCTAAAAGTTTCTCAGAGTCTACATCCTTCCTTTGGAAATTACCAACATCACGATTAACTCAGTAATTAGTAATATTCTCAGGAAAAACTCGTCTAAGTGTAGTATCGCATAACAATCATTTCTGGATTACTCCTTCATAGTTTCCGCACTACACCTAAAAGGCCAAGATGGGTTAAAGGTTCTACATTCCTCAGCTTCAGCAGGCTCCCAGGTTGAAAGCAGCATGTCTTCCTGATTACTCGGTAAATGACACTATAGTCAAAGGGACCTCCACTGAGTGAGGGATCTCATGCCTCCTTTTTTTGGATTACTCCCTTAAGGTTAACATGACTATACCACCTTTCCTATCTTAAGTTTGCCTAAGTCCGGGTAGAGGACTTATGAGAAATCATCAAGCATCCTGAAAACTAGGAAAATCTAAACAAACATGTTTACAACACATAATATATAACAAACAATAGCATA
Source organism: Vicia faba (assembly GCA_948472305.1). Taxonomy (NCBI): domain Eukaryota; kingdom Viridiplantae; phylum Streptophyta; class Magnoliopsida; order Fabales; family Fabaceae; genus Vicia; species Vicia faba. The sequence continues at coordinate 224,404,228 of OX451735.1, forward strand.
TACACAGATAGAAAAATATAGGCTCAACACACTTAGTGATGGACCAACAATTGGTCGATCTTTCCCTTGTGAAGTCACCATTTTTCCTGTAGCTGTAGAAATGTTGAGATTAAGCCATTGGATTGACTTGACTCGCATAGATCAAATAAAAATCGCCACCGTGCTTTATTTTTTCTAGAGGAATGGGAAAAAGAATAATTCAGAAAAGGGGAGAGAAATCTAAGTTCGAAGGTTGGTTATGCAAAGGGTAGGTATTAGAACCCTAAACATCTATGATATTCCGCAAGAACCTCTTTAAAAATTTGTGTATTTTGGCTATAAAAGTTGTATACAAAAATAGATTGTAGAGATGAGAAAAGAAATATTTTTTACAATTTTTACACTCGTCGTGGTTGTGAACCTTTAGTACCTATGTACCACCTTCTGTGCAATTGGGTATCAGGGTACTCATAGTTCACCTTTAAAAATTTTAAAACACAAGTGTGTTGGTTAATTTTAAGAGACGAGACATCATCGTCATATCCGAGTGGAAGAACATACTTACTACCCACGATTATGAGAAAGGAGAATTTGTGTCATCTCAAAGTAGAGGCTATGGCTTGGATTTTAAAATCAATAAAGCTTTTCTCAACACCCAAGTGGAAAATATCTCACTTCACTTCATATCGTAGAAGTATAGTAGCTCGCATCACTGCAAGGAATGACAAGATTCTAATCTTTTGAAAAAAGTTTTAAGGTAAAAAGCCAAAGTGGAAAAATGGTTTGAATGAGATTGATTGAGTTTTAGTATTCTCACAAAAATGTCAAAGTATGATTAAGTTGTTTAAAATTTGATTAAGAAAATATTTTGAAAATGCATGGACATAAGTCCAAATTTATTGTGAAAGCAGTTCAAGTTTAGAAAACAAGAATAATTTTGAAAAGGATGGAGAAGATTTTTTAAATTAAAGAAGATGGGAGGAGATGAAAGTACTATCCTAAAGCATGAGGTAAAAGTTAGGGAAAATAACCGTATAACCAATAAGAAGCCAACACTTGACATAATGAAAACAAACAACCCAATGTCTCGGGGTAAACCCCAAGAACTCAAGACAAAATAACAATAGAAATCACAAGGTCTCCAGGTAGTACAAGGCCTCTACTCCTAGGTCCAAGAAGTTTATAACTCCAAAATGTCAAGGATAGTAACCAAATAGTCCAAGTAACCTTAAAGCTTTTTATTGTTCAAGTTGATTATTAGGTTTCTTCAAAAAGAAAATGAAAAGCTCAAGTAAGCAAAATAAAAAGACATAAAGATAAGTTCTCAAATAAGAAAATATGAAAATAGCTTGAAATGAAAATGCTAAAATAAATGTTGCTTAAAGTAAAAGCTAAAAGTTAAAATATAAAAATAAAAGTCAATTGTTAATGAGTTAGAAATTAGAGGTTAGTTGAATGACCATTTTGAAACTTTCATTTGAAAACTCATTAGAACACTGATAAAATAAAAGCCTCTCAACAACAAGTTTCATTTTCTTTTTGTCCAGCATATCATTCATTTCAAATTCTCAAGGCAACTACAAATGATCAACAATGTTTAAATGATTCACTTAGTCCAAAATTTATGATGATTCATTAGAGGATTGATAAGACCAAATCCTCCTAACAATGAACCTCAAGGTTATTAGATCAAAGGTTTCAAATTAAACATACTTGGGCTTGCAAACATAGGTTTGGGCCACGAATGATCATTTCTCAAATCGGGACAAATTTTAGCGCTATGTTAAGCAATCGTAAGTGGACTTATATAGAAGTCACACATATTTTGAGACGGATCAATAGAAATCTATGTGCCATATGTTTGGAGTGATGATATGTAAATCATCCTCTAACAACATGTAGCATAAAAGAGAAAGGGATAAGATGAAAGGGGAGGGGATATATTTGAATCAAAAAGTTTAATCAAACTATCATTAAAACCATTCATCCATTTTAGTGGAGTTAAACTCAACACTCAAGATCTGATGATGTTAATGAAGTTTATAATCAACAATCACATAGCCATAATATATAAAATAAATAAATTGTATTTAATGAATAAAATAACAAGAAAAATTATTTTTTAAAAATTATTTTTAAAAATTATTTTTAAAATGAAAATAAAAGATAGAATAGAAAACTATATTCAAAGTATCAAAGAAAAATTTAAAGAGACCACAGAAAATCAGAAATAACCTCTAATATTTTATAAAAATTTTGGCAATTTTTTTAAAACAGAAGAGTATTTTTAAAACTAAATAAAATCACTAAAATAAGTGAAAAAAAAATAAAAAATAGTAGAAGTCATAATAAAATTTTAGAAAAATTTTAAAAAGTCATAAATAAGGAAAATGATTTTTATATAAAATATTAGAATTTAAAAATATCAAAGAGTAATTTTAAATAATTAGAAACATGTTAAAATAAAGGAAAAATTATAAAAAATTTCAAATATGAAAATAAAATCATGAAAAAGTAAAATTAGAAAGAGAATATTTGAAAAAAAATTTGAGAATTTTTTTCATAATTTTTGAGTTAAAAATGAATTTTCTATGATTTTTTGAAGTTTAAATCAATTAAAATATAAAAATCAGAAAATAAAAATAAAATAAAAAGATATAGACCATTGGATAAATGTCAAAACGTGTTAGTAATCAGATCCAAGGGATTTGGCGCAATGTTCATATCATGGTCCTTAGTGAATAAACCACTTGATTAAATATTAAATCATATTTAAAAAAAAACAATTGGCGCGTTATCATTGGTTGAGAGATGACATGTTGGTCATCTTCAACCTCCAGCCACGAGAATTGCAGGTTTCTCATACTGTAAAACCAGGAGCTCAGACCTATGCAATAGGCTTCGTCTTATTAAGACGAAGACAACCGTACCCTCGCGAAAAATTTATTTAAGGTGTAGCTCAATCGATTTGCAAAAAACCAGATGGAAAAATTTAAATAGGGATTTGAAAATTCATGGCAAAAAATCCCTTCTAGTTGAAAACAAATGTTGCGACTAGTATTAGAATGATGAGAGCTTCATTATAGTAATAAATTTTGAGAGAATTGATAAAGGAATCTACCTATTGAAGTTCGAATTCAAAGCTCTGAAACATGACTTAGCTAGCACGATTTAGGAAGCTTTAGGGCTTGGTTCTTCTTCTGTTAGCTTTAGTGAAGTTCAATGATGAAGAATTGGAAAAGAAAATGGATTGAGGAAGGCTATAAAACCAAATTCAAAGTTGCATAAAAATGGGTTAAGGAGAGAGTTTGGCAGGATGATTCTGGTTGTTCAAGCTTGAGAAAATGAGAGAAGTGAGGTCCTCTACTTATAGGGAAGTGAATGGTGCAAAGAATTCAGAGGAAATTTGTAGTTTGGAGGAAAACTGGATCAAGCTCAAAAGTGAAAAAATTGTGACCCCATGTGCATCAACACTCAATCAATTCATGCATTGTGATTAGAAGCCATATTATGAATTTCAAATTCTGACTTTGGAGAAAACTTCAGTTTCAAGGTACCATCTTTGAATCCATGGTGTTCACAGCTCAAGGAGTCTTAGGGCATGATTCTTGAAGAATTTGAAATATAAGGTCACAAACTTTACAATGTGCAAAGAGTGAGATCAATTGGTTGATTGAGCTAAAAGTTGTGATGAGTCAAAGTTGAGAAAAAGATGCTGACTTTTTGTACTTAGAAATATTCTAAGTTTTTCTTCAAAATTGACCAATAATGTTTTGAGTTCAAACAAGGCATTCTTCCAAAATTGAGCTTTGATCATTGATGCTAACTCGAAGTAGACTTCCCAAAGAGCATTGTGAAACTTGAATCACTTAAAAATACCAAGTATTGAAAAAGTTATGGCCTTGTAAAATTGGTGAAAATTCATGAGGTGGCCTATAATATTTTTAGTTCTTAGGGTATCTTCCACTCATTTTCAATCTTTGCACATAAAAGAAGAGTCGAATTTCACTTCCTTAAGGTCATTATTGAAAAATAATGGTCTCAGGAAGATAAAAATTGAACAAGTTATGATCTTTTAAAATTACATAAGGAAATTTGATGGCCTATCTAGAAGACTTGTAATCTTTCTTCATAATTACGCATCTTACACACCAAATTTTCTTGAAAATATTTAAGTGATTAGTTGATAACCCTTTAACTAGAAGCATGCCTTTTGAATTACTCAAAAATCTCAAAATATGAGCAAGATATAGCCCTTAGAAGTTCAAAACCCTAGCTCCTCAAGCACCAAAATGACTTGGAAACCCTTTTCAATTTTGATAATCTTTCTTGCATAATAACTTTTTCCATGTGAATAGAGGTTTTTGTAGATGATAATAAGAACCCATAGAAATAATAACCACCTCCAAATATTAAATATTGAGAGAGTTATGTACTTGTGGTCAAAGAATCAAGAATTTCTCCAATTAGGTTAAACTTCCGTAAATCAACCCTTGCATATTTTGACTTTCTTTGACAAATTTAGGCATGATGAATCATAGTATAAATTGTCATGATATTAGTTTAAAGTATCTTCAATAATGAAGCTTGAATCTCAATGAGGCTTTGCTGAAGAAAGCATGGAAATAAACTCATGAACCTATGAATTCACCTGATGAAATATGTTGTACCCTCACCTATAGCATCATAATTTAGAGCAAACATTCATAGTATTTGTTAGTTAAAAGTTAATCAATACAAAACAAATTTGATCATAATATCCAAATAAAGGTGCTTGGTGATTCCTCATGAGCAAACCTAAAGATATGGTGAAGAGCCAATCCCTAGTGTGATCTTGTTCTGATTGAGTCGATACGAGATGATAGAGGAATATTAGGGGAATAAATTGGGGTACAACATTGATCCACGGTTAACAAGCGCACACTGAAGTCGTGATAGTTATAAACAACATAGGCCATCTTCAACCTCCAGCTACCCTCCAAGTAGGGCGAGTTCATGATTCTTAAATCTGTAAATTTAGACGCTCATAGTGGTATCATTAGACGCGTCTTTGAAGAAAATTACAACCATATCCTCGCGCCAAATTTATATAAAACACAACTTACTCGATTTGGAAAAAACCAGAGATGTTTTGAAAAAATTGAAATTGAAAACAGACGCATCAAATGTATTGGTTCACCAAAATTGAGTTAATAGCAAGCATTAGTGTACATCATAAACCATTCCAGTAATTTGAGTTATGAGATTTGGTGCCTTAAATTACCTGAACAAAGTCATATGAATTTGCTCTGCAGTTTGACTTGGCTAGCACGATTTAGTACACCTCAAGGCTTGTTTCTTCTACTGTTTGCTTCAGTGAAGTTCAAGGATGAAGAATCAACAAAGAAATCGGATTAAAAAGTGCAGAAAAGATGAATTCAAAAACTCTGAAAACTGAGTTATTGAGAGAATTTGGCAGGGTGATTTTGATTGTCCAAGCTTGAGAAAATAAGATATTGCACCATCTATTTATAAGGAAGTGAATAATGATGAAAAGTGATGGAAATTATGAACAAATCGTGTAAACCAAGTCAACTGTGATTATGCCAAACGTGTGACTTTAAATGCCCCAAAATGACCTCATACCAAGTGCAATTCTTATCGAAACACATATGGACAATTAGTTAAATGTGTTTAGCTACTAAATATTGAGTAATTTTACCTGTAATCCATGTTTACTCGTGGTAAAAATTTCTAACTTGAAACAAAAATAGATTTCATGGAGCCAACTACAACAATGTATAACTCACTACTTAGGGAGCTTTATGGGATTATTATTGAAGCATTGGAAAGATCATGTAACACTATTTATAATGTGCGAAGAAAGAATTCATTTGGATGCTTGAGCTGAAAGTTATGCTTGGCCAAAATCAAGAAAAATGGGCTGACTTTTATACTTAGAAAAACTCTAAGTTTTTTCTTCAAAAATGACCTATAATATTTTGATTCCAAACAAGGTCTTCCTTCAAAATTGAGCTTTGATCATAAATTCTTGCTTGAATTAGACTCCCTAAAGAGTATTTTGAAACTCATATTACCCAAAAATTCCAAATATTGAACAAGTTATAATCTTGTGAAATCGGTGAAAATCCATGAGATGACCTATAATATTTTGAGCTCAAAAATCATCTTGCAATCATTTACAAGCTTATAACCAAAAAAGATTTAAATTTAACATCTTTAAGATCATTGTGAAAAAATAATGAGCTCAAGATGATAAAAATTTACCAAGTTATGACCCCTTGAAGTCACATAAAAGAATTTGATGGTATATCTAGAGGACTTGTAATCTTTCTCAATCATTAGTGATATTCCATATAAAACTTGGAATCACTCAAAAATTTCAAAAGATGAACAAGATATAGCCCTTAGAAGTTCAAAACCCTAGCTCTTAAAGAATTAAAATGACTTGGAACCCCTTTCAACATTTGGCAATATTTCTTGCACAATTGCTTTTGTTATGTGAAGAGAAGTTGTTGTGGATGATAATAAGAACCCATAGCAGAAATAATCACTTCCAAATGTTGAAAATTGTGAAAGTTATGCACTTGTAAAAAAGGAATCAAGAACTTGTTAAATTAGGTAAAACTTCTTGAATCAATCTTGCATCTCTTGACTTTAGCAAAGTAGAGCATGATGAGACATAGTAGGTATTGAAATCATGTTATCTTGAAACACACACGAAGATGAAGCATAAATATCAATGAGGCTTTTTTGAATAAAGCATGAAAATAAACTCATGAACCTATGATTCATCCTGATGAATTGTGTTATTCCATCACCTATAATACCATCATCCATAGAGAAAATATACATACATTGTATTTGTTAGTTAAAAGTCAATCAACACAAGATATACAAATCAGGGTGCTTGGTGATCCCACATGAGCAAACCTAAAGAGAGGAAGAAGAAACAAACCCTAGTGTGTGATCTTGATGTGATTGAGTTGTCATTGAAATGATGAAAGATCTTAGGGGGAAAATTGGGGTATCACACATATGTTTGAAGCCTACTCCTGATCTGGAAGAGGAGGCATATGTGTTATGTGTCTAGGAAGAATCTATGCTAAGAAACATGTCTTAGATAAGTATGTTGGTCAGGATATGATCAACATATTGTTTACTTCTTGGGTTTGTTTATTTTTTATCTAAGAAAGTAGGAGTGCAAAGGTTGTGCTTTGTTTTCCTGTGGAGGCTTGATAAAGGTATTACATCCAAATACATTTTATATGGATGTCAAGCTAAATTTTCAAGGATAATCTCTCTAACATCTGGAAACTCCTTCTGATCAAAGGAGCAAGATTTATGGAATCTTGTTTATAGCCATGGAACAAATTCTATTTAGAAGGGAATAACTTGTGTATACCAACCACATGATGTGAAACTATCGGAGGGAAGAATGTATGACTCTCAAGGAATGCTTTGCAGTTAATAAAGGGGAGTCCTTAATCTGAATCTAGATGAACTTGAAGATATGTCAGACGTGATGTATTGACATCTGTCTGTTGGTAATTTATTTTTCTCCACTTGCCTGGTTGGTGTTCTTCATAATCAGGATGGAGGTTGTTTACTCAAACTTGATATCACCATCAAGTCTATGAGAGCATGGAACTCTTGTTTTGTAGTGGAAGATACATCCAAGGGATTTTATGCATTGGACTTGTGTTAAACGGAATTTTTTTATGGTTGATTGGTGTATGCACTGTTGAAGTCTCATCTGAGTCACCTAGGATGAGCATTTCAGTTTTTTTTTTCAAGAGTAAGGAGATAAGTTTATTTTGGAACCAAAATAGTATGGTTTCCTCGTATTTGCGAGAAAGTTCCTCCTTGAGTTAGGATTCAGTTATGTGGTGTCCTCATATAATGGAACATTTGTTCTGCAAGGATTTAAGGGGATCTTTGTGTATTGAGAGTAGCAGACTTAGTATGAACATTCTGCTTGTGGTGCATCATGACCAGTCAATGCCACTGTTATAAATATGATCCAGATACCTGTTAGAGGGAATATCCTCTTTAGGTGTAGAAGAATGGCATCCAACATCGCAAAGTCAGACATGAGTTCTGAATTTTAAAAGTTTAAGAAGAAGATTCTTGAGATGTGTAATATGCAGGTTCCTGCATGTATGGATGATATGGTGTTAAATATTGATGAACTACTGATGGTTGATCCTCTTGTGTCCCTTGCGAGAGTTATGGATTAATATGGTGTCTCCAGACCATTGTTAATATTGAAATTTGTGTGTTTGAGACTGATGTTAGATCTGATGTTGGGACATCATTTCAAAGTGTGCTTTACTCCTTGAACCAAGGAAGTTGTTGTTGTCCAGAGTGGAGTTTAAGGTCAATCCACATACCTAATCTTGAATATTTTTTTGTGTGAATGAATGTCATCAGTTGGTGCCAGACGTATGCAGAAGAAGGATGTCAGACAAAACATCCTACCTAGTGTGAGAAGGTAGCCTTATCTGACTAATGGTAAATACTTTGACAAGAGATGATTATTTATTTATCCTCTAAGGAGGTTGTGCATGAGACTAATGGTGAATACTTTGATGGGAGACTAATTATTTTTCAGATAAATTATGCAATTCTGCATTTTGTACATTATGTTTCAGATAGTATGTGAGAGTTTATCTCTCTCCATAGCATTCACATGTTTGGAAAAACCTGGATGAGTTGCAACGGTTTTGTTCTATTGGGATCTTCTTAAAGGATATCTATGCATAATGATTCCTTTGAATGATGATTTAAGAACTAATGTAATTGGGTTCTGTAATAAGAAGCCGATGTCGCAAATGATGTTGTAACATCATGACCGTTGATGGCTATTTTTTTGCTTGGGACTGTGCATGTGAAGTTGGATGCTCAAGCATTACTGTCAGAAGTGGCATTTCTAACTATGTTGATTAGAATGTGGAGAGTTTATTCCTATCTACATTAGTGTTCTTGGAGAATTCATGACTACTTTGTTGAAGACTCCACTAGTATCAACAACTACTAGTGGATGTAAGGGCATAAGACTGATGTTAGATACTAAGGTCTGAGCAGAGTGCTTTGAGGAGGTGTTTTTTCTTCAGCTGCAAGTCACACCAAATGAGTGTTAATAATCTGGATCTTAGTAAATATTTTAAGCAAACTAATAAGTTTTGAAAATTATGAGGTACTTCACAGCTGATATGCATGACATCTTTCATATTCATAAAGTCATGGTACAAAGTATGGTTATGAAAGGAAAATGATCAGATGTATCCTTGTGTTGAAGGAGTCAAAGTACTTAGATGTATTCTCAAAGAGTGAGAGTATCTGAATCTGGTTTGACACTACTGAGGGAGTTGGGGTTCAACATATGTGGGAAAGTTTTTTCCTTCAAAAATGAAAGCATGAAGTCTTTCATGTGTTTTAATCTAGTGCTCAAGTTTTCATCTTTAGTTGGAGCCTTGGTTATCAATTATAGGGGGATTCATATATTTTTCTGTGGATTATTGTTGCAATGGTACATATATTGTTTAGTTCGTGTGATGTTTAAGCTTGTGGATATTGTATGCCTCTTATGAGGGTGTGATGTCAAACAACATGTTTTGAAATTATGAAGTTTTTGGTGATGTTGACAAGGCATGGTTGGTTCTAGCTATGTGAAGCAGGATGATCAATCAAAATTTCACATATTTGTCGACTGTTTAATGGTTGAGTCTGGAGAATTTATTTTTCTCTATAGTTTTTTTAAGGACTCTCTAAGTGTAAATGTGATATTATGATGTCTTCGCGTGTGTCACTAAGTCTAAGTGAAAGGAAAACACTTAGAATCTAGATGAAGACAATGTGGTTCAAGATGTGTTGGTCATTATTTGTGCATGCAATGTCTAACTGAATGTCATAATATTATTTAGGACATGTTTCTTGTGTGATCATTAAAGGATTTTTATGGGCAATTTGATCAAACACGTGTCTGAAGGTGAGTTTGACTATTCATGTGCATGTATTAGAACTGGTTCTTTTCGGAAGAAATAGTCTAGAGCTAATAAATTTGTTCAAAGCTGTTTTGGACGGTGCATATTGATTTTGGTTACATTTTTCTCCTCAAATAACGTTTATGTTTTGACCAAGACCTTTGAATTAGTCAAGGATCGTTATTTTCCATGAAAGTGTTCAGCTATTTAACAAGGCTCCTTATATCATCTGTCTTGTGAGTGTTTGTTATAAGCTATTTTGTTTAAATATGGATAATCTGCACTTAGGTTTGGTTTTGTGAAGGATCTCAGATATTAAAGCTTGGAGCTAGTGTGGTTTAGATACGTCACAAAACATTTCAAACATATGTTACATCTTATTCTGGGTTGGTTTTGTGACTTGTGATATGAGTTATGAACACAGTTGTGACCTATGTTCTGAGTTACCCAGGGTGGAGACTGGTTACTTCTTAAGTTTCCTCTTGTGCCACAGGTTGACTGTTGGTTTCCTCATGGTCCTCTTTTTCCACCAGTTGAACGAAAGATCTATTCATCTATGACAAGAATAGGTTCCTGAATTAAGGGAGAAAGCAGTATATCATCTTCCTTGTTTGGATTGGTTGCATCAAATATCTTCAAGACTTTCCTTCCTTTTATCCAGAGGTTGTTGTTCTTTGATGCTTGAGTTGTATTACAATGGAGCTACTATGAAGATGCTGTCAAATATGATGTCCTAACATGATTAAACTTGTGAAGACTGACTCCATATTGCTATGCTGTTGTGTTTAGAAGTTACTGAAGACTACTGTTGAAGGAGTGTATTTTTGTTTATTGTTGTAATTTGGGTTGTAATTTTTATTATTTGTTTTAGCCAACATTTGCCAAAGGGGGAGATTGTAAGTTCTCTAGTTTTAGGATTGACATTAAGTTTTGTAAAACAAATAAGACATCAATATGTTAGATAGGAGATTTTAACTTGATAATAGGAACAGGTTGAACAAGAAGTCATATCTTATGTTGAGACGTGTTGAGTTTAAGTGTTTCAACATCTAGAGCAACATGTCGGATAAGATGTTCTATGCAGGGTCATATGACATGACGCCTGAGCTGAACTGAACAGTTGGATTCTGTTATGATTTAACATATGTAGAATATTCTAGGAATATTATGCAATATTATGTGGCATTGATTTCTAGGTCAAGAAGAATAAAAAAGAATATTGAAGAATATTGACTTTCTAAATAAGGAGACTTTTTAGGAAAGAATTGATCGAAGACCTATTTTGTTGCAAAATCTTCTGCAGACTTGTAACAACTAAAGAGCTGTGATTGAAGGCCCGATTCCCGTTGGGATATAGGTTATATATAGAATATTTGTAACCTAATATTGGTACCAGCCGAGAATTTAAAAGATGTAATCATTAGGGGTGAGTGTATACAACTCTCTAGGAGAGTTGGTTGTGTGATCCACTCGAAATGTGAGTTGGATTGTGTTTCTTGAGTTGCAAGGTTCTGTTATCACTCTTAAGCTTTTAAGCATCAAGTTGATTATTGTTATCCTTGAAGCTGTGAAGCAATAGTGAGTATTTTTATTCGAGAAAACTTTTAAGTAACTCGAAGTTGTGTTCTTGTTAAGTGTCTTGATGAGTATTGGTATGGAAGTGTGTCTTCTGTTTTGCTGTCATGGAAGTGTCTCTTTCTTTGTTATGTCCAATTGATGTCTATGATTGAAGAGGGATTGAGGAGGTCCTCATATCTAGGTGAGTTTTAGATAGAAAAAAACACCTGTATTGATTAAGTGAGAAGTTGTAAACGGGGGAGATTAGCTTCGAATTGATACTATCATAGTGGATTTGTCCCTGACTTGGTATGCCCCAAAGTAGGAGAGTTGCTCCAAACAGGGTTAACAAATTATGTGTGTTGTTTACTCCTTTTCAGTACTGTGATTATAATGTTTATACCTTGCATGTGTTGTTTAAGTCAGATTAGATGTCCTAACATGTCATAGGACATCTGAAGTTCTGACTTACCAAAAGTTTAGAAAATTGCAACAAATTCACCTTACCTCTTTTGCAAGTTATCTCAAATATCTTGATCACTCTTCATCAAATGCCTTTATCAATTATATTTTCATGATCCTCAGCTTAAAAATTCAATGGTTGTCAAAAAAATTCCAAAAGTCAAAGTTTGACTTTGCAGTTGACTTTGTACCAGATGAATCCAATTTGTTCAATTTCACTGAAATCTCATAATTATGATGAAATATTTAGCATGTTGGATATCTTAAGGATTATAAGATGATGCTATGATGAAGTCTTGAGTTATACACATTTGAAAGTCTTAAACCCTAATTCCTGACTTTTTCACCATAAAGGCATTAGGAGCTTGAATCTCTGAGGATCAATGACTTATCAATCCATTGAGCTCATATCTTGTAAAAGAAACAAACAAGCAAAGTATATCTTTGCATTTCCATAAGGTTAGTGATTCAAATGTGAATGATATGATCTCTTGATGGAATTTAATGATGCAAAAAGAAGTGGGATACTTGATAAAATATTAGGGTACAAAAGATGCCCTTATTTAAGTTTCTTCCATGTGGAGATATGAGGATAGGAGTCTTCGTCTTCATGCGATGGGTGAGACTTAAATACAATGAAAATCCCAATGTTTCCCTAGGATGCCACAAGATACAAAATGTAACATGCATGTATGCAGACAAAGTGGTAATCGGAAAGCCACAAAGGGGTATATATATATATACACTCACAAGGGAGAAGAAACATTCGAGGAAAAATCAAATCCACCAGGGGATGAAATCTAGCTTACTGGGGAAGAGATTTTAGTGATGATTAACCGAAGGAAACATCAAATATGGGATAGAGATATCAACTTTACTGGAGGTAAAAGGTAAATTGAAGTTTATTCACGGTAAAGGAATATACGACACACCGACGTTTAATAAAGGTAAAGAGATAAATGACTTACTGACTTTTACTGAAGGTAAAAAAGAAACTTCGACAAATACCAACTTTTATAAAAGGGTAATAAACCTCCCCACGATCCTGGTCATAAGCCACGAACTGGTCTCAATTTCTTCTTTTAGCAAGTCTTCAACTTGAAAAGGGTAATAAACATCCCATGATCCTGACATAAGCCACGGACTGGTCCCAGTTTTATTCTTAATCAAGTCTTCCACTTGAAAGGGTAATAATCCTCCCCACGGTCCTGGTCATAAGCAACGAACTAGTCTCAGTTTCTTTTTAATTAAGTATTCCACTTGAAAGGGTAATAAACCTCGCCACGATCCTGGTCAACAGCCACAAACTGGTCTCAGTTTCTTCTTAATCAAGTCTTTCACTTGAAAGGGTAATAAACCCCCCCCCCCCCACGATCCTGGTTATAAGCCAATAATTGGTCTCAGTTTCTTCTTAATCAAGTCTTCCACATGAAAGGGTAATAACCCCCCCCCCCCACGATCCTGGCCATAAGCCACAAATTGGTCTCAGTTTCTTTTTAATCAAGTCTTCAACTAGAAAGGAGAAAGACAAGTTCCTTAAAAGGTAACCACTTGTTATAATGATCAACGAACTATCTCTATCATATTGAAAAGATTAATCATCCATTGGAGAAGATAAAAAATTCACACTAAACTATCTTTATCATATAGAAGAGATTAACCATCCATTGGATACGATAAAAAATTCACAAAAAACTATCTCTTATCATATCGAAGAGGTTAACCATCCATTGGAGAAGATAAAAAATTCACAACAAACTATCTATTATCATATCGAAGAGATTAACCATCCATTGGAGAAGACAAAGTTGATATATGGGGGACAAAATCTCTGGGAATTAACAGACTACTCAATAGAGACTGCCATTTTGCGTCCAAAAATAAATATGGGGACATAAAAGCTTCTCAAATAAAGAGATCATCACTTGTTTTCGGGTAACAATTATTAGAGTACTGCAATAATGCTATTGGAAAAATAAATTCAACTTTTTGGGGAACTACAAACAAATTCCTGCTGAGGAGATAAAGTTATCAACGAGGATCTACATTCATTTTCAAAATCATCATCAAGAATAAAAGAAATTGTAATAATTGAAATAAGGTAAGAATTGCAAACAAAATGGGTAAATGCTTAAATTTATTTAATAGAATGGTAGTCGGCGAATGGCGTAACCCCATTGATTTTTATAAAGTTAAAAATTGGTAATTATATGGAAAAGGTTACATTTGGAATGCACAATCATATTCTCCTTATTAACTTTAAATTTCGACTCTGTTCAAGCTTCGTTACAGATGATTTGAAGAGCCTTTGGAATTGCTTAAGAAGATTGAGTTTGGTATGATGTAGTTACTTGTCATAAAGATCCCTAACTTTGGCCTAGATTGCCCTTTCGGGTTTTCAATCTACCAGGTTGGGTTATTTTTCTATTTGTATCTCTAAGTTTTGCCTAGATCTCCCTTTCGGTTTTTCAGACCACTGAGACACTAATTTTTGCCGAAGTCTCCCTTTCTTGTTTTCAACTTAGTGAGGTGTTCTTTTATTTTTCTTTAGGCAAAGTATTTCTTGACTACATCGGCATTCATATAGTGTGAGAGTTCTTCACCATCTATAGTCATAAGAGTCATTGAATTTCCAAAGAAGGTAGTTTTAACTACATATGAGCCTTCATAATTAGGTTGAAAATACATGATCCTTTTAAGCACTAGATCACCATCTCTGAATTCATGAGGTCGAACATTTTTGTCGAACGCTTGACTCATTCTCTTTTGATATAACTTGCCATGACACAAGTCTATCATCCTCTTCTCTTCAATTAAATTCAATTGGTCTTACCTTCTTTGACACCACTCAGCTTTAGATAATCCGATTTCCATCAAGACTCTCATTGACAGGACCTCAACCTCTACAAGGAGTACAACTTTTGTTCCATATACAAGATAAAATGGAGTTTACCCTGTCAAAGTGCAGACATATGTACAATATCCATGTAGAGATAATTGTAGAATCTCATGCCAATCCTTATAAGTCACAACCATTTTCTGAATAATTTTCTTGATATTTTTATTGGCAGTCTCGACAGCACCTTTCATCTTTCATCTGTAGGGAAAGGAGTTGTGATTTTCTATCTTGAATTCATTATAGAGTTCTTCCATAATTTTATTGTTCAAATTCAATCCGTTATCGGTGATAATTCAGCTTGGCACACCGTACTGGCAGATGAGTTGGTTCTTGATAAACCTGACCACTACTTGGCGAGTAATATTTGGGTACGAAGCTACTTTGACCCACTTGGTGAATTAATCAATAGCCACCAGGATGAAACAATGTCTTTTTGAGGCCTTGGGTTCAATTATACCGATGATATAAATACCCCACATAGAGAAAGGCCATGGAGAAGAAAGAATGTTGAAAAGAGTCTGAGGCACCTGAATTTTATCTGCATAGATTTGGCACTTGTGGCAATAGTAACCTTCTAATAACATTTTCTTAGCCATTGCATGCCCATTGGCATGGGTACTAAAGGAGCCTTTGTGGATTTCTTGCATCAGCATTTCTACATCACGTTCATCCATACATCTCAATAAAACCATATCAAAGTTTCTTTTGTACAATACATAACCATTCAGGAAGAAGTTTCTAGATAGTCTCCTCAAATTCTTTTTATCTTTACTGGATGCCCTAGGCGGGTATTCTTGACTTTGAAGAAAACATTTAATATCTCGGAATCAAGGTTTGTTGTCTGTAACCTCTTTTACGATAAACACATGAGCAGGTATTTCTAGATGCATGATTCTAATTATAAGTATGTCATTGTGACGATTCACTTGGTACATGGAAGACAAAGTGGCTAGAGAATCAGCCATTTGATTCTCTTCTCGAGGAATGTGGTATACCTCAACTTTGTTAAAGAAAGTAAACAATCTCCTTGCAGAGTCTTTGTAATGTAACAAGCTAGGGTGACGTGTCTCCCACTCTCCTTTTATCTAGTTAATCACATGATCTTAATCTCCATATATATTAAGGACCTTAAATGTGAGATTGATCGCTTTATAAAGACCCATAGTGCAAGCTTTATACTGTACCATGTTGTTGGTGCAGTCAAACATCAATCTTGCGGAGAAAGGAAAATGATTACCTTCAGGGGTGATGATAACTTACCCAACTCCACTTCCATAAGAATTAATATCTCCATAAAAAATTATACGCCATCGAGATTCAGGATCAGGTCCTTCTCCGAACACAGGTTCATCACAATCTTTAACCTTGATGAGTATCACGTCTTCATATGGAAAATCGTATTTGACAGATGGTAATCATCAATGGGTTAGTGTGCTAAATGGTCAGTTATAACACTTCCTTTTATGGCCTTCTGAGCGTAATACTCAATATCATATTCTGATAACAACATCTACCAACAGGAAATTCTTCCATTAAAAATAGGCTTCTCGAAAATATACTTGATTGGATCCATTTTGGATGTTAACCAAGTAGTGTGATTAATCATGTATTGACGAAGACGCTTGGATGCCCAAGCCAAAGCACAACAGGTTTTCTCAAGCATGAAGTACTAAGATTCACAGTCAGTGAATTCTTACTCAGATAATAGATGTCGTGCTCTTTCCTTTCAGTTTCATCTTGTTGGCCCAACACACAGTCCATAGAATCTTCTAAAATAATTAGATACATGATCAATGATCTTCCTTCTACTAGAGGGATTAGAATAAGAGGCTCAAGAATATACTCCTTAATAATATCAAATTCTCTTTCGCACTCTTCAGTCCAAACATAACCTTGGTCCTTTCTGAGGAGTTTTAAGATCGGTGCACAGGTTATTGTCATAGGCGATATAAACCTGGATATGTAATTCAAACGTCTAAGGAAGCCTCTTACTTGTTTTTCCATTCTGGGTGCATGCATTTCTTGAATGGCTTTGACTTTGTCAGGATCTACTTCAATACCTCTTTGACTAACAATGAAACCTAGCAGCTTTCTAGAATGAAAACCCAAAGTACATTTATTAGGATTCATACATAGTTGGTACTTCCTTAGGCACTGAAATGATTTTAACAAATATTCCCCATGGTCTTCTTCAGTTTGTGACTTGGCAATCATGTCATCCATATAGACCTCAATTTCCTTATGCATCATATTATGGAAAAAGTAGTCATAGCCCTTTGGTACGTCACACCAACATATCTCAGCTCGAAAGACATCATTCTATAGAAGAATGTTCCCCACGGTGTAATGAAAGTAGTCTTCTCCATATCTTCAAGTGCCATCTTAATCCTATTGTAAACGAAGAAACTATCCATAAAGGAAAATACATTGAATTTTGCAGTGTTGTTGACCAATGTATCAATGTAGGGTAATGGGAAATCGTCCTTCAGGCTGGCTTTATTCAGATCTCGGCAGTCCATATACATTCGGACCTTACCATCTTTTTTTGGAATAGGTATTATGTTAGCTAACCATTAAGGGTATTCATAAGTGACAAAACAAACCCGCATCAATCTATTTTTGAACTTCCTCTTTGATTTTACCGACCATATCTGGACGAGTTCTTCTCAACTTTTGTTTAACAGACGAACACTTTGGTTTCAACGACAAGTGATGAACCACAATCTCAGTATCTAATCCATCCATGTCTCAATAAAACCAATCAAGCACATCCATAAATTCTCTTAGAAGCTCGACTATCTTTTCTTTAACACTTGGATCAAGTAGTGCCCCAACTTTTACTTCCTTTCTGTTCTCCTCAGTGCCCAGGTTGATCACTTCTATTGGCTCTTCATGAGGCTGAATGGCTATCTCTTTATTTTCCAACAGTCAAGAAATCTCCTCAGGAATTTTTTCTACAACTTCTTCCACGGCATCAAACACAGGGAACTCAAAGATAGGAGAGGGCGTAGAATCATGATTTTCAATGGCTTTAAAATTTATTCTGCACATATGATTTATATCTTTCGAGACAGGTAAAAATGTGGGATTTATGAAAAAAAATTTAAAGTGATTCTTTACTATTAATTTTTTCTAGAAAAATTAAAAAAGTAAAATAACAGCATATGAGACAACATGACTTTTGTTAATGATGATAAACTTGAAAAAAAAGCATGATACAAAATCTTTTTCACCTTAGGCATATTGGAAAGAGTTATTTTAATAAACACCTACACAACTACGCTATCGCCTTGGGCATAGGAAAAGGTTTTGAAAAACAAAAAGAGTATTACTCATAGATGTGAATAGGAGAGGGTACATTAATGGCAATCCAGTTCTGGAAAATCTTTCCATGCGCCACAAATCTTGGTGAATCCTTATCAGGATCATTTTCGAGAATGGTGTTGCCTTCAGGCGTTGTGGCACTACAAAATGTCTCTTGGATCAGACGAGTGGCAATATCTCTCTTATTAGCTTTGTCGGACGTGGCAGAAAAACCCAAACCCTCACGAAACTGGTTTTCAGGTAAGTCTAACATGACACCCCAACCAGTAATTATACCACTTTGTACAACTCGTTGTGCATCTTTGTACGAAGAAATAGATTCACCATTCTTCTTAGTACCTTCATCAGCAATAGAAAGTTCCTAAATCTGAGTGTCGATATCTTCACTAGCGTCAATGTAGGAAAATGACGAGAGATGGATCACTTTTAAAGCTTGCTCTCCATGTACTATAACCAACTTTCCATTGTTCATAAACTTCGGCTTTTGGTGGAGCGTTGAAGTGACAACTCCCTTATCATGAATCCATGGTCGTCCCAATAAACAGATGTAAGCAGGCTGGATATACATTACTTGGAATGTTATTTATAAAGAGTGAGGACCAATTTTCACTAGGAGGTCAACCTTGCCAATTACTGTCTTCCCTGAGCCATCAAATATCTTAACAATAACTCTGTTATTCCTCATAAGCGTGCCCTGATATAAGAGTATTGACAACATAGATTTAGATATGACATTTCGTGATGAACCGGTTTCTACCAACACATTGGACATACCATCTGAAAGGCAGTTCTAGGAGATATGCAATGCAAATTATGATTCTTTCCTTCTTCTAAGAGGTCTTCCAATGAATCTCTCAATCGTTACATCATGATCAACAAATGCCTGGTCTAGCACTTTCATCTACGTTTCTCTTTGGGTGTTAGAATTCATCAATATACAGAGCATAGAGATTTTGGAAGGTGTCTGCAAAAGCTGATCCATCACCTTGTATTCACTTTTTTTAATCAACTTTAGAACTTCATAAACATCATTATTGGTTTTACTAGATTGTCCATTTACTACTTCAGGATTAAGAATGATAACATGAGCTTCAATCGGAACATTTCTAATTTTTCATGGAGGTACAATGGAGAACACATGACAGTTGTGGCTCATACCACTAACATCAACTATGTTAACAACAGAAGAAGGAGATGGAATGGGAACCTCTTTTTCATTTTCAACCACAGTAGCATTGTACTTATACGACACTACTTTATCAACATCGAAGGGAACTAGCCCTAACAAGTAAATAAACAAAGGAGAAATGGGAACTCTTTGACTGTTGTATCTTACTTCCAAAGGCTCGGGTATTTTAAAATGAGAGACTATGACATTTACTTAAGTGTCCTCAACTCTTCCTTTATAAATAATTGTCTCAACATCTGTATCAAAAAATTATTCAACTAACAATACATGATCAGGTGATACTTCTTCTTTTCTTCTTCTATAAGCAATAATAGCCATTGCTCCATCCATGGGTAGACCTAGGCTTTTAAATATCTTGAGATCCCCCCTTACAACAGCACACCCATTAGGTCTTCCTTTAAATTTTGGACAACTATCATGGTTGAAGTCAATCAACCCTAATTCAACAAACTTGACATGTATCTCTACAGGAGTTACCATGTCTCGATTTGAAGTTATAGGATCATCTGAATAGCTCCAAACCATATTAACCCTGTTATCTTCCCTATCATAAGTTATGGTGATGTTCCTCTCATCCATCAACCTCTGAATGTCTCTTCGCACGGCAAGGCATCCACATGGATTTCTAGAGTAGACTCTGCATGTGGCATGGATATTTTCAACAAGATCAATCCTGTATAAACTGGCATGCATTTGGACAAATGATTCCCTAATATATCGGATATCAAAAACTTGATATATTTCAGGTCAACCATCCACCATATTTACTTCATGATCACTCTTATAGTGGAGCACGCACGAGGGTTGCTACATCAAATCCATCAAGAACCATAGTTATGTCGTTCTTGACTATTCATACCGCAAAAGGTGGCGTGCATTTTCACCAATTCTCCTCTTACCAAATGGATATCATAGATATAGTACTCGTCGGGACATCCATATACGATGTTCATAGTGTGTCATCCATGATTAGGAAGTGGATTATCTTGAACGTTTGAGCTGACATATCTGAATGATAAGAGACCACTCTTGACCAGTATCTGGACTTCAATCTTTAATGGGAGACAATTTTCTGCATTGTGGCCTAGAGCACCTTGGTGAAATGCACAATGAGCATCTACTTTATACCAATAGATAATATCTTTTAGGACAACATGTGGTGTTCTTATCTAAACCATATTCTTTTGTAATAAACCAGGTAACAAATCAGCATAAGTCATCAAGATCAGATCAAAAAGTGGCACACTTCCTATCCTGTTTTGTTGGTTGTTGTATGTTGATTGTTAATTATTGTAAGCCTATTGTTGATGTTGTTATGTTCTTTGTTGCTGGGGGAACTGTGGTTGGTAAACTGGAACCACATGTGCTAGATTAAGGACACGAGTGATAGCTGTAACATGTTGTTGATACCTTCTTCTTGGTTTTCCGGATGATATTATGATGACATTTTGTTCTTTCTTCTTGGTGAAACTACCTCCAAACCTCTTGACCCCAGTGATACGGTGGGAGAACTGACTTAGGTGTTTTGCATTTTATCGCAAATGTTGCGGTTAGCAAGAGTCGCCACCGATTTTTCTTTTATCCAAAAGGAAAGGAGAAAAAGCACAGGAAAGACCTTTGATATTGTTTCTTGAGTTCGTGGGGTAGATTATGAAAAGGGATGGTATTAGCACCCTTTTCATCCATGGTTTTCCATGGGCTCTTAGTTACTTGCTAGATCACTTGCTTTTGTTTGAAATTGTGCTTTGTGTGGTTTTTGAAAGTATTTTGAAAAGGCGCCATCGTTTAGGCAAACATTGAGGGTCATTGAGGGACTACGATCTTTTATCGAGGTTCTTTGCTAAAATGCCCATGTTCGAGGGACATGACTATTTTTCCGATAGGGAATAAGTGAGAGTACCCTAAGGCGTGCATATGTGCAAAGTGTGTTTGATTGCAAGCATTTTTGTCTTGATTAGGGCTCTCTATTTGTTGATTTCATGTCTTGCCATACACAACCATAATTACTAGCATTTGTATTTGAAAGCGATAAATTGCGGAAATGTAAAGTCCTACGCTATTACATCATTTAGGGGATGACGGTAAAATTTACAAATGGGGATGAAGTAGGAACTTAAATATTACAACCATATCTAATAACCATGAAGGAAACGTAAAAATAGTTTAAAAAGAAGGAAAAAATGCATTTAAAAGTATTATGTGTCGACACAAGCTCACATGCATGGACACATAACTTTCCTTGCCCCTGTATTGCCAAATTAACTCAGTATGAGTCGATACATAATGGTATGTGTCGACTCATACACTGCATGTGTCGACTCATATGTGCTTTGTGTCGACTCATACATTGTTTTTCCTTCTGTTTTGAGCCTGTAAAGCAGTATGTATCGACTCATAAGTCTATGTGTCGACTCATACTATCATTTTTTCTACTTCAACATTGTCTTACTGCATACATGGTTTAGTTTTCAACACATAATGAAAAGAATGGAAGATAAACAAAAGTTCAGCTTCAAGGACAATGGTTACTACATTTTTGTCTTCAAAAATGAATTACTAAAGTCAAGAAACTTACCTTGGAGTTGGATCCTTATACTCTAAATTTGAGTTGTTGTCTTGACTGTTATTGAAATTGGAAGAGAAAACAAAGGTGTTGTAAAAGCTTGTTCTTGAGTTTGAACAATTTCTAGGTGATGTATGTGAGGTGCTTAGATGTTTAGATAGAGCTTGCAAGGTGTGAGAGTTCCAAATATTTGGACTTTAAAACTCAAGAGTGGAAGCTTTTTTGGAAAGTTATGGTTTTTGATGGCTAGTTTACAACAAGACCTCTGGCTTTTCTCTCAATTTTTCTAACCTTTTTCAACCTCTTTCTCTTGCAAATGCTTCTTCTATTTATAGGCAAGGGGTTTGTGCATATGATTTGATTAGGTTTATAAGAAAGCATGTTATGGTTTGGTTGGATTACAAAGATAAAACTAAGTCAAGTACTCCATAGTCCCAAGATGAAGTACCAAAGTTGCTGGTATTGAGGAGCTACTTCCCATGATTTATGGTGAGGTATAATCAGCAACCAGCAAGGTATGGGCTCAAGACAAACTTTGTACAAAAAGCTTGCTTTTCAAGAATAGAAATGGTGCCTTTATGCCATAAATGGAAAGATCTTTTGGAAAATGGTTTAAACATTTAGGTAATAGCTCAAGAGTGGGTGTAAGCATTAAATTATGATGAGATTTGCAAGCAAAGAAGCTTGCAACATAAGATTATGCAGCAAATCATGAGAGTTTTGTTATGTTTTATTCACTTAGAATGACTTGCAATTCAAAGACGGATGGACAACTTCAAGCCCTTGAATCTCCTAGCTCAAGTATGATAAATTTATGGTCTTGGATGTTTTGGAAAGCTTGAAAGTTCCTCTATAACTTTCATGTTGGCCATTTTGACAAAATGATCTTGGAACTATTTGAAAAAATTCCAAGAAGTTAGGATAAAATCCTGACCAAAATCTGTTGAAAATTTCTCTAAGTGTTAAATGAAAATGTCATGACTTAATGAATTTGTAACTTGAGATCCCATCACATTTAGGAGAAGTTCTGTAAAGCAATGTTGTAGATCTCATGGAGATCTACAACTTTCATGTTGGAAGTTTCTTTTGAATCATCTTGCATCATGATGAAAGAATGGCATGAAGTGATGAAATTATCATGTATAAAAACACTTAGAAAATTTCTATGTCTTGGAAATCTTGAATTTTCAAGTTAACTTTTAACTTTTTTGACTTTCTTGATGATAAAACTTGATATTCTTGCATGTCTTGATGAAATTTGATCTTTGGAATGTAATGTTGACCAAAAAGTCAAAGTTTGACTTTCTAATATGCAATTAACCATTTTTCCCTTATGTCAATTCCAAGCCTAAATTGATGTATGAGTGCTGCAAACATGACGTCATAGAAGATCTTGTGAGAGAATCCTTGAGAAATGAGAGGGAAAATTTTGGGGTAAAATAGATGCACCTGTTGAATCTTCTTAAACCTGAAGAGTTAGATTGGTGAGTGCGCCATTCGTGACTTGAAGGTGAAAGATGATTGAACACTAGAGTGCCCAGAAATTTGCACTCGAAGATGGATGGTGAATGGGCTTATAGATGTCATTTGGAGGAAAGTTGATAAACATTAGAAGAAATATCAGCACAAATCTCTTGTTGATTTATACTAAAACTTGATGTTTTACCTGTGAGAAAAAGAGTTAGTAAAATGCAGATGCATGCATGATGTTCACCAAATATGGTATTATGCTAAATGCATAGGGTATGTACATGTTATGATGTATGAATATGAGATGTATGTTTCTGTCCGGGAAAATAAATCCCTGACTGCTGCTATGGAAGTTCTGGGGGGTTGAATCCCTGATTGCCGTTGGGGATGAAGAATATGCGTATCTTCAAACTTTGTTGAAAGGAATGCTTTCACTGGGGAATATATATTGAATGTCAGTTGTTATCTTGTCGGATCCAGGCATCACAATTTGATTAGGATGAAGTAGTCAACTGCTATCTGGTCAGATCCAAGCTTCACGATAACTTATTGAGGGAAGAGACAAATTAACTGTTATCTGGTCGGTTTCCAGGCTTTGCAAAAAATTTCTTGAAATTGAATAGTTATCTGGTCGGATCCAGGCTTCAGAAAAACTTGTTGGGGATACAGAGGTTAAATGTTATCTGGTTGGATCCTGGCTTCGCGGTAACTTGAAGTGGTAACTACTATCTGGTCGGATCCAGGCTTCACGGTAACTTACTGGGGGAAGAGATGAATTAACTATTATCTGGTCGGGTGTACAATGTTTTCCATATATCCATAATTTTTGCCAAATCCTTTTGGTTTGCCGGGATGCCCTTATTTTGCTTAGGTGTGTCAACCTAACGGGTATCTTATGCGTAGTATTTTTTAACTATGTCGGCATTTATGGGATGTGGGAAATCCTCGCCATCCATGGTAGTCAACATCATGGCACCTCCATAGAAAACTCTCTTGACAACAAATGGTCCTTCACAGGTGGGAGTCCATTTGCCTCTGGGGTCGCCTTGTGGTAAAATGATGCGTTTTATCACCAAGTCACCAACTTGATATACCCGAGGCTTGACCTTTTTGTTGAAAGTCTTGATCATCCATTTTTGATACGTCTGACCATGAAAAATAGCAGCTAAACATTTTTTGTCAATCAAGTTCAACTGATCCAATCTCGTTTGAATCCACTCGTCTTCGTCTAGGCCTGCCTCATTCATAATCCTTAGCAAGGGGATCTGAACTTCTACTAGCAAAACAACTTCCATGCCATAAACTAAGGAAAATGGAGTTGCCTTAGTTGAGCTTCTTGCTTAAGTACGGTAGCCATGTAGAGCAAACGGCAACATCTCATGCCAATCCTTATAGGTTACTACCATCATCTGCACAATCTTCTTGATATTTTTATTGGTCGCTTCAACTGCGCCATTCATTTTTGGTCTATATGGAGAAGAATTGTGATGCTTGATCTTAAACTGAGTGCAAAGCTCAGTAATCATAACATTATTGAGGTTAGTCCCATTGTCGGTGATGATCCTTTCGGGGATACCATAATGGAAGATGAGTTTGTGTCTGATGAATCTGGCTACCACATTCTTGGTGACTGAGGCAAATGAGGCGGCTTTGACCCATTTCATAAAATAGTCGATAGCAACAAGAACAAAGCGATATCCGTTGGAAGTTGTGGGCTTGATCTCTCCAATCATGTTAATGCCCCCACATTGCAAATGGCCACGGAGCGGTTATGACATTCAGAGGGATAAGAGGCACATGGACCTTGTCAGTGTAGATTTGGCATTTGTGACAGGTTCTTGAATGTTGATGGAAATCAATCTCCATCGTTGACCAATAGTAACCTTCTCTTAAGATTTTCTTAGCCATCGTATTCCCACTTGAGTGAGTACCGAAGCGACCATCGCGCATGTCTTCCATAATTTCCCCTACCTCCTTCTTGTCCACACATCGGACTAGAGTCGAATCATGGTTGCGTTTGTACAATATCCCGTTACTTAGGAAGAATTTGGCTGCAAATCTTTCCAAGAACTTTCTGTCATTGGTAGATTCCCCCTCTGGATACTCTTGTGCTTTAAGGTATCTCATCACCTCATGGTACCATGGCTTTTCCGCATCAGTGTCAAGCTCATAGTAATGTGCAGGTTCATCGAATCTTTCAATTGTTATCATAGGGGCTTCGTTTTCCCATCTGACTTTGAACATTGAAGACATGGTTTCCAAAGCGTCAACCAACTGGTTTTCTTCCCTAGGGAAGTGCTCGAACGTGATCTCTTCGAAGTATGGAATTAGGGATAGCACAAGTTCCTTGTAAGGGATAAGATTAGGGTGTTTAGTGTCACAATATCCTTTTAATTGGCTGATCACCAAGGAGGAATCTCCAAACACATCCAAATGCTTGATCCTTAAGTCAATAGCAGCTTTCAGACCTAAGATGCATGCTTCATACTCAGCCATATTGTTTGTGCAATCGAAGCATAGTCTGGCAGTGAACGGAGTGTGGAAACCTTCAGGAGAGATGATCACAACACCAATTCCGTTACCTAAGGCATTGGAAGCCCCATCGAATACCATAGTCCATTGGGATCCTTGTTCAGGTTCGTCGTACGGTCCAGGTTTTTCACAGTCGGTTACCAGCATGATGTTCTCATCAGGGAAGTCGAAGTTCATTGACTGATAATCATCCATAGCCTGATGGGCCAAATGATCTGCTAGTACACTCCCTTTGATGGCTTTTTGAGTCATGTATTGAATGTCTTACTCAAACAAGGTCATTTTCCATCTGGCTATCCGTCCGGAAAGGGCAGGTTTCTCGAAGATGTACTTGATTGGGTCCATCTTAGAAATCAACAAAGTGGTATGAGTCAAGATATACTGTCTTAGCAGGAGAGCATCCCATGCCAGAGCGCAGAAATTTTTCTCGAGCAGTGAATATCTGGTTTCACAGTCGGTAAACTTTTTGCTCAGGTAATAAATAGCATGCTCTTTTCGGCCAGACTCGTCATGTTGGCCCAACACACACCCCATAGATTTCTCTAGTACAGTCAAGTACATGATCAAGGGTCTTCCTTCAACTGGAGGCATGAGAATAGGAGGTTCTTGTAAATATTCTTTGATTTTGTCAAAAGCAATCTGGAATTCATCGTTCCATCTGACTACCTGACCTTTCTTCAAGAGTTTAAAGAGTGGTTCACAAGTAGCAGTCAAGTGGGATATGAAACGAGCAATGTAATTGAGACTACCCAAGAATCCTCTGACTTCTTTTTCAGAATGAGGGACTGGAATTTCTTGGATGGCCTTTACCTTGGCAGGGTAAACTTCAATGCCTTTATTGCTGACAACAAAACCTAGAAGCTTCCCAGAGCTTACTCCAAACGTGCACTTGTTGGGGTTTAACCTCAACTTGTACTTCTTCAGCCTCTCGAAAAATTTGTGTAGGTGTTCGAGATGTTCTTCTTTGGTTTGTGATCTGGCAATCATATCATCCACATATACCTCTATCTCATGATAAATCATGTCATGAAATAAAGCTACCATAGCCCTTTGATATGTTGCCCCTGCATTCTTTAGTCCGAACGACATGACCTTGTAGCAGAAGGTTCCCTATTGCGTAACGAAAGTAGTCTTATCCATGTCTTCGGGAGCCATCCTTATTTGATTATAGCCTAAGAAGCCATCAATGAAAGAGAAGACTTTATGCTGAGCAGTATTATCAACTAAGACGTCAATGTGTGGTAGAGGGAAATCATCTTTTGGTCTTGCCCTATTTAGATCCTTATAGTCTACGCACATGCGAACTTTCCCATCTTTCTTTGGCACTGGCACCACATTGGCAAACCATTGAGGATAGGATGTTTCAACTAGGAACCATGCATCAAATTGTTTCATCACTTTAGCTTTGATCTTTTCAGACATATCAGGCCTCATGCGGTGAACCTTTTGCTTGACAGGTGGACAGTCTTCTTTTGTTGGCAGACGATGAACTACGATGTCGGTATCCAACCCAGGCATATCTTTATAATGCCAAGCAAAAACTTCAACATAATCATGCAACATCTGAACGAACCTGCTCTTGACATGGCTTTCCAAGTTAGCGTCGATCTTGATTTCCTTCTTATCTGACTCAATACCTAGGTTGATAACTTCAACTGACTCTTTGTGCGGTTGAATAGGTTTTTCCTCTTGTAATAGAAGTCTGGCTAGTTCTCCCGGTATTTCACAATCTTCCTTGCCTTCATCTTCGGCTTGGTTGATAGGACATTCAAAGTCATAGTTGGCAATAGTATAGTCATTGGGAATAGGATCCATAGTGGATGTGGACCTGCAAGAGTGTGTGTGTGTGTGTGCATGTAAGATACATGGCTATTTTTTTGAAAAATGTATTTTTAAGAAAAGAAAGACAACGAACACGAATATTTGAATGCAAAAGAGTCCAATGTATTGAATGATCATATTATTAGATGAACATAAATAAAACCCTTGACAAATGGACCAAAGTTCCTCGGGCCAGGCAAATGGCTGAAAAGTCATTACAGACAACATGTGCTTGAATTGAAAGAAAAACAATAACAAGTAGATTACTCCTCAATGAAGGAGATTGGCATAAATTCCTTTGTATGCCAACTCTTCAGCTCCGTAGTAGTTGGAAACACATACTCCTTAAATGCAGTCTCTTCTTCAGAATCTCCCACGACGTTGACTTCATGGCTTCCAATGCGGAGAGGTGGCTTTCCAGCACGAGCACGCCTCATTTCCTTCTGAGTTTTGACGGTGAAGCCCAAAAAAAAACTTGTCTGCTTTAAATGGGATATCGAGGAGTCTCCCCTAAGTATCACAGTTTCCTTCTTCAATTGCCGCACGGGCATCCTCGACTGAAACCATCTTTTGTGTGGCCTTAACAACTTTGGACTCATCAGAAGAACACTTAGTAGCAGCAATCATCGGTGGTACAACCTCAAAGGCTTGACATGTGGTTTCAATGAATTCTCCGTCCATCTATACGTATTTGAAATAATTAAGGTGGCTCACCATAAACTCTTCTTCCCCACAGACGATGACTATTCTGCCCTTGACTGGATATTTGAGTTTCTGGTGGAGGGTTGAGGTAATTGCCCCAGCTTTGTGGATCCACGGGCGAACTAACAGACAAGAATAGGCAGGGGAATATCCATAATATAGAAGGTGGAGTTGAATATTTAGGAGCCCACTTTGATTGGAAGATCTACTTCCCTATGAACAGTCCTCTTTGATCCATCAAACGTCCGTACGATGATATCACTTGCCTTCAAGATTAAATATTCACAGTCAAGACGGTCTAATGCCCCCTTGGGTAACACATTCAAAGAAGAACTAGTGAAGACTAGCACATGTGCTAAGGTAGTCCCTTTGCACTCGATAGAAACATGTAAAGCTTTATTGTGATTCTTCTCGAGAGGTGTTAAATCAACATCTGAGAACCCCAAGCCATTATCAACTGTAAAGCTAGCCACACAATTCTCAAATTGGTCTGTTGTTGTCTCATGGGGGACATGAGCTTTTTTCAGGAACTTGATTAATGTTCGAGCATGGGCATCAGAGCAAAGCAGCAATGACAACATTGAAATCTTAGAGGGGGTTTGCCCCAACTGTTCTACAATCTTGAAGTCACTTATTCTTATTATCTTTAAAATCTTGTCCATCTCGCGAGAGGAGGGTTCTTCATTAGTTACGTCCTTGGAGGGTACTTCAATCACATCAAGCTCAACAACCTTCCCTTTCCCTTTTGTCTCGGTACTTGGCTTGGCGGAAGTAATGTGGATGGGCGTCTTTGTAACTACTGGAAGTGAGATATTGGGTGAGAATATTCTCCCAGTTCTAGTTACTTTGCTTGAGCCAACTATGTTGCCGACATCGTCATCTTTTTCTTCTCCGATCCAGGCATCTTGTTTAATCCCATGATAGAACACTTTAGCACCATAATTTCATAGTACTGCTTTATTTGAAGAATAAGGAATCGGTCCGAGATTGGTAATGATTAAGGGAGCAACAATGGGTTCATTTGAAATCCTAATAGGACCTTCGGAGGTGATCCTAATAGGTTTGTTTGGGATCGTAATGATGGAGAGGTCTTCACATTTGTTAGTCAATCTTTTGGTAAGTAGAGTCTTTTCAAACAGAATTTCATAGCTATCCATCAGGCGTTGTATGCCTTTCTTCAGCCTTTCACACTCATCGAGTCGTCTTGTACAACACACACAATCTTTTTCACAGCCAGGGAATATCCTAGCTTTTAACAGATTGTTCTTGATTATATTCAGCGGAGTAGTCAAATCTTTAACAGAGGTAACAAAAATTGTATCTTCGACAGCATTAACACCTTTGTCATGCTTCGGCATTGGAGCGATATTTACATTCGGCATTGGAGGAGGATCAAATTCAATAGTTTTGTTATCAATTAAATCCTAGATTTTGTTCTTCAAGGCCCAGCATTGGTCAGTCTCGTGCCCAGGGCTGTTTGAATGGTAAGCACATTTAGCGTTTGGATTATACTTTGGTGATGAGGTGTCAGGGTTGGTGGGAGGATTGCGCAACGTCACTAAATTAGCTATGAGAAAATGTTGAAGGGCTTGAGACAGTGACATGTCTAACCTCGTAAATTGTCTTCTTGGAGTTTCAAAACGTTGATGATTTGCAGATGGTCTTGGAGTAGGAGTCGGATTGGAGATTCAGACAGCATTGACAGACGAATGATCATTCTTCTTGGTATGGGCCTTGCCCCATACACAACATCAACTTCCTTCTTTGCAGCAAAAGATTTCTTGATAGGATTGATGGTGGAGGTAGATACCACATAGATCTTTCAACAACTTTCTTGATTAGATTTCAACAGCTTTCAATCTGTCTTCTAACGGCTTGTATTTAATATCAGCGGGTGGATACTGCTCGCTGAAATAATCATCATCAGATTCTTGATCATTAGCACATTCAGCCTGAGTACTCTTGACCTCACCGACCTGGTTCTCGTCCTCTTCAGATGAGTCTCCTCCTACTGGGATTTGACAGATTGTCTCCTCGAACCTTCTACCCATGTTGAGTAGAGATTTCTTCTTTGGCTTCTTCTTAATGGCCAGCAAAGCCATCATATCTTGCTTCCCCTTGGCTAGGGCTAGTAAAGCTTCTTGAAACTGAGAATTCTGGGCTTGGAGTTCCGTCACAGTTTTCTCTAGATCCATCTTGCTGAAATAAATAGCAGAAAGTTAAGGAAACCTATTATGCGAAAACCTGTCATGTTATGATGCATGGAATATGTACATGCAACTGATTTCAAGGATTAATGAAATTTAAATTTGTATAGACAAGAGAGTGTTAATTTTCATTAGAAAGACTAGAAAGATTACATCATGCCTCTTGGGCTTACAAAATAACTTTCTAAGATAAAAAGACTGAACGCATCCTCTTTGGCGCGAGATAAGCTTTCACACTTTGCTCTTCTTTTGGCTGCTTCGTAAGCTCCAAGACCCTCTTTTCACTAGCATAGAAATGAGCCACGAAAGTATCTCGTTCTTCCTTCAGTTGGATCCAACCCTTTTGTAAGTCTTCGAGAGAGGTACGCATGTCGGGATGGAGGATGGTGTAGGGAACATCTCCTTCAACCATAGGATACATGATGACTGGTAGGATATAGGGATAAGGAATCACAAGTTTCTGAGAATGAGCTCGTACCCATTCAAGGTAAGGCTCGAGGGGAATGGAATTATTGTGTCCTAGTGTCTTGCTATCCACCTTGTTCAACATCCTCCAAGCTAAATCTCTGGAGGTGACCTTGATCGTCGTTCTCGTAGTCAAAAACCAAACCTTGAATAAGCATCTCGTGTGGACCATCCCTTCGAGTGTAACCAAATTGTCTTAAGGCTATGCAATGGTTGTAAGTGATGCCTCCTCTAATTCCAAGCAAAGGGAAATTAGGGAACTCTCCATAATGGTCGACGATAGTAACATTCTCTAAAGAGTGGGAACACCAATGAATATATGAACGTCTGAGTGTCATTAACCTATGGGACCACCTTTAACCTTGCTTGTTCTTCAATATAGATTGGGGAAGATGCAAAATAAACCTTCTTTCCAAGAGAGGAGTACAACACACAAGGATACCTATTTTCCTCAAAGTGCGAGTGTGAAAGGAATGTAGGATATCCCCTAGCAAAGTAGGCACCGAGTTACGAGACACGAAGATTTTGACGACGTTCACATCTATGAGTTGGTCAGGATTTGGAAACAAAACCATCCCATAGATGAGGAGAGCCACAATTTCCTCAAAGGCTTTCAAATCCAAAGAGTTCCAACAGTTTTGGGCTTTCTCAAACAAGAACCTTGCTAGGAAGCCTTTGACACCACTCCTTGTTTCCCAATTACTTGTGATATTAGATGGTTGCAAGTGTAGAGCTTGAGAAATTTCTTCTAGCTTTGGATCTCTTTCCGTACCATTGAAAGTTAGTTGATTGAGAATGGGAATCCTCAAGGGTTGGGAGAATTCTTCCAAAGTTGGCACAAGTTGATAATCGGGAAAAGTGAAGCAATGGTGTAAGGGATCAAAGAACTGAAAGAACACCTTCATCATGTCTTCATCAGTGTTGGAGGTAACCAAGTTTAGTAAGAGACCATGTCTTTCGGTAAATGGAGAATTTTCAGGAATCCTTGATGCTAACTCTTTGAGTTGAGGAGGGATCCTTACAAGACTGACTTGAATGGTTTTCCTGCGAATAGAATCCATGTCCTACAAAATAGAACAAAGATAAATCCCAAGATCCTTGAAATGGTTAGTGAGTATGAGTATGATGTTATGATGTTTATGATGTCATGTACAAGTAAATATATACAAACAAAGCAAGCAAGTCCTTAGGTTTAGGCTTGCATGGAGTCTCATAGGTAAGTACCCTCTTGAAGTTTAGTTGGCTCAAACCTGTCCTAGTAATAGTAACCGGGTTCTAAAGAGCTCAATATCATTGGTTTGTTTCCTTGGGCATTGTTTCAGCGCAAGCCTCTTTAATGGCGACCGAAATATCCCAAGAAACCAAACCTCAATGAGTGTAGTATCGAGTATCTACCAACTTCGGACTGCACCAAAGTCGTTCATCTCACTATGTCCTAAAGGCCAAGTTGGTCAAGTAAAGGTTCTAAAAGTTCATTAGTGCTTCATGACATCACTCAGCGGCCCCGTATTCTCCTTGACTACTCAAGGGCTACCAGTACACACAAATATGTCACACTAACGTAGCTATTGCTTAGACCGTGTCAGTATACCCCTCACAATTTCCACAATGTATTGCTACTTACCTATAAGGTATCCCAAATCTGGGTGGAGGATTTAAACCCAAACAAAGAACCACAATGTAAAGCATACAAGTCAAACAATGAAAGCAAGTAAATGTGATCTAACCTTAAGGTAACCCCACTTTTAGAAATTTCCCCAGCAGAGTAGCCAGTTCTATGATACGGTGGGAGAACTGACTTGGGTGTTTTGCGTTTTATCGCAAAAGTTGCGGTTAGCAAGAGTCGCCACCGACTTTTCTTTTATCCAAAAGGAAAGGGGAAAAAGAACAGGAAAGACCTTTGAGATTGTTTCTTGAGTTCGGGGGGTAGATTCAGAAAAGGGAAGGTATTAGCACCCTTTTCATCCATGGTTTTCCATGGGCTCTTAGTTACTTGCTATATCACTTTCTTTTGTTTGAAATTGTGCTTTTTGTGGTTTTTTGAAAGTATTTTGAAAAGGCGGCATCGTTTAGGCAAACTTTGTAATGATTCTTGTTTGTAAGAATGTATACAAAGCGTTGATCTTTTGAAAATATTTTCAAGTTTGAAAGGTGTTTTTGAAAGTGTAGGTGTTTGTTTTGAAAATATCAAGGATGTTTGTTTTGATATGGAGAAAGTAACTAGGAACAATTTACCTACTCAAAAGTCTTTCATGTTCATTTCCTTTTTCCTTTGATATTGTTATCTTACCATTGATTTAGTAAGTAACCCTATCTTTGGATGTAAAGGGACGGGCGTGGGGACATTTGTATAGTCATAGAAGGCAACCTATGGGACATTTTAGCAATGTCGTTTAGGGACTAGATCGTTTACCAAAGGAAACATCGAGGGACTACGATCTTTTATCGAGGGTCTTTGCTAAAACGCCCAAGTTCGAGGGATATGACTATTTTTCTGATAGGAAACAAGTGAGATTACCCTAAGGCGTGCATATATGCAAAGTGTGTTTGATTGCATGCATTTTTGTCTTAATTAGGGATCTCTATTTGTTGATTTCATGTCTTTCCATACAAAACCCTAATTATTAGCATTTGCATTTGAAAGCGATAAATTGCGAAAATGTAAAGTCATACGATATTATATCATTTAGGGGATGAGGGTACAATTTACAAATGGGGATGAAGTAGGAACTTAAATATTACAACCATATCGAATAACCATGAAGGAAACGTAAAAATAGTGTAAAAAGAAGGAAAAAATGCATTTTGACCTATTATGTGTCGACAGAAGCTCATATGCATCAACACATAACTTTCCTTGCCCCTGTATTGCCAAATCAACTCAGTATGAGTCGATACATAATGGTATGTGTCAACTCATACACTGCATGTGTCGACTCATACGTGCTTTGTGTCGACTCATACATTGTTTTTCCTTCTGTTTTGGGCATGTAAAGCAGTATGTATTGACTCATAACGCTATGTGTCGACTCATACTGTCATTTTTTCTACTTCAACATTGTCTTGCTGCATACATTGGTTAGTTTTCAACACATAATGAAAAGAATGGAAGATAAACAAAAGGTTTGCTTCAATGACAATGGTTACTACATTTTTGTCTTCAAAAATGAATTACTAAAGTCAAGAAACTTACCTTAGAGTTGGATCTTTATACTCTGAATTTGAGTTGTTTTCTTGACTATTATTGAAATTGGAAGAGAAAACAGAGGTGTTGTAGAAGCTTGTTCTTGAGTTTGAACAATTTCTAGGTGATATATGTGAGGTGCTTAGATGTTTAGACAAAGCTTGCAAGTTGTGAGAGTTCCAAATATTTGGACTTTAAAACTCAAGAGTGGAAGCTTTTTTGGACAGTTATGGTTTTTGATGGCAAGTTTACAACAAGACTTCTGGATTTTCTCTCTATTTTTCTAACCTTTTTCAACCTCTTTCTCTTTCAAATGCTTCTTCTATTTATAGGCAAGCGGTTTGTGCATATGATCTGATTTGGTTTATAAGAGAGCATGTTATGGTTTGGTTGGATTGCAAAGGTTAAACTAAGTCAAGTACTCCATAGTCCCAAGATGAAGTACCAAAGTTGATGGTATTGAGGAGCTACTTCCCATGATTTATGGTGAAGTATAATCAATAACCAGCAAGGTATGGGCTCTAGACAAACTTTGTGCAAAAAGCTTGCTTTTCAAGAATAGCAATGGTGCCTTTATGCAATAAATGGAAAGATCTTTTGGAAAATGGTTTAAACACTTGGGTAATAGCTCAATAGTGGGTGTAATAATTAAATTATGATGAGATTTGCAAGCAAAGAAGCCTGCAACATAGTATTATGCAACAAATCATGAGATTTTTGTTATGTGTTTTTCACTTAGAATGACTTGCAATTCAAAGATGGATGGCCAACTTCAAGCCCTTGAATCTCCTAGCTCATGTATGATAAATTTATGCTCTTGGATGTTTTGAAAAGCTTGAAACATCCTCTATAACTTTCATGTTGGCAATTTTGACAAAATCATCTTGGAACTATATGAAAAAATGCCAAGAAGTTGGGGTAAAATCCTGACCAAAATCTGTTGAAAATTCCTCTAAGTGTTAAATGAAAATGTCATGACTTCATGAATTTGTAACTTGAGATCCCATCATATTTAGGAGAAGTTGTGTAAAGCAATGTTGTATATATGATGGAGATCTACAACTTTCATTTTGGAAGTTTCTTTTGAATCATCTTGCATCATGATGAAAGAATGGCATGAAGTGATGAAATTATCATGTATAAAAACATTTAGAAAATTTCTATGTCTTGGAAATCTTGACTTTTCAAGTTGACTTTTGATTTTCTTGACTTTCTTGATGATCAAGCTTGATATTCTTACATGTCTTGATGAAATTTTATCTTTGGAAAGTAATGTTGACCAAAAAGTCAAAGTTTGATTTTCTAATATGCAATTGACCATTTTGCCCTTGTGCCAATTCCAATCCTAAATTGATGTATGAGTGCTGCAAACTTGACGTTATAGAAGATCTTGTGAGAGAATCCTATAGAAATGAGAGGGTAAATTTTGGGGTACAACAACCCCACTTTACGAACGAACTTCTTTGGTTAAACGTCTTTCACGGACACCTTCTTCGAGTTACATTCCCATATTCACCATTTCAGTAAAATCATTCGGTGCACTCGCAATCATCCTTTTGTAGTAGAATGAGCCTAAGGTATTTAGAAAGATTTTGGTCATTTTCATCTCTTCTAGAGGAGGAAAAATTTGGGTAGAAACCTCACACCATCTTTGTGCATATTCTTTGAATCTTTCTATGTGTTTAAGAGACATAGGTCGGAGTTAATCTCTGTCCGGAGCCATGTCAACATTATATTTGTACTGGAAAATAAATGTGTCACCGAGGTCTCTAAAAGTACGGATATGAGTTCTATCCAAGATCATGTACCACTTGAGAGAGGCATCGTTCAAGCTATCTTGAAAATAGTAGATTAGCAGTTGGACGTCATTTATTTGCGTTGACATCTTTCGAGCATACATGATCTTGTGACTTTGAATTTTGCTAGTATTTTCATAATCAACACCAGGAATAATTCATGAGTGTTCTTCCTAAATATATTCTTCCCTCTAAGGGCCTTGATCTATTTTTTCATTTCTTGAAACTGAATGTGGAAATCTTCCATCCTTTCTTCAACACCGAAACATTCAAACGGTTTGGCATGGTAGACATGTTCATTTCCAAATGTGATAGTATGTACCACTGGAGGAGGAATAGACATTATAGGTTGAGGAATAGTTATCACATGAGGGGGAATATCCACCCCTTGAGGAAGAGCGGGCATCACATGTTGTGATGTAAGAACCTTAACAACAAGTTGTTATCCTTCAGGCATAAAGTTGAGTGGCCTTCCCCAAGGATATCTCTTAGGAATCTGACATTGTTGAACACTAACTGGAGCTACATAAATAGGAGTGGTAACGACTTCAGAGATCATTGTGGTCTGAACTTGCTTGAGCCTAACGAGGAGAGGGGGAGTTGGTGACTGATTCTGAAAAATCACCAAGTTTTCCACCATATTTTTCAATCTTTCATTGTCGGCCCGAAGAGTAGTCACCTCTTCATGAAGTTCATAATTCTCGTGTTATAATGTTATATCCATCCTTTCTTTTAGAGATTAGCCCGGTGCAACTTGACTCTATTGGAAGGAAAAGGCACAAGTAAGGCTTTAGAATGCAAAGACTCAAATGGTAAATGATGCATGATATGTGACACAAAATGTTCTTATTTTTTTTAGTTTTCAAGGAACTCATTATAGATTTTGCAAATGTCATAAAGGAAATAATACTTTTTTTAAAAATAGCCGAAAAACATCATTTCATTAAACATAGAAGGATTACATTTGAAGTATAGTTTCAAAGATCCTAAAAATACAAGAGGAAAATATCTAGGTCTTTTGGGTCTTGTTAGTTCTCTTGTTTTAGGATTGGCTTAAGTTTTGTAAAACAAATAATAGCAGCAATCATGTAATGTAGAATAGGATGTATAAACTTGCTAAGAAGAACATGTACAATAAGAAGTACTATTACAATGTCCAAACATGTTGTGTTGAACTTTTTCAACAACTGGAACAATATTTCGAAGAAGATGTCTTCAACATCGCACCTGCTGAGATGGATTAATGAGATTCAGTTTATTCTTAAAAGAGGCAGAATATTCAGGAGAGTATTATGCATCCTATATGGCATATATTTAAAGGTCTAGAAAATTCAATCAGAAATCAAAGAGAATGCAGACTTTCTAAATAATGAGATTATTTAGGAAACTAAAGATTGAAGACCTTTCTTGGGGAAGAAGTTTCTGCAGTTTGCTACAACTGACTTGCTGTGATTGAAGGCCCAAAACTAGTTCGGTAACATGTTATAAATAGAAGGGTTTGTAACCTAGAAAATACATGGCTTAAGATGTAGAAGTCTAGGGCTTTGTCAAGGTAAACCTCCCAAGTTGTGGGAAGGTTACCATGTTCACCTCGAAGCCTGTAGGTAAGAGGTGTATTGTTCTTGGAGGAAGCTTTGATGCAACTCCAGGATGTGTTAGGATAAAAGCTAACAAAGAGTGGAGTTTGGCTTGGAGACTTAGCTAGGTTGTCCTGTAAGTGTGTCTTCCAAACTGTCTACCTGAGGTGTTTACTATTAAACATCATTGTGATGATTGGCAGTGGGATGGGGATATTCCATATCTAGGGAGGACCTAGGTATAAGGGTTATTGGGTAGTTATTAAGTGTGTAGATCGTCAACAGGTGTGTTGGCTGTAGGGTCTGCAAATTGATACTGCTGATAGTGAACTTCATTCCTGGCTTGGTAGCCCCCATATTAGGTGTTGTTGTACACCAAACTAGGTAAACAATTATGGTGTGTTCTTTATCTTTTCAATATTGTTTTATCTTGCCTGTGTGTTTGTGTCAGATTAGATGTCTCGACATCCTTATAGGACATCTGAGTTTGTTGTACCAGAATCTTAGGTCAAAAGGAGTTCCATCTGAAGAACCAAATCCACCTTGTAACTTGAGCTTCCTAATCTTCTCTTCATAGAAATCTTCCATATTTGTCTTCTCTTTGACCAACAAATCAACATCTTTCTTCCAAGCATAGGGAGGAGAGCCAACATTTATCAAATATTCTTGCTTCCTCTTCTTTTCCCTAGCAAATTGCTTGAGTGTTGCAGTCCTTTGACGACACTTCTCATCCTTCTCAATGAGCCATCTATCTTGTAGAAAGAGCAAATCATCCTTCTCCTTCAATTGTCTATTTAAACCCCTCTTTTCATACTCTGAGATATGGTATTTTCCTTCCCAAGTATCTCATTCCAACCTCAACTTGGATAAAATTTCCTGATACTCTTCTCTACTCTCAATAGTAATGGTGGAAGATGAAGATGTGACTACTGGTAGAAAAGTATTTTCAAGGAAATAAGGCATTTTGAGCTCGCAAGCCCTATCATGGACCCACTGAGTAAAGGGTTTAAAGGAAATACAATGTTTTTTTCCCAAACAATATTTACCATTCCTATGAATCTTGCGCCAAGCATCAACAATTTCTTCATTCTAATCTAGGTTATCCTCTTCATCAAGGAAAAATACATGTGATAATAGAATATTACTGGGTTTATCGTTCATAGGGTATCCAAATTGGTGCCTTGCAAGAACAGGGTTATAGTTGATGCCTCCTTTTATACCAAGAAGAGGTACATTAGGAAATCCCTCACAACTGTCAATGGTTACTCCAATGTCATAAAATGAACTATACCAAGTTAAATTCGCTTGAGTAATGGACATAAGCCTTTGGGACCACTTAAGATTGTCTATATTATCTTTGAAGATATTGGACTACGGCAAGTCCAAATTAAACCACTTGTATAGTAGAGGTGCATAACACATGATGGTTCCATATTTTTTGAGTCCTGTGATGAATAGATTGGTAAGTGTCTCCAAGTGAAGTAGGCATTGGGTTACAATTCAAGAATGTATGAATAACATTAACATCAACAAAATGGTCAATTTTTGGGAAGAGTACAAGACCATAAATGAGTAAGGCAAGAATTTCCTCAAAAACATCCATATTATATGCTTTGGCTAAGATAATAGCATTTTCCATTAAGAACTTGGAAGTCAAACCTTGGAAACCTTTTCTGAAAGTAAGAATTGATTTGACCTTAGATGTCTCTAAATGAAGGGTTTTAGCAATAACTGGGGGCTCTGTGACCTCCTCATAACCACTTAAAGGCAAGCCATTTGTCACTGGAAAACCAATCCAAAAAGAGAACTCTTCCAAGGTAGGAACTAACTGATAATCCGGGAACATGAAGCAATGGTAAAGGGGATCATAGAACTGAACAATAGTCTCAAGAATTTCATCTGGAAACCTTAACCTAGAAAATAGCCAAAAGCCTCCCAAAACGTTTTTTGAAATCCTTATGACTAGATGCCAAAGAACCTAACTTTCTCAACTCGTAAATCAAGACTCTTGAAATCATACTTCTTAGTGTTCCTCTTTCTAATTTCCATGATTACAAATCCTATTATGTTTGCAATGATAATTTGTGAGTTCCTTGAAAACCAAGTAAAAGATTTTTTTTATGAATGCATGGTTATGAAATAATCACAAAAAAAGTTTAAGGGTTTAACATCACGAGCATGGAGCCAAAGGTAAGAAACAACCATAAGGTGTGTACTATGGGTTTATTATACATGTAGAACAAGGTTCTAAGAGTTCTCAGAGTCATGATTCCTCTTTCAGATATTAATGATTTACACAACTACTTGTGAATATCAATAATATTCTTAAGAAAAACTCGTCTGAGTGTACTATCGCGTAATGACTAATTTAAGTCTACTTTTTAATTGTCACCGCAATAAATCCTAAAGGCCAAAATTGGTTAAGGGTTCTCTATGGTCCTCAGCTTCGCGGGCTCTCGGGTCGAAAGTGATAATGCTTAAACAACTCTTGTTTTAGAACTACCACCCTCAAAGAGGCCTACAATGAGTGGGGTTATATCATATTTTACTTATTTCAGGATTACTCCATTCATGTAACTTTTGATTATACCACAAACCTAATCTTAGTTTTAACTTAGTCCGGGTGTAAGACTTATCCTTTGAAAAGAATCACCAAAAATCCCTCCAAAATAACCACAAAACATCACATATAACAAATAAACAATAATAAAACAGATAATACAAAATAGGTTTAACCCTCTTGAGGATTATATCCCCATTGAAGTTTCCATATCATTCGCAGTGAAAAATCGAGGAGACCATGCTATTGACTAATTTGACTCACAAATACTTAAGTCACCACCGAACTTTATTGTTTCCAAGAAAAGGGAAAAAATTAAAACCCTGTTATTTAACATGCAATGCAAGAACTGAAAACTAAAATCAAAGCACAAAAAATAGATCTAAGTATGAGGGATTGGTTATATAAAGGGAAGGTGTTAGCACTCTATGTATCTATAGTATTTTATAGAAACCTTTTGTAATATTTGTTTTTGGTTAAAATTATTTGCTTGTTAAAAGATTTGTGAAGGTGAGAAAAGAAAATGTATTTTTATTATATTTTTATTTGGTAATACATAGTCGTATACCTATGTACCAATGAAGGATCAAAAGCTCATAGTCCATGATAAAAATGACAAAAGTTTTGTTATGGTTGATTTTAAGAGAAGAGATATTTAATCTTCTTTAGGAGAATACTCAACTAATACCACCACAAGTATTTGAAGATGGATCTTGCATCATTATGAAGGAAGGGCTCTTAACTTTGATATAAGATTAACAAGTTTCCAATC
The DNA here is from genome assembly GCA_948472305.1 of Vicia faba. Classification (NCBI taxonomy): domain Eukaryota; kingdom Viridiplantae; phylum Streptophyta; class Magnoliopsida; order Fabales; family Fabaceae; genus Vicia; species Vicia faba. The sequence goes on from OX451735.1 coordinate 224,445,273, forward strand.
GCTCCCTTAAGTAGAAAGAATCACATTTACTTCAATCAATACAATGTGGATAAGAGAATGACATCTCAACTATAAAGAGGATTTATATCTTATCTCTTTGAGAAAAGGTTTTAAATTGAAAAGCCAAAATGGCAAAAAGATTTGGGTGAGGTTGAATCACTTTTAGTATTTTGAAAATGTTTAATTTGTTTAAGTGTATTGAGGCTTTTATTAAAGAAAAGGGTTTGAGAATGCAATAAAAAAGGTCAAGGTTTATTTTATGAAAGAGGTTAATGTTTAAAAAGCATATTATGGTTTAAGTACAAAAGGACAAACACCAAAAATCACAAGGGTGACATACAAAGACAACAACTAAGGGTAAGCCTAAGACAATGCATATGCACATGACTATAAAGTAAACAATACTATTCCTTTCCTTGGATTAGACCCAAACACTAAGCATAAATATTTAGTCACTAATAAAAGAAAAAGCACACATATCACAAATATTAAAGACAAGAGCACAAAGAGGCATTGCCTTTAAGAGATTCATTTAAGAAAAATGTTAAATTAAAGATGGACAAGTATTAATCAAAACGGAAAGTTAACATGCTAATTAAGTAAAGTTTGTGCAAAAGATAGAAGATAGAAATATGCTTTGACAAAACATTCAATCATGGATAATATGGAAACATGAACAAAACACAAGGTACATGGTAAATCATGCATTCATCTCATCATGTTAACAATCAACTTTAAACATTATTAGAATTCAAACAAGGTAAGCATCAAAGTTTCAAAAGTCATGACATCAAAGTTAGGAGTATTCATGAATGTGTAATCAAGGGAGGCTTTTTAAGAAGTGAAAAACACGAGAGGGGGGTTGAATTGGGATCTTAAAAATTAATGAAAAGAACACATTAAGTTTTATCCCGGTTCGTTTGAACTCAAACTATTGCAGTCCACCCGCCAAGGTGATTTCTCCTCTCTCCAACGAGGTCTTAATCCACTAATCAATATTGATTAAAAATCATAATGATAACGATCAATGTCTTCTTGAGTCTAAAAACACAACCCGGTCTTCTCAAGGAATTATAGAATAATATATGAATAAATGTGTACAAGAGTGTTTCTAATAAAATAGTATCACAAGACAGTGATGTTCTACACAAGTTAAGATTTCTAGGTAGAACTGGATAATTGATTTTCTTTTTCGTGCACAAATGTTTGTCACCTAAATTATTCTTTTTGTCTTCTTTATATAGGCCATGCAACAGTGACATAAGATGATGATTTTGGAATGTTCATAACACGAATTAATGATCTTTCTAAACCAGGAGATTTTGGTCTCCTTATAGCCGTTACTTTTGATTTACCTTTGATAAATTGTAACGCTTCAGAACTTCTCACGTCAGAGGATGAATGTTACCGTTGGGAGTCTCTTACTGCTTGTATCAGAACTTTACAGATTAGAGTATCAGTGATCCTGTTTCATAGCGTTGGTGCATTCAGAAGTTGTAATATAACTTCTTCATATAAGCGTGTCACGCATATTTGCTTCTAAGAAGGATGTGTATGATTATATCATAATACTCTCATCTTTTATGCTCGCATGATCAGAACTTCTAGTCATATTCTAGCAGATCTTTTATGCTTCTTACATCAGAACATCTTTTTCACATCAGAACTTCCCTGCATATAAAGATACCTTTATTAGCGAGCATATTTGTTCTTTATATATATATATATATATATATATATATATATATATATATATATATATATATATATATATATATATATATATATATATATATATATATATATATATATATATATATATATATATATATATATATATATATATATCATGTATTTGTTATCATCAAAACTCTTACAGGGATGTAGAACCAAATTATGTTCTAACAATCTTCCCGTTTTTGATGATGACAAAAACTTGTATATTTTGATTGAATATAAAGGACAAAGAAATAAAAAACTCCCCATGAGTAGAATACTCTGACAACAAGAAAATAAAATACTTTCCTGAAGATCTTCTAATATAGCTTCTAATACAAGTCAAAATATCTTTACTTCTCCCCCTTTTTGTCAATAATCAAAAAGTAGGAAAACTCTATTTTTCTTGCTTTGATAGAAGTTGTTTGAAAAGGTGTGACATCCTCTTCTGGATTCACCTGAGATTCTTTAAGGAACTTCTAATGTTGTATTCTCATTACCGTTCCCAATATTTCCAGAGCCAATAACCTTTTTGTTTCTGATTGCCTCTGAAACCTGCCAATCCTTTAAATTCTAGGCTTTGGAATATATGCTTTCTTCCCATCATGTGTAGAGATCATCTAGCATCCAGGTGTTAAAACTGGTGTTTCAATCTTATTGTTAAAGATATCTGCAACATAAATGATTTTATCCTTTGGTACCCATATCTATTTGGGTCCATGGTTGTTAGAGTTTCCGATTTTTTTTTTGAATTTTGGTTTAGCATAAAATGCCTTACTAGTATGTTTTATATCATGTGTTTTCCCAGAAGTGAAGGGAGAATAAAGAGGAGTGCTTTTAGTAACCAAATTCTTAACATTATTAGGTTGGTATACTTTACCTTTGTATCCTATTCCTTTTCTGCCATTTCTGCTAACTCCATAGATCATTGAAGACATCTTGCTTCTATATATGTTTTTAGCGAGGAGCTTCTAAAAGTTGTGATCATATTCCTTTATGATCTTATCAGGGTTACTAGGAACTTCTGAGATAGTTTCCTTCTGAGTATTTTGTAATTCATTTTCAAGTTTTGAAATTTTTTATTTCATCTCAGAGTTTTCCAGTCTCAGATTCTTAGTTTCTTCAAAGTCAGAAACTAGATCCTTTTTCAGGTTCTTGTTTATGACTTGAAGCTTCTGATACCTTTCTAGAATTTCTGACAGACTCTCTTCTAATTGAGATCTATAATAGTTATAAAATACCTCTTCTGACTCTGAGTCTGATTTTGATTCTGATTCAGAGGATTTTGAGACATCTGATAAGTTATATATTAGAGCAATATTGGCTCGTTCATCTTCTGATTCTGTTCCATCTTCAGAGGATTCAGAGTCATCCCACATTTCCATAAGACTTTTCTTCTTTTCCTTATATATCTTCTTTTTAGGTTTCTCTACTAGAAGATTTGGATAGTCGCTCATGTAGTGACCTTATTCATTACATTTGTAGTAGGTAAGGTTTCTGTTACTGGATTTTCAGTATCCAAAAGATTGTTCAAAGTGATTTCTTGTTCTTCTATAATTTCTGAATTTCATCTGCCTATGCTTCCACAACTGATTAATTCTTTTGGATAGAAGGAACAAGTCTTCTTCTGACGAGGATCCATCAGTGTTTTCTGCTTCTTCTTTTTCCTGCAAAAATTTGGTTTTATATTTATTAGATTTCAGAGCGAGAGACTTACCTTGCTTCTGAGGCTCATCTTGTTTTAATTCTATCTCATGACTTTTAAGGGAGCTGACAAGTTCTTCAAGAGAAATTTTATCCAGATCTTTGGCTAGTTTTAATGTTGTGATCATGGGTCTCCATTTCTTGGGTGAACTTCTGATGATCTTCTTTACATGATCAGAAGTCGAGTACCCTTTGTCCAAAACTTTTATCCTAACAACCAGAATTTGAAATCTTGAGAACATTGTTTCAATGGTTTCAACTTCTTCCATTTTGAAGGCTTCATACTTCTGAATGAGCGCAAGGGCTTTGGTTTCCTTGACTTGCATGTTACCTTCATGCGTCATTCTCATGGAATAAAACATGTGCTTTGTTGTCTATCAGTTTGTGATCTTCTCATACTTTGAGTATGAGATGGCACTCGAGAGGATAGTTCTGGCCTTGTGATGATTTTTGAAGTCTCGCTTTTGATGATTTGTCATTATTTTTCTGTCAATCTTCTGACTGCTTTCATCAACAAGATGTATGTACCCATGAGTCTCCATATCCCAAAGATCAACGTCATAAGCCAGAAAGAAACTTTTGATTATGTCTTTCCAGTAATCAAACTTTTCATCGTCAAATATTGGGGGTCTGCTGATGATTCAGTCTTTCTCATCATGATAATCATTACTGATGTTCTGACTTGGTCCTACCATAGTGTTTTTCCTCCTTGGATCTTTTTCTGACACGGTTAAGTGTTTGCACCCATATCCAGGTGCTCTAATACAAATTTAATAAGTTAAAAACACAAGAAGGGGGGTTGAATTGGGATCTTAAAACTTAATGAAAAGAGCACGTTGATTTTTATCCTAGTTCGTTTGAACTCAAACTACTCCAGTCCACCCGCCAAAGTGATTTCACCTCTCTCCAACGAGGTATTAATCCACTAATCAATCTTGACTACAAATCACAATGACAATTGTCAATGTCTTCTTGAGTCTAAACCCACAACCCGATTTTCTCAAGGATTTACAGAATAATATATGAATAAATGTGTACAAGAGTGTTTCTAATAAAACATTATCACAAGAACGTGATGTTGTACAAATGTTAAGATTTCTAGGTAGAACTGGATAATTTATTTTCTTTTTCGTGCGCAAATGTTCGTCACCTGAATTCTTATTTTGGTCTTCTTTATATAGGCCATGCAATAGTGACATAAGAGGATGCTTTTGGAATGTTCATAACACAAATTAATGATCTTTCTAAACCAGGATATTCTTATCTCCTTATAGCCGTTACTTTTGATTTTCCTTTGATAAACTGTAACGCTTCAGAACATCTCAGGTCAGAGGATGAATGTTATCATTGGGAGTCCTTTACTGCTTGTATCAGAACTTTACAAATTAGAGTATCAGAGGTCCTGTTTCACAGCGTTGGTGCATTCAGAAGTTGTAACATAACTTCTTCATATAAGCGTGTCACTCATATTTTCTTCTAAGAAGGATGCGTCTGATTATATCATAATACTCTCATCTTCTATGCTCGCATGATCAGAACTTCTAGTGATATTCTAGCACATCTTATATGCTTCCTACATCATAACATATTTTTAACATCATAACTTCCCTGCATATAAAGATACTTTTATTAGCGAGCATATTTGTTCTTTATATATATATATATATATATATATATATATATATATATATATATATATATATATCATGTATTTGTTATCATCAAAACTCTTACAGGGATGTAGAACCAAACTATGTTCTAACAGCTTTAACTCGGGGTAACCAAGTCATCAACATCGTGGTATGGAGAAAAAATGAGTATCAACAAGGCATTGCATCAAAAGCAAAGGGAAAGAACCATAACAAAATTTTGGTTTGAAATCATCAAACATAAAGTTACTTCATTAAACATGATAAAACCCTAAGTGAACCAAATTAATCATGTCATCAACATCAAATGAAACTCAATAAAGGCATACTATAGTCACATAAACAAAAATGATCAATTAAGTAAAGGGAATCGATCAAGAGAACATCACCAAAATCATTTTAAACATACAAAAAGGACTAGTTTTAAATGAAATTAAAATGGGTAGAATAAATATTATTTTTTTTTGGTAATTTTTGTATATTCACAAAATAGAGGTAATAAATAAGGAGTGTGCAAAAAATCATCTCAAAATAAGTTGATTTTCCTATTGAAATAATTGAGAGAAAATGGTAAAAACAACTAAAAAACAAGTGTTAAAAAAATAGTTTTTGTGGCCATAAGGGTTGAGCCCCTGGACTTGGGCTTAGCATTAAAAAGACTACCCACTGGGCCACACTCTCAATGGTGACAATAAACAAAAACACACAATTAACTAATAAACATGTTTCTAAATGCAACAAAAAAACAAAAAAGATGAAATAAATGCAAAAGGGGGGGTTCACATTGGATCAAACCTGCGCCTTGTGTATGTAGAGTGTCTTTAACTAGCGATCTATTCACTGGGATGCAATGCAAATTCATGAATAAAAAACATACCTTTAAATATATTATAAACCAACATTTAAAAAAAATTAAAATGCGCGCCACCTCACCACTGTCTTTAACCATGAGACAACAACAATTTCCAATATGTATCTCTCTCATTTCTCAATCAATTTTAACAAAGTAAAGATCAAACTTGCTAATAATTTTACCAGGAATTCAGTGGTACAATTTAAACAAAATTAAAATCAAATATGAACAATTACGAATGCAAAAAACCAGAAAAAACCCTAAGTATTAAGTTATTTGAAATTTCACATACAAGCATGATCAATGACAAATGACTTAATGGTTAGCTTCACCATATCAATATCTAGATTTTTGCTTCAGAAACCACTCCTTAATGATGCATGAATGATGAGTTCCAAGTTTGAGAAAACCTACGCATTGGAGAAAAGTCCAATTATTTTTTAGTGATTCCAAATGAGAGCAAATGATTTGGAGATCTTGCTTGGACCTCCCTAAAGCTGCTCCAAATGATAGAATATCTTGTAGCCTTATAATCAAGTCAATGTGCAAGCCATAAATTTTTGAAAATGAAGGTTGAGTTGGGGTGGTTACAGATGTGAAAAGTGTTTACAGACGAGTTCTATATGATATTTATAATATTTGTGAATGATTTAAATTGAAAACGCATGAAGGGATTGGGTGTTTGGTATTTAAGGTTGAAAGATGCAACAAAGGAGGTTTTTTATGCAAACTTTGGTGTGTTGAGCTTTGAGTCAAGCTTATCTATTTGTAGAGGTTCTACATAGTTCAAGTTGAAGGATAGAAAAACACAATAAAGGGGGTTTGGATTTGGGTTTTCAAAAATTAAAAATAGTATGACAAGTTTGGTTATCCTGGTTCGTTTGAACTCAAACTACTCCAGTCCACCCGCCAAGGTGATTTCGCCTCTCTTGATCGAGGTCTTTATCCACTAGTCACAATAATTACATTTTCACGAATATAACTGTCAACATCTTCTTGATATCAAACCACAACTTGGTTTCTCAAGGAATTTCAATTCTAGATAATTATACAATGTGCTTACAAATCCTTCTAATAAGATATATCACAACTTTGATGTTTACACAAAATTTAGAACAATGAGTTTTTCAAGGGATAAGAAATATGGTAATGCTTTTAATCGCTTTTGTTGATAAGCGTGAGTCTGTTGTTTTTCACCTTTCATAGGCCTCTTTATATAGGAAACTATCACGAAACCGTTGGAGACATAATCTGAAGGGGTGAAAAACACAAGAAGGGGGGGGTTGAATTGTAAAACTGGAAACTTTAAAGCAAATGACAAGGTATTTTTATCCTGGTTCGTTTGATCTCAAACTACTCCAGTCCACCCGTTCAAGGTGATTTCGCCTCTCTCCAACGAGGTCTTAATTCACTATATTCAACTGAATACAAATCTGCTTTAGCAACTGCTAAAACCTTCTTGATTCAAACCACAATCCGGTTTGTCAAGGCAACACTTTCTTACAAAGGAATGAACAAGTGTGTATGAATGTTTTCTACAAAAACTATATCACAACTGTGATGTTTACACAAATGAAGCTTAGAATACTAAGATGCTAAACGCTAATAGAGTATCAGAGTTTGGTGGTTTAGCAAAACTTGTAGAGTTAAGATTACTGTTCAGCTTTTTGCGTGTAGAGAGTTTGGAAGCATTAGCCGTGATAATCTTCAAAGCTTGGTTTATATAGCACTTGAGAAGATGAACGTTGAAGCAAATATTCTTGATTCAATGCTATTAACAAGCTTTCCTTTCTGAGCAGATCTTGTCTAGAATGATGCCGTTGGTATTGATTAGCTTTCAATGCACAGTACCGTTGCTTCTTCAATGCACGTTCTGGCTTGGCTCATTCTGATTCTGCTTCGCTGCTGATGAACTAATTTGATTCTGTATCAGAGTATTTTACGCGCAGTTCTGTTCATCAAGCTTCAGCATGTGCAAGCGTTGATCTTCTGATCTTGACGTTCTGATTCAGCAACTTCTGATGCTGGTGTGCAAACTCATATTCTGATGCTGAGAACGTGATCTTGCTTATTTTAATCAGCATATCTGCAAGTCAGAGCATAGTAATTTTAAGTAGCATATAATTCAATCATGAAATATTTAACTACTATATCTTTTCACTTTGTTATCATCAAAACTTAATTATAGGGTACTAGATTCAAACATTGTTCTAACAATCTCCCCCTTTTTGATGATGACAAAAACTAGATATTTTAAATAGAAAGAACGTGAAAAGTTATCAGATCTATGTATCAGAATAAGAAGTACGGAGAAATCAGAGTTAAGAGATACTCCCCCTGAGTTTGTTACTTCCCTTTGATATGTGTGTTCTTCAGAGTCAGATCTTTTTCTATCTTTGAGCATCAGATTATAAGTCTTTGACTTATCAGAGAGCAGAGCTTCAGAGCTTTTCCTGTCAGAGCTTTGCTTCGGATCAGAGTGTTAGGTCGATCAGATCTTCATATATCAGAACTTCATATTTGATCAGAGCTTCTAGTCTTCATTGTGCCTGTAGACTTAAAGACAAAAAGAAAAACATTTCAAGTAATAGAGTTAGAATGTTTGAGAATTTCTGTCTAGTTAGCCGTTATTGATTTTAAATATCATTCTTGTTCTCCCCCTTTTTGTCAGCAATCAAAAAGTGCTGGTGATGTGCTAAAATGATTTAGATCAGAAAAACTAATAATATTAAAGATAGTTCAGAATTAGAGCAAAATAGCATTACAAACCATAGTCAAAACATAGTCAAAAGTACATCAGAAAATGAAGAAAATATAGAGAATGTCATGCATGAAAAAAATTTCAAGGTTGTGCGGGCATGCGTGAGAACAGGCTTTCCAGCATTGCCTGAATCTTTTCAGAAGTTGCATTCTGCTTCTGAACCATGGTGACAACAGTATCAATCTTGCTGTCCTGGACATTCATTCTTGCTTCCATCTTCTGATTATTCTCATCCATCCGCTGCTGTAGACGCAAGTCATTCAGCCTTAATTCTTCCAGAGCCTGCCTGTCCAAGGCAGCTTGAGAACTTTCAGCAGGAGGAAGCTTCTCAGAACTTTCAGCTACATCTTCTGCTGGATTTTCTTCTTGAAGAGTCTTGTCTTCTTCTGCTGGTTCCACCTGTGCAGCTTGTTCTTTCTCAGACCACGATTCAGAGTCTAGAGGGAGCACAACTTCTTGAGGCAGCTGACTCTCAACTTCCTTCAGCAGCTTGCTAAAGTTCTGTTGAGCCTGCTCATAGTTGACGTCCTGCAGCTTGAGTGCTTCAGCACGAACCCATACTCTGAACTGTGACCAGAGCTGATCAGAAGCAGCTGGGTCGATCATCCCCGGACAAACTTGCTTCAGCGAAGTAATCCACTGCAGCATACCTGTTTCAAAGTCCAAAATACCAGAGCCAACATCTAATTGCTTTGGTTTGGGAATGGCCAATTTGTGTCTTAAATCAGCAAGACGTTCAAGACTTGTTAAGTCAATGAATGTTCTGCTGGGGTTTTCAGATGATTGGTTTTCAGAGGTGTGCTGAGGTGCTGTTTGTTTTGGTGGATGGTTATCAGAGTCAGAGGATATGTCTATTGGAGTGGTTGGAGTTTTTGGAGGTGTTGATTCCTCTGATGATGGTAACTGGGGTGTGATAATGGTGGTTCCACATGGCAACTGGATTGCCAGCGGTGAAGGTTGAGGTGAGTGGGAATCAGAATGATGAGGAGATGGGGTTTCATAGCGATGAAACTCTGTTTGAGGTGAGGGAGGATTATTTTCTGGTTGAGGAGGTGGAACTTCTGATTGTTCAGGGATCAGAGGTTCTTCTGTGATAGGTTGTTGTTGTTCTGGTTCTGGTTGTGGTTCTGGTTGAATTTCTGGTTCAGGTTGTGGAGGAGGAATATTTGGTGGTTCAGAGTGAGGTTGAACAGAAGCATGTTCACGCTCAATGTCAGCTAGCACGCTATCAAGTGCTGATGTTGTTGAAACAGTTGGTTGTTGTTTGGTAATTTTGAGAGGAATTTTAATTCTGGTTCTTCTGAGTTGTAAGGCCTCAGAAGGGTCTTCTGGTATGTTTTCATCAATAGTGGGGATTGGAATGGAAATTCTGTGAGAGGTTTGGGGTGGAGCAACAGATGATGGAATAGTAGTTGAAATTGAAATAGGAGCAGCAGATGGGTTACCTCGTTTCTTTGGAGTCTGGTGAGATGATCCTTCTGCTTTCCTCTTCTTTGACTTCTTCTGAGTCACTTCAGGTTGAACTTGACTCAGGTCTTTGATCTTCAGCCTAGAACCTGCAACTTCTGCCTTGGGAGAATCTGGATACTTGGCAACCATATCAGGGTGAGATTCCATCTCAGAAAATCTTGGAAAATCACTCAGAGGCACTCTTCTTCTGGAGATGTCAGCAGTTGAAGAAGCTCTGGGTTCCTTCCTGATATTGTCTATCAGCTTCATCTTTTTCAGATTTTTGGCATTCAGCGGTTTTCCAACAGTTGGTTCAAAATTGCCCAGTACTTTAGCTTCGCTCAGATAATCTATCAGCTTATTCTCTGTCAGAATATCTGATATGAGCCTCCCAAAAGGTATCCAGTCTCTTTTCGTCCTTTCTTCTTCTCTAGTCTCTTTCACACTAGTCTTCAGATGATTGAACAGGAAGTGTGCCAAATTGATCTTCACCCTCTGATTAATAAAGTAGATCAGAAATTGCTGATCCACGTTTATATAGTCAGGAGAGCTTGTTGGCTTCCTGTGATTGAAACAGCCTAGGACAATCTTGGCCCACACTCTGCAGTGATCCTTCAGATCCTTGATTTTGCTGCTGGGAAAACCAAGAGTGAAGATGCAGTTTGCTACCACACCAATATCAGGGCACCTATCAGCCATGTCCACACAACGGACTCCACCACCACTCTGACCTATTAACCTGGCAATGAGGTCTTCAGAAATTATTATCTTCTTCCCCATGACAGAAGAGATAACTAGATGCTTATCAATCTTGGCATGAATCCAAAATTCTTTGACAAGCTCTGGGAAGGTTGGTCCAACCAATCTATCAAAGTACCTCTCCCACTTTTGAGCTTTGACTTCAGCAGATAGGTCAAATCCATTATCCTTCAAACTTTCGAAATCGATGATTAATTCAGAGAGAACCTCAAGATTCTTAACCGGTGTGAGAAGAGTTCTGGTAGGCGCTTGATATTGCTCAGAGGTTTCTTTCTTCTGATTTCCTGCAGAAATGCTGGAGGATGCCATTGTTCTCACACAAAAAGCTTGAGAGTGATTTGAGAAAAGCTAGGGTTTTGAAGGAGATATGCAGAAAAATTCTTAAGAGATTATGAATAAGCGTAAAGAATAAACATGAAGAGTAATGTGCTTAAATAGGATTTTCAAAAATTATTTTGAAAAATAAAACGTTTTTAAGAGAGAGAAAAAAAATAATGATTGCAATTAACAAGCGTGATTACTTTTGCATTTAATGCTTGCTGATTTTGGGGGATTTGAGAAAGATACTTAAAAACGGTTACCAGACATGTGTCTCAATGCACCCAATCAGCGCTTTCCTTTCTCAGAAGCGTGCACGCGTTCTGCTTCAGGGATTTGCTGATGATTGGATGACACTTGTTTGATGTAGTGATCAGCACGTCTGCATTTGAGATTAGACTCTCAGATCTTTAGACTTGCCTCTGATACAATCTGCATGTTCTAACTTTCTGAAACAAAGATTGATCAGAAGTTCACAGTAATATAATTACATTCTGAAAGATAAAAATATGGAATTAAAGCATTTTCATTCTGGGCATACTTTCATGCTGAGATGTTTCAGAATGAAATTAAACCTATCTTCTGAAAGGGGTTTTGTAAAGATATCAGCCCATTGATGGTCTGTATCTATAAATTTCAAGTTTAAAATGCCTTTCTGAATATAGTCCCTAATGAAATGATGTTTTATTTCTATATGCTTAGCTCTAGAATGTAAAATGGGATTCTTACTTAAGCAAATAGCAGAAGTATTATCACAAAGAATAGGAATGTTACTCTCAAAAATCTGGAAGTCTTCAAGCTGACTTTTCATCCAGAGCATCTGTGTGCTACATCCAGCTGCTGCTATGTACTCAGCTTCTGCTGTTGACAGAGCAATAGTTGATTGCCTTTTGCTGGACCACGAGATCAGATTTTCTCCCAGAAACTGGCAGCTTCCAGAAGTACTTTTGAGTTCCACTCTGTCTCCAGCAAAATCAGCGTCGCAGTAGCCTACTAAACTGTAATCACTAGATTTTCTATAAAACAAACCCAGATTAGTAGTACCTTTCAGATACTTGAAAATTCGCTTAACAGCTGTTAAGTGAGATTCTCTAGGATCTGATTGGAATCTAGCACAAATACATACACTGAATAGAATATCAGGTCTTGAAGCAGTCAGATAAAGGAGAGAACCAATCATACCTCTGTAGACCTTCTGTTCTACGCTCTTGCTTACCTCTTCTCTTTCCAGAATGCACGTGGGATGCATTGGAATCTTTGATGGCTTACATTCTGAGAGGTCAAATTTCTTCAGAAGATCTCTGATGTATTTGCTCTGATGAATGTAAGTTCCCTCTGGAGTTTGATTGATCTGAATTCCTAAAAAGAACTTCAGTTCCCCCATGAGGCTCATCTCAAATTCTGCCTGCATACACTTAGCAAATTTTCTTCCAAGAGAAGGATTAGTAGAACCAAAGATTATATCATCAACATAAATTTGACAGACTAAAATGTCACTCTTAACTGTTTTACAGAATAGAGTGGTGTCCACTTTCCCTCTGGTGAACTCATTTTCAAGTAGAAAGTTACTTAGCCTTTCATACCAAGCTCTGGGAGCTTGTTTCAGACCATACAGTGACTTTTTCAGTTTGAAAACATGTTCTGGATGTTTAGTATTTTCAAAACCTGGGGGTTGGTGAACATACACTTCTTCTTCTATATAACCATTTAAGAATGCACTTTTGACATCCATCTGATACAGAGTGATGCCTCTATTAACAGCAAATGAGATTAAGAGTCTGATAGATTCTAACCTGGCGACTGGGGCAAAGGTTTCTGTATAGTCTATCCCCTCTTGCTGACTATAACCTTGTGCAACCAGTCGTGCCTTGTTTCTGACGACTTCACCTTGTTCATTGAGCTTGTTTCTGAACACCCATCTTGTTCCAATGACGTTGAATCCTTTTGGTCTTGGAACGAGATCCCAAACGTCGTTTCTGGTGAATTGATTCAGCTCTTCTTGCATTGCCAGAATCCAGTCATTGTCCAGAAGTGCTTCATCAATAGAAGAAGGTTCAATCAGAGACACAAGTCCCATCAGAGTTTCTTCAGAGTTTCTGAAGCTTGCTTTTGTTCTGATTGGATCTTCCTTTCTTCCTAGGATAGTCTCTTCTGGGTGATCCAAACTGCTTCTGGGTAATCTCTTCTGAGGTTGATCAGCAGCAGTTGTAGGATTTCTAGCATTGCTTCTTTCAGACGTTGAAGGGATGTCTGTGTTGAGAGCTTCTGATGACCTGTCTTCAGAACCTGCAAATTCAATTTCTATACCTGCAAGATTTTCATTCTGCTTTGACTTTTCAGAGTCAAGCTTGTCATCAAAACGAACACTGATTGATTCTTCCACAATCTGTGTTTCTGTATTGTATACTCTGTACCCTCTTGAGCGTTCAGAGTATCCTAACATAATACACTTCTGTGACTTAGAATCAAACTTGTTCAAATAATTCTTAGTGTTTAACATATAGCAAGTACATCCAAATGGATGAAAATACGAAATGTTGGGCTTTCTGTTCTTCCACAATTCATATGGAGTCTTTTCCAGAATAGGTCTTATTGAGATTCTATTCTGAATGTAGCACGCTGTGTTTATTGCCTCTGCCCAGAAAGTCTTAGCAACGTTTGTCTCGTTGATCATGGTTCTGGCCATTTCTTGCAATGTTCTGTTCTTTCGTTCTACAACTCCATTTTGTTGAGGAGTTCTAGGACAAGAGAAATCATGCAGAATGCCTTTGTCATTAAAGAATGACTCAAAATCTTTATTCTCAAATTCTCCACCATGATCACTTCTGACTTTAACGATTCTAAGATCTTTTTCATTCTGAACTTGGTTACAGAAGGTAACAAACACAGAGTGTGACTCGTCCTTGTGTCTTAAGAACTTTACCCATGTCCATCTGCTATAGTCATCTACGATTATTAACCCATACTTCTTGCCACTGACAGAAGCAGTTTTAACTGGTCCAAATAAGTCAATGTGCAGAAGTTCTAATGGCTTAGAGGTAGAAACAACATTTTTGGATTTAAAAGAGGGTTTTGCAAATTTGCCTTTCTGACATGCTTCACACAGAGCATCTGAATTGAACTTCAAATTTGGAAGTCCTCTGACCAGATTGAGTTTGTTAATCTGAGATATTCTTCTCATACTAACATGTCCCAATCTTCTGTGCCAGATCCATTGCTCGTTGTTAACAGACAGAAGACATTTTACGTTCTGACTCTTAAGTTCAGAAAGTTTGATTTTGTAAATGTTGTTTTTCCTCTTACCATTAAATAGGATAGTCCCATCTTTCTGACTAACAGCTTTACATGATTTTTGATTAAAGATTATATCATAACCGTTATCACTTAATTGACTTATGGATAACAGGTTATGCATCAATCCATCAACAAGCAGAACATTATTAATAGAGGGAAGATTTCCGTTACCTACAGTTCCAGAGCCAATTATCTTTCCCCTCTGATTGCCTCCAAAGCCAACGTGGCCTCCAGGCTTAAGTTCCAGGCTTTGGAACATATGCCTTCTTCCCGTCATGTGACGTGAGCAGCCAGAGTCCAGGTACCATGATTGGTGTTTCTGACTTGCTGCTAAAGATATCTGCAACATGTATTATTTTATCCTTAGGTACCCAGATCTTCTTGGGTCCTGATTTGTTAGTTTTACCAAAACTCTGGTTGAATTTTGGTTTCACAAAGTGATTACTACTAGTATATTTGATGTCATGTGTGTGACCATACACAAAGTGTGAATTTAGAGGAGTGTATTTAATTGTTAAATCCATGACATTTTTAGGTGTAGGAACCTTACCTAGGTATCCTATTCCTTTCCTGCCGTTTCCGCTAACTCCATAGATCATTGAAGCCATTCTGCTTCTATCTATGCTTTTAGCAAGGAACTTCTGGAAACTATGATCATACTCCTTGATGATCTCATCAGCGTTGCTGGGAGTTTCAGAAATTGGTACCTTCTGAGAGTTTTGTAAAGAGTTTTCTAATTTTAAAATTTTATCTCTCAGCTCAGAGTTTTCCAATTTGAGACTCTCAGACTTATTAGAGTCAGATTCAAGAGTCCTTTTCAGGTCTCTGAATTTAGCTCTAATCTGCTGATAACGTTCCAGAATTTCATTTAGGCTTTCAGCAAGTTCAGCCTTTGTAAAATTAACAGCGAAGTTAGGGAATACCTCTTCTGTGTCTGATTCTGAGTCTGAGTCAGAAGCTTCACTGTCATCTGGAATGTTAGCCATAAGCGCTATGTTCGCCCTTTCATCATCTGATTCTGAGTCAGCTTCAGACGAGTCAGAGTCATCCCATGTGGCCATGAGACTTTTCTTCTTCTCTCTTCCAAACTTCCTTTTTGGCTTTTCCCTCTGAAGCTTTGGGCAGTCACTCTTGTAGTGACCTTGCTCATTGCACTCGTAGCAGATGATGTCTTTTGTATTTGGCTTCTTGCTACCTGAGGAGCCTTCAGATCTTCTGTATCCAGAGGAAGAATCTGTTCTTCTGTATCTGGAGGAAGACTCGTTCTGATCAGATCTTCTGGGATTCCTGAATTTCTTTTGTCTTTGCTTCCACAGTTGATTTACTCTTCTGGAGAGAAGAGAAAGCTCGTCTTCTTCTGATGAGGATCCATCAGATGTTTCTTCAACTGCCTGCAAAACTTTAGATTCAGATTTTCTGTTAGATTTTAAAGCTATAGGCTTACCTTGCTTCTGAGGCTCGTCAGCTTCCAGCTCTATCTCATGACTTCTGAGGGAGCTTATAAGTTCCTCCAGAGTGATTTTGTTGAGATCTTTCGCCAGCTTCAGAGCAGTAACCATAGGCCTCCACTGCTTGGGTAAACTTCTGATTATCTTCTTGACATGGTCAGCAGTAGAGTACCCCTTGTCCAGAACTTTGAGACCAGCTACCAGAATCTGGAATCTGGAGAACATAGTTTCAATGGATTCAGATTCTTCCATTTTAAACGCCTCATACTTCTGAATGAGCGCCAGAGCCTTTGTTTCCTTGACTTGGACGTTGCCCTCATGCGTCATTCTGAGAGAATCAAAGATGTTCTTAGCTGTGTCTCTGTTGGAGATCTTCTCATACTCAGTATAGGAGATAGCACTGAGGAGGATGGTTCTGGCCTTATGGTGATTCTTGAAATCACGCTTTTGTTGATCAGTCATTGATTTTCTATCAATCTTCTGACCAGTTGCATTAACAGGGTGCGTGTATCCATCTGTCACCATATCCCACAGATCAGCATCATGTGCTAGAAAGAAGCTTTCAATTCTGTCTTTCCAGTAGTCAAAGTTTTCTCCATCAAAGACTGGAGGTTTGCCGCTGAATCTGTCTCTATCCTCATTGTTGTCATTGCTGAAATGAGAGTTGTTTCCTGCCATAGTGTTTTTCTGACGCTGGATCTTTTACTGACACGGTTAAGTGTTTTAGCTCAGAACCAGGCGCTCTGATGCCAATTGAAGGGGTGAAAAACACAAGAAGGGGGGGGTTGAATTGTAAAACTGGAAACTTTAAAGCAAATGACAAGGTATTTTTATCCTGGTTCGTTTGATCTCAAACTACTCCAGTCCACCCGTTCAAGGTGATTTCGCCTCTCTCCAACGAGGTCTTAATTCACTATATTCAACTGAATACAAATCTGCTTTAGCAACTGCTAAAACCTTCTTGATTCAAACCACAATCCGGTTTGTCAAGGCAACACTTTCTTACAAAGGAATGAACAAGTGTGTATGAATGTTTTCTACAAAAACTATATCACAACTGTGATGTTTACACAAATGAAGCTTAGAATACTAAGATGCTAAACGCTAATAGAGTATCAGAGTTTGGTGGTTTAGCAAAACTTGTAGAGTTAAGATTACTGTTCAGCTTTTTGCGTGTAGAGAGTTTGGAAGCATTAGCCGTGATAATCTTCAAAGCTTGGTTTATATAGCACTTGAGAAGATGAACGTTGAAGCAAATATTCTTGATTCAATGCTATTAACAAGCTTTCCTTTCTGAGCAGATCTTGTCTAGAATGATGCCGTTGGTATTGATTAGCTTTCAATGCACAGTACCGTTGCTTCTTCAATGCACGTTCTGGCTTGGCTCATTCTGATTCTGCTTCGCTGCTGATGAACTAATTTGATTCTGTATCAGAGTATTTTACGCGCAGTTCTGTTCATCAAGCTTCAGCATGTGCAAGCGTTGATCTTCTGATCTTGACGTTCTGATTCAGCAACTTCTGATGCTGGTGTGCAAACTCATATTCTGATGCTGAGAACGTGATCTTGCTTATTTTAATCAGCATATCTGCAAGTCAGAGCATAGTAATTTTAAGTAGCATATAATTCAATCATGAAATATTTAACTACTATATCTTTTCACTTTGTTATCATCAAAACTTAATTATAGGGTACTAGATTCAAACATTGTTCTAACATAATCTTCTTATTTTGGAAGGTTAGTGATTTGTGATTTGATTTTCTTTCCAAAAATACAGAAGTTGTTCCTAATAATAATTATTCAGCCATTGCTTTCTTGATTTGTAATGAATGAAATGTAACGCATCAAAATTTTTCTTATTTGAAATTATATCAGAATAAGAATAATAACATTGAGACTTTAGATCATCAGAGTATTGGTTCAACAGATTTTAGCTTGCAAATTTGGTGCTTCAGAAGTTGTAACATCATAACTTCTTATATTGAGCGTGATACTTTAAATTAGTTTGTATAGATATTCTTACCAGATCTTCTTAGCACAAATTGTTTGCCAACTTCTATGCGTCTTTATCATATCTTTTCTGCATATTTAAAAATTTTATTAGAGAGCATAATTGTACTTTATATATATCATGTATTTGTTATCATAAAAATTATTACTAAGATGTAGAACCAAACTATGTTCTAACAATCTCCACCTTTTTTATGATGACAAAAACTGGTATATTTTGATGAACAAGTAAGAACATAAAGCATTAGGGTCTCCCCCTGAGTTGAATAATCAGATAAAGAAAAAATAGATACTTCACTCATGATGTTTGATCATAGCTTTTGATGGAGGTTCTGAGAAGTCCATGTGGCAGAAGTTACTTTCAAGAGACACTTTTCCTATTTGCTTTTCAAAAAGTGAAACAAATGTTATGTTATCAAAAATGTTTGAGACTTAGTCCAGGCACTGTTATATTAAAAATATCTTACGTTCTCCCCCTTTTTATCACTAATCAAAAATCAATAAAAACATGTAAAATAGAGTAAAAATGTTATGTATTCAAGAACAGAGATTAATAAAAATAGAAGCAGACAAACAAAAGTTTAAACATGAAGCATAGCAGAAACAAGAAAAATAATAGATCTTAGGTTGTGAAGAAGGTGGAAGTTGTGTGAACAATGCTTCCAGGAGACTTTTGATTTGATTGTTTGATTCTTCTTGCTTGCCTAAAATCCTGTTATACCCCAATTTTTACCCCTAAGATCCCTCATCATCTAATATTATCAATACATCAAGATCACACATTAGGGTTGGTTTCCCTTCTTCTTCATGCTATCTTTAAGTTTGCTCTTGAGGGATGACTAAGCACCTTGAATTTTATATCTTGTACATGTGTCTTTTTAGGTGGATTGACTTTTAACTAACATCAAAATATGTATATATGTTTCTTTTAATGTTCATATTGCAGGTGATGGCATAACTGCATCCATCTCATAATCTAATTTAGGGTTTTGAGGGATGGTTCTCAATCAAATGGTTCTTCAATGGGTGGTGTGATATGGTGGCAGAACCGACTGTTAATACTCGTTTGTGTTTTTTGTTTGCAAAATGTCGCGGTAAGCAAGAGTCGCCACCGACTTTTATTTTATCTAATTAGGAAAAGGAAAAAGAACAGAAAAAACATTTTTCGAGATGTTTCTGAGTACGAGGGGTAGATTATAGAAAGGGAAGGTGTTAGCACCCTTTTCTATCTGTGGTTTTCCACGAGCTCTTAGGTACTTGCTCATTTTGAAATTTCTTGTGTGTGCTTGTTTTGAAAAGTTTTTTTTTTACTTCGTATTAACCCTTGTTTCTGTCCTCAAGAGTGTTACGAAGTTGTTTTTGAAAACTTTGTTTGAAAAGTGTTGGTGTGAAAAAGTTTTTGTTTGTTTGAGAAAGTATCTAAGAACTAATATACCTACTCGAAAAAGGTCTGTTCGTTTTCATTTTACACAATGCTATCCCATTATTCAGAAATAGGTGGCATCGTCGTTGTAGTTTTTTAGGGACATTCGAAGGGACAAATACTATCACAAAAGCAATATTAGGAAATGTTAGTAATCATCCTAAAGCCTTAAAGATCTTTTTCCGAGGCAACATCCAAATGGGTTATTTTAGATCTTTCAGGGCTAGAGGACAACCACTAACAAACCCTATACTTCATGACCGTTTAACAAAGGCAACCGGAGTGGCTTAAACCCTAGGAATGAGCATGTGCGAGTGTAATTTTTAGTTAATTTATCTTTGCACATTTAGAGTTTTCTACCGTATTAATTTTTAGTTTGTCTTTCCATACAATCCTATTAACATACATCTAAGCAGTTTATAGTTTGCGGAAATAAAATGCGGGAAAGTTAAAAGTACTAGCTATTACAGGGCTTTTGCAGATACATAATTATTTTGACCGAAAATAAAGATGCGGAATTGAAACCCTAATTACTATTACAAACTCGGAGCAGTTACAATAATAATAAAAAGGAAATTAAAAAATGCGCTCGACGAATCAAATGCGAGAAATAATTAGCAAACCTAAAAAATCTAGTTGAAAAAGATTTAGGTCAGTTTTTGAGAAAAAATTAATTAGGTTATGTACAAATTAAACCCTAATTTCTAATTTATTTAAATTATGAAAAAAAGAATTAAATTTCCCTAAATAATTAAGCTAATTAATTAAGGAAATAAAATATTTTTATGAAAAAAAATGATTTTTATGTTTTTTGTGATTTTTGATTTTATGATAAAAATGATTTTTTGGGTTATTTTATAAAAAGAAAATAATTAATAAAACAATTAAAAAGAAATAAACAAAAAAGAGAAGAAATTGGGCTTGTGTTATAAGCTGAAAATGGGGGTGTGTTGCTAAAAATGATAGGCCCATTCCTTTCTCAGCCCAGTCCCACGTGAGATCTAGCATTGTGCCAGCCTGGGGGGTGCACCATAGTATTTCATTGATGGGCATTGGATCTGGATTGATGATTAATCCAATGGTTAAGATAAGGGTGTATAGTGGACGTCTTGGAATGTGTATGCATAGAACCTGTTGTCAAATATTGAGAAAATAACAAAATGCTGGGACCTGGGATCGAACCCAGGTCCTCTCCACTTTCCAACGCACGCTTCACCACTGGGTTACATGTTTTAGTTGTTAATATAATAATAACAATGCATATTATATAAAAACAAAGTGGATAACTGAAAAAATAAAAATAACGCGCGTTTTATTCAAACAGACCAATGGGGTTGTGCCAGATATCTTCTTCTTCCCCTGTCCGTCGTCTTAGGTACGATAGTTCTACCTACGGACATCTTCCATGTCTATAGCACTGCAAGTTTCAAAAATCAACAGCAAGCATGATAAATTAATTCTAAGCACATGGATCAATTCGTCTTGATGCCACGAGCATCATGGTACCCCTTTCTTAGGCCAATTTAACCTGTATAGAAAAACCCTAAAACGGAAAGGTAAACCTTAACAATGGCAATTGTGAATACAACCACCAAAACTTCAATTAAATCGTCCAAACATGTTGCAAACATGACAACAAACACAGATATACCATTAAAACATGTTCATGATGCAAGAATCATAGTAATCGAATTTGAAAAAGAAAGCAAACCGTGTGAGGTCTAGGAGTAGATTATGGGCTAGAGAATGCCTGTAATTGATCGTGTTAGTTTCTGGGAAGGTCCAGGAATCGATTATGAGCTTTGGAATTGATTGAATTGATCTCTAGGTTAGAAAACAAATCACTACTTTCTTGCCAATTTTTGAGTTTTGTTTGATGCCTTGCACGACCTCCATGCTTGTTCTTGCGCATTGGTGATGTTCTATATATATAGTGGAACGAATTAGGGCAACAAAAACACTTTTTATCTTTGTGTTGGCTCTTGAATTTGATACCTACTATATATTGGCCCCATAGACCAAAAACAGAACATAAAGCCAAGCTGGAAAATACATCGACGGATGGAAAAAAACATAGGGAAAATATCTGAGTTACAAATTGCTGTTTGACCAGACATCACCATCAGGCCTTCGACGGGAAAAGTCATGTGGCCTTCGACTAGAAGAACAAACCTTCGTGTCAGCACCAAAGGCGAAGGATATTTGAATTTGAAGATTGGAGGGAAATGCAGTTCGCCAGCAGTTAAGGGAAAGCGATGTGGAAGGATGATAGGGGTCGAGGGACATGCAGAAGACACTTGTCTTTATCCTAGAAGCCAAGCCACCCTCGACAGTTACTTAATTTTCGTATAAAACTAGGAAGTTTGTGTAGAGTTTCCGTGTGTTCAACCTATTGTGCTAGTTACTCAATATTATTCAAGTACCTGCTAAGTGTGAAAGAATAACTGAGAATGTACGTTGGAAACACCATTGTTTATCAATAAAGTCTTTTTACATTGTTTTGAACTTCTTTTGAAAAGTTTACATTTCTGCATCTTTACTTGCGCTTCTAGTTACTTTCTTACTTTCCAAAACCATAAACACAATATCCTTGGTCGAAGGTACGTTCTTCCTAGATATCAATTTTCACATCAAACCAACATAAAAATTAGCATATGTTTTGGGATCAATCTGATCGATCCCGCGAGTAACTAAAATTTCTTTCCTTTTTGGAGGATCAGCGGTTGTTTACCAAAAACCACGGTAAAAAAATTAACACACGGTGGGACATTGCTAGTTTTTATCATATATGTGTTCATGTTATTGCTTTCCTTTTATAAGTATACAGCATTGCATGTTATTAAGAAGTGGTAGAATAACCAACAAGTGTACTGTTAGGAAGAGAAATAGTGAAAGTAGAATGGCTAATGAGCCAAATCATGGAGAAATACCTCCACCAAATACTACTAGAACAGCGGTTATGACTACCATTGGAGAAAATATCTCAACTACTGTTGGTTCGGTACCAACATTAACCACGAATTAAACAGGACCCTTACTTTCGTATGTGGGTCCTAGAGGTCCTTTAGGAACGCCACCACCAAGGGAAAATTCGGGATCTCGACCATACATTCCCCCAGGATTCTCGACAACCTGGATGGGTCGAGAACAGCCATATGGCATGCCAACCACTGAAATGGCTAGCCTTATGAACTTTGCGTCTACTTTTTTAGAACCTTTGGTGAGTGCATCATCACCATTACAGGGATCTGGAGCCAGTATGGCAAATTTGGGTAGAAACCAGATTTTAGGGGGACCATCACATGCAATACCAAGCCTCACAAATGCTTCTACAGCAATTTTGAGGCAACAGATGGACGAAAGCAACCATGATATGGTGAAAATGTTGGCACAAACTTTAAGTACAATGTTGAACCCCCTAATTCAAAATACTACCCAGTCGAATCAGCAAATGGCAGCGCAAATGACGCGCATGGCTGAATTCTTTGGGGTACCCCAAACTATTCGACAACCCCAAAGAATACCAATAAGAGTAAACCAAGGGGTAATCGTGGAAGAAGATCTAACCGTTAATCAAAATACATAGATCCCTAGAGTATAAATAGAACAACCTAGGGTCGAAATACCTTGAAATCCCCCACCAATCCCTAGAGAAGTCAATCAAGGAGTGATTATGGTGAATAGGAACCAAAATGCTGATGAATTGATACAGCAAGTTCGACACCAAAATTATGGAACAGATAATAATCTGACTGCCATGATCGAAAGGATTATGATACAGAATGGTATGAATGTTGGTTTTCACAGACCAAACATCACATCCCCATTGTGAAAATATAGCCTGCAAACAGACTTACCCCTAGGGGAAAAGTCCCCAAGTTTACCAAATTCTCAAGGGATACGACAGAATCTACTGTCGAACATGTGGCGAGATATTTGATAGAAGCCAGGGAAATAGCGAACATCGAAAACCTTACTATAAAATACTTCCCAAGCTCTCTAAAAAAACGCTTTTACTTGGTTCACTACCCTCCCAGCCAATTCGAACATATTTGGAATCAATTGGAAAGGTTATTCCATGAAAAATTTTACATGGGACAGACCAAAATAAGCCTAAAAGAACTGGCTAGTGTGAAGAGGAGATTCACCGAGCCAATAGATGAGTATCTAAATAGGTTTCGACTGCTTAAAGCTAGATGCTTTACCCAAGTTCCTGAACATGAATTGGTAGAAATGGAAGCAGGGGGCCTTGATTATTCCATTAGGAAAAAGTTAGATACCTAATACTTGAGAGACATGGCCTAGTTGGCTGATAGAGTTTGACAAGTTGAACGCCTTAAAGCCGAAAAGGCTAAGGCGACCAAAACTCATCGAAGAGAAAGAGTAGCCTTTGTCGAAATAGATGATGATGATCCAGAGACATCTAGTGATCCTATAGATGTCGAAGAAGGCCAGATAGATTTAGCGGAATTGAAACAAGGGCCGACATACTCTTGTAAATTGCTAGTGCCCTCAAATGGAAAAAAATCCTGTAGAGTCTGAAAGGAACAGTGATAAATTCCCTAAGAAAACATATAGTTTTGACATCACTAAATGTGATGAAATATTTTATTTATTAGTCAAAGATGGCCAAATGATAGTGCCCCCAAGGGAAAAAATTCCTCCTTTAGAACAAAGGAAGAAAAGAGGTTTTCATAAATATCACAATTTTCTGGGCCATAAAACCTCACAATGTTTTATTTTCATGGATCTTGTTCAAGGAGCACTCAAAGAAGGAAGGCTTAAGTTCGCTGATAAGCCAACAATGAAAATTGATGCGAACCCGCTACAAGGGGATGCACATTATGCTGAACCAGTGGGCATCCATATGGTTGAAGTTTCTGAAGACTTCATTAACAAGCACGTATTTGGAAGTTTTACTGGAAACATATCCAGGAAAACTATTGAAGGGGTAAGGAAGGCCACTGAAGGCATGAAACTGAACAAAGGAGCTGTTGAAGGCTCAAGCAAAAGGGTTATTGAAGGCCCAAACACAAACAAAGGAGTTGTTGAAAGCTCCAACAAGAGAACTATTAAATGTTCTTACTTGGATGCCGTTAAAAGTTTTACAGATAACTTGGAAGCCAAGATGCAGAAACTGAACCTCGTTGCCAAAAGCATCATGGAGGTAAAAATGGTAGAAGTATTTAAAGCCAAGGCTTCAGAAGAGGCCATTCAACAGGAGGAAGTGAACAAAACAGCATTTCCTAAAGAAAATGAGGATCTGGCAGAGTTTTTACATCGATGCCAGAAGAAAAAGTCTGAAGTAATGTTATGTCCCAGATGTAGTTCTATCATCGACAAGAAAGTTGCGGAACACATACAAGGTATGAGTGCAGTAAAGGCAAAATGGGGCACCAATGCTCAACCAAAAATGGATCTAGAAGATAGATACGATCCCAGGAGGGGACATCAAAGAGGACCCATGAACCAGGTAAGGAGGCCACCATCTTATAGGCCTCCAACTAATGTACCTGTAGGTACTTAGCTTAACACTATAGGCAGAAAAAGGCCCAATGAAGAAAAGTGGCGAACGTTCGACGTGCCAAGGGGCTCTTTCTTGGATTAAAGAAAAGAGTACCATGCCACTACATCAAATAAAATGGCTCACGTATCGAGCAATTACAAAGGGAAGAATCTCATGTCTTGTTCACAATGGAGAAGATTCCAAAGATGGAAAAAGGCCGAAAAAGAGGCTGCAGCAGAGCCTCACCTAGAATCTAGAACCAACGTGCAAAGAAAAGGAAAGGAAAGAAAACTTCTGGAGAGGAAACCTCTGGTGTAGCCTGAACAATGTGGGTCGAATTAAGAAGGAGATTATGACTCTGATGATACTTTGGACATCATGGTAAATGTCATATCGGTGTTGCCTAGGGAATACAACCGTCAGGTCGAAGTTGAAGAAACTGACTTTATGGTCGAACAGGAAATGGCCAGACATAGGCCAATGTGTTACTATATAATGAATAATGGCTGCATGAAGGAGCAGAACGCTTTCTTCGAGCCACCAACTGAGGCGATGAAAAATTAGCTCAAGCCCCTATTTATCAGAGCAAAGATAGGGGAAGTGACTATAAATAAGATCCTAGTTGATTGTGGGGCAACCATAAATATAGTTCCACAATTCATGCTGGGAAAAATAGGAAAAGGGGATGCTGATATCAAGCCTCACAACATGGTCCTTTCAAACTATGAAAGGGGTATCGGAACCACCATAGAAGTTATACAACTCGATTTCAAGGTGGGCTCCATTCTTCGACCTACCTTGTTTATGGTGATTTCAGCGAAACCAAATTATAATCTGCTCTTGGGTCGAGAGTGGATACATGGCATAGGTACAGTTCCATCCTTAATGCATCAGAGGGTTACGGTATCGCGTCCCGATGGTATCGTGGAAAACATCGAGGCAGATCAAAGTTATCACCTGGGCAAAGTGAACAACATTGGAAAGAATTGCTTTGACATGAATTTGGCTCATATAGGGCCATGCAGCCCTCTTGAATTCGATCTGACTTCAGCACCCAATGCTTTCTGCTCTCTGTACCTACACTCTGACTATGGGTTTCAGTGGGATAGAGAAGATTTGTCAAACATCGACTATGGAGGAGTTGATGATATACGGCCAACAGGCTGGGGAAGTGAGTTTTGTGATGATGACTGAATCACAAGCTCTACAAAATATTTCGGCATATATAGCCAAAAATTGAATGATAGCATCCTTAGAGGCTGAAGTCAAGTACATGGCTCTTGCAGCCAATGAACAGGTATCTTCCCAAGATGGTCCTGGAAAAGATTTCGACCCAGAACCTCCTAATTTGGAAGAGAAAGAAGTGCGAAATCAGAGGTTAGACACCATCTATGATGATGAACCTCTAGGTTTTGAGAAAGATCCGTTGGCAAATAGTGATAGAATGCTAGCACAAGACCCCTTAGAAGAAGTAAATCTAGGCGAAGGTCCTATAAAAAAGCTAACGTATATCAGTGCAAAGATAGATCATGGACTCAGGGTCGAAATGATCCAATTGTTAAAAGAGTTCAAAGATTGCTTTGCGTGGGATTATGACGAAATGCCTGGTCTCGACAAAAGCTTGGTGGAACTTCAATTGCCAACAAAACCTAGAAAGAAGCCTGTCAAGAAAACTCCAAGGCGCTTTTCACCGAAGATTATGTCAAAAATCAAAACTGAAGTCGAAAGACTGCTTAGATGCAAGTTCATCCGAACGACCAGGTATGTCAAATGCATTGCAAATATTGTACCTGTTATAAAGAAAAATGGTACATTAAGGGTATGCATTGATTTCAGAGATCTGAATGCTGCAACACCCAAAGATGAATATCCAATTCCTGTGAGGGAAATGCTTGTCGATTCTGCCACTGGTTTCGAGTACATGAGTATGCTTAACGGATACTATGGATATAATAAAAGTTTTATTGCTGAAGAAGATGTGTCGAAAACAACTTTCCGTTGCCCTGGGGCCTTAGGCACTTACGAATGGGTAGTGATGCCTTTTGGCCTAAACAACGCAGGGGAAACATATCAAAGGGAAATGAATTCTATTTTCCATGATTTCATTGAAACTTTTATGCAGATTTATATTGATGATATTGTTGTCAAATCTGTTTCAAGACAGACTCACATGGACCATCTTCGACAATCCTTTGAGAGGATGAGGCGCCATGGTCTGAAAATGAATCCTCTGAAGTGCGCTTTTGGTGTCAAAGCAGGTGACTTTTTAGGCTTTGTGGTCCATAAAAAGGGAATAGAGATAAACCAAAACAAGACCAAAGCTATTTTGGAAGCCAAAGCCCCAACCAACAAGAAGGAATTGCAGTCTCTACTTGGGAAGATAAATTTCCTAAGGAGATTTATATCCAACCTCAGTGGGAAAATGCAAGCCTTCTCACCACTACTTCGACTCAGCAAAGGAGGGAGGATTTGAATCGGGGCAAGAACAGCAAGAGGCCTTCGACAAAATCAAAGAGTACCTCATCAAGCCACTGATTATGGTACCTCCTTGTAGAGATAGAAGTATGAGATTGTACATAGTTGCATCTGATAAAACCTTAGGGAGCATGTTAGCTCAAGAGGATGAGAATGGTGTCGAAAGACCCATTTACTACCTCCGTAGAGTTTTAAATGATGCGGAAACTAGATATAACGAAGTTGAAAAACTATGTTTATGTATTTACTTTTCATGTACAAAACTCAAGCAATATATTAAACCAGTTAATGTTTACGTTTCATCTCATTTTGATGTTTTCAAATATATGTTGTTGAAACCCATTGTGCACAACATTATTGGCAAACGAGCAGTTGCATTAACTGAG
The DNA here is from genome assembly GCA_948472305.1 of Vicia faba. Taxonomy (NCBI): domain Eukaryota; kingdom Viridiplantae; phylum Streptophyta; class Magnoliopsida; order Fabales; family Fabaceae; genus Vicia; species Vicia faba. The sequence goes on from OX451735.1 coordinate 224,473,025, forward strand.
TATTCATTAACCTTTATGCCTCTCAAGGCTGTGAAAGGTCAAGTGGTAGCAGACTTTATAGTTGACCACTCAATAACAGAAGAATAAATAAATTATTTGGAGATTGAACCTTGGAAGTTATACTTCGACGGTTCTAGTCATAAAGACGGAACTAGAGTAGGGGTTCTCATTCTTTCTCCAAACAAAATTCCAACAACATTTAAGTACAAGATCGAAGGATATTGTTCAACTAATGAGGCTGAATATGAAGCTTTAATCGTAGGCCTTGAAATCTTGTTGTAATTGGGGGCAACTCGAGTCGAAATAATGGGAGACTCAGAATTAGTCCTAAAACAAGTTAAGAAAGAATACAAATGCATAAGAGAAAATCTTATCATGTATTTCGTAATAGCCATGCGTTTGTTGAAGAAATTCGAAGTGGTTAACATTCGGCATATACCCAGATTGGAAAATCAAGTGGCTAATGATTTAGCACAGATCGCTTCCAGGTATAAAGTTTCGAAAGAAAAACAACAACAAGCAATCGAATTTAGAGGAAGAGTAGCAACCACTAAGTTGTCTCCAATAGATTTGGAAATAACAACGTTGGGATACACTGATCACGAAAACTTCGAAATTTCATTCATAGACAATCTAACAGAACCAGATTGGAGAAAGCCTATAGTAGATTATTTACAGAATCCAATGGCTCCGATAGAGCGAAAGATAAAGTATAAGGAACTAAGTTATATACTGATGGGAAATGAATTGTTCAAGAAAACACCTGAAGGTGTGCTGCTGAAATGCCTAAGTGAAATAGAAGAATACATAGCTCTTTCGACTACACACTCCAGGGCATGTGGAGCACGTCAAGTAGGCCATAAGATGAAATGGTTGTTGTTTCGACAAAGACTGTATTGGCCCACTATGTTAAAACATTGTGATTAGTTTGCAAAAGGATGTCAAGAATTTCAAGTTCACACAGGCATCCAGCATGTACCGGCAAGCGAACTTCATTCGATTTTGAAACCTTGGCCTTTTAGAGGATGGGCTTTAGATCTTATTGGAGAGATTCGACCAGCATCCTCTAAAAGCCAGAAATACATATTGGTGGGCATTGACTATTTTACTAAATGGATCGAAGCAATTCCTTTAGTCAATGTAGACCAAGAAAATGTCATTGAATTTATTCAAAAGTACATTATATATAGATTTGGAACCCCTTAGACAATAACGACAGATCAAGCATCAGTCTTTACTGGTCGAAAAATGCAAGAATTTGCTACAGAAACGGGATTCAAACTGTTAACATCTACACCTTACTATGCACAAGCTAACGGCCAAGTCGAAGAAGAAAATAAGGTAGTAATCAGTTTAATAAAGAAACACGTGGGAAAGAAACCAAGAAATTGGCACAAGACGTTGGATCAAGTGTTATGGGCATGTCGAACCTCGCCTAAAGAGGCTACAGGAACAACACTATTTCTCCTAACTTATGGTCATGATGCAGTATTGCCAGTGGAAATTTGTCTACAGTCAACGAGGGTTCAGAGACATCAGGATATTCCTTCGGAAGTTTATTGGAATATGATGTTAGACGAATTGGTGGATTTGGATGAATAAAGTTTGAAATCCTTAGACCTCTTAAGATTACAAAATAAACGGGTCGAGAAATCCTATAATCGAAAAGTAAAGCCTAAGGAATTTTTGCCTAAGGATTTAGTATGGAAGGTAATTCTTCCAATGGATCGAAAAGATAGAAGTATGGGAAAATGGTCCCCCAAGTGGGAAGGACCTTTCAAAATTATCCAAACTTTCTCTGGAGGAGCATATGAAATCGAGGAGTTAAGTGAAGATCAAAGGCTTCTAAGAGTAAATGGTAAATACTTGAAAAAGCATAGACCTATGCTTCAAGAGGTTAAAATAGACAAAGTATAGTCACGGTCGAAATAAGCTAAAAGCCAAAATGGAAATTTAAATTTCATTAAAAATTACCAAAATGGCTGAGTCATTACAATAAGTGATTATGCAAATACAAAGACAGAATTCAAAAGGGGAGATTTCCCTTGATCTTGAGGTATTTGATCCTTTGTAATTCCATACGCCTTTCACAAAGAGCCTTCGACTGATGAAGGGTTTCAAGTTTAGCACCAAGCGTTTCGACTCGATCAGCATGCTTCAACCCTTCAGCAAGTTCCTCTTGGCTTTCAGACTCAGTATTAATGGCAATAAGTTCTTCCTTCCTTTTATCATTGGCGGAAATTTTAGCCTCCAATTCTCTGATCTGCACTCTCACTTTAGCCGTGTCTCGATCGATCTCTTCAGCCTCTTTCTGCCTAGCTTCTTGAGCCTTCGACAGTTCTTTTACTTTTGAAGCTGATTCGATAGCAGCAGCTACATGGCTGTTGGCCTCTTCAATCTCGCGAACAAGAGTCCTTCGACGATTGTAGTCCGCTGACACTTGGTCAATAATGGAAGTTAAATCCAGAATGACGCTAGCTACGTCTGAAGAAGCAACGAGGAGATCGACAACCCTCAAAGTGGTCTTCAGGAAAGAAGGAGCAGTAGGTTCTCCCTCCAAGGTTAGCATTAAATCTCTTTTGAAAATTTATGCTTTAACCTTCTGAAGTGCCTCATCAAGAGGGGATGTCGAGGTAGACTTTTCGGACGCAGTCGAAACACTTTGGTTAGAAGAACTTTCTCGCCCTTCGAGAATGTTAGTCAAGTAGCCCAGAGGATTTTGCTATTTCATCAAGGCCAAAGCTTCGTTGGTTCGAGACCCTATCTAAGGGGCACCCTCATTAGTGGAAGTAGCCACATTAACCACCTATGTTGGAATATTGGCAGTTTTAGTGTTCGTCATATTTTGGGCCCCTTCAATAGAGCCTTCTCTGCCATCAGCATCTGGAATTCTTTCATCCTGATTTTCCCCCTTCAGCATATCTTCCCTTTCTGTTACAACTACGACATTAGTGGCCTCCTCCTCTTCTCCTTCATGTGCATCACCCAGAGGAGCCCTAGTTTCTTCCTGTTCGCCTATAGGGCATTCTTTGTTTGCTTCCTCTATGGTCTCATATTGAGGCCCAGAAGTTTGGTTCACCTCATCAGTGTAGCTAACAAATGAGCCTTTTGCTGAAGAAGGCCTATAAGTGGGATCTCCATCACTATTCAGCAGAGTGGCATATCCTTCGTCAGGAGTGGGAGCTTGTTTCGATGTGCCGCTAGTATCCTGAAGATTAAGAAATTTTATTCTCATAATTGTTATGAAAAAAGGGGTTAGTTCAGGAAGTAAGAAGATGTATGTCGAAGTAAATACCTGAAGAGGAACTTCGACACCGGGGCTGGAATTGTCGCTCTCACTAGGGTTGTTTATCCTAGCGGCTACCTCTTACTCAGTAGGTTCTCTTATGACTACAGGAGGAGGCCTTGATTTGGTAGCTGTAATTTTAATTTTTGTTTTCGGACGAGGCTCAGGTGCGGGAGCTGCTTTCTTCAATTTTTGTCTCTTCAGAGGAACAAGAGGAGACTGCTCTTCTTCATCACTAGAGATTTCGATTTCCTGAACCTTCCTTTTCTTGGGAGTGGTTTTCTGAACATCCAGAAAGATAAGAGTCGAGGACATCAGCATCTGTATCAGAAAATAGAAAAGGAGAAAGTTATAGCAGAAAGTGAATACCTTTTATGAAGGGTTAACAAAAGGGTCTCCCCCTTTGGTACTTTCAGCAGCCTTTTTTGTGCTGGTCCTCTTGACAGCTATAAAAAAAACAAATATAAGGTGACATCGAATGATTGAATCTAATACAAGGAAACAAAAAGAAAGAAAATATTACCTTTCTTGATCTTGTCAAGGACCAGTTTGAACACCTCGCGAAGGTGGTGGGCGAAATCCTTCTCGTCGAAGAATTCCTCATTATAATACTGCCTCCACCACCCCTCAAAATTGGGCGAATGCATGAAATTAAGAGTGAAGTCGAACAGAGTTAGTACGGTCCGACCAACATACCTACCAATGTGCTTGGTAGCAACATCCTCTGAGTAATTTGCATTATAAAATAATAGCAGTTTCTCTCAAGAGTAAATGGGAGATGGGAGTGACAGTACAATACCGAATTGTCTAGAGACAAGATTCAGTTGATAAGCAATTAAAACTAATTGATTCTTCTAACTCTTGAATCTCAGTGGCATGATTCTTGGTCGAAGAAACGACTCCCAAATGGCCACATATTCGTCCTCCAAGTCTTCCTAATCAGCTGGAGGAAATGGTCTGGTAAACCATCATGGGCTAACTTTTCGACTGGTGAAGGGATCCATGGTCGAAACAAAATTTTTTCACTCTGCAAACATTATCACAAAGCTGGTAAAGGCCTTTTGAAATTGCTGACCTTCGTCAGTCGGAGTCAGTAAAACTAGCCTGGTGCCTTCGACCCTCTTGTTCAAAATTTCTGGGGCTTCTTCGTTTATCGTATTCTTTTGGGGGAGAAAAGATTCGAAGGTAGCGTTGAGCCAAACTTGAAGAAGCCAAAAAGGGACAGAAAGGAGCAATATTTCCCTGTCTCCTATGACTTTGAGATGAGTCACACCATTGCTAATGGACTCATACAGATTGGCCATAATCAATTCAGCCAAGCAAAGAGGATAGCCATGATGAAGCTGCATTACGAGCGTGAGCATCTTCTTAGTCACTTGAAGTGACTTGGTGCAGAAGACGAATTGAGACAGCCACATAGCCAAGAAATCTATGTGTTCGACCTTCGACATAGTACTGCAGGATTTATCATGAAAATGGTTGATGAATGTGGTGCATGTGGGCTTTGTATCAGAAAACCCAATGGTATCTTCAGATAAGTCCTCTAGATCGAAGTAGTCACCAGTTGGTCGAAGGCCGGTGATTGTTGCTATGTCGAAGAGAGTTGGAGTCACCATTCCACAAGGAAGGTGAAATGTGAAGTGGGCGTTGTCCCAGAAATATAACGAAGACACCAACATAAGAGGGCAGTAAGACAACCTTGTCTTCGACAACATCACCAAATCGTAAATCCCCATTTCCTTCCAAACTGGGGTTTGCGCCTTCTCCATCTTATTCAGCCAGTCTGAATACTCTAAAGAGAGACTAGGGCATGATCGAAAGATCTTGTTCCCTTTGTTCATGAACTGAAGGTTAATGTCCTCCTTTGTCTGAACGTGTTGCTGGTTAGCTGGAGTCGCATCCCCAGGATCGTTCCTGGGCTTCTTCGCACATCCTATGGGTTTAAGCCTGGGGTGAGTGGGGAAGAAAGCACGGTTCTTCATGGGATCTCGATGCATGCAGATAGAGGGACGAACATGGTGTATATATTCTCATGATATCTAACAGGGATGAGGAGTTGGGAATCATACGCCTCACATCATTCCCTAGTCATGGGTTCAGAGAAGAACCATGGCCCCTCAGTCGAAGCAGGAGGAGAGTTTGTGGGGAAGATTTTTGGTTGACGTTGTACGTCAGTCACATTCTTAGGTTTGGAGTTGTTGGGAGTGTTAGAAAGGAAAGCAATTATTATGAGATAGTAAAGAGTGAAGATGATGGTGTAAGGTGTTTTTGTTTTCTACAAAGAAGATTAAAAATGCTAAGTGTTGTGAAAGTTCAAAAAGAGAAGGCTCAAGGATATTTATAGTGTTTAGAGGGAAGTGTGTCTCGTCAAATCCATTTAATGTTATGGACATAGTGCGGCACGTGGCAAGCTGCAAAGCAATAATTGTGCAGGTGAGGGGAAACGTTTGACATGCTTTCCTAGGTTCTAGGAGTAATGGTCCTAATGGCAGCATGGTAACGGCTTATTGAAAAGATGTCTTGGGAAAAGAGTAATGATGTTTCTGAGTATGGAAGCTGTTGGAAGACGAAAAGCGCACATTAAAGCCTTTTTGGACAAAAAGACAGGTGCTGAATGGGAATGTCAAAGAATGACTGTTTTCTCGACGTCAAAACAAGCATTCTTGGGGGGAAATTTGTTGGCTCTTGAATTCGACACCTACTATATATTTGCCCCATAGACCAAAAATAGAACATAAAGCCAAGCTGGAAAATACATCAACGGATGGAAAAAACATAGAGAAAATATCTGAGTTACAAATTGGTGTTCGACCAGACATCACCATCAGGCCTTCGATGAGAAAAGTCATGTGGCCTTCGACTAGAAGAACAAACCTTCGTGTCAGCACCAAAGGCGAAGGATATTTGAATTTGAAGATTGGAGGGTAATGTAGTTCGCCAGAAGTTAAGGGAAAGTGACGTGGCAGGAAGATATGAGTCGAAGGACATGCAGAAGACACTTGTCTTCATCCTAGAAGCCCAGCCACCCTCGACAGTTACTTAATTTTAGTATAAAACAAGGAAGTTTGTGTAGAGTTTCCTTGTGTTCAACCTGTTGTGCTAGTTACTCAATATTATTCAAGTACCCGCTATGTATGAAAGAATAACTGACAATGTACGTTGGAAACACCATTTTTTATCAATAAAATCTTTTTACATTATTTTGAACTTCTTTTGCAAAGTTTACAATTATGCATCTTTACTTGGGCTTCTAGTTACTTTCTTACTTTCCAAAACCATAAACACAATATCCTTGGTTGGAAGTGTGTTCTTCCTAGATATCAATTTTCACCTCAAACCAACATAAAAATTAGCATATGTTCTGGGATCAATATAATCGATCCCGTGAGTTACCAAAAGGACCTTCCTTTTTGGAGGATCAGCGGTTGTTTACCAAAAACCACGGTAAACACTTTGATAATCATGGAGATTTGATTTGCTTTTTATCTTGTATCATATCTTTCCAAAACAAGCATAATCATGCCAATTATTACTTCAATCATTCCTTTCACAATTTTATATGCTAATCTAGCCCAATTGGATTTGATTCCTACAAAAAATCATATCAAAAATCAATCTTTTATATTTTTTGCAATTTATTTGATTTAATTTATATTTAAATAATAAAAAATCAAAATAAAATAAATAATGAAGCAAATAAAGTGTGGATGCTAATTTGGGTCGTGGACCATGTTTCAAACAAGATGCAATCATGAAATGCTAGGCCCATTTGACAAAAAATGTATTTTTGAGCACATTTGAGTTTTGGCAATTTTGAAAAAATGGTCAACTTTTACAAGGCATATCTCCTCCATTTTTAACCCTAGAGAGGTGTTATTGGACTTTTTAGAAAACTTAGGATGTCCCCTAAACAACCCTTTTGGTTTCATATCAATTGGGTCTTCCATGTTCATGTAAGAAGCTTTGACCCAAAAGGTGTTTTTGTTGACTTTTCAAAAGGATCTATAATGTAGAAATTCATATCTTTTAATGCGTGTACATTTTGAACTTATAGGCTGAATATGAGTTGTAGGGAATTGCATCCTCTTCAAAATGAGCCTTGGATGAAAAATTTCTGATAAAGTATGAAGAAGTTATGCTTTGTCAAAGTTTGGTTGACTTTTCTTATGAAACCCTAATTTAGCAACTTTTGGGTTTTGATGAATTTGGGGGAATTCCTTGAGGAATCATGATAAACCCTTGATCAAATTATGGATATATCTTCAAAATGTTTATTTTGGCCAAACATATTGAAGTTTGACTGTATGTGGGCCACAATTGTCTTTTGACCTAGTACAATTGATTTTCAGGCATCTGGGCAATTGACTGAGCAAACTTCTTGTGAAAGGCATGAAACTTGACATGGATTATCTTGAGAACATATTGGAACCATGGAAGGAATTTGGGACCTTTGGAGTTCCCACACCCTAATGAAAATGGAAACCCTAGTTTGAGGTACGTTGCCTTAGGATAGATTTTGTCTGGTCAATTCTTGGGCATCCTTGAGCAAGTTAAGGACCTCAATGGGCATGTGTTGAGTAAAATGAGAGGGTAAATTTTGTGGTAAAACAGATGGAAAGAGCTTATACTTCAAGGATATGTCTATGATATCAAAGTTTTTGGTTCAAAGATCTCTCTCACTTTATTTAGGTTAAGTTCTCCACAAAGTTAATGGTGGCATTCATCCAGAAGATTCATAGGTTCATGTGTTTATTTCTATGCCTTCTTCAATAATTTTTGTTGAGACTTTAGCTCCATATTTTAGTTTGCTTCAAGACAACATCATTTCAAGGCCTATTGTGGTTCATCATGCTTTATTTTTACAATAAAGTTCAAAATAGTCAAGGTTGATTCAACAAGTTTGACCTAATTGAGCAAGTGCTTGATTCAGTGATCATAAGTGCATAACTCTCTCAATTTTTAACATTTTGAGTTGGTTCTTTTTGATATGGATACTTATCATCATCTACAACACCTCTCTTCTCATGACAAGATCCAATTGTGCAAGGAAAACAATCAAAAGTTGATAGGGGTTTCAAGTCATTTTAACACTCTTTGAGCCAGGGTTTGTTAACTTCTAAGGACCATATCTTTCTAATTTTTTGAGATTTTTGGTTGACTCCAAAACCATGATTCCCTTTAATGGAAGATCACTAATGGTTGAGAAAGATTACAAGTCTCCTTGAAAAGCCTTTGAATCTTAGGTTTTGACTTCAAATAATCATAACTTGGTCAATTTTTATCTCCTTGAGCCCATTCTTTTTCCATAATAATCTTTGGTATGTCTACTACAACTTTGTTTTAATGTGCAAGACTTGAAAATGCTTGGAAAGTTGTTAAAGAATTGAAAATATTATAGGTGTTTTATGAATTTTCCAAATTTTGTTTATCATTTTCCAAAGACCATAACTCTCTCAATTTTTATGAGTTTTGAGTGATCTTAATTCCATAATTCAATTCAAGAGGTCTACTTCAGCTCATCTTTAGACATCAAGATCGAATTTTGAGTGGAAGGTCATGTAATTTTGAAGAAAATTATAGGTCATTTTGAGGTCCCATACTTAGAAATATTTCTATGTACAAAAATAAGTTTGTTTCTCACTCAATGATCCAAATGGAGTCTTTCTTGGAACATTGTGACCTTGTCTTTAAAATGCTTCAAGAATCATCCCATAAAGGTCCCTAAGTAGTGAGCTATGCATTGTTGAAGTTGGCTCCACGGAATCTATTTTTGCCTCGAGTCAGAATTTTTACCGTGAGTAAAGTAGGATTACTAGTCCAATTACTCATAGTTTAGTTGCTCAAAATGTTTAGTTAATTTCCCAGATGAATTTTGATAAGGATTTCACTTGGTATGAGGTCGTTTTAATGCATTTCTAGTCACATGTTCTGCATGATCACAAATGGCTTGGTTTACACAATTTTCTCACAATTCTTCTCATTTATCATCGTCATTCACTTATTTATAAATAGAGGATGATATTTCATTCCTTTACCAAGCTATAGAGAGCCAGAAAACCTCTTTCAAACTTCGTCCATACCTCTAAATTTATTTGACTTGTTTTAATTGTTTAAAAATATTTTTCTTGATTTTTAAATTCTGAAATAATTATGGAAGGATCCAATGACCTCTTGACAAACATTGGTGACCTAATCTTATTTTTATTTTTTATTTTACTATTTTTCATAAATTATGGTTCATTTTTCTTATTTCTTCAAATTTTAAAAATAGTTTCTGACTTTAAAAAATTCTGAAAAAAATTTGTAAACACCTGCTCACTCATATTTGATTTGACATTTTTTAGGATTTTTATTTGGTGTTTTGATACATGTTGTGTATTTTACCATATATTTATTTTTTTTAATCATTTAAATTTTGTTTTATATTAAATGTTTAAATTTTGGTATCGGATACGTGATGTCGAATGTGATGTCACGACACAAATATATGTTTACGAGTAAAGATCAGTAAAATCAAAAGTAGTAAAAAATACAAGAGATTGTTCACCCGGTTCAGTGTACAACAACACCTACTCTGGAGGCTACCGAGCCATGGACAAGTCTACTAAATAGTATCAATTCATAGACCCTCAGTAAATAACTAGTTTACGATCTAATCACTTAATCACTACACGTGCTATACTTCTACCAAATACTCACATAGGTATGAGGCCCTCCTCAAATCCCTTCAATCACTTACAGTGAAGAAACAACAAAATTAATAAGTTTAAAAACTTCAATTATTCAATGCTTAAAAGCATATGAATGATACACAATTAATAACCCAAATAACAACACAAGTATTCAATCAATACTAGAGTGTTTGACAATTAGAAGACTTAGATTTTTTAAAATAGAAAGAAAGTATTCTTCTTCAAAAAGTTGTTGTGCTTTAAATAAGGAAGCAAGTTCTTATATATGTGTAGCTGTGGGTTGGGCTTTAAAACCAAATATTCAATTCTTTTGTATATTTCCATTAAACAGGTCAAGATTAAACCCATGCATTTTGAAAAATATTCCTCCATATTTTTCGCTGCCTGTGAGTTACAAATCTTGAATTATGGAGTGCTAGAAAACAGGAAACAAAAAAATAAATACTGATGTTGGCTGAGATCAGTACAGAAGGAAGATGTCAAGACATCTGCTCTGACATCATTCAAAACAATTTGCTTTAAATGTCAAGACATTTAGCAAAACATTAACAACTCATTGTTTTGCTAAAATTGCTAAACAAACACTTAAAAACTCCCCCTTTGGCAAATTTTGGCTAAAACAATATCAGAGAATATTATTAGAGCAGAGCAATATATTATCAGAGCAAAATCAGATTAGTAAGATAAGCAAAGCGAGCATAAACTTAGTTATCAGGAAAAGGAAGATGTCAAAACATCTTCTGAGACACGAGGCTCCCCCTAAAGTATTAAGCTCCCCCTCAATCAGATGCTAGTCAATGGTCATTGGTCAGTCAGTCACTCTGTCTCCCCCTTTTTAGTCATAATATGCCAAATAAACTGATGCATTCAAGAGTGTATCAGTAATTTAGGTACAGACCATAGAAATCAAATTTCAAGCACGTGCAAGTTCTAAAAGGTAACAAAAAGATCATATAAAGAAACATCAATTAGTCTAACTATCATCAGGACCAGTTGACTTGTCTGAGCTAGAACATTCTTCCTCACTAGAGTCTTCACTTTCAGAGTTCACTGTATCATCAAGGTTGCCATCCATTTGCAGTTCCTTGATCATCTTTTCAAAGGTTAGCTTCCTTGTTGAGCTAACTCTGATCACATCATCCAATTCCTTGCAATCTTCTCTTAATTTTTTGATTATATCATCCTTGGTGGAGGTATTTTCAGCAGGTGAAGATGTTAAAACAATGTCTGGGACATGTTTTCTTGAAAAGAGCTTAAAATAAAGGGTCAAGGATGACTCCCTCTTGGAAACTACATCATTTCCACTTAGGATTCCTGGATGCTGATTAAGGATAATTCCACAGAGGAGGGAAGGAAAAGCAATTGGCATCTTAATTTCACAAGTTCCTGCATGTTTAATGGTCTGATCAAAGATATAAGTCCCATAATCAAAATGTTTCTGGTTTCCAATAGCATAAATGAAATTTCATAATCCAATGGAGATGGTTGAAGTGTGATTAGTGGGGACCCAATTTGCAGCTCAAATCCTATGTAAAATAGCATATTTCACACTCAGTTTGCTGACAGGAAGTTTACTTTTCATGGGCCACTCACTTACTTGATTAGCAGTGATGGCTCTGCACACTACATTATCTGTAACTTCCAGCTGACAGTAGGCATCTTCAGACCTGTCTAGAAATCTATTTATGATGGCAGGAGAAAATTCTACACACTTTCCTCTAGCAAAGACCTTTCTATACTCCTTACTTTTATAGTCAGCACAATCAACAATAATATTAACAATAAACTACTTAATAAGAGTTTCATAGCAATTGGCAAACCTGGTAACTGTTTTCATCAATCCAGCATAAGATATCATCTCCATGATTTCTTTACATTCCAAAGCACCCGCTCCCAGTTCTCTCTCCATGGAAATCCTTCTTTGGTACACATACTTCCATTTTTTAGCATTCCCAACAGAATGGAAGGAGATGTTGTCAAGTGGGGCATCAAGAACCCTAATAGAAATGTTCTTGCTTGCATACTTTTTGATAGGAGAGATGTCCTGGACATCTTGCTCGACATCATAGTCTAAGTCAACTTCTTCAACAACAATAGCTTTCTTATTACTCTTTGATCTTTTTACAGCATCCTCATCATCATTTGTGGAGCTAACATGTCTAGTTTTTTATTTGCTAGAGGGAGGGATCACTTTACTTCTTGGATTTGGGGGTCCATACCTGGTTTTCTTCTTGATTGTCTTGGGAGGGGGTGTGACACTTGCATCTTTCAATTTTCTGGATTTTAGTATTCTTGAAATACCAAGTACAACATTAGTAATGAGCTCATTGTCAGACAACACTTCTACATTGACTACATTTTCAGCATTTTGACCTTCTTCATCCTTGGAGGAATTAGCATCTTGTTTAACATTTTCCTCAGCATCTTGTTCAACATTTTCTTCTTCCACTTATTTTTGGGCAGAGGTAGCAAGCTTCTAAAGTTTGGTTTCAGCATCATCTCTCTTGAAAGTGGATGATTCGACAACAGTATTTTTAGTGTTACTTCCTTTGTCAGCAAGAGGAGGCATATGAGCAAGGGGAGAAGAAATCTCAGGCACAACAAAGCCTTCATTTAATACTCTATCTACTAGCCTTCGGATGCTTCTATCAACATTAACAATCTCTTCTTCTATCCTATTATTAGTTGCAGTGGAAGAGTGACCTCTATCATCTTTGGATTTCTTTGCAGATGATGATATGGGTTTCTTGACCTTTTTATCAAGAGGTGGGATGGTTGTTAGAGGAGTATCATCAAGTACTCTGTCAAGCGAAAGATTTTCAGGGAGGTTGACAGATTTTGAGGAAGATGATGTATGATGTTGAGACATGTTTGATAATTTTTTAACACAGAGATGAAGAATAGCAAGAGTTCTTTTTCTGTAGAGAAGAATGAAGAGTTTGTGTAAGTAGAGAGATGAATTTTCGTAACATGTGGGAAACACTTTGAGGTAGTCTTGTAATGATTTCTTTCGAAATTTTATTTGTTGGAAACACAAATAATATAATATCACTTAAATGGTGTTCCCACACGTCTTTTTAGTTGCTACAAACCCTCATATAACTAGATCCCTAATTTTCCTCTTAAATTCTCAAATTGATTAGTATCAAAAGCCTTTGTGAAGATGTCAGCCAGTTGCAATCCAGTGGCTACATGTTCTAAGGCAATAATCTTTTGTTTAACAAGCTCTCTTATGAAGTGATGACGGATGTCAATATGCTTGGTCCTGCTGTGTTGAATGGGATTCTTTGATATGTTTGTGGCACATAAATTGTCACAGAATAATGTCATGACATCTTGTTTGACATTGTATTCTATTAACATTTGTTTCATCCAAACCAGTTAAGAACAATTACTTCCTGCAACAATATACTCAACCTCAGCAGTGGATAAAGACACACAATTTTGCTTCTTGCTGAACCATGATATGAGATTATTTCCCATAAAGAAGCATCCTCCTAATGTAATTTTTCTATCATCAGCACCTCCTGCCCAATCAGCCTCACAAAAACCAGTTAAGTCAGAATTTGATCCATGAGAGTACAACATACCATAGTCACTTGTCCCATTCACATATATAAGAATCATCTTCACATGGTTGTCACGGCTAACTTTAGGATGGACTTGATATATTTCACACACCCCTACAACAAAGGCAATGTCTGGTCTGCTAGCTGTGAGATATAGAAGACTGTCTATCATGCTTTTGTAGAGACATTGATCTACACTTACTCCTTTTTCATCTTTAGTCAACTTCAGATGTGTGGGAGCAGAGGTTCTTTTGTGACTGGAATTCTCCATCCCAATCTTCTTTGAAATATTCTTGGCATACTTTCTTTGAGATAAAAATATGGAATCTTCCTTTTGTTTAACTTGCAGACCAAGAAAATAGGTTAATTCACCAATAAGACTCATCTCAAATTCAGACTTCATTTGCTTGACAAGATGTTGAACCATCTCATTTGACATCCCGCCAAATACAATATCATCAACATAAATTTGAACAATCATAATCTTCCATTCTTCTTCTTTGACAAATAGGGTTTTTTCTGTGCTACCTTTCCTATATCCATTCTCCCCAAGGAATTCTATCAGTCTCTCATACCAAGCTCTTGGAGCTTGCTTCAATCCACACAGAGCTTTCTTCAGTTTGTAGACATGTTTAGGAAAACTTGGATCAATAAATCCATTTAGTTGTTCCATAAAGACTTCTTCATTCAGATGGCCATTTAAGAAGGCACTTTTTACATCCATTTAAAACAATTTAAATTTCAGTATGCATGCAACTCCAAATAGTAGTCCGATTGATTCAAGTTTGGCCATAGAAGCAAAGGTTTCATCAAAGTCTACCCCTTCAATTTGAGTGTATCCTTGTGCAACTAACCTTGCCTTATTTCTAGTGACCTCCCCTTTTTCATCAGATTTATTCTTGTATACCCATTTAGTGCGAATCATATTTGTCCCTTCAAGTCTTGGAACCATATCCCAAACTTCATTCCTACTGAATTTTTCTAGCTCCTCTTGCATATCATTAATCCAAAACTCATCAGTTAGGGCCTCTTTAACATTCTTATGCTTGATCTTTGACACAAAGCAAGTGTTTGAAATCCCTTCTCTTGATCTTGTAGTAACTCATTTTTTTGGATCTCCTATAATAAGCTTCTTAGGATGATCTTTCTGAGTTCTAATTAAAGGTCCTTTATTGAGGTGACTAGGCTTGGGATCTTCTTGAAGAGGATTATAATCAATACTTGTGTCATCTAATTCAGTTGGACTATCAGGAAAATATGATGCAACATCTTCAGAGACATCTTCTTCAACATTTCATCTTCTATCTTCAATAGTAACATTTATTAATTCCATCATAACTTTGGTTCTGGAGTTAAAAACTCTGTAAGCTCTGTTGTTTGTAGAGTAACCCAGGAATATTCCTTCATCACTCTTGGGATCCATTTTCCTCCTTTGTTCATGATCAACTAAGATGTAACATTTACTTCCAAAAGCATGAAAGTATTTAATAGTTGGTTTTCTTCCCCTCCATATTTCATACAAAGTAGCTGAAGTACCTTTCCTTAGAGTGACTCTGTTATGGATATAGCATGCAGTATTCATTGCTTCAGCCCAAAAATGGTAGGATAGCTTCTTAGCATGTATCATGGCTCTGGCATATTCTTGGAGAGTTCTATTCTTGCATTCTCCAATCCCATTCAATTGAGGAGTAATGGAAGAAGATAATTCATGGCTGATTCCTTTAGAGGAGAAAAAATCAACAAATTTTTTGTTCTCAAATTCCTTTCCATGATCACTTCTGATTCTTATGACATGGCTTTCCTTTTCCCTTTGAAGTTTTTGACAAAGATCTTTGAACACTTTAAAAGTTTCTGATTTTTCTCTAATAAATCTTATCCATGTGTATCTGGAAAAGTCATCTACAACAACATAGGCATACTTCTTACCACCAAGACTTTCAACCTGCATAAGTCCCATCAAGTCCATGTGAAGATGTTCCAAAATTTTTAATGTAGTAAGATGTTGAATCTTCTGATGTGACATCTTAGTCTGCTTTCTAATTTGGCAGTCACCGCATACCCTTCCTTCTTATATTTTGAGCTTAGGAATCCTTCGCACTACTTCTTCAGATATAATTCTTTTAATACCATTCAGATGCAAGTGCCCCAATTTTTGATGCCATAGTTTAACTTCATTCTCATTGGATAAAACACATGTTTAGGAGAGGTTAAACTCTTGAGGAACACATAGATAACAATTGTCTTTAGATCTGATCCCTTTCATAATAACTTCATTCTTTTTATTGCACACAAGACATTTTTCCTTGGTGAAGTTAAATTTGAATCCTTGATCACATAATTGGCTTATACTTATCAGGTTAGCTATCAACCCTTTAACAAGTAACACATTATCAAGCTTAGGGACTCCTGAATAATTAAGCTTGTGAGCACCTCTGATTTCACCTTTTTCCCCATCACCAAAATTCACATAACTGGTGGTATGAGATTTGACATCCACCAACATATACTTGACACCTGTCATGTGTCTAGAACAATCACTATAAATGTACCAATCATCTTTGGTTGATACTCTAAGAGACGTGTGAGAAATGAAACTACCAATATTGGACTTGGGAACCCACTGTTTCTTCTTTTTGCTATTTTGGGGAATCTTATAAGTTTTGGGAAAAGAAGTATTTTTAGGATACCCATACAACTTGAAACAGAAGGGCCTTATATGTCCAAGCCTTCCATAATAATGACATCTCTATGGCTGGGGATTCTCTTTGGTGTGATTAGGTTTTTTCTTCCCATGATGTTTGCCATTATGTCCTTTCTTCACATGAGGTTTGCCAAGATGTCCTTTATTACCATGATGTTTTCCCATATGTTGAGACATTTTATTCGACATCTTAGGTTTAGGCTTGGCATGAGTGGAAACAGATGAGGTCTCTTATGGTTTAGGTTCCTTTTTCTCATTGAAACCTAGACCACTCTTGTCTCCTGTCACTCTTCTTGCTTGGAGAATTTCAGCTAATGTGTCAGACCCATTATTCAGCATCTTGAGAGATTTGACCATTCTATCAAGATTTGAATTTAGAAAAGACACTTCACTTTACAGATCATAAATTTTTTTGAGATACTCTTCCCTTTCCTCCTTCAGCTGAGTTATGAGGGCTTTCTGTTTCTCCCCTTCAAGACATACTTCTGCACTTCTGAGACATAATTCTTTGTATGAAGAAGCTAGCTCATCAAAGGTTAGTTCCCCATCACTAGACTCTTCATCATATACATATTTTCTTGTTAATGCTTTAACATACTTGGTAGATTCTTCAAGATCACTCTCTGAGTCCTCTTCAGACCAATTAACATATAGATTCTTTTTCTGTTTCTTAAGATATGTAGGACATTCAGCTCTAATGTGACAAAATCCTACACATTCATGACATTGTACTCCCTTCCCTGGAGTGGATTTTTCTTCAGCCCTTTTTCTTCCAAACATATTTGACTTATGGATGTCAGATGAGATGTTCTTGACATTTTATCTTTGGTTTCTATCTATTCTTTTTATCACTTTATTAAATTGTCTTCCAAGCATAGCTAAGGAATTTAATATTCCTCCATCTATATCAAAATCATAGTCTTCCTATTCATCTTCAGTATTTTATACAAAGGATATGCTTTTGTTCTTCTTTTCAGATCTTTCATCGATGCTTAATTCAAATGTTAGTAGGGATCCAACAAGTTCATCCACTTTCATTTTGTCAATGTCTTGAGCTTCTTCTATAGCAGTCACTTTCATATCAAATCTCTTGGGAAGAGACCTGAGCATCTTTCTCACAAATTTGTCTTCAGGTATTTTCTCTCCTAAAGCACTGGAGGCATTAGCAATTTCAAGAATGTTCATATGGAAGTCATTTATACTTTCATCATCCTTCATTCTCAAATTCTCAAATTTTATGGCGAGCAACTGAAGTCTTGACATCTTAACTTTGGATGTACATTCATGAGTAGATTGAAGAATTCCCCATGCATCCTTAGCAACTTCACATGTATTCACTAATCTGAAAATGTCCTTGTTAATTCCATTGAATATAACATTCAAGGCTTTAGAATTTCCAAGAGCAATTTAATCTTCTTCTTTAGACCAATCTTCCTCTGATTTTAACTCAGAAGTAGGTTCTCCATTTTCTCCCAATTTGGTAGGGTGTTTCCATCCTTTTAAAACATATTTCCAAGCCCTACTATCCAAAGACTTTAAAATGGCAACCATACGTGGTTTCCAGTAGTCATAATTACTTCCATCCATAATGGATGGTCAATTCATAAATCCTCCTTCCTTGTCCATAGTACCAGAAAGTATTTTTCTTGGATCTCACCCATATAAAGAGCAGGATGCCTGCTCAGATACCAATTGAAATTCTGGTATCATATATGTGATGTCGAATGAGATGTCAGGAGACAAATATCTGTTTACAAGTAAAGAGCAATAAAATAAAAAGCATTAAAAACACAAGAGATTGTTCACCCAGTTTAGTGTACAATAACACCTACTCTGGGGGCTACCAAGCCAGGGACAAGTCCACTAAATAGTATCATATCATAGACCCTCAGTAAACAACTAGTTTACTATTTAATCACTTAATCACTACATGTGTTATACTTCTATATAAGACGCACCTAGGTATGAGGCCCTCCTCAAATCCATTCAATCACTTACAATGAAGGAACAACATAATTCATAATTTTAAAAACTTCAATCATTCAATGCTTAAAAGCTTATGAATGATAAACAATTAACAACCCAAATCACAACACAAGTATTCAATCAATACTAGAGTGTTTAAAAATTAAAAGACTTAGACTTTTTAAAACAGAAAGAAAGTATTCTTCTTCAAAAAGTTGTTGTACTTTGAATAAGGAAGCAAGTCCTTATATATGCACAGCTGTCTGATTGGACTTTAAACCCAAATATTCAATTCTTTTTAATATTTCCATAAAATATTTCAAGATAAAATCCATGCATTTTGAAAAATATTCTTCCATATATTTCGCTTCCTGTTAGTTACAAATCTTGAATTATGGATTGCTGGAAAATAGGAAACAGAAAAAAAAAATACTGATGTTGGCTGAGATCAGTATAGGAGGCAGATGCCAAGACATCTTCTTTGACATCATTCAAAACAGTTTGCTACAAATGTCAAGATATTTAGCAAAACATTAACAACTCATTGTTTTACTAAAATTAGTTCCAACAAACAGTTATAAATATATTTTATTTTTTATTGGTCCTTATTTGGAGGCACTTAGGTGTTATTTTGGGACAAGTTCCTCAACCTCATTGGATCTTGGGTGTTGATAGGTTAAAAAACAAAATCCACCAAAATGGATGAATGATTTTAATGATATTTGAAACTCTAATTTCATCTGACACATCCCCTCTCTCTTCATCTTATCCCTTTCTTGTTTTTACTTGTGTTCTATATTTTTGGAGAATGACCTACATATCATTTCTCTAACATGTTGGTACACATATTGCTATTGACCGGCCTCAAAATAGGTGTGACTTCTACATAAGTCCACTTACAATTGCATAACACAACACTAAATTTTCCCAATTCGAAAATGATCATTTGTGGCCCAAACCTATGTTTGTAAGCCAAAGTATGTTTAATTTAAAACCTTTGATCCAAAAAATTTGAAGTTCATTGTTAGAAGGCTTTGGTTCTATCAATTCTCTAATGAACTTCATAAAATTTGGTTTAATGAATCATTTGAAGATCGTTGATCATATGTGGTTGCTTTGAGTATTTGAAATGAAGGATATACTTGACAAAAAGAAAATGAGACTTGTTATTGAGAAGCTTTGATTTTATCAATCTTCTAATGAGTTTTCAAATGCAAGCTTCAAGATGGGAATTCAACTAACTTCTAACTTCTAATTCACTAACAATTAACTTTACTTTGTGCATTTACTTTATGCCTTTATTTTTGAGCCTTTACTTTTATGCACCATTTATTTTAGCATTTACATTCCATGTCATTTTATCTTTGCTCATTTGAGCATTTATCTTTATGACATTTTTATCTTTGCTCACTAAGCTTTATTTTCTCTTGAAAAAACTAAATAAGAAACTTCAACATTAAAAGTTGTTGTACCCCAAAATTTTCCCTCCCATTTTCAAAACAAATTGATTCAAGATACCACCTCATGATCATGAAGGTCTCAAACACTCAAGACTACTCAAGGGTTGACCATATAAACTCTCCTCCTAAGCAATCAACCTAAAATTAGGGCTTTTCTTCTTTCAAAAGAAATTGGACTTCTAATTCATCAAGTGGACTTCATTGGTTCTCATATGTCTCAAAGCATCCTCGTACCATGTTTCAAGCATTGCAGTACAAGTTTTCTCAGTCAATTGCTCAATTGATTAAAAACCAATTGTATTGGATAAAAAGTCAACTTTGACAAATTTACAATAAAACTTCAAGATTTTTGGACAACATTAATGTTTTGAAGTCATATTCATAGTTTAATCAATGGTTGATCATGATTCATCAAAAAAACTCAAGATTCATCAAAAGTCAAAAGTTACTAAATTAGGGTTTTCTTTAGGAGAAGTCAACTGAACTTTGACCAAACACAACTTTCACACACTTCATCAAAAATTCCTTAACCAAAGCCTAACTTGAAGGAAATTAAATTCTCTACAACTATGTGTCTCTAAGCTCAAGGCCAAAAATGATTCATTTGAGAGATATGAGCCAAAAAATTACAGGTCATTTTAAAAGTCAACAAAAAGACATTCTTGGTCAAAGCAATTTACATCAAGTTAAAGACTCCAAATGAAGAAATGACCAACATGAGAGTTGTAGAAGACATCTTGAGCTTTCCAAAAAGTCTAAGATCACCTTCATATGACAAAAATTGAGAGTTTTATGATTAGTGCAAGTTAGGAAATTTTGAGAAAATGCATGAAGTCCAAATTTAGCAAATTTGAATTTTTGGGCTAATGGGCCTATCTTTTAAGGTCAAAACGTGTTTAGGACCTCATAAGGGAATCCTAAATCCATTCATGTATCTTTGTGATTTTTATTTCTTTTTATTTTTATTTTATTCATTTAAATTCAAATAAATCAATTAAAATATAAAACTCATGGACTTAGGCGAATGGACTCTTATTTTGATCAGATTTAAAGCCCAAGAATCACATAAACAACTAGCAATAATGTGTGGGATTGGTTGGTACATGATTGGCCTAAAAAGAAATATTTCCTACCAAACTTCAATCAAATAATTGATCATGAAATACAAAAGATTTGATTCTCTTTTGCTGACCTAAATCTTCCACTCTAAATACATGACACCTTCAGACATCAAGACATACAAAATTTCCTCACGAACATACCCTTAAAATCTCAAATTTTGTAAAAACTAGGGCAAATTTAAACGCTTATCTCCAACCACTTTCAATCCATTCCAAGCACCCTATCATCTTCCTTAAGTTCCCAGGAATTCACCCCAACCATCCTTGAAGAAATTCCATATCCAAAACAGCCACATCCAATTGCATCAGTTTTGGTAATTTTTGTGAATCTCAAATTCTTAATATGCGCATTGTTGAATGATTTAATGCATACATACAGGTTCATAATCATGTATAGAATTTTTTTGATCCATTAATTGCAAGCTTTGACGCAGGGATGATGAGTTACCATTGATAGGGCCATTTAGAGTGTTTGCTTCGAAACTCACGATACAAGCAGTTTCAGGACAAACTAACATCACCATTGGATTCAGGAAGTCCAAATTAGGGGGAAATGATCCCTCTTGATCTTTAAATCGTGTGTTTTCGCAGGATATGGATGGTGCCTCGCCGGAGAATTCGATTAGAGCTAGGGCTTTGACGATTCTCTGATATACGTTTTATTATATATTTATTTGTTTCTATTCTTTAACACAAACACAACGTAGTGCATATGGTGAGAGACGTTGGCCAGTAACGGGATGGGCGTGGGTTCGATCCCTATGTGTTGTACCCCAAAATTTGCCCTCCCATATTCTTCAAGATTTGGCAAGATCAAGCTTCAAAATCTCTCAAGGGTTGCACAGTCCAATTGCCTCCTAACACAGTCAAAATTAGGGTTTTGGTTCTTGCAAAGAAATTGAGGTTTTCAAGGGTCCAATCAGGTCCCATATGCCTATATACATTGTCAAGCATCCATATGTCCAGTTTCAAGACTCACAGCATCAAACTGCACAGTCAAAAACCCTAAATGCTTCACAGACAATTGTAGGGGCAAAATGGTCATTTGACAGTCAAAAGTCAAAATTTTTGGTCAACATCTTATTTTGAAGCCACAATCATAATTTGATCAATTCTTGATCATGATTCCACAAGCATGGCTCAAAAAGTCTCAAGATGCAAAAGTTTCTATTTTTGGACAGCTGAAAAAGTCAACTGCAAATTGACCAAGGCATAACTTCTTCATGGTTTAATATAAAAATTCCATCCAATACTCATTTTGAAGAGTATGACATTTCCTACAACTCATCCTCACACTTCAAGTCCAAGAAATGCTCTCAAAAAAAGTTATCAATTTCAACATTATAGGTCATTTTCAAAAGTCAACAAAAAGGCACTTTAAGTCAAAGACCATAACATGAGATTGGTAAATCAAAATGACATGGGACCAAAGGCATTGGTTAGAGGACTTCAAGACCTTTCCAAAATGTCCAAGAACATGTTCATAGCTTCAAAAATGAGCAAGATATGCATTGGAGAAGTTGGGAAATATTTGGGAACTTTCAAAAGTCAACTTTGCCTAAAACACTTCAAAATTGCTAATGGGCCTCAAATTCTTCCTTGAATCATTACCCAAAGCATATTCACGACTCATTGAGCTTAAAAGGATTTATTTTCTTATTTTTAATTAATTAATTGAATTTTTATTCTTATTAATTCATTTAATTAGTTTTAATTGTAGAAAAATATCAAATAATGCTTTTTCAAATCTTTTTGTGCAGCAAATATACTCCAAATATGCTAAAGATTTCGTGCATCATCCAAGGGGACAAGATCTTCCACAAATGGCAAAGTTTCATCGAAAAAAATATTGAAATTTCATGATTAAAAATCAAATATTCAAATCATAAATTCAGGGATCCATGGGCTCTTTCTTGACCTAATTTGCTTCACATACAAAGGCTGAGTGAAACCCTACTCACACATACACGAAAAAGATGCTGAAAACTCATAACGAATTTGCAACTTTTCAACAAAAACTTGGAAACTGAAATCACACTTGCAGTACGATTCAAGGCTTAAAATCTCTTCCATTGCATTACTGACATTGCTAGGAAGCTATTGGCATCAAGAACAGATCCTCACACTCAAAGAAATGGTAGAACAGAGTCACGTTTCTTCACAAATATTTCATAATCGAATTTTAATTTCCACGCATCATTCATGTGTTTTGATTATTTATTTATGCTACTAACATCTTCCTGAAGTGTTTGGTATAGTTTAATTATTCTGAAACTGCTTGAAACGAAATTCACCATGGATGAAACCTAGGGTTTCAGAAGCTTCAAAATAGGGCTTTCTTGTAGAGGAAAAATTAGGCCTTTAGACCTATACAGCTGAATTCAGAAGCTCAAGGCGAATCAAATGATACCCTCGCGCCCTTTTTATATTTCCTCCTTTTCTAATCGCTATTTTCTGGACTTTGGCTTTGTAGGGGTTTAAAACCCCCGCTATCTTATTCATAATTGCAGGGAAAACAAGGAAGAAGATGGACGTGGCCTTACGCTATTGGGAGATTCAAATATTGGCGCTTTTATTCTTTGTTTCAGCATAATTATCTTTTTTTATATATTATATTTTTTGTCTATCCATATAACAAATGCGCTTGGTGGTTCAGTTGGTTGAAGACGTGTACTGCAGGCATTGGGACCTGGGTTCGATTCCCAGGTCCCCCCACATAATTAATAACTTTTGTTTTAATGCCTTCTAGTGTAGCGCTTCATTCAGTGGCCTACCATGAGCCTCATGCCCGAGCTTGCCAAGTGGCCAGGAGATCCCATCCAATGGTCAGAAGGTGAATTCCATGGTACACTCCAGTCAACCATCAGGAGGTCAACGAGGCATTTGTCTTAATGGGCCAGGATTTCACAAATACCTCCACATGGGCCTGACACCCCCTTGGTTTGCTTTATTTTTTATTCTCTTTTCTTTTCTTTTAATTTCTTTTATTCATTTAATTGTTTTAATTATTTTTTTATTTTGTTTACCATAAATTAATTTTCCGTAATAAAATCAGAAACCAAAAAAATGTTTTATATTTAATTAGTATTAATTTCATCATCAAAATATTTTTGTAAATAAATTTCAATAACTAACTTAGTTAATTTAGGTTTTAATTTTAACATTTTTTCTTAATGAATAAAAAATATGTAGAATTAGGTTTTTGACACTTTTTTTTTCTTAATTAATTTTCCCTCATTATTTATTATTATTATTAATTATTATATTTGTAAATAAATATGTAAACTAATTAACTAGTAAATTAGGTTAACTTTAATATTTTCATAAATAATTAAAATAAACTTAGAATTAGGGTTTCTCTTGATTTTAATTTCCTTTATTTTCATAAATACCAAAAACATAAAAAACTGTTTATTTTCTTTAATTAAATATTAATTAGCTTTAATTTGATTTAATTTCAAGCAAAGGGTCCAAAACCCTCGGACGTTCAGTTTTATTTCTATTTCGCGCATTATTTTCTTTTTGAATATTATGTAACTGCTCAAGGATGTAATAGTAATTAGGTTTACCGCATTTATTTACTTTCCGCATCTTTTATCAAACGGGTCTTTGTATTTTGGCGATGTATAGACCCGCGCCTTGTAATAACGTAGTTTTTATCTTTCCGTCTTTTAATTTTCCGCACTCTTAAATTCTAATTTGTATGAAAGAATGTATGCTAATTAAAAACAAGCGTAGCTCACAATGCCATGATCAAAGATAACTATTAACACGAAAACAACACACAATTACACACACCACTTCTAGGGTACGCCTCACCCGTTGCCTTCGAAACGTGGTCGTCGAGTATAGGATGTTTTAGCGGTCACTATGATGTCTAAGATCCATTCGCCTCGAAACGGTTGCCTCGGATAAAAGGATATAGGATATTAGGGTAGCTTCTAAGGTGTCCTACTGTTGCTCTGGTGACCACACTGTCCCTACAAACGAATTGACCCGAACACCTCCAACGGTGGTGCTACCTACCTCTCAATGATGGGATGGAACTACCTTAAGGACTTATACACAGCCTAATTCCTTAGGGTAGGTGGATGACTCATAGATACTTGCTCTCTTCTAAAAAACAAATCAAACTCTTTTCACACCGACACTTTCAAAAAAGCTTTCAAAACAATTTTTCAAACACTCTTGAGGATAGATACAAGAGTTATTCTGAAATCTTTCAAAGAAACTTTTTTCAAACCCACTCTCATTTTGAAAAGAAAACATTTTGAAAACATAAGAGCAAGTATCTAAGAGCCCATGGATAACCATGGATAGAAAGGGTGCTAACACCTTCCCTTTCTATAAATCTACCTCCCGAACCGAGAACCATTCTCATAAGGAATTTTGCTGTGCTTTTGTCCTGTCCATGTTGGAGAAAATAAAAGACGGTGGCGACTCTTGCTTCCGCGACATTTCGCGAACCAGCGTTAAACAATCAGTTCTAAATCCACTGATCACAGAACTGGCGACTCTGTTGGGGATATACTTAAAGTGAGGTGTACCTTAGGATAGCTCATACTTGTGTTTTCAATTGTCTGAATTGTTTGCTTTATTATTGTGGGTACTGTCTTGGGAGTTCTATAGATCCTAATCCGGATCTGGGGGATACCTTCTTAGAAAGTAGCAACAAGACTGTGAGGGAACTGTGCGGGGTATACCGACACGGTTGAAGAAGTCTGCTACGTTGATGTGGCACTTTGGTGAGTACCGGTAACCCTTGAGTCAAGTCAAGGAGAGTACGGGGCCGCCGCGTGGTGTCGTGAAGCATCAACTGACCTTAGGAACCTTAATTGAACCATCTTGGCCTCTTTAGGGTAGTGAGATAACTGACTTTGGTGCAGTCCGAAGTTGGTTGATACTCGATACTACACTCAGTTGAGGGTTGTTTTCTTGGAATATTTCGGTCGCCAGTTCAGTGGCTAAATCGAAACGATGAACACATAAAACAATCCAATGATATTGAGACCCTTAGAACCCGGTTACTTCTGATAGGACAGGTTTGAGCCCACCAACCTCAAGAGGGTAATACCTAGACCCCATGCTGGCCTAAACTCTAAGGGCTGTCTTGTGTGACTTGTGTGCCTTACCATGTTTGTTTTTGTGGATACTTGTGGTGTGTTTAATCATAGCATCATAACATCATACAGCATCACATGCATCCACTAACCATTTCAGGGGTTCGAATCTTCATCTTTGTTCTTGTTTTGTAGGACATGGAAACTATCCGCAGAAAGACAATTCAGATCAGCCTTGTAAGGATCCCTCCTCAGCTTAAGGAACTTACATCCAGGATTCCTGAGAGCTCTTCTTTCAGTGAGAGGTATGGAAGACTCATCAGCTTGGTCAACACCAACATTGAGGATGATATGATAAAGGTCCTCTTCCATTTCTTTGACCCTCTGCACCACTGCTTTACTTTCCTGGATTATCAACTGGTGCCTACATTGGAAGAGTTCTCCCGGCTTCTGAAGATCCCTATCCTTAGCCAACTACCCTACAACGGTACGGAAAAGGAACCCAAACTTGAAGAGATTGCTAAAGCATTACGCCTACAACCATCTGACATCAAGGGACATTGGGAAGTTAGAAGTGGTATCAAAGGGTTCTTGGCCAGGTTTCTGTTTGAGAAGGCCCAAGAATGTTGGAATTCACTTGACTTACAAGCTTTTGAAGAAGTTGTGGCCCTCCTTGTCTATGGATTGGTGTTATTCCCGAATCCCGATCAGCTTATAGATATCAATGATGTCCAGATCTTCATGTCCAGGAATCCTATACCCACGTTGCTTGGGGACATCCTTCGCTCATGTTACACTCGAACCATGAGAAAAAGAGGTGTTCTTATGTGTTGCACTCCTCTCCTGGGAAGGTGGTTTATTTCGCACCTCCCACAATCAGTTTTGAATAATGAGCGGGGTTTGAGATGGTCACAATGATTAATGACTCTTACACATGCTGATATACATTGGTGTTCTTGGTCCAGGGAAGACGTCACTATCATTGATCGTTGCGGGGAGTTTCCTAATGTTCCTTTACTTGGAATCAGAGGAGGTATTAATTACAACCCATGCTTGGCCTTGAGACAGTTTGGTTATGCTCGGAGGGACGGCCCTCATGACATGATAATTCCTGACATAGTTTTTGACTTTAACAACGATGCACAAGGACTTCGCCAGAGATTTATCAGAGCTTGGAGGATGCCCAACAAGGTAGACAACAAGACACTGGGGCACATGAACTCCATCTCGTTAGAGCCTTATCTCAAGTGGGTACGAGCTCGCTCTCAGAAGTTAGTGATGCCATATCCTCATGTTCTCCCTGTGATCAAAGAGCCAGTTTTGGAAGGAGAGGTGTCCTACACCATTCAACATCCTGACATGCCTACATCCTGGGAAGAAATGCAGAAGAGCTGGATCCAGCTTAAGGAAGAACATAATTCTCTTGAAGCCAGTCTACATGCTAGTGAGAAGAAGGTCTTGGAGCTCACCCGCCTACTGCACGAGGAAAAGACTCTCAACACTTACATTGCTCCAAAGAGGATGCGTAGTGTCTTCTGGGATTGATTTACTTTGTAATGTTTGCCCATGAGGCCTTGATGTACTGAACAATTATTTCTTAATGATAATGTGTGTTCCCTTTTGTCTGCAACAAATTTGAACTTTCGAACCCTTGAATGAATTGCATAAACACATATCATGCATCATGTGCATAGCATGTACTCTTTTTTACAGGTGGTTTAATCTTCTTCGCTGTTTATTTCAGCTCGCCATCATGAACCCTGAATCATCTACTGAGCAATCCATCAAGGCCCTCCAGGCTCAAAACGCCCAGTTCCAAGATCTAATCATGAGTTTGGCCCAAGGTCAAGAGGAATTGAAGGCTCTGCTGGTCAAGAAGAAGAAGAAGAGAACTGTACTATTCAACACTGGCCGGAGGTTTGGTAACACACTGCAGAATGAGGTTGATCAAGCTGGTTCTTCTGTGGGAAAAGGCAGTCCCCAAGAGGGAAGGGTTCCTAGCCCGGTGGTCTCTGACAACGAGACTGATTTCAATGAGGAGCAGTATCCTCCAGCTGAAGACAAGTACAAGCAGTTAGAGGATCGTCTGAATGCCATGGAAATTCAACAAGTGCCTGGGTTGGATTTCGGAGACCTGGGTCTATCTTCTGGTGTGGTGATCCCACATAAATTCAAAGCACCATCTTTCGCAAAGTATGACGGGGCATCCTGCCCTAAGCTACATCTCAGGTCTTATGTGCGGAAGATCCAGCATACACTGTGGACAAGAACTTATGGATCCATTTCTTCTAGGAGAGTCTTTCAGGGACTCATCTCGAATGGTTTTATTAGCTGGATGGAACCAAGGCTCGTAACTGGGAGGACTTGGCTACTGCTTTCTATAAGCAGTATCAGTATAATGCCGACTTCGCTCCTACATGTACTCAACTCCAGGGTATGTCGCTAGGATCGGGAGAAGGTTTTAAAGAGTACGCGCAGAAGTGGAGGGACCTGGCTGGCAGGGTGCAGCCACCATTAACCGACCGTGAACTAGTGGACATGTTCTTAGGGACCCTATCCAGGCCATTCTTCAATCATCTCATTGGTAATTCGTCTGCAGGGTTTACAGATCTCATTCTGACTGGGGAAAGGATAGAGGCTGGTATGAAATCAGGAAAGATATAGAAAGGTGCGTCCTCAAGTTCTGAGAAAAAGCCTTTCAAGAAGGAAGCCAGTGCTGTGTATGGGCCTAGAAGGCAAAACAAACCGGAACGCCGCCAAGCTGTCAACATGGTGGTAATTGCAAAGCCTGCTGTCGCTCCTCGGCAACTTAACCAACCAAGGGGTGAGAGACCCAGAAGAGAATATACTCGGCTTAGTATGACCTTGTCACAGATCTTGCCGCAACTGCTATCGACCAACTTGGTAACCGTTAGAAGCTCCGAAGGTGGTAAATACAACCTCTCCGAAGTACAATCCAAACGCCCGCTGTGCTTATCACTCTGATAGCTCGGGGCATTCTACTGATGACTGCTAGGCCCTGAGAAATAAGGTTCAAGACCTTATCGATGCTAAGGAAATACAATTTGAGGCGCCCGAAAGGCCCAACGTCGTGACCGCTCCTATGCCCCAGCATGGAGTAAATGCTATTGAGGAAGACCTATATGCAGTTTTTGTGGATGATGTTGCTACCCCTTTATTGACTGTTAAGAGGAACCTGTTGCTAGCCGGTTTATTTCCGGGTTGTAGCAAGGGTTGCCTTCTGTGTGCCGTTTCCCCTGCTGGTTGTCCGTTGCTGAAATCAGGCATCCAAAACCTGATGGATAGCAAAGAAATCTTGTTCAAGAAGACCGTTGTTCCTATTGTTCCTGCTGAAGAAGTATCTGTTGTCACCATCTTCAACAATCCTACCAAGGCTCCCCCGAGGAAGCCAGTCAAAATCATGTCTGTTGCACCTATAACCATTACTGTTCCGGGGCCCATCCCCTACAAGTCTGACAAGGCTGTCCCATGGCACTATGGGGCAGATGTATATGTGCTTGGAGTAAAGCAGGAGTTCAACACTAGTACCGGTATCAGTAACATCACTGATCCCGCTAAAGTTACTCGCAGTGGCAGGCTCTTCTCGCCTGACATTGCGCCACCAGTCATCCGAAGACCTCTTATTATCACGCCTACAAATGCACCTGTTCAAGTTTCTACCCCTGCTGCCGAGTCATCTGACGCTCGGGGCAAAGGGATTGCTGATATGCCTGCCCAGATGGAGGCACCAAAAACTGTTAATGTTGAAGCCTCCCAGCAAGAGATGGAGGAAATCCTCAAGATTATTAAGAAGAGCGACTTCAACGTCGTTGAGCAGCTGGGGCATACCCCCTCCAAAATCTTTATGCTATCGTTGTTGTTATGCTCAGAGGCCCACGCCAAGGCCCTAATTTCATTCCTGAAGAAGGCTCACGTGCCACAAGAGACATCTGCCGATCAATTTACTGATTGCGTGGCTAACCTGACCGCTGACAATGGGCTGGGTTTCTCTGATGCTGATCTGACCGCCAAGGGAAGGAACCACAATGATGCCCTGCATGTCTCTATTGAATGCAGGGGCACTACTCTTGCACACGTGTTGGTGGACACCGGTTCTTCACTGAATGTATTGCCCAAGAAGGCCTTGGACAGGTTGGATTGTGAGGGTCTGGAGTTGAAGCCTAGTAACATCATGGTCTGAGCCTTTGACGGATCGAAGAGGATGGTTCATGGTGAGGTAGATATTCCGATTCGGGTTGGCTCTCAAATCTTCGATTCAACGTTCTATGTGATGGACGTTCGTCCATCTTATTCCTGTTTTCTGGGCCGGCCTTGGATTCACAAAGCTGGGGCTGTGACCTCCACTCTACACCAAAAGCTCAAGTACCCTGTCAGAGGGAAGATTGTCACAGTACAGGGGGTGGAGGAATACGTGGTTAGTCATCTGAAGTCGTTTCGGTATATAGAGATGGACGGGAAATTCATTGAAACCCCCTTTCAACATTTTAAAGAGGTGCCTCCAACATTGGCGTCAGCTGAGACGGTAATTGAAGGAGACTTTCCTTTGAAGATGGATTCCTTGAAGGACGCCCGGGCTGTAATTGAAAAAGGTGAATGTGCTAACTGGGGCAGGCTCCCTGATTTTACTCCTAAGACTGACAAGTTTGGGCTGGGTTTCACTGCAGAGGCTCAGAGGGCTGTACGCAAAGCAAGGATTGGAAGACCTCCCGTGTTCATCACCAACCCGGGAGTGAATGCTATCGAAGGCGATGCGGAGGAATCAGAGTTTGATAACTGGATCTACCCGACGACTGACGGTGGACTGAACAATTTGACTGCAAAAGACTACATACCTGTTACTTTTGTTACGCAGTAGTGAATTCCTTTGTTTTTTAATTTGTAATGAACAATCTTACCCGGGGCACCGTGGCTTCATTTGTGAGGGCTTATTACTTGTCATTTCCATATATCATGAATAAAGACATTGGACGTTTTTTGCATTTCAAATCTTGTGCTCCCTTTCTTTCTTTATATATTGCAAAACAGCTATATTTACACACACTCACCCATACAGGTTTCAATCCACTCTGGATCTCACTGGTAACGACTCTACTACTGCCAGTTATGACTTCGAAAATCCGATCAACTTAGCCGAGGAAGAAAGTGAAGATGATTGCGAAGTGCCTGGTGAGCTTGCAAGACTGTTACTCCAGGAAGAGAGGGCCATTCAACCACATG
Source organism: Vicia faba (assembly GCA_948472305.1). NCBI lineage: Eukaryota > Viridiplantae > Streptophyta > Magnoliopsida > Fabales > Fabaceae > Vicia > Vicia faba. The sequence goes on from OX451735.1 coordinate 224,504,117, forward strand.
AAGAGCCAGTGGAAACGGTAAATCTGGGTACTGAGACAGACAGAAGGGAAGTCAAGATTGGTGCTAATCTAGAGCTCAGCGTGAAACAGCGATTAATCCAGATGCTGCATGATTATGTGGAGATCTTTTCCTGGTCCTACGAAGACATGCCTGGGTTGGATACTGACATTGTGGTCCATCACCTGCCTACCAAGGAAGACTGCCCTCTGGTTAAGCATAAGGTCCGCCGTATGCGTCCAGAGATGTCCGAAAAGATCAAAGCTGAGGTTATGAAGCAATTTGAGGCCGGGTTTCTAGAAGTGACTTCTTACCCTCAGTGGGTTGCCAACGTGGTTCCGGTACCGAAGAAAGATGGTAAGGTCAGAATGTGTGTCGATTACAGGGATCTGAACAGGGCGAGCCCCAAGGATGACTTCCCTCTGCCTCACATCGACGTTTTGGTTGACAATACTGCTCAGCACAAGGTGTTCTCCTTCATGGATGGTTTTTCAGGTTATAATCAGATCAAGATGGATCATGAAGATATGGAAAAGACTACCTTTGTTACTCAGTGGGGCACCTTCTGCTACAAGGTCATGCCTTTTGGGTTGAAAAATGCTGGGGCAACCTACCAACGTGCCATGGTTGCTTTATTTCATGACATGATCCATCATGAGATTTAGGTGTATGTCGAGGATATGATTGCAAGGTCCCAAACTGAGGGGGAACACCTTGACCATCTGCAGAAACTGTTTGACCGTTTGAAGTTGTACAAGCTGAGGTTGAACCAAAACAAGTGCACCTTTGGGGTAAGATCTGGAAAATTGCTAGGCTTCGTCGTAAGTGACAAGGGTATTCAAGTGGACCCTGCCAAAGTTAAGGCCATACAAGAGATGCCAGTTCCCAAGACATAGAAAGAAGTCATAGGCTTTCTAGGACGTCTGAATTACATTGCCCGATTCATCTCACATCTAACTGCTACCTGTGAACCAATCTTCAAGCTGCTGAAGAAAGATCAAGTAGTACGTTGGAATGATGAATGTCAGGCCGCTTTTGACAGAATCAAAGAGTATCTCCAAGAACCACCCATTCTTATGCCACCGGTTGAAGGGAGACCTCTAATACTATACCTGACAGTACTTGACAGCTCAATGGGGTGTGTGTTGGGGCAGCATGACGAGTCTGACCGAAAAGAGCACGCCATTTATTACCTTAGCAAAAAGTTTACCGACTGTAAGACCCGATACTCACTGCTCGAGAAAACTTGTTGCGCTTTGGTATGGGCTGCTCGCCGGCTGAGACAGTATATGCTGACTCACACTACTCTGTTGATTTCAAAAATGGATCCAATAAAGCACATACTCGAAAAGCCTGCTCTGTCTGGAAGAATAGCAAGATGGCAGATGATCTTGACGGAATACGACATCCAGTACACGACTCAGAAAGCTATTAAAGGAAGTGTATTGGCAGACCATTTGGCACACCAGGCAGTAGACGACTACCAGTCAATGAACTTTGAGTTTCCAGACGAGAACATCATGGTAGTAACTGATTGTGAAGTACCTGGATCTGATGAAGGACCTGAGGAAGGATCCTGATGGTCTATGCACTTTGACGGAGCCTCCAACGCTTTGGGTAACGGTATCGGCGCTGTGATCATATCCCCCAAAGGCACTCATACTCCACTCACTGCCCGGCTATGTTTCAACTGCACCAATAACATGGCGGAGTATGAGGCATGTATCATGGGTCTTCAAGCTGCAATTGACTTAAGGATCAAGTTTCTGAGTGTCTTCGGAGATTCCGCTCTCGTGATCAATCAGATCAAAGGCGAGTGGGATACGAAACACCCAAACCTTATTCCTTACAAAGAATGTGTGTTGACATTGATCCCCCATTTCACTGAGATAACTTTTGAACACTTCCCAAGAGAGGAAAATCAGTTGGCGGACGCGCTGGCTACGATGTCTTCCATGTTCAAAGTCAAGTGGGACAATGAGGCTCCCCGGATCATTATCTGGAAACTGGATGAACCTGCATATTGTTGTGATCTTGAGGCTGAGATAGTAACTGAAAAACCCTGGTATCATGAGGTGAAGAGATATCTAGAAGCTCAAGAATACCCTGAAGGTGCATCCATCAATGACAAAAAGTTTCTGAGAAGGTTCGCAGCAAAGTTCTTCCTCAGCAACGGCATTTTGTACAAGCGAAACCATGATTCGACCTTACTGCGTTGTGTGGATAAGACTGAAGCAGAAAGGATCATGGCAGAGCTGCATGAAGGTACCTTCGGAACGCATTCTAGTGGACATACCATGGCAAACAAAATCCTTCGGGCATGATATTTCTGGTCCACAATGGAAGCTGATTGTTACCAACATTCTCGGACATGTCATAAGTGCCAGATATATGCAGATAAGGTGCACGTTCCTCCAGTCCCTCTGAATGTCTTGACTGCACCTTGGCCTTTTGCAATGTGGGGCATTAATATGATCGGCGAGATTAAACCTACGGCATCCAACGGGCATCGCTTCATCCTGGTGGCAATTGATTACTTTACAAAGTGGGTTGAAGCAGTTTCTTATGCCACGGTAACCAAGAATGTTGTGGCACGGTTCATTCGGCATAACCTGATCTGTCGATACGGTGTACCAGAGAGGATCATTACAGACAATGGTACCAATCTTAACAACAAGATGATCACTGAGCTCTGCGAGCAATTCAAGATACAGCACCACAACTCTTCTCCTTATCGGCCGAAGATGAATGGGGCTGTAGAAGCAACTAATAAAAATATCAAAAAGATTGTGCAGAAGATGACAGTGACCTATAAAGATTGGCACGAGATGTTACCGTTCGCTCTTCATGGGTACCGTACCTCAGCAAGAACGTCAACCGGGGCAACTCCCTTTTCCTTGGTCTATGGCATGGAGGCAGTCTTGCCTATTGAAGTCCAGATACCCTCTCTCCGGATAATGAAGGTTGCAGGCTTGAGCGAAGATGACTGGATCCAGACTCGACTTGATCAATTAAACCTAATTGACGAAAAGAGACTCACTGCTATTTGTCATGGTCAAACATACCAAAAACGGATGATCAGGGCATTTAACAAGAAAGTCAGACCACAAGAGTATCAAGTTGGGGACCTGGTATTCATGCGCATCATTCTTCCTCAAAGTGATCCCAGGGGCAAGTGGACCCCTACGTATGAAGGGCCATTTGTGGTTAAACATGTGTTCTCAGGAGGAGCCATGATTCTAACCACCATGGACGGTGACAACCTTCCTCACCCCGCCAATGCAGACATAGTAAAAAGATACTACGCATGATAAAAGACCCGCTAGGTTGACATACCTAGGAAAAAATTAGGGCTTCCCGGCGAACCAAAAGGGTTCGGGCAAAATGAGGGATGAAATGACAAAAAATTTGTACACCCGGCATGTCGAAAACCTGAAAAGGCGGCTTGGGCAAAAATGGGTATCCCGGTGTACTGAAAACTCGAAAGGGCGGTCCAGGCAAAAGTTAGGGCTAAGCGCAATACTATGTCTCATTGGATCACCTTGCATCCAGAATCCGGTATCAACGGCAAGTTCAGACAGCATCAATTAGCTTCATCTTCAACTAAGCAGCCAAGTGATGAGACGCTCGAAGATATACAGGCGATAACAGAGTTGGAACCCGGTGGGATTATTCCTTTCACATAGATGTTTTGTTTTCTTTGTACAAACTGTATAAAACTCTGTTGTTCGGCGGCGTTCTCTTACTAGGACGTCAGCCTCTTGTACATAAACGCCTATTTACAGGCAAATTCAAAAATCAATACAAATTCACTTTTCAGACCAATCGCCAATTATTTTCCTTTTTCTGTTTTGTTTTGCGAAGAACGTCCAATGTTCAATTATGATATATGCATTTGACACTAATTGCTAACTCATAAATATTTGCATACGAAACAAAGGATTAATTACAGGTAACATCAGAAACAGGGGAAATAATGAGTTGTCTAAGTGATCTAATTGCTCTGTCTACCAAGGTACCAGGGTAAGTTCGGCTGAAGAATGTAATCCAGATACCCTCACTCCCCGCCGAGTAAGACAAGAATCAACAATACTTTCTCCCAAGCAGTTGGTCTCCCATCAGCCCTAACAAAGCACCGTATCTCCGGAAAGTCAGTAACACTCTCCCCCAAGCAGAGTTAGACCACAATCAGCCTTAAGGAAGTTGGATTATCCCCCAGAAGATCTCAACATTCCACAGCGATATACAAATATTCCTCTACAAGCATCCCCAGCAATCTTGATCTAAGATTGTTCCCCGGTGGTATACCGGATATCCAGTGAAGCCATTCCCCAGTGCAATCTCAAAAAGTCTCCCCAGGAGAGTTGAATCAATCTCCCCAGTAGGAAGCTTATCCCCAGTAGATTCTGGAAAGTTTATCCCCTGCAGGGCACGAACGCTCCCCCGGCTTTATTCAGAAGGTTATTTCCCCACCAAGATATAACTGGGTTATCCTCAGCCAATAACCACGGAAAGATCGTCCCCAGCGAAGTCTTCCTATCCCCAGCGGAATTCATCAAATTCCCCAACGAAGTTCATCAATGGAATCCCCAGCGGAGTTATCATCAACATCTCAACAAAGTACCTCTCATCCCCCACAGAGCATTCCCCGCAGAGTAATCTCTCCAGCAAAGTTTATTCCCCAACGGAGTCATCTTCTCCTACCGGTATTCTTGCAACCATCACCCCCAGCGGAAACAAAGCTCTACTCTTCCACATCAGCCCAGGAGTTAACTTCCCGGCATTCGCCAAGGATTTATTTTCCTAGACAAAAATACATTCATAAACATCGCATCTTCATACATTATAGCATGTATATACGCATCAAGAAGAGTTTGAAGATCCTGTATCTGTTGACGACTATTTCCAGACTCGATTCCTGTAACCAGCCAGGGTACGTCTGAAGAGTTTGAAGATCCGATTCCTGTATCCAGCCAGGGTGTATCTGTTGACGACTATTTCCGGACCCGATTCCTGTAACCAGCCAGGGTAAGTCTGAAGAGTTTGAAGATCCGATTCCTGTATCTTGCCAGGGTGTACCTGTTGACGACTATTTCCAGACTCAATTCCTGTATCCAGCCAGGGCACGTCTGAAGAGTTTGAAGATCCGATTCCTGTATCCAGCCAGGGTGTATCTATTGACGACTAATTCCAGATTCGATTCCTGTATCTAGCCAGGGCACATCTGTGAGTAACTGATTGTAGACTCGATACCTGTATCTAGCCAGGGCACATCTGCATGAAGAATTTAGAGATTCGATTCCTGTATCCAGCCAGGGCACATCTATGTAAAGAGTTTGAAGATCAACCCCTGTAACAGGCCAGGTAATTATCTTTCTTTCTCAGGTACGCAAGTTCTCGCTAAGGAATCTCTTACGCGATTGGCAACCTCCCGATGGCATCTATAAGCCCATCTCTACATATCAACAGTCTCCAAATGGCATCTATAAGCCCATTCCCGGCAAGGTTCTGTCACGTCTCCAGATGGCATCTATAAGCCCATCCTCCTATCCACTACATTTCCAAATGGCATCTATAAGCCCATTGCCGACATCACATTGCTGATATTCTACTATGCAAGTGCAAATTTCTGGGCACTCTAGTGTTCAATCATCTTCCACCTTCGGATTACGAAAAGCACGCCAGCCAATCTACATCCTCAGGTCTAAGAAGATTGAACAGGGGAAACTGTTATACCCCAAAATTTGCCCTCCCATATTCTTCAAGATTTGGCAAGATCAAGCTTCAAAATCTCTCAAGGGTTGCACAGTCCAATTGCCTCCTAACATAGTCAAAATTAGGGTTTTGGTTCTTGCAAAGAAATTGAGGTTTTCAAGGGTCCAATTAAGTCCCATATGCCTATATACATGGTCAAGCATTCATATGTCCAGTTTCAAGACTCACAGCATCAAACTGCACAGTCAAAAACCCTAAATGCTTCACAGTCAATTGTAGGGGCAAAATGGTCATTTGACAGTCAAAAGTCAAAATTTTTGGTCAACATCTTATTTTGAAGCCACAATCATCATTTGATCAATTCTTGATCATGATTCCACAAGCATGGCTCAAAAAGTCTCAAGATGCAAAAGTTTCTATTTTTGGACAGTTGAAAAAGTCAACTGCAAATTGACCAAGGCATAACTTCTTCATGGTTTATCAGAAAAATTCCATCCAATGCTCATTTTGAAGAGGATGACATTTCCTACAACTCATCTTCACACTTCAAGTCCAAGAAATGCTCTCACAAAAAGTTATCAATTTCAACATTATAGGTCATTTTCAAAAGTCAACAAAAAGGCACTTTAAGTCAAAGACCATAACTTGAAATTGGTAAATCAAAATTACATGGGACCAAAGGAATTGGTTAGTGGACTTCAAGACCTTTCCAAAATGTCCAAGAACATGTTCATAGCTTCAAAATTAAGCAAGATATTCATTGGAGAAGTTGGGAAATTTTTGGGAACTTTCAAAAGTCAACTTTGCCTAAAACACTTCAAAATTGCTAATGGGCCACAAATTCTTCCTTGAATCATTAACCAAAGCCTATGCACGACCCATTGAGCTTAAAAGGATTTATTTTCTTATTTTTAATTAATTAATTGAATTTTTATTCTTATTAATTCATTTAATTAGTTTTAATTGTAGAAAAATATCAAATAATGCTTTTTCAAATCTTTTTGTGCAGCAAATATACTCCAAATATGCTAAAGATTTCGTGCATCATCCAAGGGGACAAGATCTTCCACAATTGGCAAAGTTTCATTGAAAAAAAGATTGAAAATTCATGATTAAAAATCAAATATTCAAATCATAAATTCATGGATCCATGGGCTCTTTCTTGACCTAATTTGCTTCACATACAAAGGCTGAGTGAAACCCTACTCACACATACACGAAAAAGCTGCTGAAAACTCATAACGAATTTGCAACTTTTCAACAAAAACTTGGAAACTGAAATCACACTTGCATTACGATTCAAGGCTTAAAATCTCTTCCATTGCATTACTGACATTGCTAGGAAGCTATTGGCATCAAGAACAGATCCTCACACTCAAAGAAACGGTAGAACAGAGTCACGTTTCTTCACAAATATTTCATAATCGAATTTTAATTTCCACGCATCATTCATGTGTTTTGATTATTGATTTATGCTACTAACATCTTCCTGAAGCGTTTGGTATAGTTTAATTATTCTGAAACTGCTTGAAACGAAATTCACCATGGATGAAACCTAGGGTTTCAGAAGCTTCAAAATAGGGCTTTCTTCTAGAGGAAAAATTAGGCCTTTAGACCTATACAGCTGAATTCAGATGCTCAAGGCAAATCAAATGATACCCTCGCGCCCTTTTTATATTTCCTCCTCTTCTAATCGCTATTTTCTGGACTTTGGCTTTGTGGAGGTTTAAAACCCCTGCTATCTTATTCATAATTACAGGGAAAACAAGGAAGAAGATGGACATGGCCTTACGCTATTGGGAGATTCAAATATTGGCGCGTTTATTCTTTGTTTCAGCATAATTATCTTTTTTTATATATTATATTTTTTGTCTATCCATATAACAAATGCGCTTGGTGGTTCAGTTGGTTGAAGACGTGTACTGCAGGCATTGGGACCTGGGTTCGATTCCCAGGTCCCCCCACATAATTCATAACTTTTGTTTTAATGCCTTCTAGTGTAGCGCTTCATTCAGTGGCCTACCATGAGCCTCATGCCTGAGCTTGCCAAGTGGCCAGGAGATCCCATCCAATGGTCAGAAGGTGAATTCCATGGTACACTCCAGTCAACCATCATGCATACAATCAGGAGGTCAACGAGGCCTTTGTCTTAATGGGCCAGGATTTCACAAATACCTCCACATGGGCATGACACCCCCCTTGGTTTGCTTTATTTTTTGTTCTCTTTTATTTTCTTTTAATTTCTTTTAATCATTTAATTGTTTTAATTGTTTTTTTATTTTGTTTACCATAAATTAATTTTCCATAATAAAATCAGAAACCAAAAAAATGTTTTATATTTAATTAGTATTAATTTCATCATCAAAATATTTTTGTAAATAAATTTCAATAACTAACTTAGTTAATTTAGGTTTTAATTTTAACACTTTTTCTTAATGAATAAAAAATATGTAGAATTAGGTTTTTGACACTTTTTTTTTCTTAATTAATTTTTCCTCATTATTTATTATTATTATTAATTATTATATTTGTAAATAAATATGTAAACTAATTAACTAGTAAATTAGGTTAACTTTAATATTTTCATAAATAATTAAAATAAACTTAGAATTAGGGTTTCTCTTGATTTTAATTTCCTTTATTTTCATAAATACCAAAAACATAAAAAACACTTTATTTTCTTTAATTAAATATTAATTATCTTTAATTTGATTTAATTTCAAGCAAAGGGTCCAAAACCCTCGGACGTTTAGCTTTATTTCTATTTCGCGCATTATTTTCTTTTTGAATATTATGTAACTGCTCAAGGATGTAATAGTAATTAGGTTTACCTCATTTATTTACTTTCCACATCTTTTATCAAACGGGTCTTTGTATTTTGGCGATGTATAGACCCGCGCCTTGTAATAGCGTAGTTTTTATCTTTCTGTCTTTTAATTTTCCGCACTCTTAAATTCTAATTGGTATGAAAGAATGTATGCTAATTAAAAACAAGCGTAGCTCACAATGCCATGATCAAAGATAACTATTAACACGAAAACAACACACAATTACACACACCACTTCTAGGGTACGCCTCACCCGTTGCCTTTGAAACGTGGTCGTCGAGTATAGGACGTTTTAGCGGTCGCTCTGATGTCTAAGATCCAGTCGCCTCGAAACGGTCGCCTCGGATAAAAGTATCTAGGACATTAGGGTAGCTTCTAAGGTGTCCTACTGTTGCTCTGGTGACCACACTGTCCCTACAAACGAATTGACCCGAACACCTCCAACGGTGGTGCTACCTACCTCTCAATGGTGGGATGGCACTACCTTAAGGACTTATACACAGCCTAATTCCTTAGGGTAGGTGGATGACTCATAGATACTTGCTCTCTTCTAAAAAACAAATCAAACTCTTTTCACACCGACACTTTCAAAAAAGCTTTCAAAACAATTTTTCAAACACTTTTGAGGACAGATACAAGAGTTATTCCGAAATCTTTCAAAGAAACTTTTTTCAAACCCACTCACATTTTGAAAAGAAAACATTTTGAAAACATAAGAGCAAGTACCTAAGAGCCCATGGATAACCATGGATAGAAAGGGTTCTAACACCTTCCCTTTCTATAAATCTACCTCCCGAACCGAGAACCATTCTCATAAGGAATTTTGATGTGCTTTTGTCCTGTCCATGTTGGAGAAAATAAAAGACGGTGGCGACTCTTGCTTCCGCGACATTTCGCGAACCAGCATTAAACAGTCAGTTCTAAATCCACCGATCACACTATGTCTTGTAATTTTTTTTTTGTTTTTCCAAACTAACGTGCAGATTAATAATATAATGATTGCTTCCCATTTTCAATCAACAACAACAACTTGGCCTAATGGCAGAAGGGCGCGCCTATGACCTCAAGGGCATGGGTTCAACACCCACCCCATGCATTCTTTTACCCTATTTTCTTCCTAACCCTAACTTTCTATTTTCTTTATTAATTAATTCTTTTAATTAACAATTAACTAACCTAATTTTTTAACACTTTAACAAATTAGGGTTAGATTTTTTTAATTAGTAGTTGATATTATTTAATATATCCTATTTATTTGATAATTAATTAATTAATTTATTAACCTTTTTCTCAATATTAAAATTAATTAGAAACAATTAGGTTTTAAATAATTATTAACACTTAAATTATTTTCTACAAAAAATATCAAAAGCATTAACACTTAGGTTTTAGATCTTTCTAACACTTTTCTCATCTTTTGCTATTTAATTTTACAAGAAAATGTATAGATCGCACTATCAATTATAATAGCGTAGATTTATTTTCTCGCATTTATTCCTATTATGTATCTGCTCCGAGGATGTAATAGCGTAGGTTTAAATTCCTTCACTTTACATTCCGCACTTTATTTTTTCGGTACATTTTTAACTGCTAGTATCTAGGGTTTGTATGTTAATACTAAAAGCAATCTAGAAAACCCTAATTGTCAAGACTAAATAAATGAATTAACACACCTTGCACACTCTAACCTCTAGGGTAACCTCTTTTGGTGCCTTGAGATAATATTGGTCACGTCCCTCGAAAGTGGGGATACTTTAGCAAAAGACCCTTGATCAAACCATCATGTCCCTTTCGAATAAAGATCACAATCCCTCGATGACCCTTCGAGTTTCCTATAAAATGATGATAGTCCCTCTGATACAATTGCTAAAGTATCCTTACATGTTTCCTTTGATGACCATACGGTGACCCTACGCCTGTCCCTTCACATCCAGTAGATAGGACTACCTATCAACTAATGGTATGGATAGTACTATCTCCAAAGGAGAAGGAAAATAAAAAGAAGGACATTATTAGTGGGTAATAACTCATAATTTCTTGCTCACAATTTTTTTCATAAACAATACATTTTCACTACACTTTCAAACAAATATTTTCAAAAAACCTTTGTATACATTCTTGAGGACTGATACAAGAATCATTAAAAAGTTAGCCTTACATTGGAGATTACAAAATATTTTCAAATCACACACACAAAGATAGTTTTCAAAAGTGAGCTATGAAATTAAGAGTCGTAGATAACTACGCATGAAAATGGTCCTAACACCTTCCTTTTTCATAACTTACCCCCCAAACTCAAAATCTATCAAAGGTCATTCCTGTTCTTTTCACCTTTCCTAAATATTGGATAAAAGAAATGTCGGTGGCGACTCTTACTATCCATACATTTGGATAAAACAAAAAAAGTCAGTTCTTCCACCGTATTACAAAACTGGCGACTCTGCTAGGGAAATACTTAAAAAAGAGGGGTTACCTTAGAGTTTAGATCACTTTTATGATTTTTAATTATTTGAACCGTTTGATTTACTTTAAGGGTTCATGTTGGGGTATTATTTCTTGTAAGATCCTACATCCGAATCTAGGGATTCCTTAGGTAAGTAGCAATGCATCATAAAGACTGTATGGTGTAGACCGATATGGTTAACATGATGGCTACAATTAGTGTGACACTTTGGTTTATATTGATGTTCCTTGAGTCACACAAGGATGGCATTAGGCTTCTGTGTGGTGTCGTTAACACTAACAGGACACGACAAAATGAAAAAAAACATTTGCCACAACCCTGTCAAAATATCAAATTCTTTCAAGAATCCAAAAAACCTTGAAATCCTTATTACAAACTCCCATCTCACTACAAACAAGCCATCATTGTTACAAACCCACATCTTACTACTTCTCCGGTAAGGGTAAGGCTGGTTTGATCTTCATGATCAAAAGGATGTAGAAACACTCATACATGCCATATCGGTTTTAACATTAAAAAAATTTCATATATTTATTTTTCTTTGTATTTCATGATATAGTAACTTATTTAATGTGTTCATGAGACTCAACACTGCATATTTAGACATGGTCTCGTGCAAGTTTATCACAAAGCGCTGAGTCTAAAACAGAACAACCACAAATACATGACTCAAGGCAAGGCAGAAATCCCGAGGAGGCTAAGGGCGTGAGTTCAACACTCACCCATATTGGTTTTGGTTTTCTTCCTTTCTATTTATCCTTTTACCTATTTTCATTCTTTCTGTTTAAAACCTTTTTCATAAAACATAACATTTTTCACAAACCTTTGATTTTTCATAATAAACTCGAATAATTAATTTTAAGGTTTTTTAATCTAATTTTAGGTTTTAAATTAATTTTTGGTTCAACACCCACCCCTGGCAATAGGTATAATTTTTCTTATTTTTAACCTTTTTTGCCTCATTTCTTTCTCTTTAATATCTTCCTTAAAAACCCTAAATTCATATAAACTCTAATTTTATTTAAATCAAAAACCCTATTGATTGGCAAACTTAACTTTTTTTACAAACCCTAATTAATTTAGGTTTTGAATTTTTTTTATTATTATTAACTCTTTTTTTTATTAACTCTTTAATTTAATTAATTAACTTTTTTTTCTGCAAATTAGGAAAACAATTAGGTTTTAGGTTTTCCTTGTAATTAACCCTTTAATTAACAATTTAAAAAAAAAATGGGATTAGGTTTTGTTTTAGTTAGTAACTGAATTTTTGGATTTTTTTCATTTATTAATAAATTAAGTTAATTTACTTTATTTTAATTAAAATTAGCTAGAATTAAGTTTTTTAATTAACTTAAAATTATTTTCTACAAAAAACATTAACTTAGAATTTTTGGTTTTAATTTTTTCTTAATTTCTTTTTATTTATTCTTTTACGTTTTAATTTCTAGGAAAATTGTATAGGTCGCATTATCAATGTAATAGCATAGATTTATCTTTTCTCGCATTTTTTTTCTAATTATGTAATTGCTTCCGGGATGTAATAGTTTTAGGATTTCTTTTCCGCACTATTTATTATTATGTAACTGCCCCAAAGCTCTGTAATAGCTTAGGTTTACATTTCCGCCTTTATCTCCTGCTATACTATATTTTATGGAATGCTTAGATTAATAGGATTGTATGGAAAGATAAAAATAAATGATAGAAAATCCTAATTGCAAGATAAATATAACTGAAAAACACATTGTTGCACACTTGCACCCCTAGGGTACTCCCCACTTGGTTGCCTTCGAAAAATAATGGTCATGTCCCTCGAACGTAGGGATATCTTAGCAAAAGACCCTCAATCTAAAAGTCATCATAAAGATCATAGTACCTTAACGTCTCTCGAGTTGCCTCCGAGAAATGATCTTGTCCCTCGATGTTGCCTAAATGATGACAGTCCCTTCGAAATGCTAAGGTATCCTTACATGTTGCCTTCAATGACCATTTCGACCCTTTTGGTAGTCCCTCAAACATCCAACGACTAGGGTTACCTACTCACTAATAGTAGGATAACACGGTCTAAAGGATAGGAGGAAAAGAACGTGTTTTTTCAAGTAGGTAGATAATTGTTAGGTACTTGCTCAAAACAACAAATCTTTTACACAAACACTTTTCAAACAAAGTTTTCAAAAACAACTTCGTAACACTCTTGAGGATAGAAACAAGGGTTAAAATTAAGTAAAATAAATTTTTTCAAAGAAAGCACACACAAGCAATTTTCGAAATGAGCAAGTACCTAAGAGCCCGTGGAAAACCACGGATAGAAAGGGTGCTAACACCTTCCCTTTCTATAATTTACCCCCCGTACTCAGAAATATCTCGAAAAAAGGTTTTTTCTGTTCTTTTTCCTTTTCCTTTGTTGGATGAAATAAAAGTCGGTGGCGACTCTTGCTTACCGCGACATTTTGCGAACAAAAAATGCAAACCAGTATTAACAGTCCATTTTGCAACCGTATCACAGAACTGGCGACTCTGTTGGGGACATAAAGTGGGGTTTACCATAGGATCTAGGTCATTTTAAAATTTCTTCCTTGTTTTGTATTTCCTACTTTAAATTCAAGGGTTTTGTTTGGGTATTATTAAAGATCCTACACCCGGATCTGGGGACACTTTTTAGGTAAACAACAATAGATCGTGGAGATTGTACGGTGTAGACCAATATGGTTTAAGCGATGGTTATGTTGGTGTGACACTTTGGTTGGTACCAGTATCCTTCATGTGGAAACAAGGAGAATACGGGGCCGTCGTGTGGTTTCGTGAAGTACTAACGGACCTTAGAACCTTAGTTAAACAAACATGGCCATTAGAAAGTAGTGAGATAGTTGGCCTCGGTATAAAGTTGAAGATTGGTTGATACTCGATGCTACGCTCATTGAGATCAGACTTTCGGGATATTTCGGCCGCAAGAAAAGATTGCTTGAACTGAAACAATGCCCGATAAAGGATGATCAGTGATATTGAGAATCTTTAGAACACGGTTACTTTTCAAAGACAGGTTGAACCAATCCAGCTTCAAGAGGGTATGACCTTAAAACTCAAGCATGCCTTAAGCCTAAGGACTTGGTGTGATTTGTATGTGTTTGCTATACTTGTGATTTCTCATGACATCATAAACATCATACCATAATATATCATGACTAACCATTTCAAGGATCTCGAGGGCCTATCATGCAGGTTATGATAAATCAGATGTCTAGCAAGGGGCCAGGGGATTTTTTTTCCTCTAGCCAATGTCGTCAGAAGATCAAAACTCAACAAATTGAGTCAGGGGATATGACCCACTTGATATGGTGAGCTTGACTCTCGTAGAAGGACTCTCAATGATAAAAAGTTCTTCAATCAAAGCTGCAATCAAATTCTAACAATCTCTTATGTTTACCCCGCGAGATCCTTGAAAACATTGCATACATATCATACATATCATTGCATAACAGGATTCATAACAAGTTTCTCATCTCCTCCGCAGTTTATTTCAGTAATGGCTCTTGAAAAAACTGTGAAAGATCTTCAGACTCAGAACACGCAGTTCCAGTAAATGATTGTGCCTCTGGCCAAAGAACAGGAAGAGATGAAGGCTCTGATTGTTAAGAAGAACACTAAGACCAAGAGGATAGCCGGTGTGGCACATATGAACAGAATGTTCAGAGGGCCGCCAAGACGGGTTGTTGATTTAGCTTCTTCATCGAAAGAGGGAGAGAATCAAGAGGGTGAAGCCAGAGAAGACAACCCTAGTCCTAAAGAGTCTGACAATGAAACTGATTATAATGAGGAGCACTACCCTGCAGATGATGAAAAGTATAAGCAGTTAGAAGAGCGTCTGAGTGCTATGGAAATCCAAAAGGTTCCTGGGCTGGATTTTAAAGAGTTGGGTCTATTCTCCGGGGTTGTCATCCCCCCAAAATTCAAGGCACCGGTATTTGCTAAGTATGATGGGGTCTCTTGTCCTAAAATGCATCTTCGTTTCTATGTGAGGAAGATACATCCTCATACAGCTGACAAAGAATTATGGGTTCACTTCTTCCAAGATAGTTTATCTGGAACACAACTGGGAAGGTTCTATCAGCTGGAAAGAGCCAATGTTCGTAACTGGGAAGACCTTGCTACTGCAATTTATAAGCAATATCAGTATAATGCAGACTTCGCTCCCACCCGTACACAACTCCAATATCTGTCTATTGGTTTGAACGAGGGTTTCAAGGATTATGCTCAGAAATGGAGAGATTTGGTTGGAAGAGTTCAACCTCCCTTGGCTGATAGGGAGCTCGTGGATATGTTTCTGGGAACCTTGACTAGGCCATTCTTCAACCATCTGATTGGAAGTTCATCGACAGGTTTTACTGAAATGTTCTTAATAGGAGAAAGAGTGGAAGCTGGAATCGAAAGTGGAAAAATTCAGAAGGATGCCTCTTCTAGTGCTACAAGGAAGCCGTTTGCCGGTAAAAAGGAAGTCAATGCCATATATAACCAAAAGAATCAGAATCGAACCGAGATCCGTCCGGCGGTAAGGGCTGTTATGATTCCCAAACCTACACCTGCTTAGCAAAGAAACAATCAGCCAAGAGCAGAAAGACCAGCTAGACAGTTCACTCAGATCAACATGACGCTTTCTCAGGTTTTACCTCATTTGCTGAAGTCCAATCTGGTTACTCTGAGGGAAGCTCCGAAGAATCCGAACACCACCTCTCCCTACTATAAACCGAATGCTCGTTGTGCTTACCATTCGGAAAGTCCAGTCCATGATACCAATAACTGCTAGGTTTTGAAGAACAAAGTACAAGATCTGATTGATACTAAGGAGATTGAATTTGACCCTCCTGAGACTCCCAACGTGATCACTTCTCCCTTGCCAAAACATGGCTAGGATTGGAAGAATTTTTGTTCATTCAACTCTCAAGTTGTATTTTCTTTGCTTATTCGAACAATTATTGTCATGTCAAAACTTTATTATTTCATTAATGCATTACACATGTTTGTCTTGAATCAATTCATTTGTATTCAATATTTCAAAAATGCGTTCTTATTTCCTTTTGTGATATTCAACTCTCGATTAAAAACTCTAAGCCTTCGAGGGAGGATGACGAAAATGATACCACAATCTCTATAGTATGCTTTTAAACAGACCCTGCTGACGATGTACAGGCGTTGTTTTAAATCCTAAACAGTGGAATTATAAGGAAGATAATCCCTAGTCAACCCCTTCTAGCCAAAGAAGTAGGAGTTTTTCTTTTTACACAAATTAAAACCCTTAATCCTAACCTGGGGCAGGGTAGTTTTCTCAGTTAATTCAGAGGCGCATTCAGTCACATTCTGCCACTTTGTTCACAATGAATGGCATCAAAGACGTCCTTCCAAAACAAAAGACAATGATGGTTCCGTATAATCGTCAAGACAGGCAGTTATTATCTCTCGAGACTTAAGAGAAAAATTGGGGCATCCCGCTGACTGTAATTACAAAAGAAACAGTTCAGGCAAAAGAAGGGAATACGAAAACCAAAAAAAAAAAAGGTTACTAGAAATCCTTGAAAAAAAGAAGATTACAGAAATGACTGCCTTTTCAAAACAAATGTTCAATTTATGAATCATCACCAAGTATCATAGGAAATATTCCAGACTCAATCAAGATCTAAACGCGCAATTAACTGAGCATAGAATTGAAGAACATCATGAAGAGCGGGTTAGGTACAAATAAAATTTGAGCCTTTATCCTTTGTTTCTTGAACCGTGAACCAAGCCACGTTATAAACCTTAAAAGTCCTAGCTGAAGCATGGGTTAGTTTGAGAGCATATTGTTACAAAGGTATCCTGAGTTGATATCACATTCTTGCAAATTTCGTCTTACTACACAAAACACATTTTAAAATTTTTTCAAGATAGACGTGAGTTTTGCATTATTTAAATGACACTATTTGCATATGACTAATTGTTTGACAGTAGAGAAATTCGTACAATGGATATTCAATGAACAGAAATCCTCTCAATGGACAGAATCACCTCAGCAAGAAAGAAGCTTCCAATAACAGGTCTTCCATAAGCAAGGGGCATGACATGATGTCGAAACACACCTGAGGCAGTCTCTCCAAAAGTGCCAAAGAACCAAGGGAAAATCTCCATCTGAATCGCTTGGGGCATTACGCACGCAATCCAGTAACAAATCATGTGCCATCAAGAAAACATTTTTGACGGTACTACAACACAACACTATGGATAGTGACAACTCTCTACATCCTGAAAGCATGGACATAGTCAGAAAATACTATGCATAACAAAGACCCGTTAGGTTGACATACCTAGGCAAAAATAAGGGCATCCGGGCGAACCAAAAGGGTTCGGGCAAAAATTAGGGATAAAAAATGAAAAAATCTGTACACCTGACAAGTCGAAAACCTGAAAAGGCGGCTTGGGCAAAAAGTTATCTCGGTGGAGTAAAAACCCGAAAGGGCGGTCCAGGCAAAAATTAGGGATTTAAAACGTACAACTATTCCCGTCACCTGACTATCAGTGGAAGACTTATACCTTGATCAACATTCATCAAGAGCACCAGAATCGAGATACAGTTCAGATACGTTCCAGTTACGGATGCCATTCTGATACTCATTCAGACTCAGATTTTAGATACAATTCAGATACGCCCCAGATATGGATGCCATTCTGATACTCATTTAGATTCAGCTTTCAGATACGATCCAGATACAGATGCCATTCTGATACTCATTCAGATTCAGCTTTCAGATACAGTTCAGATACGATCCAGATACAAATGTCATTATGATACTCATTCAGATTCAGCTTTCAGATACAGTTCAGATACGCTCTAGATATGGATGTCATTCTGATACTCATTCAGATTCATCTTTCAGATATAATTATGATACGATCCAGATATGGATGTCATTCTGATACTCATTCAGATCCAGCTTTCAGATACAATTTAGATTCGCTCCAGATATGGATGCCATTCTGATACTCATTCAGATTCAGCTTTCAGATACAGTTCAGATAAGCTCCAGATATGGATGCCATTCTGATACTCATTCAGATTCAGATCTCAGATACAATTCATATACGCTTCAGACACGGATGTCATTCTGATACTCATTCAGGTTCAGCTTTCTGATACAGTTCAGATACGCTCTAGATACGTATGCCATTTTGATACTCATTCAGATTAAGCTTTCAAATACAGTTTAGATACGCTCCAGATACGGATGCCATTCTGTTACTCGCCATATTTAGCTTTCAGATATAGTTTAGATACGCTCCAGATACGGATGCCATTATGATACTCATTCAGATCCAGCTTTTAGATATATTTCAGATACGCTCCAGATACGGATTCCATTCTGATACTCATTCAGATTCATGTTTCAAGTACAGTTCAGATACGATCTAGAGACGGATGTCATTCTGACACTCATTTGACACGTGTTTCAAATACAGTTCAGATACACTCCAGATAAAGATGTCATTCTGAAACTCATTCAACACGTGTTTCAAGTACAGTTCAGATACGATCTAGAGAGGGATTTCATCCTGACACTCATTAAATACATGTTCAAGTACAAACACGACATAAATCCATCCATAAAATCTTTGCATGTACTTTTTCCATCATGGTACAAGGGGAAGAGACAGTTGGAAGAGAAGTCACTATCACATACAAGCTAGCGATACTTATATTCCCCATAGAGCCGAGACAATCAAGGTCCGACCTTTGTATTCCCAAGAAGTAATTCCTTCCCCAGCGGGTTCATTCAGAAAGCTAATGCTTGCATTCCCTAGCCGAGCTTTATAACCATAAACAATTTATAAAGTTTTTTCTCTCGAGCAGAGTTTATTTCTCTGATGGCGGAAGCTCGATCTCCAACAAAGCTCTTCTCTCCAGCAAGGAAGTTCATCCCCAACTTAGTTTATTTCTCCAAATTAGCAGATCTTCCAACATAGTATCTCTCTTCCCTACAGAGTCATTCCCCCGCATGATTATTCTCAGACAGAGTCTCTCCCGGCAGAATATTCTCAGGAAGAATAGATGTAAATCTCCAGCTCATCATCTTCGGTCACGATCCCCAGTGGAAACGAAGAACTCAACTCCTCATACTCTCCAACAGCAGTCCAGGATTTATTTCCCCAGTTAGATAATATCACAATAGCATTGCATATCCATACATCATGGCATGTGCATACATGTTATACAACACAATCTCATTTATTTTGAGAACATCATTACTTAATACATTTCATACATCATGACATTACATACGACTAACTCTACCTTTCAGGGAAAGACGCAATCAAGTTCTCACGAGTTCTCTCTGGTTCAGTCAAACCGACACCAAGGTTTCTATTCCAGTTGCAGATATTCCAACACTTTTCAAGTTTTTCTCTGGTGCGGTTAAACTGGCACTAAGGTTTCTATTCTAGTTGAAGATTCTCTAAGACTTTCGTCTGGGTTAGTCAAATTGCCTTTAAGATTCCCCTGATTTCTATGCCAGACAAAGTTAATCCGAGACCTCATCTGGGATCAGTCAAATCGATAGTAAGATTTCTCTCCCAGTTGATGTTCTCATGAGATCTCTCTGGTTCAGTCAAACCGACACTAAGGTTTCTATTCCAGTTGAAGATATTCCAAAACTTTTCAAGATTTTCTCTGGTTCAGTCAAACTGACACTAAGGTTTCTATTCTAGTTGAAGATGTTCTAAGATTTCCATCTGGGTCAGCCGAATCGCCGCTAAGATTCCCCTAATTTCTATGCCAGTCAAAGTTAATCCGAGACCTCTCCCGGGTTCAGTCAAATCGATACTAAGATTTCTCTCCCAGTTGATGACAAATCGAGACCATTCCGTGGTTCAGTCAAATCGATACTAAGATTCCTATTCTAGTTTAAAATATATGAAGCCCGGAAACTGACCGGATAATAATCAACCAACAATACATCATACTGTGAAGCCTGGAAATCGACCAGATAATAGTACAAAATACTACGAAGCCTGGAATCGACCAGATAATGGTACACCTCAAATTCAAGCTATGAAGCCCGGAAATCGACCGGATAATATCTTAATTTCTCCAAATTACTGAAGCCTGGGACACGACCGGATAACAGTACAAATACTACGAAGCCTGGAATCGACCAGATAGTGGTATATCTCAAATTCAAGCTATGAAGCCCAGAAATCGACCAGATAACAGCTTAATTTCCCCAAGTTACTGAAGCCCGGAGCACGACCAGATAACGGTATAAGACGCTGTGAAGTCTAGAGCACGACCAGATAGCGGCAAGAGACACTGTGAAACCTAGAGCACGACTAGATAACAATATGAGGTACTGCGAAGCTTAGAATTCAACCAGATAGCAGTTTACTCGGACAATTACTATGAAGCCTGGAAACGACCGGATATTAGTATGCCTTAAATTCAATTTGAAACCCGGATGCAACCGGACAACCACTTAAATCCTTCTAAAACCTGGAGCACGAACAAATAACAGTTTTTGAGATTGCAAAGCCTGGAGCACAACCAGATATCAAGTTTAATCTCATCTCCCCAGTAAGCCACTGTGAAACCTGGAGCATGACCAGATAGTAGTTAATCTTATTATCCTCAACAAGTCACTGTAAAGCCTGGAGCACGACCAAATAGCGGTTCACCTTCACCTGCTCGACTAAGAGATGATTCCCCAGTAGAGTAACAGACAATTGAAGCTCCTAAAATTCTATTTCTCCTAAGACAGAGACCAACATTCCTCAACAGATTCCTCCTCAATCCTAGGAACATGAATTCTCATCAAAGGAATATCTCGGGAAATCAACATCCTCTATGGCATCTTTAAGCCCATCTCCGACGATTCTCCGTCATATCTTCCGGATGGCATCTTTAAGCCCATCTCTGGTGACCTTCCATCATCTCCTCTAAATGGCATATGTAAGGCCATTCCCGATACTACCTACACAGTCCAGCACCATCTCATAAGAGTGAAAATTTATGGGCACTCTAGTGTTCAATCACCTTCCACCTTCAGATTACGAAAGGCAGACAGACAATCTACACCCTCAGGTTTAAGAAGATTAAACATGCGCAGTTGTTGTACCCCAAAATTTATCCTCTTTATTTCGACCTTTTGGCTTACATTTCATCATTACATACACGCATATCATTGGTTTTATGGTTATGGAATCAAGGTATATTTAGCAAGCTTCTTCAAGTTACAAGTGATGTTTATTTCCCCAATGGATGTTCTCAGAGTGTTATCCATGCTGAAGATCGGTTCGCTGTTTTGCAATGATTTGGAGTTCAAAGATTCACAAGTTAAACCTGGAGCGTCATATTGAGGTGTTCTTTCGCCAACATATCTCTGATAACGTATTCTCAAATTAAGGTTCGGCTCAAGAGTCAATTCTTTAAAGAAGGTCTCCGAATGTGTGAGTTTTCCCGAAGAAACATGGTGAAAAAGTGTGTTGAAAGTGCAGTTTTTACGCACTAAAAAATACATAACTTGAAAATTATGACTTGTTTTGAATCCGTTCCAGGGGCCAAAATTCCCTCTTGACGTCATCTACGTTTTCATCTCTCACGGATGGAAGCCAATTTCGATCATAAGGTCTTCAAAAATTCGGATTTATCAAGTATTTTCGTACAAAAATTTGTGACAGAAATTTATTTGTGTCATGTTCAGAAAATCATAACTTAGTCGATTTCATCGTATCGAGCTGGTTCCGGCGCCAAAGTTTCACAAATTCAATTTTATAAGTTTTCCCAGGACGTATCGAGTTCTAACGGTATCCAAAATGCCTTCGTTTTTTGTTCAGAGTGCACGTGACGCACGAAAATCCTGAATGCTGAATATTATTTCATCTGGGTCAAAACTTCGAAAATTCATAACTCAATCAATTTTTATCAGATCGAGCCCATATTTTTACACAAGGTCACTAAATCAGATATCTACAACTTTTCTTCCAAAGTTGAGACCGGTTTATGGTCCGATCAATACCAGTTTTTTATTGAAGAACGTGTCATAGTTGACACTGGAGCCCAAAATAAGTTTGTCTGAGACGAAACTTCAAAAATTCATAACTAATTCAACGTTTATCCGATTGATCCCATTTTTGGATAGGTGTTGGTTCTCAATGTAAACTACATTTTTATTTCAAATTTTAACTTCAAAACTTGCACTTAAGCCCCTACAATTTATCCTAGAACGTGACGGACTCCAGTGAATAAAAATCTGCACTATTGCTTGTGGTTATTGGAGCCCCAATTGCACATTCAAAACCCATATCTTTTCTCTAATTTCCATTATATAATCTCACTTTTTCACACAAACAGGACACGACAAAACGAAAAAAACATTTGCCATAACCCTGTCAAAATATCAAATTCTTTCAAGAACCCTAAAAACTTTGAAATCCTTATTACAAATCCCCATCTCACTACAAACAAGCCATCATTGTTACGAACCCACATCTCACTACTTCTCTAGTAAGTGTAAGGATGGTTTGATCTTCATGATCAAAAGGATGTAGAAACACTCATACATGCCATACCGGTTTTAACATTAAAAAATTTCATATATTTATTTTCTTTGTATTTCATGATATAGTAACTTATTTAATGTGTTCATGAGATTCAACATTGCAGATTTAGACATGGTCCCATGCAGGTTTATCACAAAGCGCTGAGTCTAAAACAGAACAACCACCAATACATGACTCATGGCAAGGCATGCATCCTGAGGAGGCTAAGGGCGTGAGTTCAACACTCACCCCTATTGGTTTTGGTTTTCTTCCTTTCTATTTAACCTTTTACCTATTTTCATTGTTTCTATTTAAAACCTTTTTGATAAAACTTAACATTTTCACAAACCTTTGATTTTTCATAATAAACTCGAATAATTAATTTTAAGGTTTTTTAATCTAATTGTAGGTTTTAAATTAATTTTTGGTTCAATGCCCACCCCTGGGAATATGTATAATTTTGCTTTTTTCAACCCTTTTTGCCTCATTTCTTTCTCTTTAATATCTTCCTTAAAAACGCTAAATTCATATAAACTCTAGTTTTATTTAAATCAAAAACCCTATTAATTGGAAAACTTAACTTTTTTTACAAACCCTAATTAATTTAGGTTTAAATTTTTTTTTATTATTATTAACTCTTTAATTTAATTGATTAACTTTTTTTCTGCAAATTAGGAAAACAATTAGGTTTTAGGTTTTCTTTGTAATTAACCTTTTAATTAACCATTTTTTAACAAATTAGGATTAGGTTTTTATTTTAGTTAGTAACTGAATTTTTGGATTTTTTTCATTTATTAATAAATTAAGTTAATTAACCTTTTTTCTTATTAAAATTAGTTAGAATTAGGTTTTTTTAATTAACTTCAAATTATTTTCTACAAAAAACACCAAAAACATTAACTTAGAATTTTAGGTTTTAATTTTTCCTTAATTTCTTTTTATTTATTCTTTTACATTTTAATGTCTAGGATAATTGTATAGGTCGCATTATTAATGTAATAGCGTATATTTATCTTTTCTCACATTTTTTTCTAATTATGTAATTGCTTTCGGGATATAATAGTTTTAGGATTTACTTTCCGCACTCTTCATTATTATGAAACTGCCCCAAAGCTCTGTAATAGCTTAGGTTTACATTTCCGCCTTTATATCCTGCTACTATATTTTATGCAATGCTTAGATTAATAGGATTGTATGGAAAGATAAAAATAAACGATAGAAAACCCTAATTGCAAGAAAAATATAACTGAAAAAACACATTGTTGCACACTTATACCCCTAGGGTACTCCCCACTTGGTTGCCTTCAGAAAACAATGGTCATGTCCCTCTAACGTAGGGATATCTTAGAAAAAGACCCTCAATCTAAAAGTTATCATAAATATCATAGTCCCTTAACATCCCTCGAGTTGCCTATGAGAAATGATCTTGTCCCTCGATGTTGCCTATATGATGACTGTCGCTTCGAAATGCTAAGGTATCCTTACATGTTGCCTTCAATGACCATTTTGACCCTTTCGATAGTCCCTCAAACATCCAAAGACTAGGGTTACCTACTCACTAATAATAGGATAACACGGCCTAAAGGATAGGAGGAAAAGAACGTCTTTTTTCGAGTAGGTAGATAATTGTTAGGTACTTGCTCAAAACAACAAATATTTTACACAAACACTTTTCAAACATAGTTTTCAAAAACAACTTCGTAACACTCTTGAGGACAAAAACAAGGGTTAAAATGAAGTAAAAAAAATTTTTCAAAGCAAGCACACACAAGCAGTTTTCAAAATGAGCAAGTACCTAAGAGCTCGTAGAAAACCACAGATAGAAAGGGTGCTAACACCTTCCCTTTCTATAATCTACCCCCCGTACTCAGAAATATATCAAAAAAGGTTTTTTCTATTCTTTTTCCTTTTCCTTTGTTGGATGAAATAAAAGTAGGTGGCGACTCTTGCTTACCGCGACATTTCGCAAAAAAAACGAAAACCAGTATTAACAGTCGGTTATGCCACCGTATCACATTATGATTTCATAGTGAACCTAGCCTCAATTAGGACTTTTGAAGGTTATAACGTGACCGTGGTTCATTGTTTAGGAAATAAAAGATATAAGGCTCAAAATTTATTTAGCCCACCCCATTCTCCTTGATGTTCTTGAATCCTAAATTCAATTAATGCAACAAATGCGTTTAATCCCCAAAAGAAGTTTCGTAGTCGCGCAGATGGTGAGAAGCGTAGATAAAGATCCAAGCGCCAATGAAAGGTATTGATAAAATTTGAGCGTTAATAAGATTCAAGAGAGGATAAGATCCAAGCGCTAATGTGAAGCCTTGATGATTATTGAGGTGGAAGTCACAAGATTGTTTTCCAATTTATTATTTTCAATCCCTTATTTTTGCATGGACTGATTTTTTGAATTATTTTTTGAATTTGATCCATTGGGATACCCTAACTTTTTCCCAGGTCAAGTGTTTTTTGCTTTGACTTAGCGGGCTTTCACCTTTCTTTTTTGAATTTATTTTTTATCACTTTTGGTTTTGAAAATTTGTGACTGCCATGCTGATTGTTGTAAGCTTCATCTTCATCGTTCCTTCGATCTTGATTGATGTGTTTAGGAAGAAAGACATTGTGGACTTTTGTTTTTTATTGATTCATAAATCTTGTATGATGAATGAGGGGAAGATGATGTGCTCGAATATTTTCTTAGATTGTTCTCTAAATGATGTATCGAGGAAAGAGGTATGCTTGAACCTTTGCTTAGATCGTTCTCTCGATGATGTATCGAGGAAAGAGATATGTTTGAACCTTTGCTTAGATTTTTTCGATTCTCCTGGGTTTGAATGCACCATTAAATTAATTGAAAACTACCCAGCCCCTGGTTAAGATTAAGGGTTTTTTATAATAGAAATAACTCCGACTTCTAGCACGAGGGGGCTAACTACGGATTAACTCCTTATATCTCCATTGTTTAGGAATTGAAACAATGCCTTATATCATTATCTAAGCCTTACTATTAAAAAGCATACATCAACCAAATTTAATTATTTTGTATTTTCATCATTCTCCATCAGAGTTTGTTAATTTGAAAATGGAAAAGAAGAGTGAGAATGGAATGTTGTTGATTATTCATGGAATGAATCGATTTCAAAAACATGCATGCTTATTTTATTAGAATTATGTGACCCAAGAGTATAAAGTTTATAACAAATAAAACTTAGAAAGAAAGAAATTACAATTTAAAATGATAAAGGCCTAATGAACTAGAGATAAGCCTTCTCATTGATCTACTGACTTCAGGAGATGCTTCCTAGTTTTTGGACTTTTCAGAGCATGGGGGTGACCCTTGACTTTTCTTGGGCATACCAAATCCATTGATATGGCAGTTTCTCTTGATGTAAAGGAATCATTAATGGTAGTGGCATTTGAGGCGCTGTGTAGGCCTGTAGGTGTCATGATGAAGGGATTCCTTCTCTATCCAATAAGATTTGTAGGACCAAGCTCCTTTGAATCTCAAACATTTGACCTTTCCTTCACCAATCTAAGATTTTCTTGAAAATCTTGGACTCTGCTCTTAAGCATCGCAAAATTTGTTAGCTGGATCACAATTGGATAAGAGTGGAAGTGTAAATGATTTTGTGAAAATGGACGTAATTGTATGAAAATGCTTGGATATTCAAAAATGTTTCACGGATATTCAATGCCACGTAGATATAGTATGATGATAGATGTAGGGTTAATCTGTACAAGTTTAAAGATAGACCCAATGATATGCTACACTAACGTAGAGATTGAGACAGGCAGGGACTCAGTGCAGACAAAGATGATAAAAGACATAGATTTGATGACGTCCTACATTATCCCAAAGATTGAGACATGCAGGAATTATCTAAGGATTATGGCTAATGAAAGATGACGAGGAGTCCCTAAAGGATAGATATCACGACATAGACAACATCCCTACGGGATATAGATAGTATTGGGTGAAGGGATAATCCTTACGAGTTTACAGATTGTAGTGGGATTTATGAAAGGTATCCTTAGAATGTAGGTTCTTAGTATTGGCTTATGGATATTCTAACCTCCCCATAAGGTGGATTCCTTAAGGGTATCATGAATGAAACTAGAGAGAAAGGCAGAAGGGCCTCCCTTAAGCGAAGTCTCTTTATAGACTCAAACTTTCGTCTCTAGGTCATGAAAGGTCTCTTCACGAGTTTTTGGTTTAAAGTTCGTACAAAGAGTCATAGGTGTCATTCCAAAGTCCTACTTCCAAAGAGGAAGTCTCTCGATAGGTATTCCTTTTGCGGAATTCCACTGACTCTAGGCGAAGTCATCACATAAACTCATAGGGTTGATGTAACCCCTTGGCTAATAGATGAACCTTCTTTCTAAGGGTTTTGAGAATAGTTTTCCGAAAATTAAATTCCACCATAGATATAATATGATAATAAAAATAATAAGTAAATAAATAAATAATTAAATAAGAAATAAATAAATAAGAAATAATAAAACCAAATAAAATAAAGAAAAACCATAAAACCTAAAGATGAGTCTTCTAAACCTAGGGTTGAGTTCCCAGCAAATTCGTCAGCTGGTGTGACTCGTTTTTAAATCAGAGTCGCCACCCTTAAATTTTATCCTAAAGGAAGGGAGTCTAAAGGAATAACCCTAAAAGTCATAGATTTTAGATTTGGACTCGGTTCTAGACGAGGGGAAGGTATTAGGCACCCCTTATCTACCTTGTTCACAAGGATACTAGGTTTAGAAGCACGATCTTAGGAAATATGGTTTTTAATTATTATTGGGAAATAGGGCTTGAATTTTATTTAGCGGAACTCGCCACTCTTTTTGATCATATGCCTACGTATCCTCTTAGGAGGAATCAAAGTTTCATTTCCTAGTTCGTGGTTGGTTTGTGTTTTGTATGGATTGCGAAATATATTTTGAATTTCCCGCATAAGGGCTTTAAGAGTGTGATTAACAGAGTTTATTAGACCAAGTACGCAGAAAACTTAAATATATTCATATTCATTTTCGAAAATTAATTGTTTGAATTAATTTAATTTGCGAAAAAAGATTTGGTGTTTAGTTTGAGTATCTAAGACGTAGAGCGAAGAAGTCTGACATAGTCTCCTTATCATGTGGCCAGATATTGGCCACGTGTCACTCGCGGACGTAGTAATTTGATGAATTACACAAGTTTTAATATTTTGATGTAAAATATTAAATTAACTTATGTGATAAAAAATGTTATAAACATCTGATTAAAAGATATGATTTAATGCAAATAAATAATAGTATATTTTAAGTGAGTTTAAAAATAATTAATCATTTATAATAATAATAATAACATAATAATATAATTATAAAACTATAAAAATATGAATATATATGAATATATAAATATAAAATCAAAATAAATAAGTAAATGTGTAAATGAAAAAAGAAATAAAACTAATTTCGTAGGGGGGTGAAAAACATATAAGGATAGTAAAAAGATAGGGTGTTAATAGACAAGGTCTGAATTCAGATATTGAATTCAGGCCCCAAGGTCAGGGGGTGCTTTTAAGACTAATGGTGTATAGAGTTACTAATGAGTTTAAACTATCATGTTGAAATCAAGCCTAATATCAAATGACCAAATTTCTAAACATAATTTAATTATAATAAAACAAAACTGGAAAAAGAATTAAAGAAAAAACTGAAAGGAAGAAAAGAGATGCATCGTACATTCAAAATTTCCTGACTCTAATTCAAACATAATAATATTAGAATAAATGACAATAAAACAAGAACCTTAAGCTTGGCGCCTTCAAGAATAAAAACGCATTATTTCCATTATTATGTCTTTAATTCTAAATCCTTTTGTATTAAAACAGAACAATTTTCTTTCTCTTTTTTGTAAAAAAAACAGAATTTGCATAAATTATACAATTGATGTTGTCAATTTGAGTGAGTGAATTTGGTGATTATGCATTTGATGTTGAAAATGAAATTAGTGCCTGTTCTGGTTTGTATATACAAGGTGATGTAAATTAAAGGTTTTATTTACGGAGAGGTTGGTTAATAAAAAATGTGTTTGACTGTAAGTGAAAGAACAAGGTAAGTAGTGTAAAAACAAAGTGATTAGGAAATTGGAAAATTGTTTAAATTGTGAATTATTTACATGAAAGCGTTTATGATTAGCCAAGAAGTTAAATGAATTGAAAATATAATTTTAAATTTAAAAGAAAAATATACAATTTTAATTAAAAAACAAAATCTACGACACATAATTTTAAGTGTAAAATAAAAATATAACATGTATGAATTAGTGTGTGTAATATAAATTATAAATGATTAGTAAAATATAGGTACCATGAATGAGAGTTTGAGGAACAAAAAATATATTTTTCAAAGGTAAATAACCATCAGGAATCATAATTTGGTTGAAAAAATAAGAACAAATAAATTAAATAAATAAATAAATATTGAAAACGGGGGTCTCATATTAAATCATCGGTCAAAAATAAAAAACAATTTGAAAAGAAATCTTGAAAAGAGATTGAAAAAATGTATAAAAGTGAAAGTTAAAAATTGTGTAAGTGTAGTGAAATAGTGAGAAATGTGGATTTGTGGAAATTGTGAATATTGTGGTTGATCTAGAAGTGTGAAAAATATGTCCTATTTATAAACAAAAAAAAACATCCAAATTGGAAATAAAACAAAATTGACCAATCAAAAACAAAGTGTGACACAAATTGACATCAAATGGACAATAAGAAACTCTTATTTAAAAAGGAAATAAAATTATTGACAAAAAATAGAAGAAAAAAAAATAAAATGTTGAAAGTGCGGCATAAGAGATTCAAACGTGTGACCTTACGCTTGCAAGCTTCATTCTTCACCATTTGTGCTATGTTACTGATTTGTAAATAAATTCAATTTGAAAGTATACGAAACGTGTGCAAATGAATTTGAAAGTATATGAAACGTGTGTAAATAAATTAAATTTGAAAGTTTACACATGTCAGGACAATATACAACACGATATGAATTTCCTCAGGACAATGAGAAATAAAGTGTGTCGCATCAGAAGCGAGCATAAGTCGTATTCTTTGATCACCTAACTACTTGTTATGTTACATAATCGAAAGCAAAAAGAATGTACCTTGTACAATGAACAAACGCGTCAAAATAACGAGACACGACGGTATGAAAATACGGATAAAACTAAAAGAAAAAGTATTTTATTATTAGTTTTTTTGTAAGAAAAATTCTAAAAAAAACTAAAGATTTAATTCCTAAAAAAATTTCTAATATATTATGCTATTTTTTTTATTGTTTTTATTATTTTTTGTCATGTATTTTATTGGCGAAAATTAACATAAAAAGTCCTAATTCTAATGAAGAAATAGTGAATTCAGGGGGGTGTTAATCTGAGTCCGGGGGTGTACAGAAGCATAAGCTAGGCACAGCCCAAAGGAGATAGTCCCATACCACTTTTTGTTACACCATCATTCAAATGCCAAAAACATGCATTGGGTTACAGCTCCCTTCGGTCCAACAAGAGAGGGCTACAATTTACTTTTATCAAGACCAAAGCTGAAGAAGAAAAAAACAGGCCTAAAAGCCCCATGAAATTGGCCCAAAAACATCACCATAACTAGTTCAGATATTGTTGCAGCATTATTATTGTTGTGCTTGTTGAGATGACAAAAAATGAAAATATTTGGATAAAATAGTAAGCGATGGCGTAGTTAGGGTTATTATGTGACCTTTCAACTCTTGCGAAAGAAACTCATCTTCCCTCTCTATCATCTCTCTCATCCTCCACCATATGGCCACCGCATGAATCGTCTGAAAACTCCACCTCTCAACCCCAAAATACTCATCTCTACCTCATCTTCTCAAAGCCTCACTTTGTTTTCCTCAATTCTTTTTCAGTTAAATGAATCATGATAAAACCTAGGTCTAACTAAGTAGTAACCCAATCCAAATGGTGATGAATTGAACTTGGAAATCTTAGGGGAATGATTCATCAGACTTCACGCTTCATAATGGTAACAAAAGCTTAAGCGGAAAGATGAGAAATAGAGAGGATGCGAGCGTTACCTATCAGAGATCGTCCGATGCGGTTTCGACAGCGGCATATAGAAAAGACATGAAATCCATAGGTGAGGTAATACAATTATCGCTCTTCTTTATCCTTCCTCGGATTATTATTCTTCTGCATTCTTTTCTTGCGTTTCTGAATTCGCTTTGCTTTTGTCAAACATTAATATTATTGTGCGATGATATGAAGAAGATGAAGACCATTGATGCGGTGAAGGTGAAAAGGATGGCAGTAGTTTGATATTAAAGAGATAGATTGAAGGAGAAGCTTGAATATTCGGTTATAATGGCTTATGACCGCGAGAGATAATTGATTGGTGGAGAAGAGAGCCTGAAGCAAAGGTTAGTGATGATCGCTGTTGAGAGAGTGCGGAAGAAGTTGTAGAGAGTTTCTTTTTGTCATTTTTGCTAGAAAGTAAAGAAAGATGAATCTGAAGTAGAGAAAGTTGAGAGGGTCCTTTGGCGATGATTTTTCTGTGAAATTGAAGAATGGTCAAGATGGAGATGAAAGAAGAAGAGAGTTTAGAGATTAAGGAAGATGAAGGTTAAAGGTGTATACTTGAAGGTTCTGGCGAAGATTGGAGGAGAGAGAATGGAGGTAATTTTCTGAGTTTTTTTTGTAACTGAATTCTCATCCTTCTCTTTATGTTATCAGTTTCTTATATCCTTCCCCCTGTTCTGTTGTGCATCCTATTGTGGAGTTTTTCTAGGAAAGTTGTTAGTCTTGTTTAAAAAACAGTAAGCTGGAATATTTTTGTAGTTAGAAGGATGAAAAATTCTATTATATTGAACTGAGGTTGGGTTGGTTAAAAACAGTTAGAAAGAATTCTGTTAGAGGTTGTTGCAAATTCTGTTTGGAAATTTTTCTGTTAGATGCAGTTAGAGTTTTCTGTTAGAAGTGGTTATGGAAATTGGCTTAGAAAACGGTTAGGACTTAGGCTGTTAGGGATGTTATAGTTGGTTAGGCTTGTTAGAAAGTTGGTTAGGATATGGTTCAAAGCCCGAGGATTTAGTTACCTCCTGTTATAGATTGGTTGAGAATCTGTTGGAGGGTTTCAGTTAGAGGGCTTAGGGATTTGGTTAAGAGTTTGTTTAGAAATCTGTTAGGGACTGGAAATTGAAAATTTGTAAAACTGAAATTCTGTTAGAAGGATTGAAGGTGAGAGATTAGAAGACAACTAGCTATGAAAATTTTGTTGAATTGGTTTTCTGCTATTGGTTTTTCCAGTTATATTTCTGTTGAGAAGTTCTGTCGGGTTTTTGTTAATTCTGCTGAGAGGTTGGGAAGTCAGTTAGAGATTGGTTATAGGTTGTTAATTGAATGCAGTTATGATGAGCTGTTAGTTATAGGTTGCAGGAAGTTGTTAAGATTCTATTAGTTCAATAGGATAGTTAATTCAGGCTATTGGTGATAGTTTTGCTATTAGAGCCCTGTTATAACACATGTTGCGTCTGGTGTACTGAACTTAAAACTGACTACTCTAGTTTCCAGAATGGCTTTCCTTACTTGAATTGAGGATTGTCTAGTGTTGTACCCCAAAATTTGCCCTCGCATTTTTTCCACAAGAAATCACATCTTCAGGCTTTTCCTGATTTTTCAGATTGGCGTAAGAATCAGCCAAACAGATTTTTCTTATCAGTCAGACAAAATTAGGGTTTTCATGACTTTGGAACAGTTCAAACAGTTTGCTTAGGGTTTGGTTGATTTCGGCTCAGTTTTTGATCAGGCGGACGTTTCTTTGACTTTTAATCAAGAACTAGGGTTTGTGCGAAGATTCCTCAGAAAGATTTAATTCTACAGCGCTTGTCAAGTTATTCTGAGATATGGACTGAAACATTTGGATTGAATTCGCAGCGTTTGACTAAATCAGTGAAAAGAGGCATTTGGACTGAGTTTGCAATGTTTGACTAAATCAGTGAGAAGAAAAGACATTTGGGCAGTTGTTGTGATTGACTGTGCTTTGCTTTGGATTTTTGAAGCGCCAGGTTTATTAGTTGATCAATGCCGAAACCAATGTTTATTTAATTGTTTATTATTCTAAGTTAAATGGTTGGAATTTATTTTCAATTATTATAATTTAAAGAATTATAAATAATAAAATAAACAATTGAAAAGGAGAAAAAGAATTAACTGGTAAAAAAATAGATTTTTTTCATCTTTAATTTATTTGTTACAATTATTATTTAAATATTTATAAAGTATTTACAATGATAATTTTACAAATATTTAAAATGAAATAAAAAAAAACTATCCTAATTTTTTCTAAGCTTCCTAATCTTCATTCTTCTATCCAATGCTCCCTCTGCTCCATTTGATTTCATCTGCAAAAAAAATAAGAAAAGAAAAAGTCAATTGAAGCAGATAAATTAAAGAGACAGACAGTTAATTTGGGCTCATCATTAAAGGCAACTGACTGGAATCAGTTAGTCCTCTCTGCAAATCACGGGATTTCTCCCGGTTCACAGAGAGGGATGGATAATGCTTGCTAAACATGAATGCACAAAGTTGAAATGCACAAATTCAAATTTTGTCAAACCTACTGCATAATTTCAAAATTGCCAAACAAACTACAAAGTCCAAGACCAAACTGAATGGCCTAAACCAAGTCAAGAGTCCAAACTGAGTTCACATTCAAACTACCCAAAAAGCTGTCAAAATGTCCAAAATATGGAAAGATATCAAACAAAAGGCTACTCAGTACTGTCACAAAGAAGCAGGCAGTATGGAAAAAGAAAGTATGCAGGTTAAAAACCAATTTTGCAAGCAAGCTTTTCAAATCATCATTTTCCAGTGTTACCTTTTCAGAAGAAAAAAAGTACAAACATAAACATTATTTAATGTTTTAACTGTACTAGAGAGAGAAGAAAGAGAGAAAGGAAGAATAGGCTTACTGGCTTTAGGCTTGAGGCATAAAGATATATAAAAACGAAACTGCAATAAAACAGTGAGGCAGAAGGCAGAGATATGAAGAAATCTGAATACAAACAAAACTGTCAAGAAAAAGAAACAGAATTATCTATCCACACTTAAGCCTTTAAACCGGATTCAAACCCTGAACATTTTTGGAGCATATAACACCAAAACCTTCACTTATCAAAAGGACCCTGCATTCAACAAGCTCAAAAGATACAAACCTGAACCTATCAAACAGTAAAAACATAACTCAGAAGATAAAGCCCCACAACCTGAAAAGAAAAACCTTGGTCTTAATCTGTCAAAGCCTTTCAAACCTCAAACACATAGCCATGAACCAGAAGTCAAAAACCTGCACCAACTGATAAACTATAAACCAGAACATCAAGCACTAAGCCTGTCAAGCCTGCTGAAAATATGCAACAGCATAAGCCATCAACCTGTCAAGCCTGTTGAAAATATACAACAGCAAAAGCCTAAACGAACCACAAGCCTAAGCCACAAAAGCCTTAAGTTTGATTGAACCAGGAATAAAAAAAACCCTGTCCATTTCAAAAGCCCTTTCAAAGTAAGCATTCAAAACATCAAACATTCAAAGAACACGCAACCCATCCAACCCTCAGAAAAACTTCATCATCGGGCAAACATTCAAATCAATCTCAAACATATCAACAGGCAACCAAACACATCAAGCTAAAGCATGTTCAGAAGCAAACAGCAGGTCAAGCCAAAGCCTAAACTGATATCACAACAACACAAACCTTTCAACCAATGTCCAAATCTGCATAAACCAAAACCATAAACCTCAAAGCCTTTGCCCTAGCCTGTCAAGCTTTGTCAAGCATTCAACCAAACATACCAAGAATTCAAACACATACAGAATCCCCCAAAGCCCTCAGAACCTAGGGTTCATCACAGGGCAAAAATCATCATCTCAGAAGCATACTCAGAACATATCAGATATCAAACTTTCCAAGCATCTCATCATCAAAAAATCCCTAAGCATATCAAGCTAGCATATGAAGAGCAGGTTTCCAGCATCACCGTCCCTCCGCCGTCAAGCCACCGGAAACTCCTCCAAGCTACCGTTCTTCTCCATCTCCAAGGACCAGAGGTAATATCCCTAATATTTGCCTTTTCATGTACCTCAATCAAAGACAAACAAGAATATAAATGAAATCAGAAGCGAACCTAAAACATACAACGATATGAGCTAAAACCCTAACGCATTACAACAAAGAAATTGAACCTCGTAGCTACCGCTCGCGTGGTCATAGAGAAGAGGAGGCAACAGTGGCGTCCGGTGGCTAGAGATGAGGAAGGCGTCAATAGCTAAGCATGGCGTGAGGAGACCAAGAACGAAAGCGAACGACGACGCCTCTGTACCCTTTGCTCAAACCCTAACATTCCAATTGAAAACGAACCTTGCAACCCTAAACGAAATGAACAAATTTGCCATGGGCCTTTCCCTTTTCCAGTAAGCTTAAGCCCATTGCCATTCAGTTATGCACCCCCCTCCATATCCATTTTGATTAAGCCCAAAAACCCTAAGGCCCATTCCTCTTTTACTAAAAAAAAACATTATTCTAATACTTTTTTTATACAATTTACTTAATATTGATTTTAACAATACTTTTTTATATATATAAATTAA
Source organism: Vicia faba (assembly GCA_948472305.1). Taxonomy (NCBI): domain Eukaryota; kingdom Viridiplantae; phylum Streptophyta; class Magnoliopsida; order Fabales; family Fabaceae; genus Vicia; species Vicia faba. Next base: position 224,539,324 of record OX451735.1, read on the forward strand.
GATTTTGTACGTAAAAAGATTAATTAAAATACACCAAAATGTTCATTTTTTAACTTAAAACATTTTCTAAATCTTAAAACATTTCTTTTCTTAAAATAATTTTGTACATAAAAACAATAATACATTAATCTCATTAAATTTTGTTTATCACATTTAAAATAAATATTAAACTTTTTATCTAGGTTTATACATTTTATTTTTGTTAAGACTTTTTTGTACATAAAAATACTTTATTAAAATACATGAGTGTTAATACATAAGAAAAATAGATTTTTAAAGAAATACTTTTTCTTAAAGCTTTTTCTTTTCTTTTGTTAAATTTTCTTTATTTGTACATATCAACAAATACGAGAATACAATTTAAATAAACAAAATACTTAATCTTCCCTTAAGTTAAATACTCTCCATACTTGTAAATAAATTACATATACACTTACACAATACACTTACATTGATACATTATACATTTGCTATACATTGCTATACATTATATTGCGATCGATTCGATTTGGTTGTAATCATTTAAGTCTCATTCCCATTTGTGAATTTGTACCCCCACTCTCGGATACTTATTTGTAATAGCGTAGACTTTAAATTCCCGCAATTTAACGCTTTCAAATATACCATGGTTAGACCTAGGGTTTGCATGTACATAAAATCAAACGCTAGATAACCCAATCCAAGACAAATACATGAAATCAATACACAATCACACTTGCACCCCCTAGGGTAATCCCACATGTTGCCTTCCAAAATGGGCCATGCTTGCACGTCGAGTTTCTTTGGCAAAACAATTCAAATGATCATAAGGCCCTCGATGACACTTTCGAAAGTTGCCTATCAAAATGATCAAGTCCCTTCAAGAAAATTGCCAAAGACAATTGGCACCATTGCATTCATGGTCCATACGATGACCCGCGCCTGTCCCGATCACATCCTAAACGCAAGATTGTCCACCAAATTCAATGGTGGAACAAAATTGTTAAAAAGGGGTTGAAAACATAGAGAAAACCTTTGAGTACAATAGGGGTAGATAAAACTCTTAGTTACTTGGGATCAATCTTGCAAAAACACTTGCCTCCTTTTCAAAACCACACTCCACAAACACTTTCGAAACAAACTCTCAAAAACATTTGAAACATCTTTTCGAAGAGATACACACCCTTGTAAAACATTCGAGTAAAGAATTGTTACAACGGTTGCCGAAACAAAGGCGTCTATTTCAAAAACATTTTTAAAACACACACACATACACCATTTTTTAAGCAATCGAAAATCAAGGCAAGTGATCTAAAACCAAGTAACTAAGAGCCCATGGATAACCATGGATGAAAAGGGTGCTAATACCTTCCCTTTTCATAATCTACCCCCCGAAACCACGAAACATCTCAAAAGGTTTTTCCTGTGCTTTTTAACCTTTCCTTTAGGATAAAATAAAAAGTCGGTGGCGACTCTTGCTAAACCGAACAAGTGCGAATACAACCGCAAAACTCAAGTCAGTTCTCCCACCGTATCACAGAACTGGCGACTCTGCTGGGGAGAATTTTAAAAGTGGGGTTACCTTAGGGTTTAGATCACCTTTAAATTGTTGCTTTGATTGCCTTGATTGCTTTACTTTTTGGGTCCTTGTTTGGGTTTGTTGTAAATCCTACACCCGGATTTGGGGCACCTTTTTAGGTAAATAGCAACAAAACTGTGAGGGAACTGTGCGGGGTATACCGACACGGTTGAAGCAGTAAGCTATGTTAGTGCGACATATTTGTGAGTACCGGTAACCCTTAAGTTTAATCAAGGAGAGTACGGGGCCGCTGAGTGATGTCGTGAAGCACTAACGAACTCTTAGAACCTTAATTGAACATCTTAGCCTTTTTTAGGGGTAGTGAGATGACCGACTTTGGTGCAGTCCGAAGTTGGTAGATACTCGATACTACACTCATTGAGGGTTGTTTTGTTGGAATATTTTGGTCGCCAGTTAAGTGGCTAAATCAAAACAATGAACACAGAAAACAATCCAATGATATTGAGCTCCTTAGAACCCGGTTTCTATTTTAGGACAAGATGAGCCAACTAACTTCAAGAGAGTACTTACCTAAACCCCATGCAAGCCTAAACCTAAGGACTTGTTTGCTTTGTGTGAATATGATTACCTGTATATACACTCACTTGCTTTTTGCATACATGTACATAACATCATAACATCATACCATGGAATTTTCAATAACCTTTTCAAGGATCTCGAGGGTTCTTTTGATGCAGGGTTACGTTGAACCAGACGTCTACCAATGGGCAAGAGGTTTCTCCTCTAAACAAATGCCAACCAAAGATCAAGCACAACAACTTGAATCAGGGGCTATGACCCACTTGACATGGTGAGCTTGATTCTCGTGGAAAGACACCCACCAGTGCACAGTTCTCCAATCAAAGATCAAGTGAAACAACTTGAATCAGTGGTTGTGACCCACTTGACATGGTGAGCTTAATTCTCGTGGAAAGACATCCACCAGTGCACAGTTCTCCAATCCAAGATCAAAGTTCGAACTCTAACATTTTCTTGTGTTTACCCCAAGAGATCCTTGAAAGCATGCATCCATATATCATGCATTGCATCTTGACGATCTTTCCCTTTTCAGGTTTCTTTACTCTCCTGCTGTTTATTTCTGTAAGAGATGGCTCTAGAAAGGTCTGTCAAAGACATCCAAGACCAGACTGCTCAGCTGCAGGAAATGTTCCCGAACTTGTCTCTGGGGCAAGAAGAAATGAAAACTCTCCTCACAAAGGGCTTGGAGAATTCAAACAATGCCAGGAGTGATCAGCTTGCGGAGCTGCAGTTTGATCTGGCAACATTGAGGATTCAAGTGATGGGGCAGTTAGTGGGCCAGATGGCTCTCATCCAAGACCTGTCTCAAAGACAAGAGGAACTCAGAGTTCTCGTCTGCCAACTGCTTCAAAACAACCAACTGGGGCAAACGTCTGAGGTTGAAGAGCAAGTCACCACTCATCCTCCATCCACTCAAGAAGACAAAAGGAAGGCTCCTTTGTATGCTTCAGGGTCACAAGCCCATCAACAACCTCGCCAGCATCAATAGGGTAATCGGCGCAAACGAAATGTACTTGGAAGACATTTCTCCGAGACTGAGATACCCTCATCTTTCATACTGAAACGCCTGTTGGAGGTTAACCTGCTTACTTTGAGGGATCCTCCTCGGAATCCCAACACCTCTGCTCCTACCTATCACCCCAATGAAAGGTGTGTGTACCACTCCTTTGGTCCTGGGCATGACACCGACAACTGTTGGACTCTGAAGAACAAGATCCAAGATTTGATCGACGAAGGAGTACTGGAATTCATGCCAGACGGCGAGATGAAAATCTTTCGTCAAGGGGTTCTCCACCTGAAGTGACAAAGCTCAAGCTGAAAGACTTTTGCTTCATTTTGAATTTTCAAAGTTGTAATTTCTTTTGTTATTCGAACAATTATCTTTTAATGTCAAACTCTGTTTCATTAATGCATTGCATATGTTTGTCTTGAATTCATACATTCGTTTTCACTACTCTTATGCTTTCTTTATGAATATTTAACTCTTGATAAAAAGCTGCAAGCCTTTAGATGGAGGATGACGAAAATAATACCACAATCTCATACATTATGCTTTTGAACAGACCTTGCTGATGATGTACAGGCATTTCTTTCAATTCCCAAACACTGGAGTTATAAGGAAGTTAATCCCTAGTCAACCCCTTCGAGCCAAAGAAGTAGAAGTTTTCTGTTCTAAACAATCAAAACCTTTGATATAAACCTGGGGCAGGGTAGTATCTCAGTTAATTCAAAAAGAAAATGCGCGTTGAAATCGCAAACTCTCAGTTCGTAACACAACGAACGACGAATGACAAGAAAAGCATTCCTTTGGAATCAAAAGACAAGGGTGGTTCCCTATCACATAGGCAGTCAATCTCTCAAAAAGAAAAATCCCACCAAGTCAAAACCTGTAAAGGAGGCTTAAGAAAGCTGGGGCATCCCGCTGACTGTAATCTCAAAAAACGGGAGCAGTCAGGCAAAAGTTAGGGATAACAAATCAAAATCAAAATAGAGAGGTCATTACAAATCCTCAACAACATGAAAAATGTTGCAAAAACAAAAAGGAGATGATGACTGTCTCCCAAATTCAACTGGTGAACCATCACCCAAAAGTCGTTCCAAACTCAAAACAGAGTGCGGCGCACAATTAACTGAGCTTAGGTGTGAAGAACATCACGAAGAGCGGGTGGGTACAAATATACTTTGAGCCTTTATCCTTTGTTTCTTAAACCGTGAACCAAGCCACGTTACAACCCTTCAAAAGTCCTAATTGAAGCATGGGTTAGTTCGAAAGCAGATTGTTTCAAAAGGTATCCTGACTCCTGTAAGGCCTTGCTCTAAATCTTGTGTTGACTTGTCTTATAAAAAGTTTTCTGCTAAAAAACGCATTTTGCAAAACTTCGAGACAAACATAAACTTTGCATTGCTTGAATATCACTATTTGCATTTGGCTTTTTTGTTTGACAGCGAAGAAATTCATACAGCTAATGTTCGGAGGAACGAAAACTCTATCAGTGAACAAAATCACTTCAAAAGGATGACACTTCCAACGAAAAATCTCCTATCAACAAGGGGCATGGAATGTCACCATCCTGTTAACCTGGGGAAGTCCGGTCAAGGTTTCGACAGATCTTTCAAAGTTCAGTTAACCTGGGGTAGTCCACTCAAGATTTCAAGAAATCTCTCAATTCGCAGAGTAATCTGATTCAAGACTCCTTCATCATCACTTGGGGCATTTGAATGTCAAAAGTGTTCAACAATTCCCTCATCACCTCAGAAGATTGATATAGTTCAAGATGTGACCCAGATTTGGCGACATTCTATAACTCATTCAGATTTCCTTCCAGATATAGTTCAAGATGTGACCCAAATTTGGCGACATTCTATAACTCATTCAGACTTCCTTCCAGATATAGTTCAAGATGTGACCCAATATTTGGCGACATTCTATAACTCATTCAGATTTCATTCCAGATATAGTTCAAGATGTGACCCAGATTTGGCGACATTCTATAACTCATTCAGATTTCATTCCAGATATAGTTCAAGATGTGACCCAAGATTTGGCGACATTCTATAACTCATTCAGATTTCATTCCAGATATAGTTCAAGATGTGACCCAAGTTTGGCGACATTCTATAACTCATTCAGACTTGCTTCTAGATATAGTTCAAGATGTGACCCAGATTTGGCGACATTCTATAACTCATTCAGACTTTCATTCCAGATATAGTTCAAGATGTGACCCAGATTTGGCGACATTCTATAACTCATTCAGATTTCCTTCCAGATATAGTTCAATATGTGACCCAGATTTGGCGACGTTCTATAACTCATTCAGACTTCCTTCCAGATATAGTTCAAGATGTGACCCAAGATTTGGCGATATTCTATAACTCATTCAGATTTCATTCCAGATATAGTTCAAGATGTGACCCAGATTTGGCGACATTCTATAACTCATTCAGACTTCCTTCCAGATATAGTTCAAGATGTGACCCAAGATTTGGCGACATTCTATAACTCATTCAGATTTCATTCCAGATATAGTTCAAGACGTGACCCAGATTTGGCGACATTCTATAACTCATTCAAACCTGCTTCCAGATATAGTTCAGATGTGACCCAGAGATGGCGATATTCCGTAACTTATTCCAGATCAACACCTGCAGCAATCAGAAGATTCTTGCAATCCCCATTCAAAGACTTCCAGAATCTAATTCCCCTCAGAGTCAAGTTTCATAATCCCCAGCGGAGCTAAAACTTCCAACTATCAATCCCCAAGCAGAGTGAAGACTCTCATTCTCAGTTCCTCACAGAATATTCGAATATTCTCCAGTGAAGATCTCCTCAAAACAGGAAGTCCCCAGTAGTTTTGCATACAACCCAAGCTTTTGATTCCCCAACAGTGGTCCCAGGACTTCTCATTTTCAACGATCAAAAGATTCTGGCCCTCCACAGCAGCAGCCAAGGATTTGCTCTCCTCGGCAGCAGTCAAGATTCTTTTATCTTCATCCATCCAGGATTCGTCTATCCTTAGCAAGACAGCTCATCAGCTTACATGCGCATTCATCACATTCATATCATAAACATTGGTGTAACATACATTGTATCATGCATCATGACATTGCATACAGCTAACTCTGTACCTTTTCAGGTAAGATCAGTCAACAGACAAAGATCATCATCTCCCGAGATTCTTTCTAGAAATAGTTCAGACGTGACCCGGACACGGCGAAATTCTGATACTTATTCCAGATTCACTCAGAGATAGTTCAAATGTGACCCAGACACGGCGACATTCTGATACTTATTCCAAATTCACCCAGATGCAGTTTTACACGGACTCATCATCAGGAAACCCTACACCGATTCCTTCTCCACTTTAAGACTTCTGAAAACAGTTTACGGATTCTTCCCAACACCAGATGTTAATCTATCGCTTGTTCAGATTCTTCTCAACTTTTGAAAACAGTTTACAGACGCTTCCCAACAACGGATGCTGTTCTATTGCTTATTCAAACTCCAACTCCTGAAGACAGTTTACGGACGCTTCCCAACAACGGATGCTGCTCTATTGCTTATTCAACTCCAACTCTTGAAAATAGTTTACGGATTCTCCAAACACGGATGTCAATCTATTGCTTGATCAGACCCCCGGTTCAGAGACGTTCCAAAACATGGATACCTTTCTGATACTCGTCCACTCACCAGTGACATACAGTTCAATAATAACCTTCAGATGGCATCTATAAGCCCATCCTCCTCCAACAATTTCCGAATGGCATCTTTAAGCCCATTTCAGATGGCATCTCTAAGCCCATCCCCCGACAAGATTCTATCACATCCCTAGATGGCATCGTTAAGCCCATCACCAAATGGCATCTGTAAGCCCATTCCCTCTACCATCACATCGTCGAGTGCAAATTTTCTTGGCACTCTAGTGTCCAATCTCCTTTTACCTTCGAGTCGCGAAAGGCAAACTTGCCAATCTAACTCCTCAGGTCCAAAATGATTGAACAGGGGCAACTGTTGTACCCCAAAATTTGCCCTCGCATTTTTTCCACAAGAAATCACATCTTCAGGCTTTTCTTGATTTTTCAGATTGGCGTAAGAATCAGCCAAACAGATTTTTCTTATCAGTCAGACAAAATTAGGGTTTTCATGACTTTGGAACAGTTCAAACAGTTTGCTTAGGGTTTGGTTGATTTCGGCTCAGTTTTTGATCAGGCGGACGTTTCTTTGACTTTTAATCAAGAACTAGGGTTTGTGCGCAGATTCCTCAGAAAGATTTAATTCTACAGTGCTTGTCAAGTTATTCTGAGATATGGACTAAAACATTTGGATTGAATTCGCAGCGTTTGACTAAATCAGTGAAAAGAGGCATTTGGACTGAGTTTGCAATGTTTGACTAAATCAGTGAGAAGAAAAGACATTTGGGCAGTTGTTGTGATTGACTGTGCTTTGCTTTGGATTTTTGAAGCGCCAGGTTTATTAGTTGATCAATGCCGAAACCAATGTTTATTTAATTGTTTATTATTCTAAGTTAAATGGTTGGAATTTATTTTCAATTATTATAATTTAAAGAATTATAAATAATAAAATAAACAATTGAAAAGGAGAAAAAGAATTAACTGGTAAAAAAATAGATTTTTTTCATCTTTAATTTATTTGTTACAATTATTATTTAAATATTTATAAAGTATTTACAATGATAATTTTACAAATATTTAAAATGAAATAAAAAAAAACTATCCTAATTTTTTCTAAGCTTCCTAATCTTCATTCTTCTATCCAATGCTCCCTCTGCTCCATTTGATTTCATCTACAAAAAAAATAAGAAAAGAAAAAGTCAATTGAAGCAGATAAATTAAAGAGACAGACAGTTAATTTGGGCTCATCATTAAAGGCAACTGACTGGAATCAGTTAGCCCTCTCTGCAAATCACGGGATTTCTCCCGGTTCACAGAGAGGGATGGATAATGCTTGCTAAACATGAATGCACAAAGTTGAAATGCACAAATTCAAATTTTGTCAAACCTACTGCATAATTTCAAAATTGCCAAACAAACTACAAAGTCCAAGACCCAATTGAATGGCCTAAACCAAGTCAAGAGTCCAAACTGAGTTCACATTCAAACTACCCAAAAAGCTGTCAAAATGTCCAAAATATGGAAAGATATCAAACAAAAGGCTACTCAGTACTGTCATAAAAGAAGCAAGAAGTATTGAAAAAGAAAGTATGCAGGTTAAAAACCAATTTTGCAAGCAAGCTTTTCAAATCATCATTTTCCAGTGTTACCTTTTCAGAAGAAAAAAAAGTACAAACATAAACATTATTTAATGTTTTAACTGTACTAGAGAGAGAAGAAAGAGAGAAAGGAAGAATAGGCTTACTGGCTTTAGGCTTGAGGCATAAAGATATATAAAAACAAAACTGCAATAAAACAGTGAGGCAGAAGGCAGAGATATGAAGAAATCTGAATACAAACAAAACTGTCAAGAAAAAGAAACAGAATTATCTATCCACACTTAAGCCTTAAAACCGGATTCAAACCCTGAACATTTTTGGAGCATATAACACCAAAACCTTCACTTGTCAAAAGGACCCTGCATTCAACAAGCTCAAAAGATACAAGCCTGAACCTATCAAACAGTAAAAACATAACTCAGAAGATAAAGCCCCCCAACCTGAAAAGAAAAACCTTGGTCCCAATCTGTCTAAGCCTTTCAAACCTCAAACACATAGCCATGAACCAGAAGTCAAAAACCTGCACCAACTGATAAACTATAAACCAGAACATCAAGCACTAAGCCTGTCAAGCCTGCTGAAACTATGCAACAGCATAAGCCATCAACCTGTCAAGCCTGTTGAAAATATACAACAGCAAAAGCCTAAACGAACCATAAGCCTAAGCCACAAAAGCCTTAAGTTTGATTGAACCAGGAATAAAAAAAACCCTGTCCATTTCAAAAGCCCTTTCAAAGCAAGCATTCAAAACATCAAACATTCAAAGAACACGCAGCCCATCCAACCCTCAGAAAAACTTCATCATCGGGCAAACATTCAAATCAATCTCAAACATATCAACAGGCAACCAAACACATCAAGCTAAAGCATGTTCAGAAGCAAACAGCAGGTCAAGCCAAAGCCTAAACTGATATCACAACAACACAAACCTTTCAACCAATGTCCAAATCTGCATAAACCAAAACCATAAACCTCAAAGCCTTTGCCCTAACCTGTCAAGCTTTGTCAAGCATTCAACCAAACATACCAAGAATTCAAACACATTCAGAATCCCCCAAAGCCCTCAGAACCTAGGGTTCATCACAGGGCAAAAATCATCATCTCAGAAGCATACTCAGAACATATCAGATATCAAACTTTCCAAGCATCTCATCATCAAAAAATCCCTAAGCATATCAAGCTAGCATATGATGCGACAAGAAGAAGAAGGTACAGAAGCATCAGTATAACCAACATCAGGCAAGCATTCCAAGACATCCAGCTAAAGCATACAGTGGCAAATACATAGAAGCATACATAAGCAGAAGTGAGGCTAACAGAAGAAGAGGAAAAGGTGACCAAACTAGGTTTTCAGTTTGTCATCATAAAACCTGAAAGAAGTGAAACAAAAGTGCCAGGAAGAGCAGGTTTCCAGCATCACCGTCCCTCCGCCGTCAAGCCACCGGAAACGCCCTTAAGCTACTGTTCTTCTCCATCTCCAAGGACCAGAGGTAATATCCCTAATCTTTGCCTTTTCATGTACCTCAATCAAAGACAAACAAGAATATAAATGAAATCAGAAGCGGACCTAAAACATAAAACGATATGAGCTAAAACCCTAACGCATTACAACAAAGAAATTGAACCTCGTAGATACCGCTCGCGTGGTCATAGAGAAGAGGAGGCAACGGTGGCGTCCGGTGGCTAGAGATGAGGAAGGCGTCAATAGCTAAGCATGGCGTGAGGAGACCAAGAACGAAAGCGAATGACGGCGCCTCTGTACCCTTTGCTCAAACCTTAACATTCCAATTGAAAACGAACCTTGCAACCCTAAACGAAATGAACAAATTTGCCATGGGCCTTGCCCTTTTCCAGTAAGCTTAAGCCCATTGCCATTCAGTTATGCACCCCCCTCCATATCCATTTTGATTAAGCCCAAAAACCCTAAGGCCTATTCCTCTTTTACTAAAAAAAAAAACATTATTCTAATACTTTTTTTATACAATTTACTTAATACTGATTTTAACAATACTTTTTTATATATATAAATTAAGATTTTGTACGTAAAAAGATTAATTAAAATACACCAAAACGTTCATTTTTTAACTTAAAACATTTTCTAAATCTTAAAACATTTCTTTTCTTAAAATAATTTTGTACATAAAAACAATAATACATTAATCTCATTAAATTTTGTTTATCACATTTAAAATAAATATTAAACTTTTTATCTAGGTTTAAACATTTTATTTTTGTTAAGACTTTTTTTGTACATATAAATACTTTATTAAAATACATGAGTGTTAATACATAAGAAAAATAGATTTTTAAAGAAATACTTTTTCTTAAAGCTTTTTCTTTTCTTTTGTTAAATTTTCTTTATTTGTACATATCAAAAAATACGAGAATACAATTTAAATAAACAAAATACTTAATCTTCCCTTAAGTTAAATACTCTCCATACTTGTAAATAAATTACATATACACTTACACAATACACTTACATTGATACATTATACATTTGCTATACATTGCTATACATTATATTGCGATCGATTCGATTTGGTTGTAATCATTTAAGTCTCATCCCCATTTGTGAATTTGTACCCCCACTCCCGGATACTTATTTGTAATAGCGTAGACTTTAAATTCCCGCAATTTACCGCTTTCAAATATACCATGGTTAGACCTAGGGTTTGCATGTACATAAAATCAAACGCTATATAACCTAATACAAGACAAATACATGAAATCAATACACAATCACACTTGCACCCCCCAGGGTAATCCCACATGTTGCCTTCCAAAATGGGCCATGCTTGCACGTCGAGTTTCTTTGGCAAAACAACTCAAATGATCATAAGTCCCTCGATGACGCTTTCGAAAGTTGCCTATCAAAATGATCAAGTCCCTTCAAGCAAATTGCCAAAGACACTTGGCACCATTGCATTCATGGTCCATACGATGACCCGCGCCTGTCCTGATCACATCCTAAACGCAAGATTGTCCACCAAATTCAATGGTGGAACAGAATTGTTAAAAAGGGGTTGAAAACATAGAGAAAACCTTTGAGTACATTAGAGGTAGACAAAACTCTTAGTTACTTGGGATCAATCTTGCAAAAACACTTGCCTCCTTTTCAAAACCACACTCCACAAACACTTTCGAAACAAACTCTCAAAAACATTTGAAACATCTTTTCGAAGAGATACACACCCTTGTAAAACATTTGAGTAAAGAATTGTTACAACGGTTGCCGAAACAAAGGCGTCTATTTCAAAAACATTTTCAAAACACACACACACACACACACACACACACACACACACACCATTTTTTAAGCAATCGAAAATCAAGGCAAGTGATCTAAAACCAAGTAACTAAGAGCCCATGGATAACCATGGATGAAAAGGGTGCTAATACCTTCCCTTTTCATAATCTACCCCCCGAACCCACGAAACATCTCAAAAGGTTTTTCTTGTGCATTTTAACCTTTCCTTTAGGATAAAATAAAAAGTCGGTGGCGACTCTTGCTAAACCGAACAAGTGCAAATAGAAATGCAAAACTCAAGTCAGTTCTCCCACCGTATCACATCTAGCTTGTTTGACTTATATATGATAATCATGTTTATTGTTCTTCTGGTTTTAGATAATGCCATGGATGGATTTTGATGTTTTCTTTTGGTTTTTCAGTACAGTAGGCAGATTTGGAGCAATTTGAAAGCATAAATAATTCAAAGTTGAGCGTATTGATGAGATAAGGATGCGGCATGTTTCGAGTTTTGGTCATGAAGAACGAAGACTTAGTCAAGAGGATAAAAGTCAGGGACATGAAAACTATGGAGTTTATCATGGAAGAAACATGAAGTTATACATAATGTTTAACGACTTGTTGTCCATATTTTGTAGGATAGTATCTTGTGATCTGGACAGTATCTTGTAATCTTTTCCTTCTAAGAGCTTATTTTAAATTTCCAACATTTCTTGAATAACTCCATAAAGCTTTGTGTATTATTTGAATAAACTTGAATAATGGATGAAATTTTGAATGCACTTTGAACGAGAGTTCAACCATATGTGATTTTGGATGTTTTTTTGAACGAAGTATCTGCTTTTTTTTTCTTATGAAACTTCGTTTCAGCTAGCTCGATGATGTGAAATTAAAAATGATCATATGATGAAACTTGAAGTCTTCCTTGTAGAGGACCTTGAACCTTATGGAAAAGGCTAAACATTCTGAACACCTTTATCTTGACTTTTACGTCATGTAATTCAAACACAAATTCAAATAACAATTTAAGCTTCTCTTGATGGAAGAAGGTTAATTGAAAACCCTAACTTGTAATGGTCAAAATCTTATCAAAAGATATCCTCCTTGTATGGCATGATGATGCGCCCTTGAATCAAAACCTAAGTGTGTCATGAATACCTTAAGATCCCTTCACAGCCTGCATTCCAATTAATAATTGAAACCCCCCTTGAATGCCACCGAATTAAGGAAATAAACCTTAATTCATATGCACAACGATGAACTCGCTTAAAACCCTCGGTGTTCAAGAGAAGGCCTCGTGATGATGGAGAAACAAAACCCAAATGTAAGCAAACTCAGTTGAAACCCTAATCTTAGGCCTAAATGAATTTGGATGGAAAAACCTTGTATCTTGGTGCAGAAGAAATCCATAAACAATGAGCCAAAACCCTAATTTGCAAAGTTCTTGGTTCCATTGCCAAGTTTATTGATCATTCATGATGTGTCAGATGACCTAATGAAAAAGTATGAAAATGAAATTTATGAAAAGCATAAGTCAGACGATCCCCATAGGAGGGTAGGACAAATTTGTGGTATTACAACTGCCCCTATTTAATCGTCTTAAACCTGAAAGTACGATTGGCACGTGCCTTTTGGAAGTTCGAGGTTGAAGATGATTAAATACCAATGCCAAAAATTTGTTCTGGGAGAAAGTGTGGGTGTTTATTTAGTTTTGTGGTATCTGGCGGGGAAAGAATTTTTGTTTTTTAGTGAAGAGAAGGAGATTGGAAGGTGACATGACGAGTGTTTAGAAGTTGACACGATGAGTGTTGGAAGGTAACATGATGTAAACACAAGGACAGAGAAGACTTGTAATGTGGCGTGATGCCAATACAAGGAAGAGATTGGACTTGTAACGTAGCATGATGCCAATACAAGAAAGAGATCAGACTTGTAACGTAGCATGATGCCAATACAAGGAAGAGATTGCACTTGTAACGTAACATGATGCCAATACAAGGAAGAGATCGGACTCGTGACGTAGCATGATGCCAATATAAGGAAGATATTGGACTTGTAACGTGGCATGATGCCAATACAAGGAAGAGATCGGAATTGTAACGTAGCACGATGCCAATACAAGGAAGGTATAACACAAACAAGTGTTTGAATCGATACAGACGAGTATCGAAAGAAGATACAGATGAGTATCAAGAAAGATTAAACACGGACGAGTGTTTAATTCAATACGGACGAGTATTGAAAGAAGATATAGATGAGTATCAAGAATATACAGACGAGTATCAAAAGGTTAAACACGGACGAGTGCTTGAATCAATACGGACGAGTATTGAAAGAAGATACGGACGAGTATCAAAAGGTTAAACACGAACGAGTGTTTGAATCAATACAGACGAGTATTGAAAGAAGATACAGACGAGTATCAAAAGGTTAAACATGAACGAATGTTTGAATCAATAAGGACGAGTATTGAAAGAAGATACGGACGAGTATCAATAGGTTAAACACAGATGAGTGTTTGAATCAATACGAATGAGTATTGAAAGAAGATACAGACAAGTATCAAAAGGTTAAACATGGACGATCGTTTGAATCAATACGAACGAGTATTAAAAGAAGATACAGACGAGTATAAAAAAAGGTTAAACACGGACGAGTGTTTGAATCAATACGGACGAGTATTGAGGGAAGATACAAAAGTTTTAAACACAGACGAGTGTTCGGGAGACTGGCATGGATGAGTGCTTATGAGTTGACAAAGATGAGCATCGGAAGACTGAATTATTTGTCAGGTAGGAACTGGGTACCAGACGAAAATTGGGTCTAGAATTAAAAAGTGTATTGATTTTGCTGGGAATTGTGAAAGTGAAGGTCACAAGCTGGGGATTTAGGAATGATATCCTCTTGTGGGGATGTATTGTTATCCCTTGATGATTCCAGTCTTTCGTGTAGGGTACTTGATCTAGCTTATGCTTTGTATGCATGTTTGGATTTGTTTTGCCACAAAGATCCATTATGATGGATCAGCTACGTGCTTTTGAAGATGCAATGTTATGCAATGATAACTATATGCAATGCCAATGAATAGACTTCATGGGGATAAGCGAAGGCTTATTGGGAGTTTTTTCTTATCACTGGAGATGCCAATACATAATGGCGCAGGAAACCTATAGTACCAAAGATTGTCGGGATACCGATAAGAATTTGCACTAGGGAGCTTACGATACCAAAGATTATTGTTGACTCCGCTATAGATTGAATTGCTGACGAAGCGAGTCTTCAGGTACACTGTGGAATTAGAAATCATACCATTAGGGAAGAGATAATTTGGCCATACTTCCATACATCCTGAACCATTGAGAGGATGGTAAAATTGAATATGCCGAAGAATTGATACTAAAAACCATGTGGATCTCTTTGAATACATGCCCCAAGTTTATGCCACACTAGGGAATTGCTTCTTGAATCACTTGTGGATAAAAGATGGGCATGGACACCTGCGAAGCCTCAGTTTAGCTCCATGAGTGCCCTGGTTTGGCTCTGCGAATGCCTCAGTTTAGCTCTACGGGTGCCCCAGTTTAGCTCCATTAGGGATGTACTTGATTAACTCCACTAGGGATGCACTTGCACGTGCCGAGTCAAACACCGACTCTGAACTTTCTGAATTCACTTGGGGAACCAGATTAAATTGTATGTAGTATATGAAGGCATCTTTGTGTACCGGCCAGGCCAGGGTGGCCGTTATAAATTGCTACCTGCAAGGAAAAACAACACTTGGAATGCATATGACATTCCCCCGTGGTTATATATAGACGTAAAGTAAAGTTTTATCTTAGCTTGGGAATTTTACTCCCCATGTTTCTAATGCAGTGTTTAATAACGAATAAAACACACTTAGAATATGAAAAACATTTTTATTAAAATAAAAGACAACTTTTTTATGGAAGAAAATTTTATTGATTGGCTTGTGAATAGGCATTTTACAAGGATGCAACTCCAATATGAGGTATTTGCGGAGTAGGAACTAGAAATACAAAAAGTATAAATGGAAATGAGAGATGCTCGAATTTCCATTAAAATAGGTATTGCTACAGTTCCCATATCCTAAGTAGTCTCAATGCATTGCCTCTGACGAGTAGCAGTTGGACCGGTAAATTTGCTGCCAAAGTGCTATAGATGTGCATGGGTCCTTCTTGAAGAGAATTCAGACTACATCCTCTCGCTTAAGATCCCTAACTTTTTCTTGGATCCCCCTTTCGGGTTTTCGATCTGACGGGATACCCATTTTTGCCTAAGTCGCCCTTCCAGGTTTTCAACTTAACGGGTTATTATTATTTTTTATCCCTAATTTTTTCCTCGACTCTCGTGTCCACTGGGATGTCGATTTTTTCCTAAATCGCCCTTTTGGGTTTTCTAATTAGCGGGTCTCTTTATGCGTAGTATTTTTTGACTGAGTCCGAAATGACTGGGAGTGGAATGTCTTCCCCATCCATGTCTGTCAGGATTAGAGCACCTCCTGAAAAAACTCTCTTCACGATATATGGTCCCTCGTAATTGGGAGTCCATTTTCCCCTTGGATCGGAATGGCTTTGCACGATGACCATTCTCAAGACCAAATCACCGGGATAAAACTTCTGAGGAAGGATCTTATTGTCGAATGCTCTTTTCATCCTTTGTTGGTACAACTGGCCGTGACAAATGGCTGCCAGACGCTTTTCATCAATCAGGTTGAGTTGGTCGAATCTTGTCTGAACCCATTCTGCCTCATCAAGCTTGGTTTCCATCAGAACCCTCAATGAAGGAAGGTCTACTTCGACAGGAAGCACTGCATATATGCCATAGACAAGAGAAATAGGAGTTGCCACTATTGAAGTACGCACAAGCGTTCTATAGCCATGCAGAGAAAAAGGCAATATTTCATGCCAATCTTTATATGTTCTGACCATCTTCTTGATGATCTTCTTTATGTTCTTGTTAGCAGCTTCGGCTACACCGTTCATTTTTGGTAGATACGGTGATGAATTATGATGTTCATTTTTGAACTCTTGACACAAATCCTTCATCATGTTGTTGTTAAGATTAGAACCATTGTCAATGATGATTCTGTGGGGAGCTCCGTAACGACATATGATTTCTTTCCTGATGAAGTTAGTAACAACCTGTTTGGTTACATTCTTGTAAGAAGCTGCTTCCACCAATTTGGTGAAATAATCAATAGCCACTAGGATGAATCTATGACCATTTGAGGCACTTGGTTCAATCCTTCCAATCATATTAGTTCCCCACATCCCAAACGGCCATGGGGAGGTCATAACATTCAAAGGAGTTGGAGGAACATGAATTTTTTCTGCATACACTTGGAATTTGTGGCACAATCTTGCATATACACAATAGTCTCTCTCCATTGTCATCCATAAGTATCCTGCTCGTAGCATTTTCTTTTCAATAGAATGCCCGCTCGAATGAGTCCTGAAAGAACCCTCATGAATTTCTT